>JAWWES010000115.1:29375937-29416566 GCA_035583135.1 Lophotriccus pileatus
TATGCAAAATTTACTAGTTGGCAGTCAGAAAAATATGTTTTCAGAGATAATAGATGTAAAGAGTTTATATGAATGAGCCAAATTTGCAGACAGTTAACAGAGGCACATGAAAAAAGGAAAAAAAATCTCAAAGGACGTTTTGTGTCCTTTGGAAAACCCTCAGTCCTATGAACTCTATTTTCCCAATACAGTGTACAAGGAAAATAACTAGAGACAGGACCTGAACCTCTGTGCACTCATCAGTCAGTCAGATTAATGTCTGTGGAATTAGATGTTGTTACTTTCAGGCTCAGTGAATATTTAATGGTTTATGCAAAGTGTAGTCCTTCCATACATGTAGAGATATACAGACCTGTTCATGTGTCTAAATGGACACAGAGAGAGAAGAGAATAGAGTAACAGTCAGCAATCCATTACCAATGGCCAGGATGTGAGGGGTTTTTTGGGTTGGTTATATTATTTTTTGGCTGGTTGGGTTTTTGTTTCTGTTTTTGTTTTCTGTTTTTAATATAAGCACTCTGTTCCAACATACATGTTCCTGATACTTATATATATCCAGTTTGTCCAAAAAGCTCCTAAACAGAATAGCCTCAGCCACTGGTAGTTTGGTATCCTCCCAAACACTGCTATTATGTACTATTACCATATATGAACACTTGTTTTCTAAACTGAATTGGAGCTCTGATTTTGACTTGCTTTGACTGGGGGAGGGGAATAGAAGGTGGTGAACAAATGACTGAACAAGGAGAACGTAAGTTAAAAAAATTTTAAAAATTTGTTCCGTTCTTGCAGTTGTGTTTCTTCATCTACTCATTACTTTTTTGCATATGCATGTGTATGTGTAATGTAGGCTTCATTGCTTATGTAAGTTTCTGGTTAATATACTTTAAAAGCTTCATGAAGAATATCATCATCTGAATTATTTATCACTACAGGCGCTTTTAAGGCACTTATCACCATGATATCTGGATGCACTTTTTATAGTGTGTATTAGGTCATTAATAGCAAAAAAGAGAAAGAAAAGAATGCACCTTCCTGCTCTGCAGTACCCTTTAGCCGAAAGGCAAAAGAGGTGCCTTTGACCTGTTAGTTTAAAGAGCAGAAGCTTGTTGCTTCGGATCAGCCTACTGAGGTACAACTACAGTCCTTGAATACACCCAAATATGCTCCAAAGTAATTCTGATAGAAACTAATTGCAGAGACAGACCTCTTTTCCAGAATATCCTTTCTCCTTTTGTTAGAACCATCATCCTGGTATTAAGGATATTATGAGGAAGATCCTAATTATATGATTATGATACCTCATTATCAGGATAACTGAATCCTGTTCCTTGGCCATCACATTGATGGGAATGTTAGAGCTCCCAGTAGCTGTGTCTCTGTTTTTGTGAGACCTCCTGCCCAGCCCCAGACTGTGAGTGGAATACGTGGGTGTTATGGGAGGAATATGGAACAGGCTTTCTGCATGATGTTGTCTTCTGATGTTGGATTGAGAGTTCTTTTAGCTATATTTCACTGGGACCTATTTTGCATCTGCTTCGGGCTAAGAGGATGCATAGATGCATTTACTGGAGAGTAGTTGACACACAATAACCTGTTAGCTGTGTTACTTTGTTCATACATCTATGAATTCATACATCTAAACCATTAAACAACTCTAATAGGAAGCAGGATAACCTGAGGCAATTCTTAACTATCATCAGCTAAAAATAAAAACATAAATGTCTTCCAGGTCCACATGTCTAAACAGTAAGCAAGATTTTCCTAACCTTTAGAGAAATCAGAGTTTAAGGGGCAAGTGGAGAAGCGTTCAAATGCCACATCATCTTATGCAAAATTCATGTGTTCCCTTGTCCTATCTGATTCTAAATTTTGGCAACAGGCCACCAAAACCATTGCTGAGCAGACTGATATTTTTCAGAGCATCAGCAGTCAGACTGTTCAATACAGCACTTTCCCTGTATCTTACTAGTCTTATATTCTGTATTTATTATTCACATCATGAAGCTTCCCTGGCAACATGCTGGACTTGCTGCTGCTTGTGGTTCTACATTTTACTCATGTTTTTTCTTTTTATTTTCCTTTTTTAAAAAACTTATTTCTTTAGAAAAAAGCTTTCACTAATTTTATTTTGTAGACAGTTTTCTCAGTCATGTTCCAGATTCAGGAAATAAAACAGTATTTTCCTTTATTAAACCACAGCAGATAATTACTCCAGCTACAATGGATCAGCCTGTAAAAAAATCACACTTTCCAGAAAATAAAATTTTCAGAATTAATAAATTTTCAGAAAATAAAAATACCAGAATAGCCATAAAGAAACGAAACATATCACTGACCAATAGTATAAACATGGGAAAATATATAAGATTAGTTTCCAGTGACATTTCCTAACTATAACATCGAAGATTTTAACAATCACTAGTTTAGAGATCACACCTGCATCTTTGCACTTCATAGCCCTTGATAGACTTGTCTTCCACGAATATGTCTATTGTTTTCTGAACCAACTTATACTTTGGGGCCCTGCAACGGTCTGAAGAAGCATGTTTTTCAGTTTCATTGAGTGAAAAATAACTCTCCTTTTAATTTCTTAATTTAAAAACATCCACCTGATTCTTTCACTTGCACACTACTTCCTCTACACTAATTGAGAATGTGTAGAGCTCTGTCGTATTCCTCTTTGACCATCTCTTCCGAAAGCTGAAAAACCTACTGTGCTTAACCTTTCTCACACAGAAACCTCTAGTCCAGCTTCTTTTTTTACTACAGCTCAGCTGACTTTCCCTTAGACTACACTGGGCTTGATACAGCATCTTTACCTCACTACCACCAAGGATGGAGGCCAAACTTAGTTCTCCCAGAATTCAAGAAACTTGACGTGTGCTTTTAAGACAAATGTATTAGAAGTTCTCTATCAGCCTGCACCTCAGGAAATCTTCCATCATCCCCATATCTCCATTGATGATTCAGAGCTCAAATCAATCCAGCAATTTAATTACCTGGGAAGCATCATCTCCTCCAACGGTAAGATTGACGCAGAAATAGACAACAAGTTAGCAAAGGCATACAGAGCTTTCGGCAGACTCCGTAAAAGAGTTTGGCAAAACAAACACCTGAAGAAAAGTACAAAGATCTGTGTTTACAGAGCCATTGTTCTGTCTACCCTTTATATGGATCTGAATCATGGGTCATTTACCGCCATCACCTGCGTCTCTTAGAACGCTTCCATCAACGCTGCCTCTGTACAATCCTAAACATCCAGTGGACGGATTATGTGACCAACACATCTGTCCTTGAACAGGCAGTAGTCACGAGTATTGAGGCCATGCTGCTGAGAACACAGCTGTGTTGGGCAGGGCACGTCTCCAGGATGAAGGACCACCGACTCCCCAAGAGTGTGCTCTATGGTGAACTCGCCCCTGGCTGACGCAAGAGAGGAGCCCCAAAGAGGAGATACAAGGACCCCCTTGAAGCAATCCCTCAGCCTTGGCCATATTGATCATCACTACTGGTCTACTCTGGCCTCCAATCAGTAGGCCTGGAGACACACAATCTATAACGCTGCTGCTTCTTTTGAGAACACACACAGGATCACTCTTGAGGAGAAAAGACAGCACAGAAAGAATCACGTCTTGTTGATGTCACCTGGGGAGTCTTTCTGCTGTGCCTTTTGCAACTGGATGTGTCTGTCTCGCATTGGCCTTTTTAGCCATCAGCGCGCTTGTAGCAAGAGTGGGTAGAGCCCTTCCCAAATCTTCATTCGTGAAGCCTAGCCATGATGAAAAAAATCATGATTAGACCACATAATTTGCTGAGAAAACCTCAAAGGAGCAAAACACAAACGTGTTCGTAATGTCCTGGCTAAGTGTACCATATTCCACTGCAGCAGTTAAAGCTCATTCTTTAATTGAAAGAGAATGAAACTTCTGCCAGCAGTTCCAGATCTTGTTTCTCGAGATAAAATAACAAAATCCTTCTTTTTAATGCAGAAATTTCAAAGACATGCTTAAAATTTGCTTAAAATTGCAGATAGACATTTTATAATAGCATAAACTAAAGGGACAAAAAGTAAAAACTCTCCAGCATTCAGCACTCTTCTACCATGTTTTAGAGCCACAGCTGAAGTACCTGTGATGCAGTGAAAGTGAAGTTACTTTGAAGACAACAATCACAATCACCTAAGGCATTGAGATAACTCTCCAGCTCTGGGCCAGAGAAGGAAGAGCAGCTATACACATTGTTTTGCAAGGATATCTGATCAAGAAGCTCAAATACTGAACTCTCTGATTTATCAGTATACCTGCTTACCTTCAGACATCAAATCAGGGCACAACATTCCAGCTGTTATAAACTGTGGTCAAATGCAGCCAGAAAGTGCTGATCTGGTTAGCTCCTCCTGATTCCTGTACTAGGTAGTTTATGGAGTTAATGTCCTTATGTGTTAATACTGATGAAGAAACTATTTCAGGAGCGTTGTATATGATTATATCATCTAATACTTGTAAATGGATATTCTCTCCAAATATTGAAGAGCAACATTTGAAAACAATTGCATTTTCTTGTGCTACTGGAATTGTTTCCATCTCTTGAAATCTATCACTTTTCTCTATTCAGTTGTAGGAAAATAAGGTAAGCCAAGAGGTATAAAGTACCATACTGGCTCAGCAGAATTAAAGTAAGTATTTTAGGGGGAAAAAAAACCCCAACATAAATCCATGATCAAATTTTCAGTTGTAGTATAGAAAATGTTAGTGTGCAATGAACATTATATTCTGTTTGGGAATACTGAATATGGATTTATGTCATATGATGCTTCGACATGAGGACTGAAGACGTATTTTTTCCCAGATTCAAGTTGTGCAAAATTAACATGTTTGAGACAGAATATGAGTACTTCAGAACTTGGAAACTTGGCATAATGCAGCGATCCAACAGAGAAAAGGCAAACTTGAGGCTCGAGATCATTGCCAGATAAAGCTGTATCAGGTAGGAAGAGAAGAAGGAAAACTGACACCAACCAAAGTGTGATATCTTTATTTTTAATTTAAAATTAGTACAGAATATTTCTTTATTCTAGGCAGCTTGGGCATTCATCCTGCTGCCTATAAAATCATGCAAAATCTTTTGCAATTGGCATCCAATGAGCTAATCCTTGGTGCTGAGCCTTCAGACAAAATTAAAAGCCAGAGAAATGTCATTCCACAAGATACTCTTAAAATCTAAAAATTTGCATTTCCCTTCTGAAAGTAATGCCTCAGTCTAACCAGAGGGTAGATAAGAAGTGTGGTTCCTTTATGACCTATAATGCCTGTGTTGAAGGTATCCAGGTGCAGCACCAACACTGTTAGAAGACTTAAAAATAATTTTTATATATGGACTTAGAGGAAAAAACATATGTAATTGCTCACCAAATAAAAGGTGAAAAACTATTTCTGAAGAAGCCTCACTGTGAGATTAAGGAAAGAGTCCAAGTCTGAAAAGTTTATATCCATAAAAGCCAAGTCAGACAAAGAAAGGGATACTCATTTCCTGCTTCTAGTTACAAGCTATCAGCTCTCACATTGCAGAAAATAACAAGCTGTTATATGGATATGCAGCTGGCAGGTTTTATTCTGGGTTTTGGCTAAAGTTTAATCCATAGAGAAGTCAATACTCTGATCCATCTTGAAAAGAAGCCTAGTTAGTAATTTGTGAATTATTACCAAGTTATTGAAACACAAAATACAGGAAGCTTAGGAACATTGGAAACAAGAGGAACAATCAGAAAAGAAGGCAGAGAAGTCCTTCAAAAGCATCATCTTTGTCATGAGACCTTAAGCAATAGAGTTATCTCAAACCACGAATAATGTAGTGAGTGGATGAATAGTGTAAACAGAGAAAACAAAACAGAGCACATTTATGTATCAGTCATAACCAGGAAAAAGTCTGCAAAAAAAAAGGAGAAATTTTGAATAAGGAGAAAAGTTGTAAGAACTGAGAGGTGGGACAGGCCTGAAAACGATACTGCACGTCATTGCTTTAGCCAGAAACCCATCTGTCCCTCATTTCTGATGACAACCCTGACTTCTGAGTCATGGATAAATCCTGTCCCACTCTCAGTGATATTTCTAAAATTATATTGTGCTACTGAAATATTTTTTATTTCAAGTCAGAGTTACAGAATTTAACTAGTGAGCCATATGGCTTTTTGCACCATATGTGCAAAAAGTCAAGTCAGATGGACCTAACAATAATAATTTCCAGCTTTAATATCCTTTAGTCCATGTAGATCAGACAGTTTTGATAGAGATCTCCAACATTTTGTCTTGAAAAAGGAGAGTTGATTTTATGTGATGGGTGAGATCCTAGCCCAGTTTCCTGATGTACTGGTTCCACAGAACCACAGGCTATGCAGTCTCATAGAATTGAGGAAAATTATCACTTTGTTGTATGGACCCCTGAATCTTAAAAGAGCTTATGTGAAGTGCACCTGCAGGTTCAGACTTTACACTTGACACACCAAGTGCTGAGTTTTCTCATATTAGATCATCTTTACATTTCATTGGGTAGGGGTAGGAGAAGAAGATTTTCACCTCCCTAAAGCCTGTAGGTAACAGGGCTATCCATTCTTCAACTCCTTTCTATTTACACTATTAACAGCTTAAAAATGACACTTTGATCTGTTTAGGTAAATCGTAAACACAGGGAACTTCAAATCGCATGTATTTCTAACGGTAAATACAAATTGCCAGAGGGGAAAAGGTAACTTCAAACTTAGTTTACATGGGGTAGATGATCCTGCAATACATCTCTGGTCTTGAGGGAAAGCAGCGGGAAAGGGCTTTGAAGGACAAAATTGCATCTCCTGTTATCTTGTTTGCATTTGATCTAGACAGTATAAACCAGGCTTGTGTGTTTAAGCAATAAAGCCAGGTTGTTCAAAAAAGGAGAACAGCATTATAAAGTCATTGTATCAGCATTTCACATTTTCAGAGAATTGGGGAAGGAAGGGTGGGGGGCAGGGGCCACAAGTAAAGACATCTGAGGATATTAGATATTGTACTTTCCATAATCAAACTTACATGACAATTCCTCTGTAGTATTTTCTGGTAGCTGAGATATTTTCATTAAAGTTCATTAACCTCTTCTTAATGATTTGATAGTGCAAATATTCATAGCTCTGATGAAGGTATGTATAGACTGATGTCTCTGTTCTATTTCTTTTCTGGACTATGTAAACGTATAGTTTATATAAACGCTCCCTGTGTCTTGTCCTTCAATCCTTGTACCACATTTGTGCCTTTTTTTTTTTTTTTTGTATCCAACTAGTAGTTTCCTTATTACCACAACATTTTTTCTTGCCTCTTTCTGCACTTCTTTCTTCCTGACTAGCCACCTAAATCTCTGGGTCTCAGTATGCTATTCAGTTTGACCTCTCAGATGTACCTTTGTCTTTTACTGCCCTTCCAATGTGACTGAGCCCAGACCAACTATGATCATTGCAAAAGCTGAGAGTTAATCTTTCTTGACATTTAATCATCAGCTTCACTGCTGAAACTGACAACAGGGGTGACAATTAGTGTGAATTACAGTGGACACTTGCTTGGAAAAAAAAAAGGTATGTAGGAGATCTGAGAAGAAATTTTCAGTCAACATGATTTGGGAACCAAAAAAGCAGTATCTGAAAAACTGCAAAGTGTCTAGCCAATGAGAACAAACAGTTGTGCAAGACATACATTCTCCTCCCACTCTAGAAAACATCTTCACCACTACAGCACTCAAAAGAAATATAATTTAATGAAGAACACTTTTGAGTCATTGCAACAAAGTGTTCGGATTTAGAAATATTGAAGCTTCTAGTTCCTAGAGAGAACTGAAAATGAAACACTGTGCTGCATCTGCATTAAAAATGCAACAAAGTTTTGGTAACATGGAAAAACTTCAGTATTTCACCTCTTTATAAATTCAGTAATACAAGAAGTACAAGAATTTAGTACAGGACTGAAACCCTGATCTTTGCTCAGAGCTCTCCTGCCTGGACTAAGTGCCTCCCAGGAACTAATTTCACAGAATAATTGCACAGGCATTAGATCAGCATGCCAGAACTCTACTGGCCTAAACTGAGAATCTGTGATAGAGAAGAATTCTGCAAATTTGGGTTTGTGCTGGTAGTTCCTGGAAGATGCTCTGGAATTTCGATTAATACAGGGAAATGATCTTGTCAAAAAAAATGACATACAATGCATTAAAAGCAATAACTTCTTATAGAAAACAATTTTAAAGGAAACTAAACTGAATCTGTGAAATCTGCTACACCATGAAAACCCATGAAACTTAAGATTTTGTCAGAACTGAAGAAAGAACTGGGTATTTACATAGGTAATGAGGACATCTGATGCTGATTTGATAACCTACATAAATTAACAGACATAAAAACTTTTATGCCTTTGTTACCAATTCTGAATATGGGATGATGATGTCCTGGGAGACAAGTAGTTTTCAAGTGTCCATCATTCAAACACTTACATTACTAACTGCAGAATCGTATTTCACAGATAACAGTGTTAAATGGACTGCCAGAATGATCAAGCAATGATCATCCTCCATTCAGAGAAATCATCTGGCTGGCATGCTACTGGATGGGTATGTGAGGACTTTCCTAACAGGTACCTTTGGTCCCCCTGTAGATTTACATAACAAATCACTGTAAAAGTCAAAAGATCAGACTCAGCCATCTGTAAAGTCAGGTAGCAGAGACTGGCTATAAAGATTGCTATGCTTTCCTGGAAATTCATTACATCCACTGCTGCCCTCTTCATCTTCTGGTACCAAACTGGACATTAAAGAGAAGACATCTAGAAGCCATATATGATGAAGACAGAGAAGTCACTTCAAGTAAGGCATGCTCACTTCTGATAGGCTTAGCTGCAGTGCAACATGGATCCACCATGCTGCAGAGCAGTAGACTCACAAGCTTTCCCCTGGCTAACACCTTTAGTTAATGCAGAAGTCTACTGATGACAACTCAACAAATTATTTTAATTTTCCAGCGGAATCAGTGCAACTAACCCACTGGAAAGTGCTCCCTAGAGATTTACTCTGCGGAGTCCTACGTCTCTCTGACAGTGACTTTCTAGAAGGGTTGCTGCAGATATGAATACCAGAGATGTAATTATCATTGTCAGGAAAACTGTTGTGAGCGTGGTCCTGTGAACACTGGAGTGAAGTTCCCTTGTATCCATCACTTGGGTACAGGACTCATTTTTGTAAAGTTCTCAAAAGGGCAAAAAGGAGTAACCAGTGTTTCTGCTCTTCCCTTGTTGACGATTTGTGAGGGCTGCACAGAGTTAAGACATTCAGCAGTCTTGCAGTTTTAAACCACAAGATGTGCCTGAGTACTCTGCTGAATCCACAGTTCACCAGACAGAAGATATTTCTGATGCTCAGACTAAGTTTTCTTTATCTAAATGTTTCCTGAGTACTGCTCCGACAGTGCCTTTGCCCTTTGCCTACTGCAGCCTACAGGTCTGCTTTATCTCAGGGAAGGTAGAGAGAGCAAGAAAGGAAAGATAGGGTAACATTAATTCAGTTTCAAGCAGGAGCAGCATATAGTGCACGTTGTATAGTATACTCAGTCCTCCACAGAACCGCTCAGATACTGTTGTGGAGGACTAGAATAAGAAACTAAATCATACATGTTAAGATATGTAGACAGAGAAATGAGAACATCCATTTAGTTCAGCTCATACATTCACGATGACTGAGTTCTAAATCTCTGTATCACCTACTGACATCCTAAAAAAAGCCCAAAACAAGCCCAAGAACCATTGTCCATACCAAAAGCTCTTATTAAATCCATTTAGTAAACTGCCTGTACCATTTTAAGCGACTTGTGTTACAAAAGGAACTAGGCTGTAACAGGAACTGTCAAGATAGATTTAGGTTGTAAAAAAATGAAATTGACTGGTTTTCATGTTATTTAAAGTACATAGCAAACCATAATAAATCCTGCTCTCTGTGTATATATATATTGCCATGCAGGGCATCAGCAGCCCATATTTTGAATAGCTCCAAAATTGGCCTATTTGTAATGTTTTTTGTTTGTTGGCTGTATTGCAGATTTATGTATTTTTCTGTTACCATGCAGGTGGGAATTAATACTTAGACCACAAGGAGCCTGAGACTAAAAGGGATTGCATGGCAGAGTGGGTATATCTAAACAGTTGGGGTTCTTAAAGCTATAGGGTCTGGTACAGAGGACTTATGTAAAACCAAACCTGCCACAAAGAAACAAAAATGTTTAGTGAGATGTGTTTCACCTCCATCTCTCGTCCTTCTGCTCTGTCACTCAAGCAAATTAAAAGGGAATTAAAAATGGAGGTTCAAGAGGGACGATAGCTAAAGGAAAAGTGTAGAAAAAATCTGACAAATTAAAAATTAACTCTCATTCTGGAAAATAATTTTCCCTACAAAACATAATTGCAGTTTCCCTTGTTGCTCTAGTAAATGAACTGTAAATATTTAACCAGAGTACTGGCATCATAATGCCTGCAGCATGTGCCATCCCCTGCCCAGGAGAGGCAGAACAAATCCTGCAGAACTAAAGCAGCCCTGCTGCTTTCTGTTCCATGGAGCTGCTTGGCTCTGCAATGTACCCCTCTTTTCCACTTGTGGCAGCTCTACTATCAGCAGGCAGTTGCAGTTGTGGTTCAAATGCCATAGAGATGAGGTAGGCGCTCATGCTGGTGGACTTTATTTTGCCTCAGATAGAAACAAAAGCCAGTGGGACAACAACCCTTCAGAAAGAATGCCATGTTCTACTACAGCCAGCTAAAATCATTAATCTCCTGTATGTTGCATGGCTATAAAGGTCCAACACATCTTTCATGGTCACAAAAATACCAAAATTAGGTCATTGATGAGCAACAAAACTCTCTTATTTTCTCAGAGTTTAAGACCCAGAAGTCTTGCTAAAGTCAGTGTTAGAAATAGCCACGTGACACATTTAAAAAATCAGACGATAAACCAGGTAACAGGCTCCCTGCGGAGACAGAATGATTCCTTGGAGTATGCTCAGTAACACCCTTTCTAGTCTGCTTTTTCAGATGGACTATGTAACAGAACCTTCATCACATCCCTTGGTAACTATTCCATAACCTAACAGCTCTCTTTTATTGCTGTTGTGCTAAAGTGTTCCTTCTTAATGTATTCATCCTCATCCTACCCCCTTGTACTCACTTTAAAATCATTTTTTGAGGCTATTTGGAACCTGCACTTCTACATACTCCAAGATTGCTCTTCCTACACTTGTTTAAAGATTAATTGCTTTCCTTTTGCAGGGGCACTAGAAAGAGATGCAGCACTGTTCTCTTCTCTGTGCCTTTGGCATCCAGAAGGGATCAGGGCTCTGCTATGCTTGGCTAAGGAACAGGCATAGGTAAGATGCTTTATGCAGTGTATGTTACTGTGGACGTTAAAAGTGCATAAGAACAGTGCCTACTGCAGCCTTTTTCCATATTAGGGGTCCTACTCTCCGATTCCCAACTAACACTGAAGTTTGGACTCTGTCTTCTTATTTATCAATATCAGAATTACCAATGCATCCTAAAGGAAGCATAGATATGTGTAAAAGTGCAGCTGAGAAAAGCTTCTGCCTGAGCAGATCACAATCAGGGAACACAACGCAGCACACTCTAGGATGAGTTAAAAGCCAGTTTCTGAAGCCTCAGTGAATCCTCTGAGAAGAAAATCAGATCACAGGATAACAGCTTACTCTGATTCTGTCATTGCCTCACATTGGAGCAGAAGCACAAACCTTCTGGGACACAGAAAGCCACACAGAGTAACTATTATGGCTCATTCCAATATTGTTACCTATGCGTGGCTAAAGATCCATCTCCTTCTCTGAAAGTGAAAATCTATAAATATTGACCACTCATTTCACAAGGAAAGAGCTATAATAAAAAGCAACCCCTTCCTTTCTAGTGTTAAAGAGTATAAAGCAAAATTGTTCTCTCTTTTATTCCTAGTATCTCTAGATTCTGATGCAGGAAGAACCCTCTGAATAACCCTTCTCTTTGCTTTTGGTCTTATAAAATCAGGCATCCATAGTCAAATTAAATCCTAAAGAAGGAATATCTGAGTTAACAGGTCTCTGCACAGTAGAACCATTAGATGGTCTATGTGGTCCTCTACAAGCAACAACAGACTTTACAAAGTGATTTATTGGAGAATGGCAATGTGATTTTATGCAGTGCCATGTGGGTGAGGGAGGAAGGAAGAATATGAGTCTTTATTTGCTTTTCTTGGTTAGAAATGCTAAGACCTCACTGCAGTGATTCAGAGGTAATCCTTTAGATAAAAGGTAGCAGGTGTTTAGGGCTTAAGACTCTATCTAT
Source organism: Lophotriccus pileatus (assembly GCA_035583135.1). NCBI lineage: Eukaryota > Metazoa > Chordata > Aves > Passeriformes > Tyrannidae > Lophotriccus > Lophotriccus pileatus. The sequence goes on from JAWWES010000115.1 coordinate 29,388,318, forward strand.
GGCTCTTGCTCATGATTCCAATTCCAGGAAGGAAGGCAGGCAGAAAAGAAGGAAGGTAGGAAGGAAAGAATAAAGGCAGGCAGGCAGGAGGGTGTTCAGGCAGGAAGGAAAGCAGTAAGGAAGGGAGGAAGGGAGGATCAGGGAGGGAGGGAGGATCAGGGAGGATGGGACCATAAAGATGGAGGAAGAAGCTGGGGGAACAAGGGAAGAGTTGTGAACAGTTTGGTCTAAATTCCCTTAGTGAGCATGAAGAAAGGAGCATGTCCAAAGAAGAACAACAAAGTCAGTGAAGAGTTCAGAAAAACAGGATTCATGAGAAGCTGAGAGAAATGGGATGGTTTAGTCTGGGAAAAAAAAGGCTCAGGGGAAACCTTTTCACCCTCTGCAACTCCCTAAAAGGAGTTTGTAGCAAGGTGGGGATAGGTGTTGGTCTCTTCTCTTACATACTAAGTGATGAGACAAAAGGAAATGGCCTCAAGTTGTAGCAGAGGTATTTTAGGTTGGGTATTAGGAAATATTTCTTTCAGCAAGGGTTGTCAAGCATTGGAACACACTGCTCAGGGAAGTGGTAAGATCACTGTCCCTGGAACTATTTAAAAAATGTGTAGACATAATTCTTGGGGACATGGTTTAGTGGTGGTCTTGGCAGTGTTAAGTTTATCGTTGGACTAGTTGATCATGAGGGTTTTTTCCAACCTAAATGATTCTATGAAATAGAGTTTATCCAGTCTCTGTATGTTACAAGTGCAAGGCCTCAACTTAGCAAGATTTTCAGTGCATTCGTATTCAGAAATTATGCATTCTTTAGGAAATAAATAACATCTGTGCATCCAAAGCAACTTCTAAATTAGCTAATCACTCTCTGTAAAGTCCACTTTCAATATAACACTTCTCACAGAGACAGTACTTTCTGAAGGAGAAAACACACACTTCAGGTCACTAAGCTGCTTTCCCCTCTTGCCCTCAGAAAGATCAGGCTTTGAGAAGAATCCAGGTGGGTGGATGCCTAATGTATAAACTCACAAGTGTAAGCCTGATTACAGTGATTATACGACGACGCTGTACCTAGCTGAGTTTTTTTCTCTGTTTTAGCTAATTCTGAAAACAACTTGCCTAGTGATATATTTTTGGAGTTCCCTAGAAAAGTGAGGTCTTACAAGCCCCTGAAACTGCAGCCTAGAGCAAATGCATTCCAATATCAGAAAAAAAGAAACAGGACAAGAGGTGGTGCCTTAAAGCTTGGCACACATCAGCCTGTTTCAACATTCTTTTTGAAATAGGAGACAAAGTTTCTTCCTATAGTATGATGATTGCTTTTGTAGAAATGAGGAACAACTCTTCAGCTGAGAACAAAGGGAATTTTTTTACTCATTTTATCTGAGGAGTTTTCTTCCTTAGTGGAGGTGTCCCAAGCTGTTACACAGAGCTCGTCAGAGAACCCAAATAAAATGAGGTGATCTTTTGCAGGATTACTAATTTTGGAGGCTCATGTAGCACTTAAAGTGAAAAGGTTAGGAATCCTGATAGTTTTGCTGGTTTTTTCTCTCTAGTATTATTTTGCTGAGTATCTTTGAGCACCAGAACTGATTGCTTCAAGACCCTGCATTTCCCTGCACAGAATTAGAGGCTGGGCATGTATGCATAAATGCTCCGTGCCTTGAGGGCTCAAGTTCTTACCCAGCACAATTTCAGTACTTCAAGAATCATATTCTACTTTCATTTAACCCTGTTGTAAACTGGAATAACTTCACTGAGACTAGTGGCATTACTTTAGCTTATACTGTGCAGTAATACCAGATCTTGACTGTATTAACTCTTTCTTATTGTGCTTTGCTCTTCTGAGGGTACTGTTGCCACATTTCTACAGACTGTCTACTATTTGGGGCAATTGAGAGATTCCATCTCTGTAATATTAATTTCTTGGCTTCTGTCAGTACAGCCCTGAGGGACCATCTTTCAACTTCTTTCAACAGAGATATTGATAAATTCCCTAAGATGTATACTGCTTTCCTTTTCAGTGTTTGAACTGAATAGAATTATAGAGCAGATATTACTTTAATCTGAAAAATATTCCCCAACAGTGAACATGCTATTGTTCTCATGGCTTAGCTGGGATTCTGTTCCTTTCTTCTCCCTAGTAACAGCTTTGGTTTTTGAGAGAGGTGTTGAACCAAAGAGGTCTTCGGGCATCTAGTGGTTCACAGGGAAAACTGCATCTAGTGGTTTGGGCGCTAACAAGTGAGGAGGCGGCAAGGAGCGCCAAAGCATGAGACCACCACTTATTGCGAGCCCAGCCAGCAGCGAGCCTTTGGAATCGGTCACAGAAGTTCAGTCTCTGCAAGTGTCGCTGCCCGTCGGAGGTCAGAGGAATGCAGAAATGTCAGCGTTTCTCTCTGCATCCGCTCACAGACTGTGATAGATCAGACCTTCCCTAATGGGGAAGTAAAAATGAGGACTAACCTCGTGATTAACGATATACAAAGCCATGAATGGGATTCAAAGCCATGCCTCTGTTTTCCTTGCATAATTAATGGCACCTATTAAAAACTGCACGTTTACAACATGAAAATGCAGCTCACTCCCACAAGAACTGTCCCTTCAAGTACAGCAGCACAGGAGATTAAATGTGGCTGCCATGGCCACAGAAGTATCATTCAAATCCTTACTTTTGTCCATAAAAGTGCAAGTAGCTTGGCTAACAGTGATCATTTTGCAGACTATTATCCACTTTTCTAAGGGTGGCCTAGGGCTACAAGGAGCTTCTTTCTAAACTCTGTATCTCGCAGGCAGCAGTTAAAATTTCAATTTCCAGAGGGTCCAGAACTTTCCCAGGCATTGAGTAAATATATGAAACAAAGCCCGGGGTTCAAATTAAAATCCTGAAAGAAACTGAGGTGAAAGGAAAGCCAATTCATGTGTATAAACAGCACAAGGAAATACAACAGGACAGAGAGAGCAGAGGAGACAAACAAATGGAAGCCAATTGTTGTTTCTATATCCATCACCTCCTCCAAAGGCGTCTCCCTGTGCTTGAACTGTTGCCCTATGTTTTTTTGTAGTACAAAATAAATCACAGGCTCTCTGATTTAAATGCCATAGCTGAGAAAGCAACAAGTACACTTCTCTCTTGAATGTAAATTAGATCTCATCTCCACACTGTAAGAAGTGAAAATCATTTTATTAAGGTTGCAACTTTGCAGTGTAAAGTTAGAAAGTGGCAGAATGATGGCAGTACACAGAATCTTGGTTCAGTCCTCTTGTGTCTCTATTATAGTACACTTCAGTTTCTTGATTATATGCTATTTTTCTCAGCAGCCCCCTGACATATATTGCAGACCTGGCCTGAACTGCTCATCAAAATAATGCATAGCAACTATCAGGGAAGCTGTCAGCTACTGGAGAGATCTACAATGAATTCAGCAATACCAGCAAAAATGAGATGCCTCTGGTTCACCTGACCCAGATTAGAGTTACAATCCATGCATATGCACAATTTTCCAAAACTGCGTTTGTGAGTCAAAAGTCCTCTAAAACTAGCAGGGAAGACAAATACATGATCAATGTGTTTATCAGACAGTGAATAGCATAATATATAAAACCCTTAACAAATGCATCATGCAGCAACAGAGCACATTTCCTTGTAAAGGAATTCACAGCTAGTATACACTGGATTTTAGCTACCAGATAGAATACTGTTGATCATTGTCTTTCCAGCAACATACAAACACTATGCTGTTTGGTGTTTGCCACTGCCAAAGTAAAAATATCTAAACAGTGCTTATGGTACTAATTCAAATCTGTAACAAGGTATATCAAAAATGAATAGACTGAAAAAGGTAAGCAGAGTAAAGATGAGTAGTGGTGGCTACTTTTGCCAGAGCCACTTTATTAAAAGCAATTAGTACAACTTCTCTCAAGGAAAGTTTGTTCTTGGAGCAGGCAAGTCAATGATGTGATCCTTCTGCGAAATAATGCACAAGAGGGCAACCTTGAATTCCCCAGTGATTGTAGATTTGCATTTTCAGCAAGAAATTTTAACAAATGTTATTTCACTTACATGCCACTATCAGTAGATTGATCTTTGCCATGTTAAAACCCAGCATGTGAGAAATGGAACATATCTATGTTATTCACACTCTAGAGTCCAGTCTGAAGGCAGATGATGATACTTCGACAGCAAATACCTCAGAGAGTCAGCAGTGCTGTTCTAACCAGAGTGCAATTTCAAAGTGAAAGTATTCTGGGTAGTTGGAATGTTTAAAGACAAATCATGACATAGACCTAAAAGAAAAAAATTATTCTAGCTATGAAGTTTTTAGTGATTCAGTCACAGGAAAGCTACTTGAGAAAAATAAAGATATTTAAAATAATGTCAGATGTAATAAAAAATTAAATCATTCAGCATTTTTAGGAAGGATAACACTATTAAGAAGTGTTTTAATGCTGAATGTCTCTGTCCGGATAAAAAAGTTTGTGTCTTTGCTCCAGAATACTTAGTAAAAATTAAAACAAAAAACAAAAAACAAACAAAAAAAAACCCTTATAAGATCCCTGAACAAGAATACTGTACACTCACATGTGTAGGAGTACTCCTAAACATCCCACCTACAATTATTCATGCTTATTTAGGGGTTATCTGAGGAAGATTTGTATATATCCTTAATATTGATATATTGCTCTCTCCTTGTAACTCCCAGTTGAACATTCTGCTAATCAGTTTCCAATAATTTCAAGTAAGAAGCAGCATCTTTTTATCCATGACAGAGAACTGTATGAAGAGTTCAGGAAAATGTGTCTGTGAATGTTCAAATAGGTGCTTTGTAGGGCAGTTTCTTACTCCTTGCAGGACAAAAGAAGGTTGCTTGTACACATGTGTCTACTTTTCCATAAGATTATGGAAACAGATATTGGAGAAAAAGAACCCTACAATTACTCTATTAGGAAAGGACAACTAAGACCCATTTATTCTTTAAATGTGTTCTGTCTTCTTTCTTGTAAAAGCATAAACAGCATTATGTGTCACTTTCTAATACCTTTATCACCTCTGATGTATATATGAAACTAGCAGGGAAAAGGTGGAATTGTAGGAGAGAGATCATAATGTTGTTCTACAACTGCATAAGAAGAGATTGCTTTAGAAGGTCCCGATAGCAGAGGTTAGAGGGATGCCATTGTTTCTTGATGGCAGGCTTGTTGTCAGATGAATGGACTGACTCCAAACACATGCTCCTTGCTTCAAGTGAAGAATAGACACCTACTCCTACAGTACCCATTAGGAAAATCATGTAGATAATAATTTTTTTATTTTTATTTTTATTTACTTTGTTTCACCCCTCCCTGGCAGGCTTAATGACATTCAGGGTAGCAGTTTGACTATTAATCCATGAGGCATAATTCTGCCCAGTTCTTCTCTGCTGTAACCTCACGACAAATCTAACCAGTTCATCCCCCTCATCTTTTTTTAAGACATAAAAATTATCAGAAGTGGTGAATGGGAGAGAGCTTTGCAGCAGATCCATGCCAGAAGTCTTTGTTTCTCTCCCTGATAATGCTGATTTGCTGTACTACCTTACAAATAAGGTCCCCTTGCATCTCTTGCTTCTGCTCTGTGAAATGGAGGTAATTAACACCTGCCTCAGAGAATGCTCTACACTGACGTTTAATGGATTAAAATTTGTAAAGCTCTTAGCTGTGGGTCTGTATAGAAATTCAAAGCATTGTTATCTTGCACTATAAACAAGCCTTTCTCAAGGCCAATCCTGCTTTATCTTTGTGACAGATGATAAAATGTGGGGCTAGATACATCATCATAATTTGGATAAAGCAAAGCCAGCAGGCTTGACTGTATTTTTATTAATATTATCCTGTCTTCAACATCATCTGCTTATATATTAGCCTGAGAGTGAAAGTTCCAGTGCATGTAAGAGTAACTAGAACCCAGTGCCACAAATGCACGTTTTTTTGAAGTTCCAAGATAGGTGTTGGAAAAAAAGCATATCCTCGTCAGAATCCAGAACAAGTATGTGTTTCTCCTTCATGCAGTGAACAATCTATGAGAAAAAATATCTTTTTTTCTTCCCATGGCTGTGGAATGATGTAATCTTTCTAACTACAAGCAATGGCCCCTCCTAGTCACTGGCACCAAGATCACTTTAGACTCTGGCTATTAGAGTTGTCTGATGTTTCTAATAGCGAGAGCTTGTACACTTTGGAGAGGATGGAAAAAAGGTGGGTCTAATTCTAATGTATGTAGGTTTTGTAGCAGGTTTGTCTGCTGTACAGTGAACAGACAGGCCTTCACACAGTCTTTCAAGTATGTAACTGAGAGCACCTAAAAGGTCAAATATGTACATAAAACATCCAAGGTCTTCAACATACATCAGGTCACACAACTACAAAAAGAGGCAAACAGCACATGGTCAGACCATACCAGATTACGCATTCCCCATACTTTGAGGGAAGTGAAAGCCACCCAGATTAAAAACAGGTTTATGTGCCTTGTGACTCTCAGTAATAAACAATTTTGGTTTTTAAGTATAGCGAAGTGTTTCCATTCCTGTTCTAATTCTTCTGCTGCCTTCTTCCTTCCTTACAAAAATTACTCCATTGAGTTTGTAATCCTGCCTACCACATGCAGATGAAGTGAGTCAAGTCCTTTTGTGTTGCTTATAACAAATGATATTCAGCCAACATGTTACACACAATCACAAAAAGAATGATAAATAAGATAGTTGTGATGAAGAGCTTAAAGGAGGTAAAATAAAACAATCTCAGGCTGAGAAAATAACAGATATGAGGAAACCTTTAAAGTTTTCATATCTTTTCATCCTTTAAAAAAATAAATACGAGCTCTCTAACGAATAAAAGATTTTCTCTATATACCATGGAAAACTGAGAAAAGTTGCCTTTAATTTTAGCAGAGATTTAGATTGGCTATAAGGAGTTGCATATTACAATGCAGACTAATGAAATGCTGGACTTGGCGGCCTAGAAATGTGGAATCTGTTTCATCAGTAGCTTAAAGGAGAAGCCAAATAATCTGGTGGTTGGAATGTTTTTGGTTTGTTCCACACACACCCACACACCCACATATGATATATTAAAGAGAATCCCCTGGATTCTTTTCAACAGTAATATGCAGTACAACCTGATGTATGATGTGCATTAGTCAGTAAGTCTGCATTTCTATCATTGCAGCTTGTGTGAAATCCTACTGACATGCCTGGACTTACCCTGAACTGCAATCTGAACCAAGAGGTCAGCAAATAGCAGTGTAGTGTACTCTGGGACTTTGATCTGATGAGGAAATAATCAGTCAGTACTCTGAGGTCCTGTTCTGGTTGCATGCTGGTTTTGCACAGGAATCATTCCTTGACTTTATTGAATTTGCATCAGAATCAGGCTTGTTCCCTCTCTTATATTTGGATACATTAATAAATGTTTATTTTAGGTAGAGAACATTGTTGGATTTCAGTCACTTCTACACTGTAGGATTCAATGACTAACACAAGCTAAATCCTGGTCACACACAGCATTAAGCAGCATGAGTGTAACAGCATGATGTTAAAAACAAGTCACTTAATTACAAAGGCGGGGAGTGATTAGTACAGAACAGAATAAATGGTACCCAGCTAAAAATATTTTTCTCTGCTCCATTCTTTCAATTTATTTTTTACTTCAAATTACATGGATTAGGGGTACTAGGCTGATATGTTTCATCATACAATTCCAGCCTGAATATTGTGGTAACAGATAACAGTGTAATTTAAATATGCATCAAGTGACTATACAGATACTAATTTCAAGTTGTGTTAGGTGAGAATGTGCTTTGGCAGGGGAATTTTAAATCAGCTGATGGCCTAGAATACTCAAATTAAAATACATCCTCTGCTGTGTGTATTTCTAAATGACAGCCATTTATCTGGAGACAAACAATAGGGAAAAGATAAGGTGTATTAACATAGAAATAAGGAAATACTCTGAAATTACAAATTTTTGTTAGATACTATCATATATTCCATTTCTGACCAACAAAGCTATGTATTTGCTCTTCCTTCTAACTATTAACCTACAGATTGACTTCACATATTTAAATTATTGTACTCTGTTTTGCACTTCTTGTTTTCCTTCTAAATCTGGAGTACCCCCATCCCATTCTATCATGTCAGCCCATCACTTCTTGTGCCATTCTTCTATAAAACTGAAAAGCCTGTATATTAACAGGCTTTTTCTTTTCCTTATTTTCAGTTTTCATTTCTGCTGCCTCTTTTGCTGATCATCTCATTACTGACAGCAGCTCTTTGAAAATAATTTCTTTAAAAGTCAGCAAATTATGTCTACTGTCTTCTTGATGCTCCATGTTTCTGTTAGAAAGAAAACAGGATCATAATCAACGAATTTGGTCACATGAGCCTCCTTCCCCACCACCATCCCCCCAACTCTTCCCTGGGATTTATAGAGACACTCCTCTGCTTTCCACTCTGCCAATATTCTCCACCTCTAAAATGGAGATGATAATTGTGATCTATAGGAAGGAAAGGTTAAAGCAGCTTATGGATTGTTTCAGTCAGATGACGGGAGTTATGAAAGAACTGCATATAGAACAGAAAAATACAAATCACAGCTGAGGTGGAAAGAAATGCCTTGACTCAAATAAGTGCTGCAAGACAAGGATGGAAGATGCACTATAGGGTAACTTGTAAATTTTCATGTAGTACAAAGCTGAAGCCACACTGACCAGTCCTCTTTTTTTAAAGTAAAATGCCATCAAAAGATAATAGGAAAACAAACAACTGCTTCTGATAAGCTTATTATGTACTCCTATGTACCCACAGGATATTTAGAGCAAAAAAGAAAGTGATTACAGGCAGCTGCTAAAATTGGAGGGTAGATGGAAATAAAATTTCAGAGTTACATAGGAAATGAGATGAAATAAAATGAACTATCCCAGCTGAGATAATATAATGGTATATGCATTTGCCATACTTATAAATAAAACATTGAGTTATTATTGCACTTATAGCCTGCACAGATCTCAGGGAACTTACCATAACATGATGCATATGTGGGGGCAGAAGGGAAGGTCATATACAAATTTGTGATTGTGAAAATAACATTCATGTAGTCTGTAGAGGGGGGACAACGGGGAAAAAAAAAAAAAAAAAAAAAAAAAGCAAGGACCATTCAAACCCTGACTATCATTTTTCCCTTTAAAACAAAATTCTAATCAGGACTTGGGCACAGAAAATATGTTAGACTTCTAACAGAGTCATTCAAATTATAGAGGTAGAAGCATCATATAATTTATTACTGTCTTTGTAAAGCTTCTATATCTCTTCCAATATTTGTCACCATCTCAACCCATTGGCACATTTCATTTACATTCCAGGCAAACCTTCCTGGCAAACAGAAAAAAACCATCCAAATAATGTAAAGTGTCTTGTTGAAAATGCACAAACATTTGGACTTTAAAATACAGGTTCTCTTTCTTTAACTCGTGACATTTTGAAAGGAAGGAGAGACTCAATATTGTATGTTCCAAATGGAGTGGGCGAGTATTTGATGAATGAACAGAACATGAACACAGTACAGAGCTATCCTGTGGAGTGTCTGTGATGTAAGTGCTTTATGTAATTTAAATTTGGTAGAAGTATGGAGAAATTAAAGGCCAGACAGGTGAGGAAATTAGAAAATTTTTTTTTCAGCTGATGGGATGGAAAGATAAAGACAAATTTTCAAGTCTCACATGACAGTAGACAAAAGTCTTACACTGAGGCAGCATAAAGTTGAAATTAATAAAATATATATGGAGGGAACTTCCAAATGTCTTTATAAAATGTTTGTTTAAAATTCCCTGAAGGTTTTGCACAGATATTGGAAATGCAGAGCTTTAGTAGGGGGAAAATACAAACGATTTTTCAAGACAAATAACTTCATAGGCTCTAAATAGGTGTGCCAGAAAGGAAAAAGATCATTCGCTGCTGCTCTGGAAATATTTTAGACAAGGTAGAAAAACTGAATGTCTATACAAATTAAACAGTTACCACTGTTTTATGGATCTTATCATGTAAGCAACTGTTAGTTTTTTCCATGCCTTTTTCTTTGGGGTTTTGGTTAATTTTTGTAAGTTTGCGTGCCCCCTTTCAAACAGGAACTGCCTTTTGCAGTTCTGTTGGTCTTCTGAAGTACTCTAGACACGAAAGTGATTCTTCTGCCTACCTTCTTTGCAATCATTCTCTGAAAGTCTTTCAATGACTCCAATACTGCTGAGGTCAAATATTTGTCCTTGTAGACTAAGAAGGACAGGACAGATATGACATCACGTGCAATGCCTTGTTGCTGCCTATTACTGTATTCCTGAAGACTAGAAATGCAGGCTGTGGAGTTCTGCCTTCAGTTAGTTTAGCTTTTCATAAAAGTGCCTTGGTTCATCTTGACAGATGCCTCTGTGTTTTGGGCAAGGTGTGATACAAAGGTCTTGAGTCTGAATTCTGCCTATGCTTTGCAGTCTGCAGTACTCACAAATGCTGGATAGAGCAAGGCAAGTTATGTTTGTCTTGCCTTGAAGTTTTTATGCTGGAGAAGAATAGTATCTGATATTCAGTTATATGGACTGCTTTTGTTTTATTAAAGGGATCTACTTTCAAATTAGTCTTGGACTGTTATCTATAACAGCAGTGTTATGTATTGCAAGTTAGCTCTGAAGGCTTTCTAATATTTACATATATCCCAACCATTTGCACTACAACAGGGAAATGGGTATTGCCTACTTTTGTGCTGAAATGATCCAATGCATTTGGCCAGATCCATTAAAAATTAGTTAAAATTAATGTAATGTCATACTAAGATCGGGAAGGAAGGTCATTTACAGGGCACATTGTCAGCAGACTTCCTTGATTTTTTTTTCCTTTTTTTTTCCTTTTTTATTTTTTTGAAAAGGAAAAGCATAGAACACAGCCATCATTGTCCACTTGATCTTGAACACCTGGGCTGACTTACTCTGTGCCAACAGCTGCATTCCCAGATCTGTATGAACCACATCTCCAGAGACTGAGTAAAACCCATGGGACTTAGCCTTCGCTTCACGATAAGGCACCAGGGTACCTGATTGTCATGCCTTAGCTTGCAAGTATGCTTAAGAAGAGTATTAATGGAAACTTTCCTCATTCCTACTGCTAGCCTGTCTGGCTCAGGTTCCCTGTGGTAATAATAATGGAGTTTCTAATGGGTTAGTAATTTCTTTACATTCAGTGAGTTTTGACTGGTAAAGGCATAAAAATAAACAAGATACAGTACAGATAAGCAGTAGGTAACAATTTTCCATACAATTCCTCTGTACACATTTTCACTGCAAATATCACCGGAAAGAACTCTATAATCAAGGTACAAATAAGCAAAGAGTACAGATTAAATACAACAGCCCTCTTACTGCAAGATATAGAGCTTGTACTTATTGAACCGTAAAGAGTGTACTGAACACTGGAGAATGGATCACCTGCAGTAAGATAAATTGTTTGTCTGCTGATGATACAGTTCCACATGGGGTAGTGACTCAAGAGGAGGAAGGGAAGATAGTAGAAGAAGTAGAAAGAAGAGGAAAGAACACAGCTCTCCATTATAAGAAGAGAATGAAATGCATAAACTAGAGGGAAGGTACCCTAGCTAAGAAATTCAGTTGTGAGACACTTCATGCATAGAGATAATTCAAAGGTTTTAATCCAGTCAGTGATTTCAAGGTTAGACACTAGAGGTCCTTCTTGTACACAGAACAGGGGTGTAATTTTCAGGTAGTACTTGAAGTCAGATGGTCTCAATAGCTCACTGAATCTTTTGGAATCTAAATTTCAGACAAGTCTCAGTTCAGACGGAGTCCCCTTCCTAGTCTGTTAATGCACAACTTCCAAAGGCACTGTGACCATGTGAAGTGCAGTCAGCTCCAAAGCAACAGGCAAAATGAACCTGACTTCTGGTGTTATGGAAAGAGATTCAGGAAAACCACATTGCCTACTTCAACTAACTCTGGCTTCTAATAATTGTGTGCTGTTGGGTTCAGACTAGTGAGCCACACAGTTTGAATGCCATGTAAAATGCATTCTTGTAGTGATGATGCATTCGGACTCTGAATCATTTGTACTGTGCTACATAGTAACGTAAAAATTAGAAGTTAACCTCAAAATCTAAATTGTTAGGAAGCGCAGAAAAGATTCTATTAAATTACTTCTGTGAACCTCAAGTGGTATGAAAGTATACCATCTGGAAAATAAATCATATAAATGTTCTTAGCTTGCTGTTTCCCCCAGATACTTAAGATTTCTGTGGGAGTTTCTTATCAAAATACTTGCTATTTTTGAAGTGTTTAGGGGAGCCGAGGAAAAGTAATGGGAACAACTGGATTACTACTAAGAGTAAATAATAAAATTTGAATATAGTATTCAGGAGGGGATCACTAGAACATGTACTTCCATGTGCACCACTAGCTGAAGGCACCAAGCTTTAAAGCGAATTATTGGTGTCTGTAATGTCTCCTAGAATTTCATATTGTTAAACTGCAGTTCAAGCAAAACCATCTGTCATGTGTTTTTGGCAGATATTATTTCACTTGTATGCACGAGTTTGATGAAGAGCTCGTGCAGAATTTAAATATTTGTCAGGAAACACATTACTACCTTAATTCTGGGGCTCCGCAAAGGGTTATTATTGTAATTTCCATTTGATTTAAGGGTGTCATAGGACAGGAAACAATTCTGAAGTGAGTACTATTCCTGCAGTACTAGAGACAGCAACGCCAACTCTCTGAAGCAGTTTCTGACTCCTAGATCAGAGCCTGCTTTTGTACAATATCATGTGTACAATGGAAGTCCTTTTATAAAGCATCCCTAATGTGATTGGGATTGCATAATCCTATGGCACCACCTAGCTGCAAACATTTGGTTTTTGGTTTGTTTTTTTTTTTTTCACTTCAAAACCCACCATTTTATTTCCACTAGAATTTAACTAAAAAGTGGGTTAAATATTTACTGAAAAAGTACTTATTATCTGACCTATGGTTCCCCAGACCTGTTCCAAGTCTTCTGCATGTTTTAGATTATCTCACTGGTTTGTTATAAGATGATGCATTAGTGCTTAGTTACATACACTGGCATGGTGGAAAGAATTCAGCTCTCTAGGGGGTTCATGTCTAATAACAATATTGAGCCAGATCCTAACTGGTATTTCTTAGCTCTGAAGCACTACATTTGCTGAAGTTATTTTTCTGTTAAATTGCAAAATCGAGTTATCACTCTAAACAGAAAAAAAATTAGGAATCTCAAACTAACCACCAAGAAAAATATATTCATTTTAGAGTAAGAATTACAGATGGGCTTTAAAAAAAAAAAAAAAAAAAAAAGTCAACATATTAGTGTGCCAAACCATGCTTTTTTTGTGGACTCTAGAAGTATTTCTCTCTTTGAATCAAATTTGGCAGTTTCAACCTCCCAGAAAGAAGTAACAAATATGAAGCTTCCCAAATACTCTCTTCTTTACTGCAGCTTCTCAAAAACATGAAAAATATATTTTTGTGTAAAAAAAACCAACCTTTTTTTCAAGTTTATATGAAAAAGTAAATACAGAAATTAAACAGTTTCCTTAATAGAGGTGTCAAAAAGAATATTCTTACTCTATATAAAAGGGTATTTTGTCTATTTTATTTAAATAGATAGTAATTTCTGTGTTAATCTAAGCCAATATGTCTTCCTTTTCTTTTCTGGGATGTTTCTTACAGCCACTGAATAAAATCAAATACCCTGTAATTTGGTCAGCTCCAAGGAGCAGGCTGGAAACACATCAAATGTATTAATATCTTCACTGCTTTTTATATGCTTCCCAGAAACCTTGGCATAAAAGAAGTAGAATTTGACATTTACAAAATGAGTCTTTTATGAACTTGGTGGCCTTTGATATACTTACAGTCAGAAAAGATGCTTGAGTTGTAATGGAAAGGTCTTCATGACTGAGTGATCATTATACCATTTATACTTGTAATATTTGGTGAAAAAACAGCAACATGATGTTTTTCTTTGTTGATGTTCATCCCAGGCAGAGTTCAGAGAAGTGCCTTTGAGGAAGATGCAGTACATGGTTTATAGAAGAGAAAATAGCTTGGGTCTTGTTTTTTTTCTCTTCTCTTAGAGATAGCATCTTGCACATGTTAGCTTCCTTCTCTCTTTGCAATATGCACACAAGAATCTCTTATGCCATTTCACAAAATTACTCAGCCTTATAAGCTGTACGGATGTTTCTTTCTGTACTATTATCAAAAGTCCTGTACAAAAGTCAGAATGACAGATTTAGCCCAGTCAGACCTGTGCTTTCTCAGCATGCAGCTATCTCCTTCACACATGTCCTTTGGTTGATGCTTCAGAAGATTTATTTTAGAAGCTGAAAGAATGAAAAGCAAGTGAAAAAGAGATCATAGTACCAGCACCTTCAATCTCATGCTGCAGGCCTCAAAGAATGCTACCATAGACATGAAAAAGATGCAAACTTTCTCCTCCAGCAAGTTTTCTACCAGCAATTAACTAGAGTGATAAAAAAAATTTATAAAGCACACTGAAAGATTGTTTTTGTAATATGGCAAGGTGAGCTGTTTGAACCAGAAAAGTAACACTACTCTGCATTTCACCATTTCCATGAAATTGGAAACTCAGGTGCTGATTTTCCTTCATGGTGCTATACACAAAGGCTTTTCCAAAGTTTAGTGAACTTATTGCATCCTTCTCAATGCATGATTGCACCCTGACAGCTCTGGTTCCCCAAGTCCTGCTGTTGAAGTTTCCCAGAAGTTAAGAGAAAACATTCGAATAAGAAATGAAATATTTCTGATCTTCAGGAAGGTTTTGGATGAATTTCAGGGCAAGGGCTTGAGATGAACTCACTGTTGTTAGTGGCTCACACTTCCAGACAAAACTAGTGAGGAGAACTACTAACAAGCAAGCAAGCTATGGCAAAATGTTCATGATTATAGAGAAATAGGAAATTATGGCCTGGGTTGTTATTCACAGCTTCTTTTTCCCTACCCTCTTATTTTATGTATATCAAAGAATCTGCATATTTGGCTGCCCCTTGACTACCCTTTGCTTAGTGCAACTGAGCAGGGTGTAGACACTCAGAAAGCACCAGGAAATTTTCTTGTTGGCATTGTGTTCATCAGTTCCAAAATAAGTCTGCAGGTGCCAGCAGGGCTATTTGTGGAAAACATGACAAGATGAATTGGAGAACAGATCTGTGTTAAAAACAACCAAGTATAAAGGTAATAAAAGTCCTTGAACCTGGCTTTAATGGACCTTAGTAATATTTCTCACATAAGTCTGAATAAAATTTTCAATGCATAAGTGATGAAATATGTCAAATCAAAGCTGAAAGGGTAAAGCATTTCAAGGGAAATTTAGACAGTGAAACATTTAGTGAATATGCCTAAAAAGGGTATTCATTTTTTTTTCCAGCATTCAGACGTCCCTTTCTGCACATATTCCTCCTCATTATCCAGAACATTCTTTGCTGCTTCTGCTTTATGGCTGGAGGTTGCTGTATGGTTCTGACTGGTTTTGTCAGCTCACACCAGAGAAACAGAATTTGTGAATTAATAACTTTACTTCCAGGGTCTGATTCAGTAAGACTAATACGGTGATGCAATCTTTTCCCAAATGAAAATTGGGGAACAAAGAAAATCTGGTAAATGTACACAGCTCACATCTAACCCGATCCAGTTAACAAGTGTTCAAGTTTAGGCTGACATACAGTTGATTTTCTTTCTAGTAATTGTACAGGGGTTTGTTTTGGATTTGTGATAAGAATAATGTTAATAACACTCTGATGTTTTAGTTGTTGCTCAGCAGCGTTTATACTAAGTCAAGGACTTTTCAGCTTCTTGTACCACCCCAACAGAAAGTAGGCTGGGGGGCACAAGAAGGTGTGAGGAGACACAGCCAGGACAGCTGACTCCAACTGGCCAAAGAGATGTTCCATAGCCTACGGCATCATGCTCAGTATATAAACTGTGGGGAAGGCTGGCTGGGGGACACTGCTTGTGAACTTTCTGGGCATTGGTCAGCAGGTGGGGAACAGTTGCATTGTATATCACTTGGTTATTATACTATTAGTACTACTAATAATAATTACCATTATTACCATTATTTTCCCTTCCATTTCCATGCTTTTGAATTGTCTGTATCTCGGACACTGTCCAGAAAGTCAGAATCACAGAATATTCTGAGTTGGAAGGCATCCACAAAGATCATCAAGACCAACTTTTAAGTGAATGGCCTGTATGGGGATTGAAACCACAACCTTGGCATTATTAGCATCATGCTCTGACCAATTGAGCTACATGCACCTCTAGAATAGTCTTTTTTTTTTTTAGGTTGAAACTTAGAAGAAGGTTTATAGCCATCAGAGTTCCTTGCCTTTAAACTGGCTTGTCAGCAATAGTATAGGTGTAAGTTTGTAGTACGGCCATCTGCATCATCAGTTGACTCATCTTGATGATCCTTCAAGTCCCTTCCTTTCCTACTACATTTCTTAGGGAAAAATTCCAGCCAACTTTCTTCTCCTACTTTCACTGCTGTTTTTTTTTTTAATTCTGACAAGTGATTGTTGGAGGCCACAGAAACCTGAAAAGGAGACAAAGAGGTGTTAGCAGGCACTGAAACACAATTATAAATCTCTAGTAATCACAGTAAGTTGGAGCCACTTAGGAAGATAAGCAGAGAGTCTGAAATGCTGGTGGCTTTTGGTTTGGTCTTACATCTCTTGAAATATATCTGTTCATAGAAGTAGTTCTCATTCTCCAGACACGTTCTCATTCTCCAGACTCTCAATCTACATGTGAATTAAAGAAAGTATTTATAAACTTCCCGAGGACTGAGTTAATATCCTAATAATAAATAAATTAGGGGGACTAGGGACATATCCTTCCTATTAGTCCAAGGACACACTTTTTTTCATTTCAGCTGGAGCAAATTTGGATCAAAGGGCTGAGTACTCTGTAGTCTTGTTGACCCATGCAGCTATTTAACATGCAAGATGATTGCAAATTACTGTACAAGACAGAAGTCAATGATGAAATAACTGCTTGGATTATATCTTCTATTTAAAGAAAGACTCTGTTCTCCCTCAAACATCAGTTGTTCTAGCAGATAGTGGGAGTCATTAAATGGTTTAGTTTGTCTGAAATAACAAATAAACTTGCTGCTGAATTGTCTTTTTTCCAAGCAAAGAACATTTTTCTGAAATCTAATTTTTTATGACAAATTTCTGGGAAAAGCTTAATGTTATTTGTTATATTTTGCATATTTTTGCAAATATAAAAAAAAAAAAAACAAACAAAAAAAAAAAAAAAAAAAAACAAAAAAAAAAAAACAAAAAATGAAGGAAATATGTGGCAGGGAAAATCTGCAAACACAACATTTGAAGTGTCAATACAGAAATGAACAGACCAAATACTTTCTCAAGGCACTGAATTTACAGACCAAGGATAACATTCTAAAATGAACCAAAGATCAGAATGTTTCATTCAATCCTAGAGCTATGTTTTTTCCTGTTAAAGTAAGAGACTTCATTTCATTTTGATTTTCCTTTCCAATTAATTACCTCAAAAGGGAGTGCTTCATTAAGGATATGTTCTCTACTATAATTTTCTATGCCAGTCAAATGTTTTGACAATACAAACTGCATGGAAGTAGTAGCCATGACTTGCTATTACTAACTGATTACAGAAGGTGGTGCCACTACAGCTGGATGAAAATACAGAGATTTTCACCAGGGCCTGTGAGTTTAGGCGTCACTTTTTATTTTGTCATTTATGTCTCTTCCATCAGTCATCTCTCCAATTCAAATCTAAGTTCTTTAGAACTGATACTCCTCTGATATGGGTGTAGAGCCCACATCCCTGTGGGCATAGAGAGCTACAGCACAAAGACTTTAGTACGACTTTCCCTGTGATGGGATATTAGTAGGACTTGTTCTGCTCTTGCTTGGATCTTTCTGCTAGTGTGGGAGTTCTGTGTGCTACTACCACCTACCAAGAAGGTCAGTCTCTTTCTGCTTCCCCAGAATATATCCAAACAGTTACTTGAAATACAAACCCACAGACTGAGGTCCTGCAGGCTGATATGCCATAGCAGATCTGGACTGCAAGGTGATTAAATCATTTTCCTAATGTGGGAAGTGAAGGAATCAAACATCTACATTCTGTTCTGTGTCCTGGATTCAAGCACATCTAGCTGTTGGAGCAGTGAAGTGTTAGGATACACCTTGGCTCTCTGACAGTGATGTGGCAGTTTCTCTTCAACATTACTTATTCATCACCTCTAGGAGTTAAATAAATGAATGGCACACTTAACAAGTGGGCCAGGGGCTGGAGGATCCCATATACCAGGTCACAGCAATGAGAAAAGGCAGTAGTAAACATAGGCAGTAAAATTAAACTAGTATTCATAGTTCACATCCTCAATGAGGACTGTTTGGTCAGTTTTACAGCTGTTTTGTCACTCCTTCCAAAACTACTTTAGCATCACACAAGCACTGTTCAAAGATTCCTGGGTTAGCAGTCAAGTGGTAGTTCCACAAGCAGAACAATTTAATCAGTGTTTTGCTACATGCACACAAATTATCTTTGTTAGGATGCGCAGGTGCTGTGGCATTATGTCTGTGTTTCTCTTGATCTAACCTGATCTGGTAGCTCTGCAGATCCAAGCAGTGTACCCTGTGATTGTGTCTGCTCCCTTAGCTTCAGCTTAACAGGGTCCTGGCCCTGCTGTGTTGTGCAGCATAGGTACTTCTCTAGCTTGTAAAGAGTAGAGTTACTCCTTGGAAATCCTGCTGACACCATAAGCCACTTTTAAAGCCAGTTATCCTTCTTAAGATGGGTAAATTGAAAAAGAAGTTTCTCTAGACTGCCAAGGAACGATACACAGAGTTATTTATATATATTTCTCAAAGGTACCTGTTTTTCAAAATTCACTACTGGAGAAGTAGTATGAACTATGTAGATTTTGTCAGAGATCATAGAAAAAATATATAATGAAGCCCATACAAGTGAACAAAGGTAGAAGAAATTAGATTACTATGATGAAATGTGAGAATTTGATCAGACTGTTTAAATCACCATTCCTTAGAAAACTTAGGAAAAAGAAGGGAACCAGTAAGGAGGATTTTTTTTTAATTAACAGTCTTTGTTGCTACATAGAGTTATTAACTGTCATTGGCACTAGTGTACATATTCAAGGAAAAGAAATGTACAGGGATAGTCAAATAATTTCCAGACTGGAATTAATGTTCTGACTGCAGTCTTCTGAAATAACAGGTAATGAGGTTATAAACAATCCCTTTTGCCAGAGGCAGGGTTGCACAGAAGGGAAAATCCAGTTGGAAGAGACATCCCTTTTTCAGGTGACAGTAGTGGGACATCACAGGATTGCAATTAGAGTTCCTACCCAGTGAAATGAATGAATCTTTCAGACAGCAAGGCTGCCCTGCAGATATTTTCAGTGGGTTTTAATTTTTTTCTATGACTATGACTATGTTTCTGCTTAGTAACAGATCCTCAGAGGGTGATGTGTTTCTCTCATTCCCCCATCTCAGATGCAAAGCAAGTAGGTGGGAGGGAAGGAATTTAAAGGGAGGTAATTAGAAAATCAAAAATAAGGAGGCTAGAAAAGGAGATGAACAGTAGGACAGGTGGGCAAGAATTTCAGAGGGAAATTTAAGATAATGGAAAAGATAAGAAGACAAAACATAAACATAAACATAAAGAAAAACATGTATGTAAGGAAATAAATTCAGAGTGTGTAAAGAAGGATGTCAAAACTACTGCTATTTGTTTTGTCCCTAAGTACTTGATTTTGTAACTTTAACATAGGGATTGGCTGTTGGTAATCAACAATGGACATTGGAATTAATGCAGCAGTAATTTCATCTAATTCCCTCTTTACCTTGGGACTGACAGTCTTTCTTGTACCTATTTCCTTCCTGTCTTAAATACTCTCACTGTTTTTGAGAAGGTACTCTGTTGCACTGCAGAGACAGCTGAAGTTATGTGGAGAAATCAATCCCCTGTTAAAGCACATTGGGATTTTAATGGAAAAATTATAATGTTTAATTGAAAAGGTTAAAAATCATTTCACAAACTTAGATTCAGGTTTAGGAGTGTTTGGTTCCAGGCTTCTTGATTGTAGTAGTCTTTTTCAGATAAATTTGAAATTTAAGGTAAATACAAAAATCGGAAATCTCAATCTCCTTTCTCTGCCTTGTCCTTATTCCCTCCTTCTTTTTCTCTCTGTTTTCCACCATCCTGTGTTTAATCAGAGTGCTCAGCTTTCTTCATGGGTATCACATGAGTACTGCATGGAGAGATAAAGGATTTGCACAGCAGCAAACTGACAGGCCGGTACTGCCAAATGTTAGATGATGTTATTTTCTTCTTTTAGAGGAAGAAACAAACTTGTAAAGAGCAGCAACATAAAACCTCTTAACTGTCAAACTTGGGGAAAAAAAAGTAAAGGTGTTCCACTGCCTAAGAGGGAAAGACTTCGCAACAAACAACAGACATTTCAGGTCAGCATCAAATCAGCCTGTTCCACTTTTGTGTTTTGTTTTACAGTTAATTTTCTTTATGCACACAGCATTTGAAGTTGAAACAACTGGGTCAGGAGATCAGATTTCCAAATCTGGGATAGTTATGAATACTTCAGCATCCATGAGGAAATACAAGGCCAGTAGAGTGCCCTACATCCCTTTTTTTGTGAAACAAATAACCCATTCTCATTTCCCTACAACAGAGTATTTCTGAGGCCCAGTGGTTAGTCAATCACAAGGCCTGAGATATTACCACTGTAGTGAGAGAAAAGCTTTAGAAGAGCAACTATTACAGAAGATAAAGCCTACCCCTCTCAAATGCAGTGGCTATAGTTGTCATAACCTTTGAAATCTCCAGCCTGATGGCTTCTCTGAGGTTAGTTTGAGTGCCAGTATTCAGACAGCTACCCCTCAAGGGCTTGATTTTCTGTTATCTTAGAGGTTATTTGTAATCACTGATGTGAAAGTGAGTGGCAGGAATCAGAAGAGTGGAATTCTTTTCTTCTCTAGGCTCACTTTTCCATTATCTAAGTGATTAAACAGTGAATAAAAAAATAATAATCCTCTGTCCAAAAACTCAAATAAAATTCTTCCAAGGCATTGTCACATTTTCATCTATCTTGGAAATGCAGCTCAAAATGGGCAATACAGAAAACATTGGGAAGAGGAGATGAGAGAACAGAGTGAATATGTAAACAACTCCTTTCTATCTTTCTTTTACAATATGATAGTCAAAGATGTGAAAGAAGGAAATATTCAGTGAGATTTTGTTTATAGAACCACAGTTCTTTATTGTGGTTTGCAAGAACTCAGAAGAACTGAAGTGCTTATGGGATCTGAAATGATAGAGAGAGAAATAACTGTGCAATGCTAAATCCAGAAGAGACTTAACAGTATCTGAAAAAATACTGTCTTTCATACAAGCATCTGGAAAACAAAAATGCCAACAGCTCACAAAGCTGCCCTGATGTTTTTATTATTTTTTTAAAAATGTTTTGTTTCATTTTCTCCTTTTGACTTTTTAACAAGCTAAGGCTCTTTGGATACAAATTAACTTTCTCAGAGTGCTATTTGTTACAGATTCACTTACCATGATAGGATGCTTAATAGAGTGGAAATTGGCATTTATTCAGCAATATAAGCCAAGAAATAAGCAGGAAATAAATTCTATCCTAGGTAGACTAAGAACTTGGCTATCACCTAGTTTTGAAAGCCAAGATACAAGACAGGTATACTTTAGAGACTTAATGAAACTTAATTCATTTCCAAGTCACATAAAATTTTTTCAGGATGAAAAAGTCTTGAAGGTCTGTTATCTTACCATTTTGTTGTAATGTGGAGGAGTTTTTCATTGTTATTGATGAAGTTTCTTGCTTCAGTGGAAATTAAATGAGAAATACAAGTCATATTTCTTCAGATCATATGTCCAGCTGTTTAACTAAATTAATTAAAATTTAACTAAAAATTAATTAAAAAAATTAATTAATTGCTTACCAAATACAGGGACTAACTTGAAGAGAACAAGACACCACCTGTATTGGAAAATGAGGGGGTTTTTTGGTTGGTTGTTTTTTGGGGGATTTTTTTGTAATGCTTAAGGACCAATATGTTTGTCTTGGAATCTTCACTTAGTGGAAAATGGAGGGCCATTATTTGCTTTGTCCAAAACACAACAGAATTCTCAATATTAAGAATCACCTCTCTGCCCTGTGCCTGATGCCTGGAGCATCAGCCATGCCACTACATAAGGACTATCACATGTCATCCATACAGGAAACTTCAGTCCGTAAAGTTAAGCAGGATTTCTTTAACATGGAATGGAGCAATGGGAGTTACTCACGAAAGGAGAAGTTACTCATGCAAGGAGACGGGAGGGCATCAGGAGTCAAGGTCATCTGCAGGAAAGGGAAAAGAAGTCTCCTGGTGTTTTCTAACACTTAGGTACCTCCTTTTAACATGTTCTTAAATTCAGACAAATACAAAAAAAAAAAAAAAAAAAAAGTCAAAAAACAGAGAGTGCACAAAGTGCTACTATTCCTTCATTGTTTAATGCTGACAGTGGGATGATGATATTTCACTGATATTTCATGTAAAGGAAGGAAGCCAAAAAGGAGGGCATGGTCATATATAAGTGATAAGGTCAAGCTCATAGCTTCCTTCCCTCCCTCCCTCTTTTCCCCCTTCCTTTGTCCCTTCCTCCCTCCTTTTCTCCCTTTCTCCCCTTCTTTTCTTCCTTCCTTTTCTCTCCTTTTCTACTTACATCAACCTCTACTTTTTATGCATTTCTTAATTTTCTTTCCATAGTGTAGCTGTGCAAAAGTATGGAAAAGTAAACATAGCCTTAGCTTTAATGTGTAGGATCAGTTGGTTTCCTTGGTATTCTGCAGCCCTTTACTCCAGATACTGGTGGATATTGCTCAAACACAGAATGACAAAAATGTCACCACTGTGACTTTAGTATTAATAACTTATTGGTTTTTCTTTTCTCATTCTTGTGAGTAGAAAAGTTGGATGACATCAAAGAAAATGCAGCAAACAAGGAGGGTAATAAGATGAGGGAGGAGAGGGTTTCTCCAGCACACAGAAAGTAAGGAGAATGTGGCAGGATAGATCCACCATGATAAGACCTAAAATCCAATCAAGCCATCGTGCAGGCTATCATGCCAGATCAAGTGCTGGAGCCAGGGTGTTGTGTTAATTATGCTAAAACCACCCTGGTTCATCAAACTTTGGATATACACCCTGCTTTTTGAAGTCTGATTTGACAGATAAACTGAGAGTTGGCCTGTACAGGTGTGACTAGCAGTCAATCCTTTTATACTATAAAAGTCCAGTCCCCTCTCCTGCAGTCAGGTTCTTATAATATAACCCTCCTTGGAGTGTATGGGTGGAGATTCCTCCCCTCCCTGGGGACACTCTCCAAAGTTACTCCTCAAGGCCAAGAGAAAGGGATCTCCACACAAGCATTGGTATATACATCAGACCTCTACTTAATAATTATTTCTTTTTGCTAGCTTTATTAGAACTGCTTCAATAATAGCTTTGTTACAGTGCACTATAATACTTTACGCTATATTATACTCTACTAGTAGATTTTTACTGTTTAGATCGTGTAGTAAATAATTCTATTAAGATCTTTTGTCTCATCATTTGTATAAAATTAAGTATTAATTTTATATAAATATTCTCATTTTGCCAATCATAAAAAACCTGGGGGACAAAAGTTGTTCAGTCACACCTCTGTAATTCCTTAAATTTAAACTATTGACATAATCTGCGGCTGAACCTAGACTCCTCTCTGAGAAGGAGTTTAAAAAGCAAGGCAGTCCTTTCTGCACCTTATGACTCAACAGCAAAGCTTTTTAATAAATTTTATGTAAGCCTTCCACTCTCCCGTGACAGAGGGATAGGAGAAGATATCTTTGACATCTATTTTCTAATCAGCCTGGCTGGTTCCATAACAGTGACTTTCAGACCAATTTGTTCTGATTTCTTCTGCATCTGAGAGAGTGCATCTGTTTTTGCAGCAGTCTTTGCACGGCTATTGACAAAATTCCCTATTTGTACCTCTGTGTGGTTTTTGACACATGCTTTTTAATTCCGTGGAAGCAGTATGTCCTAGAGAACTGTGGATGTTATTTTGTGTCAGCTACCAGGAAGAAACACCAGCAAGGCTCTCATGCCTCTTTGTGAAGAGGAAAGTAAACTATAACAGAAGTCTCTGCTGTATCAGCTCCCTAGGATTTCTTGTAACTGTGCAAGGGTGTACTTTGAACTGAAAAAATGCTATAATGCTCACGAGCAACTATGAGATTTCCTAAGCTAGTCATTCATACCTCATACAAGCCCTGAAGTTTGACAGTGAATCTCTATCCTTGTGGTGGTTTCTTTCGAGGAGCGCCTATGTTGTTCACTTGTAACAAATGTGAAGAGGGATGATATTCTACTCTTGCCAGAAATAGACAAAACAGTGAGTATGTCTTGTAAATTCTGTTATTTCATGCTCAGTTTGCAGGAAGCTGGACTTGGAGGCTTTCCCTTGGCTTGCACTCATGCAGTCTTTCCTAACAGTAGTCCCAACACGAGTCCTGACTGTGTTCCAGCTCCACGTGAGGACAAGATCAGGTCCTCCTCTTTGCCCCAGTTTTTGTTCAGGCATGTAGCACAACATTTCAGAAAGGTGTTGAGTAACTTTTAATAGATGCCTGGTTTGGACAATGAGGAATGTTTGGACAATCTGATTCATTGTGGCAGATGCATCCAGCTCACATGCTGAGATCTCTTGAGAATTTTGAGCTATTGTTATTTTATTACTAACATATCTCTAAAGTTTTATTCAGTGCTTATGTAAAGCACGAATAGCACTGGAATTAGTCCAGTACTCTCCATTTTTATATTGTTTTGGCATAGGGTCTCAGAGGACACGGACTGGACTCTGCCCTTCAATTGCCCGTGTGGATGTAACACCCCTTGGCAGGCACACAGACCTTTACAAATGGCACAGTGCAGAGTCTCTTGGGGAAGTTAGTTAATCCCTGGATGTGCAGAAGTGCTGAATGAGACCCCTAAGGCTTTAAATGTGAATTCAGCAAAATCTTGAAACAACTAAGAAGGTAAATAAGACATGGCTAATCTAGGGCCCCTGTAAGTCAGAAGGGAAGGCAGCAGCAGGAAGGGCAGGAAATTTCTTTCTTTGGAATTTGTATAAAGAAGTACCTTGTGCCAAACACAAGTGGATGTCTCCATTATGTCTAGAAGACAACAGAAACACCACTGGCAAGAGTTTCTGTTGTTGCTTTGATTAAATGTCTTTATACTCACTACAGTGACAGTGGTCTCTGCAGCTAGAAGCAGGTAGGTATTATTTTGCTGTGGTAGAATGTCATGTGTAACTTCAGTTACGACTCAAGGGTGTGACACTGCACAGCAGCTTGGCATAGACACACAAACCTCAAAGCCTTAATTATTTACCAAGTACTAGTTCTCCAGGTATCTGCTCAGAAAAGCAAAGCAGTCAAATCTCCAGCTGCTGTCTCAGACGTGCAAAAACACTCTTCGTGACTGTCATGGCATGACATGAGATGACATGATGTGGCATGACATGACATTACAGTATCCCAGTAAAGTTAAAACAGAATCATCTCTTATGCAGATATTATTTCATTACAATTTTTTTACAGTTTCATTTAGTGCTGGTCAAGTGTTTCTTAAAAACAGCAGTAGCTACTTCTGAGAGTACGAGGTGTACCTTTGGAGGTGTAAAATGCTGTTTTAATGAAACTTGCCTATATTTGCACAATCTGATAAAACTGGAAAAAAGGTTTCAAGTGTACAGACATTTAATTTCTTACATTTCCAGATATGTTTAGCCCCACCATATTCAATTAGACGAAAGATGTAAGTTAAGATTAACATAGTCTTTAAGAAAAGTAAATAGCAACAGAACTACAGAGCCAAACTCTTCACTGTAGGTAAGAACATCTACTGTAGAAGAATATTAGTGATCCTGAAGATTTTTTTTTTAATGCTGATGAAGCAAATAATAATTTTTTCTCTTTTTAAGTTTGTAACAAATTTTCATCTTTATTCATTGCACATCTAATTAAACATTTTCTGCAACTGAAAAGCTCACTGAATTGAACAATTACTACATTTAACATGAAGCTAAAATGCTTTCGGTATTTCAACTTTCATTATCACTTGCTCTTCAAATAAATCCAGGAAATCCTTTAATTGCAGTTATTCCAATTCTACAGGGAGAAGTGAGCCTTCATAAAGCTGCTGTAAACGTCAACAGCAAGCTTGTTTCTGCATATTTTAAAAATTTTAATTAAAACCAGTATTTTATCTACTGTTTTGCTCTGTGTATATGTTACCTTGACATCATACTGGTGGGCATGGTTTCAGA
Organism: Lophotriccus pileatus; assembly: GCA_035583135.1. Taxonomy (NCBI): domain Eukaryota; kingdom Metazoa; phylum Chordata; class Aves; order Passeriformes; family Tyrannidae; genus Lophotriccus; species Lophotriccus pileatus. The sequence goes on from JAWWES010000115.1 coordinate 29,414,839, forward strand.
ATAGAGATTTGGCAGCATTATGAGTAATTTGAGGCTATTTCTTTTCAAATGGCTTCAGCTTTGGTGGAAGGGGGGTGGGGGAGGGGAGGAAGTAGCAGTGTTGCATTAAATTTTCCTGTTAGTTTGTATCCAGCCTAAAGACTGGATAAAGTCTAAAGTCTAGATGCTTAAGATTGAATTGGACAGAAGGCAGTGTTTTGCTACAGAGAAAAGATTTAAGTATAACCTGACTAAACAATTGAATGTGTACCAGCACATGTAACTATGTCCGGAAATAACAGCTGACATAAGCAATTGTAAGGCCCAGTTACTCAAACATCAACAAGTAATGCACAGGTCAAACATGAAAGGATTAAGACTACGCAGAGAATTGTTAGTGTGTTTTCAACCATTAGTTGCAAATGCAAATACCCCTGGCACAGCAATATGGTAATGGAAAACAAAATTCTTTTAAAATGGATGAGTGATCATAGAACAGCATGGTATACAAAATTGTGAGTTTTACTCACAGTTAACTCACAAACTGCAAGTTCTAAGTCCAAGAGCAAATAAAGTCATTTAGGGAATCACCTGTCTTTTGGAAGAATATCTGACATGATTCAGGGAAGGAGTTCCAGGAAAATTTTGGGATCCCATCCAAGCCCTCCTGTCACATGTAAAGCATGTGCAGAGCAAGTGTCTCCAGTTCAGCTTGGCAACAGGTGACCACACTCTGCAGACCCTCACCTGGAGGTAGACAGTGGGATATCGAACTTTACATCATAAGCCCGTTGTCTGAAGCACTGTTAGTGTGGGGGAAAGTATATCAGGCTGAAAAACTGAAATATTGCTTTCTTATGCCCCACAGGATCAGTTATGCCTCATTTAATTCCTGTAGCTATCTTCTGAAAATGTTGTATAGATTTTACTTGAGACTGGGGCAGGACTGAAGTTGTCTTTTCCACCAGATATGTTACCCAGCTGAGGATATCCATCCTTTACAATCCTCTGGCTGGCCTTGCTGGGACACATACACCATGTGTGTGTCCTTCAGTGCTCACATTTCCCCCAAAGGCAGCTGGTGGGCAGGGTTTTGGCTCTACACCTGGCTTTTGAGCAGCTGAGATGGGGGCAGGGGAAGGCAGATGGCAAAGGTTGTCAGTACAGGTTTTGCCCTCAGTGCTGAGGGTCACAGGGCTCACGTCCAAAAGAGAGCCATGAAGATGGTGAAGGGCCTTGAGGGGAAGCTGTATGAGGAGTGGCTGAGGTCACTTGGTCTGTTCAGCCTGGAGAAGAGGAGACTGAGGGGAGACCTCACTGCAGTTACAACTTCCTCGTGAGGGACAGAGGAGGGGCAGACACTGATCTCTTTTCTGTGGTGACCAGTGACAGGGCCTAAAGGAATGGCCTGAAATTGTGTCAGGGAAGGTTTAGGTTGGACATAAGAAAAAGTTTCTGAGAGCAATAATTCTCAATGGTTCAGTAATTTTGCACTTGCCTTCACAATGCAAAAGTAAGAACAAGAATTCTCTATAGTTTAGCAATTTTCTTTCCGCCTTTACAATGTAAGTTGCTGCAAAGGTAGTTGCGGAATAAGAAAGTTTATGAATGCTTTAGTTAAAGTGGTCGTAACATAAATAATAATGGCCCGTCTTCGCGAACGAAGAGCCGAGGAAGGTCCTTACCCGCATATGCAGATAAGGCCTTCGAGGCTGCGCAGTGGATTTTTTAGGTGACACACAGTGTGCG
>JAWWES010000115.1:29424351-29473133 GCA_035583135.1 Lophotriccus pileatus
TCAAATATTTAACACTTGCTTGTTTTCATTACAGGAGTTGCAAAGCTCAGGAAGAGGACGCCTTCTACTGGAACATGCTGCCCCCTTCTCTCCTTTTTTGACAGACGGCTTCGGGCGTCAGCACAATTACTTGCGCATTTCTTTGACCGAGAAATGCAACCTCCGGTGTAAGTGTCTGCTGGGTTCTGTGAACAAAGCTCTTATGCCCATATTGTGCAAAGGCCAAGACTTGAGTTAGGGTGTTATTGCTGTGTTGGCCTTGTGCTGTTTCTTGTATTCACAAAGTAATAGTAAAGGACAGATAGACTAATTTGGGCCTGAGCTGCTGGTGGGACTAGGAACCAGGAGCAAGCCTAGGGATCTTCCAGAGACAAGTGGAAGTGACAGGTCTTTTGTCAGACTAGGTGTGGTTGGGATAATGATGCTTGTTTCCTATACCTCAAGTGGGTGGTAAGTGGGAGAGCTCATACCTAGGCATTCCCACAATTGCGTCTGCAAAGTTTGTGGCAGTGTCCCAGTGCTTGCCTGTGAAATTTGGTGTCTATGTTTGAATGCAGGTTAGATAGAAATAAGATCAGCTTTTCCTTCAGAGTGGATCCACTGGAGTTTTGAGACACATCAAATGAGTCTTGGGTTTTCTTCTGAAGGAAACCAGGAAAGTGTTAGAAGATTGCCGTAAAGTTTTGCAAAACTGGTGCCATTTGACATCCATTAAAGACAGCTGCATTTTTTTGCATTTTTGTCCATTTTATTAATATTAGATTAATTGTTGCTGGTTATCTTTTTCCCTCGTGTATTTCTGTAATCTTTGTTTCAGGTCAATACTGTATGCCTGAGGAAGGTGTTAAGCTGACTCCTAAATCAGAGCTACTAACTGCTCAGGAGATAATCACCCTAGCCAGACTGTTTGTGAAAGAAGGCGTAGAGAAGATCCGCCTGACAGGTGGAGAGCCACTCATCCGTCCCGACGTGGTTGATATTGTGGGTGAGTTCCAAATCAATACAGAGCGACTTGCTGGATATCAATCTAAGAATTACACTTACAGCTATCTACTATCCCAGTCCAGCAACTTGAAGAACAACTATTTAATGATGGTGCTTTTTCCCAACAGTGCAGGATAGTTCCTTTCAGAAAACTTCCAGTTCTGCTTTGCTGCTTGAATGGAATTTCTCTCTCTTTATATTGCGACCACTGAACTTAACGTTGTCTTCATATTCAACATCTATCTGAGTAGCTGGCAATAATGCAGCCTTAGGGTGAAAAATCAAGAATTGATGTGACCAGGTCATCACTGGGGAGGAACAACTGAGATGTTCTTTCAAACAAAACAAGCTGTCCTTTTGATTTTGAGGTGGGCTGCACTTTGATGTGTTGTGGACAAATGAACTAGTCTGTTTCTGCAGGTATACTCTTGTAAGTACTGAAGAGAGGGTTAATATGGAAGATGAAGGTGTTGAAAGAAGAGAAATTGCCTAGCAATACAGTGAGTTTTGGTGCTGGAAACAGTTAGTCTCTGCCTCTGCTCTTTTTTGTTCAGGATTTGGAACACCGTTATGGTCTTTTTATGTAGTATGTAGAACTGACCTGTTGGAAAAGGTATGGCTGGAGTGAGCTGGCTTGGGTCTTGAACCTTGATTGTGAGGGGTCATGGAACTGCACTAGCTTAATATTTTTGGAACTCTGGAGTATCATTGTCTAGGACGTTTTCCTCACACGATAGGTTATTTTTTATTTAATATTGAGAGCTATGTACCTTTCAAGAGACGTGTTTCTTTCAAGAAGGCATTCCCCATTTCTGATGATAATAGTTATAATTATTTGCTCCTATAAAGGAAGCCAGATTTATAAAATAGGTTGCAATTTAAAATATAATAAAGCTTTACAGTTCAGCATATAGTATTTGCATGAAAATGAGTTGAAATCAACAATGTCATCAGTTCAGTGTAGAACTTTCCTAGTGTATGCACCTTTTTCATTTGTCAGTGGTAGCTAGTGACTTTTTATACTCAACACAGCTACTCTGATGTTGATGATCTAAGTGGAGTAGTCAATGTAATTATTGCATTGCTGCAATTCTGAAGTATTGGAATTGGAAGGATAGAAATCTTTTGTTTTGTTTTACTCCAATGACAGAATTCTCGAAGGTTTATTTCTGTGCCCAAAAGAGAGAGATGGATCTTTTTGAAACAATGAATTTTAATTATTCTGCCTCCGTTCCGGTTCTCAGCTGAACTTTGACAGATTCTTGGTGATTATTTTAATGGATAACAAAAGAATAGTGGTCTTGGGGTGAAGGTAATGTATGTTAAGATGATTGTCCCATTGCATTAGTTCATTCTGTCATGGGTTTGTATGAGCCTTGCTGGTTTTTTTTAAGGTTTATTGACCGTTGGCAAATTAAGTATATAAACACTTTCTGACTTCTCAGACTTTGGTATTACTCTATGGTGCCCAAGTTTGGGATCCAGATAGAAGTCCCAAAACTAAATAGATCAATGTAACAAGTACAGGAAAACTCATTGAAGAAAAAAACAGCCCAAAATTGTCTTCTGCAGAATTTGAGTAGAGCACCTTTACTGAAGCCATCTTAGCATACTATACTGCTTTGGTCTGGGATAATCTTATTTTCTAGGTGGTTTATAGAAGCTGTCTACAGTATCTCAGGTGCTGAATGGGGTTGAGATTTAAGTTAGGTTTGTTTTCAACAAAGCTTTCTCTCAACGATAAACGGTCTGTGAAATATCAGTAAAGCTCAAAAATATTAATGCTGGATTACTATTACTAAATTTTTCTAATACTCAAATTCAAGGTTTTTTTGTTGTTCCAGTGAACAAATGTGATTTGAAGCTACTGTAGGAGACCACGTTATTCAGCAACCTGCTACAGTTTAAAATCTTTTAATACGTGCACATATATCAACTATGAGTCCACAACTAACACTTACTGAAAGCTAAATTGTGTCCCGGGGACTGATGAAAACATATGTTTGAGACTTTCCTGAAGCAGCTGATAGTAGAACATAGAATCCATCTCCTTTGGGATACTCAAAAGTATAAATAAGCACCGGCTATAAACTGTGTGATAACTGTTTATTATTAATAGTCTGAGAAGTACACATCTCCACTGAAAAAAATAATTTTCCATGGGGTGGAGGAGGGTTGATTGGATGACTTTTTATAGTGACATACACATTTCAAGAGTGAAGTAGTATAAGGTAGACCATTTAGTTCATGTATTAAGAGATACACCTACCTTTTTGGGACTCAAACAGAAGTGAAATTAAGGAAGAGGAGAGTATGTAAAAAACTTGTCTATTTAAGAAGATGCTTCTGATCCTAAATGGAGAAGTAAATGTAAAGGATTTATTTTATGGCTCGAGCTTGATGTACAATCTTGTCGTTTCATGCTATGGAATTATGGCAACTGCCCTCTTTCCTTTTCTACTTTGTAGTTTATATCAGTTGCTTTTGCTTGTGCTGATTGGTGCGAAAGCAGTGACCAAAGGTCAGCAAACGCATTTAACACAGGTACAAGGAGAGTTACAAAGTTATGAAGTCTCTTTAATCCCTTTTGAATTTAGGGGTCAACAAGCCAAGAAGCCAAGACACTGTGAACAATACACTTGGTAAAGTGTACTAACTGGTCCTTTTTAACATGTTGGTGTTAGTGTTAAGCTGCCATCTCTTAATTTCTCACAGTTGGCCTCTGTCCAATTTGTTACTACAGGTGGTTCCATGTATTAGTGTATTTCCAGTGCCTTGTCCTGTATCTTGTCATGTCTGAGGAGGAAAGAGATGCGTGGATAACAGCTGCTGCTATTCTCTTTAATTTTTCCATTTAGGCTGCAGCATGATGTTAGTTTTATTCAATACCTTCATGCATTTTACGTTTTTAGCAGTGAAGCCTGTATGGTACCGACTCTGTTTTTTCTCTGTTGTTCTGAGATTGAGTGTTCTGTGCATTCTGAGGTTATAAACAAAAGTAGTGATGTTCCTGCATTATCCTCTGGCTGCAGTATGTATACTATGCTCTCGTGAAGACTAGGCTACTTGGGGTAGATAGTAGCTAATCTTTGGCAAAATTGGGCCAGTAGCACTTATTCTCTAGGAAGCGGTTATATTTGGTCTTTTGGGAGGATTTGGAGAGGTGAATGCCAGAAAAAAAATATTTCTTGGTAAAGATTGCTCTTTTCCTTATAACTTCCGTTTGCAAATGTCTTTTTGGAGCTCTTAATCATGTTGCAAAATGCTGCTGCTGTTGTAAGGTTCAGCATTTTTGCTTTGACCTGGCTTGTCCCATTCCAGAATTCTGCGCCCAGCTTAGGGTGAATATTTTGAGAATAGCTGGGACATGAGATAAAGCAGAAGTAAAGCCCTTATCAACATGAACAAATAGAATTGAAATAGTAAGGGAAGAAGGATCTATGAAATATTTGTGCTGTAATTACAGCTGTCTCAAGAGTAAGGATTCTTCAAATATTTATTAAATAATTAGGGTGAGGCTGTGAGAGAGGGAAGGAGGAAAAAGTAACTTTGCTGTGGCTCTGCTTCTGCAGGTTGTTTTTGAGGATTTTTTTCCTATTTGTTATTGTACTGATAACTGGAGGTTTGAAAACCTGCCCTCTGGAGATCTGGTGTGCCAAGAATTTTTGCATTTGGCTTATGAGAAGGCAGCTATTTTCTAAATCTTAGTCTCATGATATTAACGGTTTCTTATGCTGTTTTCTTTTGTTAGCCATTTTCTAGTATCTTGTGTAAGTGCCCTCCAGTTGGCTGGGCTACCTCTGCGGATAATGGAAATATTTCAGCTGTCAAGTGCAAGTGTTTTGTCCCTTGGATGTTGTTGCCTTGGATGCTTTGTAATAGTCTAATATGTTGACCTTTTTCTGTTTCTCTAGGACTGTATGTGGTATTTCTTTCAGAAGTTTAAAGTCACTACTGCTGGCAGCAGTCTCTGGGTTAGAACTGGTTTTTGGTAAAGTATTGTAGAATAAATGTTGCTAAATAAACACAGCTAGTTCAGGTGTCAGGTGTGAAGGGATGGCCTCCTGCTTATTATCATTGCAGAACATAAAATTCAGTTTGCAAAGCTAGACGAGGAAAAGAAGGTACATAAAATCAAAGGTCTTACTTCAAAAATAAAGTAACTATTTAAGAAATGGAGAACAAAATTAGTATGCATTTTGATAAAACAGAATTTTATCACCTGTTTCACATGCTATAAACTGCTCTCTCATACATTTTTAAATGTATTTGTGTGAAAATGAATGTCTTCAACCAGTACAGCTGGAAGGAGTGTCCATGTTTTCCTCACACCTTGAGTGATACCTTTTTCTTTGTTTCACAAAACTTTCGGGAGTTTGGTGTAACTTACAGTTGAATTACTTCCTTTAAAGTGGTTGTTTTACTTTTTATTTCCTAGGTCAACTGTACAAGCTCGAAGGGCTGAAAACCATTGCTGTCACAACCAACGGGATCAACTTAAGCAGACTTCTGCCCCGACTGAAGGAGGCAGGACTGAATGCCATTAACATTAGCCTGGATACTTTGGTCCCAGCTAAATTTGAGTTCATTGTCCGAAGGAAAGGTACAAACTTGTCTTCTAAGGCAACTGTGTTAATACCTGCAAGAATGTTGTGAGTTGTTTGGTGTATCTTTCACACTCAGTTTCGTCAGGAGGGCAGTGAATTGCTATTCTTCTGGGGCTAGGAAAGGTAGTCTATAGTAGCTTACTCAATAGTGACTCTATTTCCTTGTTTCTACAATGCTTAGGCAGGTAGGACCCCTTTGTTGGAGCTGGTGGAATAGAAGATGCTCAACTCAGCAGATTCAGTGGGACTGACTACAGCTGCCAATAGTAGCTGGCACTATGACTGGTTAGTCATAGATCTTAAGAGGGCTCTCCAAATCTTGTGTTGGTTTTGTGTGCTCCCCTTCTTTATTACTGTCAGAGAGACAGAGGCAAAATCTGAACTCAGTCTTGCCACTTCTGGTTTTTTGGGCTGCCCAAGGAAGTGGTGGATTCTCCATCCCTGGAGGTTTTTAAGATGAGACTGGATGTGGCACTTAGTGCCATGGTCTAGTAATCACGGCAGTGTTGGATCAAGGGTTGAACTTGATGATCTCAGAGGTTCTTTCCAACCCAGCTGATTCTATAATTCCATGTTCACAAAACCAGATGTTCCTCCTATATCAGCTGGGAACTAAGAACTGAACTCCTTGTCATGAGTAGTGGCCTGTTCTGGAAGTTATATTTGGGTGTGCTAGCAGTGGTCTCACCTGTGGTTAGCTATATTCCCTATCTCCACTACTTTTTAATAGGGATAAACATAAACCATGCCTGAGGTGATTTGAGGAGGGGTGCTAGCTTTGTAACTTCTCTCCAGCTGAACAAGGAATTCCACATGAAGTTTCAAAAATGCTTGGATTTGCCCAGATCCTTGCTTAAATGAATCCTAAACCTCATCATGGAATTCAGCTTCATGGTTGGGCTTTCTTCCAAACTAAAACTGGTAGGATCTTGTGTCATTCTCTTTCGGTCCAGTAATGTAACTTTGGCAGTCTGTGAACTGATTGCAACAAAACCTCTAAGTAGCCACCAGATGGTGCAACAGCCTAAGATAGATGCAGGGATGTAGAAAATCTGGAATGCTACGAGAAGTAATGTCAGCATTTGAATCACTGCTATCAAATCAAAGTTCTGCTGGCAGGTGCAGAAAGGCTCTCCCTGGGAGCACTACTTCAGGTTTCTATATCATGATGCAGAAATCTGTTCCTGTCATAAATCTGACTGGAGCATTACCCTTCCAGCATAAGCTGTTGCATTAATCTGGTTGTTTCAAGGCAGAATTGGCTCCCAGAGTGCTATCTGGGAGTATCTAATCACAGGCAGGTGTTGACTATGCTCTTTCCTTCTACTCTGTGCATTTGAATATTACCTAGTTTGTGCCATTCATTAGAAACAAGCCCTTCTTTTGCTACTGAAGGGGCAAACCTGAGCCTTCAGCTCCTGAATTATAAGGCCACAGCTCTTCATATCTGATTGGAATCTGTTAGGAATGTGCTGCTTATAAAGTAAACTAAAAGTTATTAGGGGATGTGGGTAATTTTTATTTGTATAAATGCTCTCTCCCCTCTTTCTCCTCTAAAAAAAAGGATCGTTGACAACAAAGAGAGAAATTGCTCAACTGAACAGCATAGAGTATGAACAGGGAAGTTTCTATTACTCAATATTTTTAAAGAGGAGAATAGTCTCCAAATCATACTTTTTTTTTATTAAGTGGAGATGAGGTAAAAATAGTAACACTGAGATATGGGGTTTTTTTCTTGTCTTTCGTTAGGGTTTAAGGGTTGAAATGATGCAAAAATACTTTTTTTTTTTTAATTATTATTATTATTATTGTTGAGGGTTTTTATTTAATAGGAGATTTCCAAGTATGGAATGAGCAGAGAATAAAGTGCCTGTCCTACTGTGCTACTCTGTCTCCTGTGGCAGTTCCAGAGGCAACAAGATATAGCTCTGTTAAGGTGAGAGGGATTCCTGGTCTTGGACTCCTGCAGGCTGGTAACTTCTCTGGAAAGTAAAGGTGTCATCTGATTATGGAGCTTATCAGGAGCTTGAGAAAATTGGAATCAATTCTTCTGCTCCACTGGAAAGTCATTCTGCGCTTCTAAGAAGACACTGAAAATATGTATCTTTGGTGCAAGTGCCCTGCATTGCATCTGCTCTTACTTTCAAATAGTTGGGATGGAGGAAATGACTGAGATCACGAGAGATTTCACTGATGTCTGAAAGCACATTAGAGGATGATAATGTTTCTACTTCTTCCCATCTACCACGTTCTAAGGAATAAACAAATGAAAAGTGCTTGCTTGCAGGTAGCCAGTCTAACATGTTTCATGGACTGTGCCTTCTTTTTTTGTTCAGTACAAGGAAAATGAGATCGTATTGTACTGTAACTGTATCCTTAAATATTGGCCTGAAGTGTTTCTTGTTTTAAGGATTAAATGGTGGGAGGTGTTGTTCCACATAGGATTGTTCTGGGTGGGTCTATGGTTCTCTGTCCTTCAAAGTTGGCTAAAGTTCTGATTTCAAAAGAAATCTAATATGATTGAAAATATTGAAATTTTTCATTGGGCAGAAGAGAAGTTGTAATTTTGAAATATCGAACAAAAACTTAGCAAACTTCTACAACTTGACAATGTTTCCCAACACAATGACATCTAGTATTCATTTCTGCTCTAATATTTTGTAATGTTTTGATTTTATTCTTTTTGTTGTTCCATTGCCACACAAAGGCTTTGATTCAGAAGGGATGTTTCAATAAGCGTGGCAATACAAGTGAACCAACAGCTTTTTATTGAGAAAAAACAGAAAGCATTAACGTGAAAATATGAAATACAATAACGTATTTTTAATTTTTTACTGTAACAAATTTTTGTTTTAAATAATCACCCTGCCCCAAAAATATTTTAGTGGAAGTAAGTTCATAGTTGTTGTTATTCAGAACAGCTAAATTTTTTGTTTGCTTGTAGAGAGTTTGAGAGTTTTTCTAAACCACACTCATGTGCTAGCATGGCAGGAGGTAAGAGGCAGACCTGGGAAGGACATTGAGTTAGATGCCTTGCAAGATGTAATCCTGTTCAGTACCTCTGCAGCGAGCTGAGCCCAAGCATGAGGGTTTTCAAACGTGGAGTTTTTGATCTGTTGCTTGCCAGTGGTTGCTTCCTGGCCTTTTTAGTTATGTTCAGTTTCACCTTTCTGCAATCCTGAGGTTACACGTAAGATTTTCTGAGCAGTTGCAGAGATTTTTGATCCCATTCGTGGCTCTGGATTGTGCTTACAGCAGTGTATCATTATGTCTGTTGCCACATTCTGCCTTCAAACTTGCTTAATTGGAATGAGATCTGTCACAGGCGCTGCAAACTTCCTGGGCACATGCACAAGTAGGTGATGACTGAGAAGGGTGACAAGTCGTAACTTCAAACAGTTACTTGCAAGAGTTATTTCACTGTCTTCTCTGTACTCTTCACCACTCGTTTTGCAGCCAGGACTAGCATTAGGACTGGCTTATAAAACAATTATATCTTCTGCTTTCCTGTGTCCACACTTCATAATGTCTTTACCAGCCAGAGAGCAGTTAAGTGAAATTTTTGTCTCTTCTTTTTTTTTTTTCTGACTTTAAACTCATCCAATATTAAATGTGCACAGAATACTGTTGAGTTATTGCTTATTTCTGCTAAATACGTACAGACTAATGAAGGTATGATCTCTTCACTAGAGAATCTGAGTTTCCAGGTGGTGGGTGATGGACCTATGCAGAAAAACATATGATCAGGAACAGCAGAGGGATGGTCAACACAATATTCTGGAATATTTTGCCCTTTTACTAACATGTATTAAGTATTTTGCTGTTGAAGACTGCAGCTTTGGAAGAAGGAGCTTAGTCTCATGCAGTGTCTGGTCTCCCCTACCTGAGTTTCATGTGCAGAATGGGAACGGAACTTAGTCTAGAACCCGACAGGGTAGAAGAGACATTCACAAACACGGTGCTGACAGCTGAGCACACCCACTGTGCTCCCAGAGTTTGGTAGTTTGCTGTCTCGTTCTTGCTACTAATCACCTTTGTTTTCTACCACTGGGTGAGTGTGACAGGGAAGGAATAATATGTCAAGTCTAAAATGATATCTTTGTGAAAGGTCTTAACTTTAAACAAAGTTGACAGAAGGGGTAGTTTCAATGAGGTAATTAAGAGTCTCTCCTAAAGGACTTTGGAATCTCAAAACTGCATTGTTCCTTTATTTTTCTTCCAACTTTAAGAGGTAAATGTAGGGGCAAAGATACTTGACCTGAGTGAAATATATTTTTTGTGTCTGAGGGAAGCTGAAAGGTGTAGGCCACCAAACAGTAGGATGCAGCTGGACATTTCATTCCTTGATGTCAGTGTAGTTTTTGACCTTTTGATTTATTTTTGAGGATCAGAGGCCAGCTGAATTGCTTTCCTAAATGCTCTAATGCCTGCCATGTTTTGCTCACTAATTTCCCATGTTTAGTCATAAAATGATGAACCTGTAAGTGCTTCCTGTGATCTTCAGACTAATGGATAATCAGTAGCTCTGGGAAGCCAATTACATCTGTAGCCAGGGTTGAGCAGAGAATCAAGGGGCTTTTGTTTGTCCCTAAACCCACTCCACTCCACATGCACTTTATAAAAATTCTTTTAAAATTCACTTAGCAATATTGCTGTCTGATTCAGAACAGTGAGATTCTGCCATTGCAGCAAAGACATGAGCTATTAGTATAAAATAAACATTAATTTATTATTGTTTCTTCATTGCATCTGGAAGTAGTTTGTAAATTCTTTCCACTTCCTTTAAGAAGAACGTAACAGAAGGAAAGTTGAGGGGGAAAGCTGGGGAAGTGGAGAATCATATGCTTATAATACATGGATATCCAAAGATGCAAAAAAAATCTTTGTTTTGCTTTGTTGATTGCTCAAATACCAGTTAAATAATGATCTTGGTGACCTGAGCGCAGTAACACTGGTGGTCTTTGGGGGTTGTGAGATTGGGGTGTATGTATAATTGAACGCTGTTTATTTGCAGCTCTTCCTACCTGCAGCCCTGTTTACTGAATCAGATCGGTTTTATGGGTCATCTCTTTGTCTTGTACTTAATAAACTCCTTTTGCATTCTAGTTTTAAACAAGGAAAATTATTTTTCATTCTTTTTGTATTTTAGGCTTTCACAAGGTAATGGAAGGAATCCACAAAGCCACTGAACTTGGCTATTGTCCTGTTAAGGTAAAGCCAGATTTTATTTTCTCTGAAACTGTTGTGTTTTACCATACATACAGTTCACCTGATGAGGAATTTATTATATTCCACCCCATGAATAATTTTTTATAAAACTGGAGAAAAAATTTAGTAGACTGAAGCTCACACCAGGAAGTAACAAGGAAAACTCATCTCCTTGTGCAGCTGAGGGTACAGGTTCATACTGCCTCAGCCTATTGATTGCCTTGCAGCAGGCTACAGGATGATTCTGCTCTGTGTTTGCCTCCTCCTACCCTCTCTACTGAATTGCCACTGACCCAGCTGTGAACCTGGCTAGGGGAGTTAACAGGCGGGAATTACCCAGCAAAAAAAAGATTTTCTCCCGGTTTATCTCCTTTAGCTTCTTACAGCAGACTATTATGAGTGCCGGTGTGAGGGCGAGGGAAATTAAGTCCTCCTTCGAGGGTGCAGGAAGACCAGTTTCACTGTCATGTGAAACCCCACCCTAAGTCAGCTGTTTGCAGTTCTGCAGCTGTGGTCCCTTCAGTTTCAGGAGTGCTCTGGAAGTTCTATTATGTGTAAGTGGTTTAGGCTATAGAGCTGTGAAAAACATTTGAAATTAGACTTGGTTTTAGGCTTTCCTGAAAGCACTTAAGTACTGTGATGCATGGTGTTTGGACATACAAGGCTGCCTTGCTAACAGAAATGTTAGCAGCTCCACAGCTATCTGTTGTTCTTCAGATGAAACAGAGGACCGGAGGCTCCAATGTAAACATTGTTTATGAGGAATGTGTGAAAAACTCAGTTTTAACCTCTTTTTTGGAGTAAGAGCTAATCATCCTGCAGCCTATGGTTATAGACTGTGCTGTGAACACTTCCCAGTTCAGGGAATTTGCCTATGATCTGTCATAGAGAGTGTTATAGAAGGTAACTTACCATTTCTGGAAGCCACACAGTGTAGGACTGGAGAGTGGCGTTGTCATTTTAAACAGTAAAAGCTGCCATACCTTAGGTAACACAGTACTTGTGTTACCGAGCTTTATTATTAGTTTTCCGTTTAGCAGGGCAACTTTAACAACTTTAATTAGGTTGGAGCAAAAACATAGACTAGTTCGGGAGAAATTATCATCCATGTTATTACAATCCTGCCAATTTCTCTCATAATTTTTATTTAAAAAAAAAAAGTTATTTGTATTTATGTTGCCTTCTGCAAGGACTGTGAAACTTTGTGTAAGTGGGAAGTACTCTGCTCACTAATTTCAGGTGTCTGCTTTACCTGCAGGTAAACTGTGTGGTGATGAGAGGCTTGAATGAGGATGAACTCCTGGACTTTGTGGATTTCACAAAGGACCTGCCCCTTGATGTGCGGTTCATAGAATACATGCCCTTTGATGGTAAGTACTTCTGCTTTGAGATTCTTCATGGTCTGTAGTGTGCCTTGGGCAGAGGTGAATCTAGTTGGTGGTTATTCACCTTATGGGCTTGTCTCTGGAAGTTTTGTAAAGCTCTTTTGGGAAATTAGGAATTGCCTGAAATTTTATCTTTTGCAGCTTATCTTCTTCCCTGAGCTGGAGAACAATTAGTAGCAAGATTAGTTGGGGCTGGGACACCTACAGGGAAAAATGAGATTTGTGGAGAATGTGAAGGTGGTTCTCTGCTAATTAAAAAAATAAAAGCCACAGTCTAAAGTTACATTGGTTTTATTAATTATAGGCAATAAATGGAACTTCAAGAAGATGGTGAGCTACAAAGAAATGCTTGATACAATTAAACAGCGATGGCCTGAATTGGAGAAATTACCCTGTGAAAGTTCCAGCACAGCCAAGGTGGATTTGGACAAAGAACATGTGAAACATGCCCCCATTCTTTCCCTGCCCCAGATCCCCAAAGTCTCCCTTCAGCATGATCTGGGGTTTTGGTCAGACTGCCTGCATGTGGTTTGACACTCAATAAATGCTAGTCATAGTTTTTACCTTTACAAATACCATGTGTTTCCTAGGTGCCTTGGTCAGATATAGAGAATTGCCAGGCATGTATCCTGTATTTACAGCTTTTGAAACTTTTGTCTGTCTATGACTGCACATTAGCATGGCTGATGGAACAGTTGTTCAGTGAAATAACTAATGCTTTAGAGTGTATAGTGTCACATGGATGATTTCTAGCTCATGGCTGCTGCCTGAGTGTTATGCTGCCTACTGGCATCACCTGTTTAACCCGGTATGGGAAAAGGAAAAGATCCAGACCAGTGGGAGTCCTTTGTCCTGAGTTGCAGAGACCACGTGTAAATCCACAAGAGAGGAACACAGACACCACACACAGGTTCAAGGCCAAAACTGATCTGCTTTATTGCTACAACATGGTGGGTTTATAAGGGACAGCAGAAAGGGACCATGGGAGAAAGGACACCGGACCTGGGATTGGTGGGGTAACATGAATCCCAAGGGAAGAGGGGCAGGGACACAGCAGGGACAACAGGGGATTGGCTAAAGCAGCTGGCCCTGGGGGGCTGGCTATGCAGGGAGCTGCTAGCACCTCTCCAGGGAGAGAAACATTTCCCTGACCACTGGAAGAGGTCACAGCACAGTTCTTCAGGTGGAAGATTCTGGTAAGACATCTTCGGCTTCTTTCCATGCTCTGAAGGCAGCTTCAGTCATCAGTCCATCTCCAACACCTGTTAGTTGATAACTACAAGTGCAAACATTTAACAAGTTTGGAAATTTCCAGAAACAGGGCAGAATAGACTGGAACCCCTGATGAAATTGATTTTTTGTTTGTTTCATATGACTTTAGAACTAAAGAAATCTGTGTTAAAAATGTCTTCCAGTCTTTGGACAAGTGGAGCTTTAAAAATTAAGAGTTTATGTTTGATTCTTCTTTTTTTCTCCTCTCAATTTCTTTAGAGTTATAAAGTGCCACATTTCCAGGGACAAATCAGCTTTATCACCTCCATGTCAGAGCACTTCTGTGGATCCTGCAATCGGCTGAGGATAACAGCAGATGGGAACCTAAAAGTTGGTAGTGAAACAGGACTCTTTGCTTTCATGCAGTGAAAATAGTGTTGAAATGCATCCCATAAAAGTAGCTGCAATGTAAAGACACATAATTATTACCAGCTAACTGCTGTGTATTTATGCTGTATGTATTCTTGTTCCATCTTGTCAAGCTATTAGGAAGATGTTACATCACTTTTTTTTGGTTTCTCTGTTTTGCTACCACAGTTAACTTCAGTTGTAAAACATGGTTGCAAGACCAGTAAATATAAACATTTATTCTAATCTTTGATTCAAAATCATCTTAAACATGTGACAAGCAGATGATTTCCCATTAAAAAAGGATCCAAGCAGCTGTGAGGGCTTGGCTTTTGCGTTCCACAAGGATCATGTCTTGTTTCCCAAACATCTTGCAACTCTTCTCCTTCAGGAGCAGCCTGTACATTTGCTCAAAGATTGTAGAAAGGGGAGGGATAACCATTTCCTGCCACGTTGAAACTGGCAGTTTCTGGGGGAAAATTAAAGTTTTCAATTAAAAATTGGCACTTATATATTGTCACCTGATATTGACAACAGCTGTGCTGCTGCTGAATGTCAGATGACCGAGGCAGCCTGAAGGCCCAGTGAGCTTAGGTTGCATAAACATCCCAGGCAGTCTGTGTGTGCATAAGAGGAGAGATAAAGAAAACAATCTCCATAAATGTTCTCTTCAATAGGGTAGGCCTCTTCAAAGCTCTTGACTCCAAGGTTAGTACAAAATACTTGTAAAAGTAATTTATTTTATTCTTTCTCATTTCTTGGCTTCTGTTTCCTTGGACTGGCTGCAGGTGTGCCTTTTTGGGAATTCGGAAGTGTCCTTGAGGGATCACCTACGGTCTGGTGCCTCAGAGGAAGAATTGGTTCAAATCATTGGAGCAGCAGTGGGCAGAAAAAAGAAACAGCATGCTGGTATGTTTGTTGTAACTAAGAAATAACAACAGTGACTACGGGAAAAAAATGTCCTTGTACTCGTAACCTTCCATGTGAGTTAGAATCCAGACTATCTAAAAGACTTTGACTTTTGTCCTCAAAGAGATGCTCATGACAACAACAGCAAAGTGTAAAGCTAAGCAGTTACGCTGGATCACTTTTTTTCTTAAAATTAGTTTGCAGTAAAAGAAGGACTAAAGCTACTGAGCTGTCAATCCAAGTACTTGCAGTACTTGTTTCTAGAAGTGACAGATCTCTTTTTTGAGTAAGCAGAAGTTTGTAGGCACTCATGTCGTACTCTGCATAAGGTACACAAGGTCCATGATGATGCAGTCACATTCTCGGGCTGTATTAGTCTTCTCTGAATTTATATTAATATAAACAGTCACATCTTGAACCTGACTGTATTTTTGTAATCTGGCTGCAGCTGGGAATGCTGACCTCTTGTACATGAACTGGCTTTATCACCACGGATTAGTCCCCTTTACACTAAAAATATGCTTTGGCCCTTTTGTTTTCTTACACATTCTGACAGATTAATAACAGTTGTTTTTCCCCTTTTTTCATAACGTGTACAACAAATCTAAAGGTAGCCTTTAAGTATAGACTAACTTGAAAAGCAGGTTGGTCTGATAAAGTAGTGCCTTGTAAACACTACAAGGGGAAGGGGTGGAGGGATTAGTTTCTTTACTTTTAGACTATTTTTTAATGAATTTCTGATTTGGGAAAGCAGGGGGTGGGTAGGGAAGAGTCTACTAAAGGCACTTTGCCATCAGCAGCATTTACCTGACACTGTCTTCTTCCAGTTTGTGTTAATCTTAATGTTGTATCTGGGACCTTCTGTGACTGAACTTTGTTGAACCGGAACACTTAGTAGCAACTTCTCTGTAGAACTAGTACAGTCAAATACTTTTGTTGGTAAACAAGATAGTCTCAAGTTGTTTGAATTCTATAGTAGGTAGACTGTAGCTCACATTATGGAAAGCTTTCTGGGAAAGGGTTCTACAGTGTGATAGACCCATAGCAGCTGGATGCCTGGAGACTATGGCAGCTATGGTTTTAAATAATACTGGCCTAGATTTCCCCTCTTCCAGTTCCCTTAGTCTTTATTGAGCTTTGTTTTTCCTAGCATGCAGGTTGCACTGTGAAAAGCAGAAAACTAAATATGTAAACCAGATGCATGACTTAACAACTAAAAAGCCAGGATTTTTATGTGTTCCTTATTTTATTTCTAGGCATGTTTAACATTTCCCAGATGAAAAACCGGCCAATGATCCTGATTGGTGGGTGACAAATCAGTACGTAAAAAACATACAATGATTTTGTTTGCTTTCTGTCTTTGGGGAAGCAGAATAGATTGGGCTTCTAAGTCTATCTTGTGTCTGATTCTGGCTTCGGTTTAGGCAAAGAAATAGGCTTCTTAAAAGGCAGTTGTGATTAATGTGCTGAAGTGAGAGAGGAGGAAAGGTTTAACATCCCTACCAAGCCTTATCCAGTCTTCTAATTGACAGCACTGATTTTGTTTTCTCAAATTATGGAAGTTCATTACATTTTCCAAAGGGATAATTAGCTTTCCTACCTTATTTCCTATCAGCTTCCTTTGTACTTAACAAGAATAGTATAGTAACTATAGACAGTTTGGGGTGAATTTTGACCATATTGCCACATAGACATAAAGGATGAAGGATGGACTTTTATCCCTTGATTAAGAAATTCAACTTTGCATAATATATAGAGCCAGCAACCTGACAGAAATGCAAGTGTTCCCACCTCGCTACTTCTTTACTTCAGAATCTGGATCATGGGGCTTTGTTCTTTTGAATTTACCTCTCACTACTGCAAAGTCTCAGAATATAACCGTGAAACCCCTGTGGATCAAGAGCTTTTCTGCTCCTTCTTGTATTTCTTGATGTTTGCTAACTATCCCTTCTGCCTGAAGCTCTGTTTGAGTGTTGTAGCACTGCTGAGGTTCTCTTAGGGATTTTTTTATAATTCCTTCAGTGTCGTTTTACCTCCTCCATGCCTATGTTTCCCCGGTTGGTAAGATAGCTATCTTCCCAAAGACGTTAAGAAATGGTTACAGGAGTTAGTGCTGTGAGATTAATTGCAGGATATTCTGTTGTTCCTTATCAATAAAGGGCAAAAAAACCAAAAGCAGCAAGGGTGGAAGAAATTAATGTTATGTTTCAAATCCAATCTCTCATCCTCCCACTGACGTTTAGGAGTAGGTTAACGGCTGGGCAGCTTAAAACAGGTTTTAAAAAAAGTACCTTTGGGGAGGGGAACATGCATTAATTCATGTTAATTAAGGTCTTTTAACATAAGTCTTCACTGGGAATATATTTCACTTGGTGCTCCCCCTTTAAAGTGCCATATTTTCCATGTTGAGTGGTGCAAGGTTGTCTCTCTGAGTTGGCTTTTGCTCTTTTGATTTGGCCACTGCTGCATTGTTTTCCAGGAAAATGGGAAGGAGGATGCTTTGTTTCAAGTGTTTGCTGCATTAGGAGAAAAATTCTGGTTTTCTTAAGATACAAAATACTATATTATACTTCTGACAGCTCTCTGGGTCCTACATAATTTTTTAAGATGCCTTTAAAAGGACTCCCACACTTCAGAGTTAGCATTCATAGCAATGTTTGGATGTCTTCAGATCCCATTTCCGTATGAAAAGTGCTTTAACGTTGTCTGACATACACTGAAAGAGGCAGCCTGTCCAGGTCTTCCTCCCTCAGCTGTTCCATATCCCTTTGAGACTGACTGCTGGCAGTCACCGCATCAATGAAGAGACTGGAGATGAGTGGAGAGTATCCTACTGTGACACATGGGAAATTATTAGGAGATTTCCTAATTGTGTTTTAAATTACTTAGAAACTTCAAATAATGCTGGCGTGCACGCAGTCAGTGGGGGAGTGTGTGCATGGAATTAATTTAATGAAATTTAGTGAATGCTGTGGAAATCACTAATTGGTTTTGCTAGGCCCAGTAAGCCAAACCTGGCATCTTCCCTGCACTGCTGTTGTCCAATCCTCTGCTACATGGTTTGTATCCTATTTCCCTTAACCAAAATATTCCTTTTGGCAGGTTTTCTGCTCATGGGTTTACTTCAGTTATGGCAATTTCCTCATTAATTTAAGTACCTTCTTGCCTTCTTTTTTACCCCTGAGATTGGGCTAGTTGGAAGCTAACACAACTGAACTTCAGGTGCAGTAATAGAAGGAGATGGAATTTGTCAGATGGCTTTGGTATATGGTGCAGTAGAAAACCATTATGTGTGTTTTTGTAGGTATGTGAGGAGTTTGGGTGAAAATAGACATGACTAGGTACAACTTCAAGTGTAGGTTGTTAGAAAAAGCGAAGATGCTTTGCATGTGTTACTGCCTACTGCTGTCTATATACTTACCACTCTGCTTGAGCAAACAGTGCTTCTCTTCCCTGCCCCAACCCATGTGTGTTTACCCTGTGGAAGGAAGTCCTTGTCTGCCTTCACAGTTCAGCTTCTTCTGATGACAAGACTCCTTGCCAGGGGTTTAGTTTCAGCTTTAAAGTTAATCAGGGAATCCAGAAGTACTTTTCATTCCTAGATTTTAAAGGGAAAGGTTAGGTGCCATTGTGAAGAGAAAGGGAAAGAAATAAGGGCTAAGCAAAATTTTCTGTGCTTTTCTAAAGCAGAGCAATGTTACACTCAGTACATTTATGTCCGTTTAATGTCATTCCTCTGAAGGTAAATACATTACCTCCAAACTTGCAGAAATCTTAATTTTAGTGGTTAGGCCATCAGTTGTAGAACAAAAAGGGCCTTTGTCTGAAGTAAAATTATTGCAGCGATTACAAAAAAAAAAGTAAAAAAAAAAAAAAGTGTGGCTGATTTAACCTTCAGGAATGGGTACTTTGAATGTTTGGAGGGTACTCTGGATGAAAAAGGTCCAAAGTACATTAGTCTTGTTTTGGCAGAGGCTAACATGGAAGAGATTGGTTGGTTTGTTTTTAAAAAAGGAGGGGGAGAGGGGGCACAACTGGGATCTTGTCCATGCTGTGTCTGGCATGTGGACAGTCCAAGGCAGTACCTGTAGCTCTGCGCAGCAGAGGTAGCTCAGCAATGTGCAGAGGGGTCAGGAAGCTATTTTGATGCACCCATGGATAGGCTGAAAAGGGAGTCCCCAAATACCAGAGCTACCAAAGGAAGTTATTGAGCAAAATTCCTAATTCCATGTTTCTCAGAAGAGAGAGAGCAGGAGGTTCAGAAAAAGAGAAACATGCTTATCAATGAGGCTGTTAAACTGGGGCTTAGCCACTTGCCTCTATACTGCTTGCTTTACTTACAGAACGTTTTATTCACTTTTATGTGAAAAAGACTTCTTCTGTCTTCACACTTGACATTTAGCCCAATGCAAATGCCAAAACCAAGGGATTAAGTGGTGAAAAGGGGCAGGAGGGCCTACTACCTCTCTGCCAGCTAGGAGCTCTGCCAGCTCGACTTGGAACATAGTTCTGAGTAGATTTAAAAGCTATCTGTCAATGAGGGGAGTATGGTTTTCCCAGTGCTTAAACTTCAGCTGTCATTAACATGTTACGAACTGGCAGTAATGAGAGGTTCCCATCACCCTCGGAGCTTGTAGACAGTGCACTTGCAGATGTAGTGCTTCTGGTCCCTGCTGTCCTCAAGTGCTGGCATGACCCTTCCCTGCAGAAGGAGATGAAAGGAGGAAGTGCAGCCGCCTGTGCTGGGAGGGAGGTGTTTGGAAAGGCAGAGTTGAGAAGCTGGATGTAAGAATTTCCTATTAACACTGCCAGGCTTTCAAAAGAAGTCTGGTGTTATGATGATCTCAAATGATGCTGTGACTCACTTTTCTTCAGAACTGATGTTCCTATAAGGTTTCCTGGCTGTTGTTTCTCGAAAGGTGTTGATACTTTTTGAAAGTAAATTGTTTCTTCTCTTCAGGGACCTTGAAATGAGAGTTTTGAGTCTTGAGGTCTGTAATAGCAAGCCAGGAAATTCAGGGAACTAACTGATGAGAGAGAAGAGAAAGAGCTTGAGGAAAAAAGTGGATTTTCACAGGATTATTGAGTTTTTTGCATCACAGGAAATCCCAAGCAGTGGGATAGGGTTCTCACCTGTTACAGACAGCTTAGCTTTCCAGTTAGTAAGATGTATTCTTATGTTACTTTTTGGTTTTCTTCCCCAGAGCCTGTATTGGCGTCATTCCCACCATGCCAAGATGCCCTACAGAATCCCTCAAATTCAAAACAGTGGGGCCACACATTTAGCCATTGGCTGACTTTGAGAGCAAGTTTACCCAAACAAAAGGGAAAAGCATTAATGAAAAATAAGCTTACAGAACAACTTTTCCTGCCAAGATCTCACCCAGAGCAACAATGGCACATAACGACAGGAATTCTACAAACCCAGCTCAGAGGCTACTGTGTCTTCAAGGACCCAAGCTCCACATTTGATACAAAGTGCCTTGACACTTCTCCTGTTGGCCAAGTTTCTGTGGACTGTCAGTCCAAAGAGGCAAGTTCAGGATCTGAATTCTATACCACGGATTTGGGATCTTGCACCAAGGTACCTCGTACCTCTAACAACTTGACTCACACTGATGAGGAAGGACGGGCCACAATGGTTGATGTTGGAGGGAAGCCAGATTCAAGAAGAAGTGCTGTTGCTGGTGCTGTGGTCCTGCTGGGTGAGAAGGCATTTGGGATGGTGAGACAAAACCAAGTGAAGAAAGGGGATGTGCTGGCAGTAGCCCAGATTGCAGGAATTCAGGGAGCCAAGCTGACCAGCCAGTTGATCCCATTGTGTCACAACATCCCGCTCAACCATGTGGAGGTGTCTCTGAGCCTGGATGAGGCTAGATATGCAGTGGTGATTCGCAGCTCCTGTCAGACCTGGGGGAGGACAGGTGTGGAGATGGAAGCTCTGACAGCTGCTAGTCTGGCTGCCCTGACGGTGTATGACATGTGCAAAGCAGTTACTCATGACATTGTCATCAAAGAGGTGAAGTTGCTTAGTAAGACAGGTGGGCAGAGGGGAGACTTCTCAAGGGTCTAGGTAATATCCAGATACCTCCAGCCCTCCAGATGACCACTGCTCACGTTCTGCCTCTTACAGAAGTACCTTTTCTCAGCTGGTGGGCTTGGAGACATAAGCAGGTGTACAGTGTAGCAATCCCATGACTCCGGCATTGCCTTACTCTGTTAGCTTACTGCTGGGTGACCAGTGAAGCCACTTAATCCCTGTTAAAAACCATGTGTGTTTTCTAGAGAACAAACTTCTCTACTCTGCCAATACCTCCATTTCAGTGTCCTCACAATGAGCTTGAGAAAAGATGTGTGATCATACCACAGAGGTTTTTGGTTTGGGTTTTGTTGGGTTTTTTTTTCCTTTGTGCCATGAAATACTGACACCTGCTGTAATCACACTATGCAACTGTGAGCTCTGGAAATGAAGCAAATGCCGAAAGCACTGTTATTTGGCAACTTTTTTTAAGTCAAGGATTAAGATTTCAGAATTGCATCTATCTGTCTGTTCCCCTGACCTCCTTGGTTGAATTTAGAAGGTGGCAGTGAGAAGAACACAGCTGAGGAACCTCACCATACAGCAGAGATTATAACCATGGAACAGTCAGGGTCAGGTGGCAGCTCCCATCCCTTTGCATTGCTACTGCTTCCCTTCACAGAATCAAAGGATCTCAGAATGGCTAAGATTGGAGGGGGCCACAGTGGGTCATCTGATCCAACCTCCCTGCTCAGGCAGGGTCATCCTAGAGCACCTTGCACAGGATTGCATCCAGAACTGAGTATCTTCAGTGAGGGAGCCTCTACAACCTGTCTGGGCAATCTGTTCCAGTGCATCATCACCTGCATAGTAAAGAAGTTCTTCTTCATAGTCGGGTGGAACTTCCTGTGCATCAGTTTCTCTCTGTTGCCACTTATTCTATTGTTTGGCATCACCAAGAACAGCCTGTCTTCATCTTTTTGGCACTCCTCCCCCTTCCAGTACTTATATACATTGATGAGGTCCTCTCTCAGTCGCCTCTTCTGGAGGCTGAACAGGCCATCTCCCTCAGCCTTTCCTTTTAAGAGAGATACCTGCATGTGGGAAATATCCACATACGATTTTCAAAAGAAAAAAGAATATGGCAGCTGTCCAGTTCTCTGCCTTGAATGCTCTGTAAAACATGGTGCAGAAATAGGAATTCTGGGTTTGGAAGAATTATTTTGCTGATCTGAAAGACGTATTTTACAATGTTAAAATCATGTTCTGGCATTTTGTCTTTAGCATTGAATACATTGATGCCCTGTGTTTGCATGCTTAAGGGCTTAATTGTGCCATGCACAGCAGTGGTATCAGCTCTCCCTGACTTTAGAAAGAGATGTGACACCAAACCCTAGAAGACTCCAAATTTTTTAATTCTACAGTTCAGTTGCGAGTAATCAGCAGTCTGCATAGTCCTGACAGATAAAATAAAGTTAACAATAGTAGCCACTTGAAAGAGTAAGGTAATTGCTTTTGCCTTGGCCGGAGCGTTTTCCTGCATGTTTGTCTGATTTGCTTTCATGAAGTCATCTGGCCTTGCAGCACTTGAGTGTCTCCATAAATCCAGCAGTGGCCACTGTCATGTAACATTAAATAGTTTTGATAATTGACTGTCCTAGATAAGAAATCATTCAGCATTCTTGCCAATACTGATGAATCCTTTTCAGATGTTAATTTAAGTGCTTTAAACAGGGTGTTAGTAGTTTTCTACTGCTTATGGGTAATGTGAAGTTGCATATGATTCAGGGTGCTTCCTCTCCATACGCACAGAGTTGAAGACAGCTCTAATAAGGTCAAAGACTCTACAAAAAAAAAAAAAAAGGCATCTTAAGCTTTGCAAGTAGCTGCTTCTCATGAAATGAGGTTAGATTACTGTGAGCATTAGTAAAGCACATACCACACTGCCACACCCATCATGCTCACTGAAAGTAAGCACAGGTCTAAGATTAGGAGGCAAGAGGTTTTACTACACATCCTTTACAAATCTCATACACTAGCTACCACAAAAGACATTTTTTCCATTGCAGGTGAATTAATTTGATTCTTCATTCATTGTCACGGGGAGATAAGGCACATACAGTGACAGACATAGCAGCTATAGCTGAAAGGGAAGGGAGTGTGGAAAATTTGATGCCCAAATTTCATGAACATTTGTACACCTACCTTCAGTGTTACAGTCCTGACTCCCTTGGTATCACTGTGCCTCTCAGGAATGTACCTATCACTGTTGTACTGAGCACCAACAATTTCTCCCTCATCCTGCAAGTACAAGAGACTGTGTTCATCTGTGGAATTGCTGTGCACATAGCACAAAAGTTTCCCTAGCTCAGCATAGAAACAAATTTCCAGGAAAAGAAAGCACATGTGTAACCCACTAAGTTAACTGATTTACACAAGCACTTACCTACCCTCACCATACACAAACCACCCAAACTTTTACCCAATCTCTAGACAATTTTGAAAGTGAAAAGGAAACTAGATGTACTCAGCAGTAATAAACTGATGCTTTAGGCACATGATTCTCTGGCTGCAGAGAAGTTTGCTGCCATACTGTAAAGCTCACACAAAGGACTCAGGACCATAAAAGGGACTACTGAAGCACACACGACCACCAAGCACATCTTGCTACTTACGCACATTTCACTACTTTGTTGGTTTGAGAGTTGCTGGAAGTGTAGGGCAAACTGACTTTGGTGCCATTTTATGCTCACATTCTGTTACTAAGTCTTTAAACTATGCACATTTATAGGTAATGAACCAAGCATAAGTCAGTAGAACATTTTGTGAGAGAAATGAGAGCACTGTATGTTTCAGGGGTGGGCCGTGACGTAATATATGAACTGACTACTTTTTGAAGGCTTGCTTTTTTTTGTCCACTGTATTTTTAATAAATACTAGTTGTAATGGACTATGTTTTGCATTACTTTGAATACCCTTTCTTACTCAGTCAAAGGAACATCTGTGTTTTAACCCACGAGCTTTTATGAATAGTTACCTTGGGACAAGCAACAACTTTACAAGTTTCAGTAATTAGCAATTAGCAAGGGACTGGTCACAATAACTTATTACTCTAAAAAAAGCTGGGGTTTTTGTTGCTGGCTGTTGATTGAAACTCATCACAATCTGGCTGTTCTTAAACTGTGTAATCTTGTGGGTTTAGCATCATAATTTATCATCTCTTGTCATTATCCCAGCTTCTGCCACAAGCCTGTTCTGAGTCAGTGGCTGTGTGTAACAGCACTGCTTTTTGTTACAGAGGAGCATAAGGAGCTGATGCCTCCAGAGTTCTTGCTCTTAGTTTGAGTGACTGCACACTGAAAACAAGGTCTGGGAAAGTGCCTATATAAAAGTCTGTTCCTCCTGTATCATGAATAAGTTTTAATGGAAATTCCTTTTCTGATCCATTTGAGCTTCCAGAAAAGCTCTCATGTCTCTGGCTACCAAGAAGCCGTGTTCCTACCTGAGAGAGACCAGTCAATTGAGCTGTTCACAGTAACCACCACAGGGTCCAAGAAGGCAGAGATGGCAGCTGTACTCCTAAAGCGTCTCTTTTTCCAGGTACAGCTATGGGACTTGGGGACATGCTTTGGTAGTGGATGACTTGGGAGTATTAGGTTAATGGTTGGACTCAATGATCTCAGAGGTCCTTTCCAGCCTAAATGACTCTGATTCCAAATGCTGCCAATCCTGAAATGAGTGTGCAAAGCTTTACATCTTTTTCTAGGAGCTTCTTCCTAATTAAAACCATGTTTTTGAGATTTAACCAGAAGGAACATAGTAAAGCACCAAGCCTACCACCTCCTTCTCCTGAAGGTTGTCATAAGAACACAAGATGCACTTCTGTGCATGGCAAACAAAACTCAGACGCAAATACTGTGTATCGTGGCAACCCTCACGATGCATGTGCAGTAGAGCTTTTGCCTGCTGGAAACTCCTACTTGTCCCAGCTTATGTCCCGTTTGTGTGTCACTGTTCACTGAGAATGCAGCCTGAGGTCTTTGAGGCACCTTGGCCTATCTTTCCTTCATGGCCACTTCCTGATGCTACTTACCCCACCCTTGGATTGTCCTGTTAAAGACTGGATGCAACAGGGCTGGTCACTAAGAATTCTTAAAGAGATTAAAGCTATGTCAAAGAGAGCAGTGCTTTCAGAAAGTGCTGGGATAAGAAGAGTGGGGCATGGAGGGAAGACACGAAATACCTCAGGGAGGGACCTCTTCTTCTGAATAGGAACCACTCAAAACCACATTCTAAAAGCAACAACAGCTGAGCACTGAAAAAGGGAATGAATTCTTTTAGCTACTCTAAGCCACAAGTGACCTGCAGTAATTCCCTGTAAGTTACTGACGTTACTAAGCTTTACATGGGATTTGACTGAACAGAATCCGGCCCTTCAGTCCACGCCTTCCTTGGCGCTTTGCTAGTTCTCAGCTCCTCCTGGCTGCCTCAGCAGCAGTCAGGCAGGCCTGTAACAGCTGAAAAATGGCTGCTGCATCGT
Organism: Lophotriccus pileatus; assembly: GCA_035583135.1. NCBI lineage: Eukaryota > Metazoa > Chordata > Aves > Passeriformes > Tyrannidae > Lophotriccus > Lophotriccus pileatus. The sequence continues at coordinate 29,449,624 of JAWWES010000115.1, forward strand.
GTGTGCTTTGGCCAAGACAGAACTGCTAATTAGTTAACTGGAAACACTGTTCACTTCCCTCCACTTACCAGAGCCTCACTGCAAGAAAAGCTTAGCGTTTCAGGAAACCTAACATTGGTTGGGGGAATTGCAGTGGGCTGACCAGGTTTTCAGTTTTTTGAGACTTCAGGTTAATGCCTCAACTTAGGTCTCAAAAACGGTGGATGTAAGGAGCACTGCAAAGCCATGATGATTGCAGGCAACCCTCTGACATGCCTGGCATAGTCCCCTGGAAGGCACAGTTTGGAGCATCTGAATCCTTTGTCACAGGCTGGGCCTGAGAAGGGCTTTGGGTGAACTCAGTGCACCCTGTCATAAGAGCAAATTCTCATTTTGGGCATAACAAGCTTAAATGGTACTTGCTGAGACACAAATCCAGCTGTCTCTACCTTTCCCTGTTCCTCCATGCTGGCAGTGCCATGTTTAGAAAGCTTTCAATTTAGCATCTCTATTTTTGCACTTATCCTCTTTGCTCCTTTGGGGAGTAAAGAGTGCTCAAAATAGTAGCAGTGAAGTGCAGCTGAGTGCAAGTTCACCAGAAGGCATGGGACGGATGCCCTGAGACACACTGCTGAGCTTTTCTCCAAGTGGAGCAACAACAATAAACCAGGCATTGCTCAGCTCCATGTGCACAACCCAACTGGAATGGCATGGCCATGTCCATCAGGCAAACTGCCTACTGTCCCTGGTTCTCCGAGGTGCCATCCACACAACACTTACTCCATGGAGTGAATCTTCACACTTCATGATTGGTTTGCTTCTAGAACCCGATGTTAGCAACAGAGACAATTGCTTCCTCAATGACTCTGATAATCTCAAATTCTGGAAAGCCTGCTCAAAATCAGAAACATGCAATACTGCTAAGCTCTTCCTGAATGAATTTAGTCTTAAAATTAAATGCAGCAGAAACACTCTCTTCTATACCCATGATACTTTCAGGGTGCGCAGCTGAAAGGACACAAGGCCAGCAAAAGCAGCGTTTGCATTTGCAAAGTCAAGGGCAGCTTGGTTGCAGTGTGACAGGAGGTAGGGGAGGAAGAGGAGGAGATAGGAGGAGGTCTGGGCAACTGAGAAGTTGTTAGTATTATGCTTGGAAAAAAACACATGCTGTCAGACATATGGCCACTCCATTGGTAGTGCCCTGGGCCAATTACCTGTTGGTCTGTGTTGTGGCCAATTACCTGTTGGTGTGTGTTGTGGCAAAGCTCCGTCAACTTCAGCAGAGCTGCACAGTGTCATACCAGGCAGAGACTGGGCCAGCAGCATGTGCTGCTGGGGGCTGGCAGAAAGGGGTTTCAGCTGCACAGTCTGACCTGCCATTACTGTGGCCTTAATGAACTTAGGTTTCATTATCAGGGTAATTTCGCATTCAAGGGTGCCCATGTTCACAGTTCCAGCGAGGCTGGAATTGCTGTTGTTTGAGGCAGTGTGTGGAGCTACACCACCCATTCATCCCTCTCTCCCTCCATCCCCTCTCCAGCTGCCACCCACAGTCTCTGCACTTCAGAGAGCTGCACTTCCCCACCCTGGGCCTAACACTGAATGGAAATGTTTTAGCTCTGTGTGGCTCACTTGGCTTCTGCAGATCAACCCCTGGGGCCATCCTCAGCCCAGATCCAAGAAATGAGCTGAGGGAAGGGAATAATTTCTGCTGCCCCTGAAGCCTCATCTCCTATTGCAGCTGGCAGCTCAAAAGTCTCCATCCTGCCAAGATTGAATCGTAATTGGGATCAGTGGAAAAGACAAGCTGCTGCCAGGGCCGCCCTGATCCTGGGCTTATAGAGAACACTGGCAGAGCTCACCCAGCCTCACAAGAGAAGGCCTTCACTAGGGTTTGCAAAAAATAAAATTCCCTCCAGTGCTGTGGTATCAGTGGAAGCAGCAGGCTGAAGGCAAGGAGAGTAGATGGCGTAACCAGGTAGTTTGCAGAGGAGGAATCAGGCAGAACCACACCACATGGAAAAACCTCCCATCCCTGCAGCCTGCTGGGAAGACAAGCCACCAGCAAGGCTGAGGTGTAGCTGGCAATCCCCAGGCCCTGCAAGGAATTTAGATACTACAACCAGCTCCGAACAAACGCACAAAACTATCACAGTCTTGCCTGGAAATGCTCTTGCCAAGGGCTATAGGAAAAAGGACAAGGTAAGTTTGCCATCTTAGGACAGAAAGACAAGAGCAAAACCTCTTCCAGCATCCCATCTGCATGTGGCACCGGGATGCTACATGATGCTTTTTCCAAGCCACAGATGCTGACTTCAAGCCCACTTGCTTCAAAGACCCTGGCAGACCTGACTCACACTTCTGTTGTTAGGCACAGTCTAGCTTTTCCTTTGGCTTTGAGGAGGCAACCAGAACCAATATTGCCAACTCCTAATGCACCCAAGGTGGTTTCTCCCTGACTCAATTTCCTTATGGACAGGGTCCTGTCATCTCACCACTGTCTTGTGCCAGCAGTAGCAGCAGTAATGCACAGCAGGAGCAGAGCAAAGCGAGTATCCATAAACCTGGGTGACTTTGACACCATTTGTTTCATCTTGCAGATTGAAATGCATGTCCAAGTCCCTACATCAGAGGAAGGCCATAGTGGTAAGGTCTTGCTTGGACTGGGAGTTTTAGAAAAGAGCTCTCCTTGCTGACTCAGGGGAACAGAGTAACCAGCAGCTTATGCAACAGATGCCATGTCAGAGCTGCCGGACCTGAGCAGTGACAACAGGCTCTTGCTTTGGTAAACCTCTTTAATGGTATTTTCCAGCCAGCAAACCCACTTTGAGGGACACACCCAGGACATTCAGCCATCAGCAATACAACTGCATGCAGGAGGCTCTTGGCCAGCCAGACTGGGAGGGGTATTTAAACACAAGTTTCTTGCCTTCGTCTTTGTAGCCTGCTATTTCCCTCTCAACTCACTGAGGATGCCTCAGAGCACATCCCTCTGGGATGTCCCAGATGCAGCAGAGGCACAGCCAGCAACAGCCCATCACCAGTAAACCATAACTTCTGCAAACCTGTGCCAGAGAACTCTAGCTGAACCCCAGCAGCTGGAGGGGTTTTCATTTCCACTTCTCTAAGGCTGGTATTTCAAGGTGTTTTTATTTCTTTCTAATCAATGCATATGGCCAGCTCCAGAGGGGGCTGAACGAGGAGAGGGAGGCAGTGCAGCCACTGTATCTGTACAAAGTACTTCCACATGCAAGTGAAACAAGGCTCGACTCGCTCGGTGCGTGTTTTGCAGCGCGGTTACAGGCTGTGGTTCCGCCTCCACAAAGCTGTTATTTATTTACTTAAAGACTTGCATTCCATGGAAAAAGATGCCCCAAGATAGCACTGTGTTTCTAAAATTAAACCCAGCTGGATGGAGTGGGGAGCAAGCAAGTGAGCACTCCTGTGCTCCCACCAGCAGCAGGAACGGCTCCCCATGTCCCAGACTCCCCCACCCTCACTGAGCTGCAGTAGAGCCTGGCAAAATGGCTCCTGTGTCCTCAGCCAGGAGTGGAGGCAGCTCTCTGTGAAGCCAGGATAAGCCCAAGTGCCTTACTCAACAGCAGGAGTGCCACTGCTTCCCATGGCAGGGGATGAGGGCTCTGCAAAAGCCCCCACTCTGCTGCAGGACAGCAGACATCCCACCATGTGCCTGACACAGGTTTGAGTGTGTCAGAAGTCTTTTAACAGAATTTGTGAGGAAAGACTGCATTCTTGAGGCTCATCTCTTATCTAATCCAGCCAAGATTTTCTAGTTTATGTGTCATTGGTAGCATCTTTCTCACACTAAAGCTCCTCTAGCCCTCACTGTTGTAACCTAAGTTAAGAAACCTGTTTTCACAAAAACCATTTATAGAGGGGAAGGAGAACACCCAAGTGTTCCTCCAACCTCACATGGCACCAGCAAGAAATCCCCCCCAGACACACTCTTGGCACCTGTTCCCCGTCTGACACACATGCACAGGGGCCACCCTTGCTTCAGCAAGTGACTCCACTCAGAAACAAGTGAATCCGCTTGTCAGAGCAGCTGGTGCTGCTCAGGGGTTTTACCAGGGCCTAGATTTAGCCTCATCCCTCAGACAAGATGTCTCCTCACACGCACAGCTGAAGCTCTCCGAAGGACTGTTTGGAGACCTGGTGGAGCCCCCTGCACCCATAGGGTTTGGGAGTGCCTTAGAGGCTCTTGGGGAAACAAAGCTCCAGGGATGGCAGAGGTGGCTCTGCTGGGGCCGTGGGGAGGAAGGCGGGGTTCAGCCTCAAACCTCGCTGCCCTCCACAAATATGGGACAAGGAAAGACAGCAAAGAAGTCTGAGCCAGAGCCAGGACCAGCAGTGGAAGAAATAGGGATGATGGCTGATGGGGATGGCTGGACAACAGGAAAAATGGTGAAAACTTTGTTGAGGTCAGGGCTGCCTGTGCAGCTGATGCCCCCAGGTGCACGTGCCAGTTCCCCCATGGCTTAAGGACCATGCCCTTTCCTGAGCACAGGCAGGAGCTGCTGCTCCTTCAGCTACGAGCAGAGACAGTCCCTGGTATGACATGAAGCTTGTCTCAAGCAAGGCAAGAAGAAATGGACAGTCCCATCACTACAGGCCTGAACTATGACCCAAGAGGACCCGACCACAGGGATGTGGGCCAGACCAACATGTCATGCTTGGTAGGTCATTCAAATTATTGTTTGCACATGGGGACACTAACATGACATTCCCATTGCTCTGTTCACTCAGCAGTGAGCACCTGGAGACATCTCTCGAAGCCAGAGTGCTCCTCATGCCTGACGTGCATCTGCAGAAAGTGATGTTTGCTACCAGATTGACAAGGCTGCTTTTAGCAAATGTGGCTTTCCCCCCTTGGTTTCTCCCAAGTGTTCACAGAATATGCTGAGTTGCAAGGGATCCACAAGGATCGTCGAGTCCTGCTCTTAGCCCTGCGCAGGACTGTCCCCAAGAGTCACACCATGTGCCTGAGAGCATTGTCAAAAAACTTCTTGAACTCTGTCAGGTTTGGTGCTGTGACCACTGCTCTGGGGAGCCTGTTCCAGAGCCCAACCACATTCTGGGTGAAGAACCTTTTTTTAATATCCAACCTAACACAATTTAATATCCTAACACAATTTTTAATATCCAACCTGACACAGTTTCAGGCTACTCTCTTGCGTCCTGTCACTGGTCACCACAAAAAAGACATTGGTACCTTCCCTGCCCCTCTCTTCGCCTCACAAGGAAGTTGAAGACTGCAGTGTTAGAGGAAGATTTCACCTCCCTGCCTCCCAAGGGAATACCTCCACATGTATTGGTGATAGCCCAAATCCTGTTCTAGCGACTGTGAGAGGTGCAGACATTCAGGGTGTCAAAGCTCATTGCAGAGCTGAGGGAAAGGGCGAGTAGGAGTAAGAAGGGAAGCAAGCTGGCCACCACTCCTGTGAGAAGCTCTCAGGAAAGAGCTTGTCCCTCATCAGAGCTCAGCTATTTCTGTGACTATGTTCTTTTTCCCATAATTATACTGGTTCCACTCCGCACAGCACTAAGTCAGGTCCACTGATCCTTGTCCAAACTCCTGCTGCCTTCCTGTTTCTAATAGGGCGCCTGCATGGGTTAAAAATTAGAGAGTAAGACTGACTCAGATTTTGATTTATCCCCTTCCTCTTCCCATCTCGATTTGGGATATGCTGGTCAGCATCCCCCAAGGAGAGGATTAATCAGGAACAGACAGAGAACTGGCAGCTGCCTGACAAGGACAAGATCACAGCTATAGGACAAGCTGCAATTTGGAATCTCTTTCTTTGACCCTGGTAGAAGTCCAAGACATGCTTGCTGATGCATGCCAGCACTGACACCCCAGGAGTTGGCACAAGATCAGTACCCCCAAAGCCACAGCTAGCTCTGGTCCCAGTGTCACATTGCCTCAGTGCTGGAGCTGCTTTTGTGGTGAAAGGCTGACCGTCCCTGTGACTCCAGAGGCAGCTGCAGCTCTCCAGCTGCAGAAAGGACCTCCTCTCCACTTAGAGAGAAGCTTTCATTTCAGGGACCAAAGCAAGGGAATGTGTTACTGCCATTCTAAAAGAGCAACACAACATCTTTAACATCTGCTCCCTGGATGAACGAGAGCTGCACCGCTGGGAGAACAACAGGAAGGTAGGACGTGCTGTCTGATCTGCCTGCCAGCTGCTGTCCCATTAGAGTGGTGCCTGCGTGTGACGCCAGGCTGAGTGCAGAGCAACAGCGTTTGTACCACGGACAGTCCTCTGCCACAGGCTCCACTTGGAGCCTGAAGTGCTCAAGCTCCTTCAGCTGTTAATACCACAGAGAAAGTGTAGCAGATCCACAAGGTGGGAAAGCAAAGGATAATGGCAACAGAAAGGACTTGTGAGTACACAAGAGGGAGGTAAACTGGGCTCAGGTGTTGAAAGGAACCATAAGCAGAAGCAAGAGTTACTTTACAACAGAGTGGGGCATGGCTCTGAAGAGTGACTTTCCTGCTTGGGAGCCCAAAAGGAAGGAAAAGCCTGGATTGGACGACCCTGGGCAAAATCTGCTCCTGGGGGTTAATCAGCTTCTTCTTCAAAGCAAGAGCAGATCCAGACCCGCTTGGGGCACAGACTCAGGAAACTCTCGCCCAGTTATAATACCCTGTGAGCTCAAGAGTAGGCAAGCACTAGGCTGATTCCTACTTTTGCCCCTGAAAACACCTTGTTACTATGCAGGGGCTAAAATGGCAGTTCTCATCACACCCAAGGGCCTTCACATCCAAACAAGAAGCCAGCCAGTCACATCCTGCATCAGGCCCAATCACAGGAACACACAGTAGCAAAGAGGTGCTTTAGAACACCATTTCTTGTCTCTGGAATCCAGTAACCACCTAATCTTTTTGAGGGTGGGGGAATCCATCTTTGTTTTTTTACAGTATTGCCACAAGGCCATAACCAAATTAAAAATAGCTTAATCTCTAAGGAGATGGACATTAATTTTCCTCCTTTTTTTTTTTTTGTTTGATTCCTTCTGTGAGCAATGCAGCATGCGAAACCTTTTGATCTTTTTTTTTTTCATTCCTAAGTCACTTCCACAGACCACCTTCTGATACCTTTACAGGCTTTCCAGGAACCACAAATTGCAAAACACTGGCAGAGTATGATAATCAGAGCATGAGCTATGAATTCACAACAGGCAAATTCTCAGGTGGTCTCTCATGGGGCATCCAAAACAATTCTTACAATACTCCTGATATTTTAGAGGATGATGAAACATGAACTTTGCCCCTGCAGACCTGCTGACAAGGGAGATCCTTTACTTACAAATAGACAAGTAGCAAGTCCCTATTTTCCATGTCCCTCAGGCAGAATAATCCACTATATCAAGAAATATGACAATCACAGTTCTCCCCCCAGCAATCTTTTAAAACCTCTGCAAGGAACATGAAGAGAAGGGAGACCTCCTCCCTCCTCTCTGCAGGGACAGGCAGCAACATCACACAGTTCACAGTACGCTCACCTCCCTGTCTGCCCACAGGAACGGGTGTCCAGGGCTGATGTCAGCCCTGCTCCTCATGTCCCTGCAGCCTCTGCATGACTTCTTGTGCTTTCCCTAGTTAGCAGATGCCTCAGTCATTGGTAGAACTGCTCTGAGTAGCTCTACCATGAAGGGAGAGGATGACAAAGGTCTTGCTATAACACAGCAGACCAAACCAGTACTAGTCATAGGTGTTTCCACCAACAAAAGCCTTTTTCCACACCTCACACGGTGCAATAAATTCCCCCATTCCCCCCCTCCCATTTTCTCATTATTCCTTTTTTTTTTAGCTACTGTGATTAGACAGGTTCTACTTTCATGAGCACTGCAAGGACTTGGCTCAACACCACTGTGCCCCACATCTAAAACAAGGTAGGCAAGGAACAATTCCTGGATTCCCATGTTAAACTATTCACAGTATTTCAGACCCCTCTGGATCCCCAGGGTTCAGTGCTATCATGGTAGGAAAGACGCAGCAGCTCGATCAAGGCAAGCCTTCATTTCACTGCAAACCCTCCGACTCACACAAAGATTCTTGAGACCAAGTGGAAAGAAATGTTGGCTCGGAAGGAAAGACAGGCAGCAGCACAACTAGAAAGAAAGAAAAAAAAAGAAGTCTACTAGTAACAATCTGATGTGGTATCTTCAGGAGGAGACTGGTATGCAGGGCATAAAAATGAGGCACACAAGAGCAAATGATTTGTATCTAGCCAAGCATTTTCTAAGATCCAGCCCTGCAGTGATGTACACCAACGGCCCTAGTCAACAGAGCAGGCAACATCTCACCTGCAGGAGACACTGCAGAGACTGGGGATGAGACTGGACACTGAGGTGCCCTGTTTCCATGGATAGGCCAGCTACTAGGGGACATCTGGCACCTCTTTCCTCACCTTAAGTAACCATGTGCAGTGGGAAACACCAGGAACCTTCCCATCCCAGAACTGGTTTCCTTACCCCATGCACTGGGAGCTGCCACCTGCAGCCCCCATGTCACCCCCACCTAGCATCCAGCCCAGAGGCAGCAAATGAGCTGGAATTCCTCAATACAGTTCTGTCATTTTTCTTGCTTTGATCATGGCTGTAAAGGCTTTTTTTAGCAGACCATCTCTCCTTGCTCATTAAACATGGGAAGGAAGAGGTGAGCTCATTGTTGGGAGAAGAGACAAACACTTGTCATTAAAAAGCAAACATTAACCATTTGGAAGAATTGTATTTCCTTTCAAAGAAACTTTGTTTTTTCTAAAAAAAAAAACAAACAAACAAAAAACCAAACCAAAACAAACAAACAAAAAAAAAAAACCAACCAAAAAACAATTAGAAACACACCTTGCCAGAACACAAACAGAAAGGTTAAACCAGGTACCCCCAAGTGATGACCTACCCTGGTTTAATCCTCCTCTGCTTCCTTCCCTCATCCAGGTACATAAGAGCAAGACATTCTGCTTTCTTAATCTATCTTTACATCACTATCTCATATGAAAGTTGAGTCTGCCAGGCTGATGCTCCTCCAGAGCAGCATATCTCCAAAAATGGATAAAAAGCAACATTGCAGCAGTTATATGGCTTCACAAGCACAATCACACTCATCTCCACTAAGCAATCTGTGGTGAGCCCGGGGTGGGGAGAATTAGGAAAAAAATAAGGGGAAAAAAAGGAACGAACAAACAAACAAACAAAGACGAGAAAATAAACCTAAAGCAAAAATGGAAAAAAAGGACCCTACCTCCTGATGAGTCTAACCAAAGTAGAGATAAATAGCAACCATGTCTCAGAGAAAACAGCAAGAAACCCATTAGCTACAGAAATATTAAACAAACAAAATCTATCACAACAATGTTAAACCCCAAAATTTTTGGCCTTTGAGAGGGGAAAAAAAAGAAAAAGGCTTCAATTATTTTATTTCCTAGAGGTAGAAATCTAGGGCCAAGAACTTTTCTCTCAGGAAGCTCCATGTTTGCTAGGGCAAAGATAAGAGCCACCTTTGTTCAAACAGAAGCCATAAGTTAAAGAAATGGAAAACCAATGAATAACAGATTCTTAGCAAGAGCAGAGGGCTTCCCTTATACTCCTCTTCACTCTCATCATTCAGGACAGCTAAACCCCAAAACTAATTTTGCTCAGAAAAGCCATGAGGCACTTACCTTGCTTCTGTGCAGTGATAACAAGGACAGGGAGGTCCATGATCATGGGAAAGATGTCAACAAGGAGGATGGAAGGAGGCTTCTGTGGTGGACCCATGCTGCAGGGCAGAACACCAGCTCCTCACTGTGTGCTCCAATTCCACCCAAAATATTAAAGAAGAGTCTTCTTGTTAGAATTCAGGCAGTATGTCTGTCTTGTTCAAAGCAAACAGAATTCAAATACCACTGGGTTTTACCTCTAACAAGAGGAAAAGCAATGGTTTGACCTCTCTACCAAACACCAGCTGCTAGGAAAGAGAATCCAGAGAGGTCCCTGCAGTTTCATCCTGCCTCTGCCACTCACACAGTGCAGATGTTACAGAAACATCCCTAGATGCTTTTGCCCTTCCATCTGTAAAGCAAGAATCTCAGAGTCAGAAGTTTAGCAAAGTGTGAACCAAATTGATCAAAACAGAGAAGCTGAAAGCCCTTTTAACAACTAAAACCCAAGAACTTTCCCACAGACCACTGAGACTCCCATCTGCCTGCTGCTTGTTGATCCTCAGCCTGTGCAAGCAATTACCCCCTGATTACTTTTGCTCATTTCCACAGTTTTTCCCACCTGAGAGCCAGAACCAACAGCTGGGGCTTTGTCTGGGGTCCTTGTGTGCTGCAGGAATGTGCTGTGCAGCCAGCAAGGCTCCCACTGGAAGCATGAACTTCTCAGGGGCTCATGGTTGAAGCATTGCTCTTTGATGGGCTGAAGATAAGCATGAAATGTTGTGGCTTAACAATGACTTTTGTCAGCAGCCTATTTCCGTTAACAGAAAAGAGGAGATCCGTGTGTAAATGAAACAGCTGCACACATTGCAACTATGATGAGAATAAGGTTCTGCCCCTGAGCTCCAAGGAATTCCTCAGAACATCACTCAATTCAGCCACAAATTAGCTCTAGCCCTTGTGTGCATCTTGCTTGCCCTGCTATCCTGTGTCTAACTTCCCTCCAGCCCCACCCCCGTCCCTGCTTTTCTAAAGTCTTCTCTCCTGATGTTGGCTTTCCTGGCTTCTTTTCAGCTGGCCTTATTTAACTCCTTCCTTTGCAGCAATCCTCTCCTGCCCACTCTTTGAGTCAACACTCTTGCTGTCAGCATATTGCTTAGTTTCATAAGAGAGCTTAGGGCCAGCACTGCCACCCTGCACTCCCTTCCTCACTTGGACCACTTATGTCCAGACATGCGTTATGAACCCTTAGAAATGCAGGACCACCTTCCTGTTCCTTTTTAAGTGAACTCCTACGTACCCTATGTTGTTCTGAAAGAGGAATGAGAGTGAGCTTTATTGAAGTCTTTAAGAGGACCCTTGGGTTTAGTAACCTGATGGCTTCATCATCAGCTCTTTATCATTGCACGGTGTGGGGAAGATGTGCTTGTGTTTCACTGTGTTGCTTGTTCCCCCAGAACAACCTGTGAAGTTTCTCACCAGCTCGGCAGTGACTGTGTCACCTAAAGAGCAGCATGCTCTTGACCAAAGAGAAAGACCCACAGTTAAACAAAAAAGTGCACTGAGACTCCAACTCACCTTTAAGACTTTCCAGCAAAATACACAGAAAATGAAACAACAAAGAAATTTATGGAGACGCAGTGGGGGCAATATATCTTTAATTTTTTTGCTTTTGTTTTTTTTTAGTATTACAGTATATTCTTATAAAAAGATACAGATAAAAAGGACACTACAGGATTTGTACATTTAATTCACTTATAGCCTTAAACTGACTAAGAATGAGGATATGCCAAGGCATTACAGCAGCACACAACCTCCCACTTCAGTAAGCAGCACTGTACTTTCTAGCTGGGTGGGCAGGGGCACCTCCCAAAGACACCTGCAAGTTTCAAGCTGAGCAGGCTTGCGGGGGAGCAGAACAACTGAAGGTGGGGATGGTTTGGAAGGGAGGTGTTGAGCACAGAGCAACTCAGGTACCGAACAATCCCTTACAATTCTAAAAACTGAAGATTTTTAAAGAGCCTGTTTGAGGGCAAGCACGAAGGGGAGAAACAGCTTGTCACAGAGGCTTTTCTAAATCACTTGGGTTAGAGCTCCTAGAGGTGGAAGCTGAAAGGACCAAGCCTTTCAAGAGCTGTGGAAAACATCTTGTGAATAGACAAAGCTGCCTAAAGGAAAGTTTTAATCCAGATCCTACTTTGAATTATGCTGGTATAAAACCAGAGCATCTTGAACTGGTTACAATGGATCTATTCTACATTACTGCCTGTAACAGAAAAATGGTTTAGAAGCATCCAGACTCTTTCATGAAATGAGAGGCCAAAACACCATGCTAGAGTCATAGTATCCTTCTCAGCAGGCACAGTCAAAATCCAGCCAACTTCAGGGAATACTGCTCATCCAAACTACTACTTAGAGTTGTAGATAGCTTTTTATACATTATATATATATACATATATATATATATATATATATAAATTTTTTTTTCAGTGGGCCAAATTGTGTTACCCAGGTTGTCCCTTCTACCTTTATAACAGAAACTAGGGTGGCCAATGGAGACTACTTGTTTGCAAGGCAGACAACCAGAAATCTATGTCAAGTGCAGAAACCAAGCAGCAATGGCCAAACACCTGGCAATTGCTGGAGATTCCATGGGTAGAAAACCAATCTGCAGAAAGAATCTTTTTTTTACCCTGGATAATCTGGGGAGGTGGAGTGGAGGAGGAAAGAGGGGAAGTAGAGGAAATCCTTATTCTTTGACCATGAAGATAGGAAGGAATATTAGCTGTGAGGAAGGAGAACTATCCCAATTTTGTCTCACCAGCGTGTTAACTCTGGTAAGAAGTTACAGGGTATGAATCACTTTTGGCCATCTATCCAAGCTTCTCTGGCATTATGGACAGAATTTGTGTGGAACAGTGAAGTTTGAGCGAGCAACTGTGCACCTTAACTCTTCTCAATCTTCTCACCATGATTCATGATTAAAAATAAACAGCTTTTGTAGAAAGTGTTCTAAATTACCCAACCTCCATCAGCTCAGCACATGCTTTAAAATGCGTGCTTTCCCAGAAGCAGGGGCAGAGTCATTATGACAAAAGCAAAAGAGAAGGTATTTTTTCCTTCCCTCCCTTGCCACTCCAAGGCTGCTCACATGCATCCCCTCGCTGAGCTCAGCCTCAGTGGTGCAGCAGCCCAGCCAGCTGTCTCTAGCTGGTGTAATGCCCTGGCACGGTCTCAATAGTCCTTGCTGTAATGCAGTGTATACATACAAACATAGCAAACTAAAATAAGGCAAAATAAATAGAGGTGTCAGATTTACAGGTTCCCCTTAGAGATTCCTAAAACCCTTTTTTTCTTTAAAAAAAAAAAAAATCATTTAACCCCCAAACAAACAAACAAACAAAACCCAAAACAACCAACCCAGAAACGAAACTGCATATATCATGTACATCATCTACTGTACAACACATCTCTTTTCCCCTCATGGAAACTCCTGATACAAGCTTCTCCCATGCAACCCAGCTCAGAGTGTGAGCTTTCCTAAAGAAGAGGAAAGATTCAGCCAGTGGGGCTGATCACTATGGAAATACCTGCCCCATGGTCTCCCACCAGGATCCCTCTTGATTCCTTTCCCTTCCTCAGACATTTTGAACACATTACAAAAAATTTTTCTGAAGGATATCCAGGTAGTTTCCCTAGTGAGGAAGTCTCTCAGCCCTGAACACTAGTCCTACTTCTGCTTTCATAGGGAACCAGTGCCTGGACAATAGCTGTGCTGCAGAGCCTGAAAGGGCCTTGCTGCCCTGAAGTCACTTTACCTTGTAGCATTTCTAGAGACTTATGAGATCAACTGAGTAGAATGACTCAGATCAAAGCACGTGGGAGGGGGAGGGAGTCTTCTGCAGTCTTTTCTGGAATCATCTTAATGATTCCAGAGCCTACTTAGCCACAATGCAGAGACACAGAGGTAAGTGAGCGAGCACTAGACCTCTAGGGCCAAGTCTGGATAGTTAAAAAGTACCTCCTATTCTAGGTGCGAGGAACTTCATCATAAAGTTAGCAACAATTACATTTCTGAAGGAAGCAGAACAAGCCCTTGATTATACCCTTCTTTCTCACATCTCCTCCTCCTGTTCCACTTACTTCCAAAACCAGAGTGACTTCTCTTAGAATGCTGGTGCTAGGCACAGGTGCAAGGACAACAGCAGACCCCAGCTGTTCACCAGCTCTCAGTGTGATGTTAGACCTTGGACTGCTTGCTATACCTACTGAGTAAGATTTTCCTTTATCCTTCAGCACTCAGCAACTCTACCACAATTGCTGAAGAACAGAATATTAGATGTACTCACAGTACCCAAGAGATGAGAAGCAAGATAAACTTGGCTTCAGGAAGAATCTGACACCAGGCCCTACAGCAGAGCCAAATTTTTCCTTATCTACTGCATGGGCAGCCTCATCTCATACAGTAATTAATGGGCCTCTCTGCTTGTCACCACTTCTATGAAATCAGTGCTTGCCTCAGTGTGAAACTGAGCTTTTCCAAAACCTTATTTATGAACTTTCACCACGGAGTCAAGAGCCAGGGGGACTGTCCAGCACACTGAACAAAGCTTTCAGCCACCATCACAGATTCAAAACCAGAGTCTGGGGCACTGGAGTGCTGAGAAAGTTTTACTGATGAATCAGGGGCATGACTTTGAGCTTTCTGTCCATCCCTGTAAGTATCCCACGGCTGATTTACAGGAATTGCACAATCTCTCATTATTTATGTATGAGTCAAAGAGGTGGCAAAGCTATAGCAGCTTTCTTGGACTGTCGCTGGAGTGCTGCCACGTACCATCATACAGGATCTCTTTAGATCAGGGTTGAACTGTACATAAAGGGACAGAGGGGCATATCACTCTTTCTGCTTTTGCTACATTTGTGCCCTGGCAAAGTGACTTCAGTTTCAAAAAGCACAGCACAAGCCTGGTTTGACAAATACGGGGTGGGGGGCATGCTGTATTTATATTCAAACTGTTTGCCCTGAGGTGTTTCTTCTCTGACAGCACTGCCAGGCTGACAGTCTGCCTTATCAAACAAGTACCTGGGGAGAAAGCAAGCAAGCAGCTGTACTTGCACAGAGTTATGAGTCACATCGTCTTGCAACAGGGCTGACCTTGGCACCACACCTGAATTTCTGGGTGAGTCCTAAACCCAGGGAGAACAAAGAGGGGGGGGGAAAAACCTACAATGTTCTAATCCCTAAAAGCATAATCTTTGGATTTCAGGGATTATCCAAATCTAAACTCAACTGTATACCAATTTGGCACATATTACCACCTCTCATATGGCTTACATGGCATAGGTTACATGGCATGCTTTAAAACAAGACAAACAAAAGGGCTGGGATATATAGCAAGTCTACCTCAGGGAGCAGCAAGGAGCTTGTTAATATAATTTACAAGAGACATTTCTAAAAATCCATTTTGTAATTTAAAATAAAAATGCTTAAAAAAGTGAGAGTTTTTCTTAAACTTCCAAAAACCTTTATGAAATACAGTCTTTCTTCTACAAGGTGCTTGTGTCCACTGCAATAGGCATTGCTGTTAATAGCTAATCCCAGAAGGGGAGTGGGATAGTAAGGGAGGAGAATGCACCCAGCTCTTGTAAGATACCAGCTCTTTACGATGAGTATTATACAGAGGCGCGGCAGTCTGGAATGTCGTAAATAGGGAAGTTCTGGGGTGGGAGACTCAAAATTCAGTAAACAATGAAACATTAGAGTTTAACAATTCCAAATTTTTTGCTTCTTTCCATAGTTTACATAATTATTTAGCTTTCAAAGTGTTCAGAAAACCAACACAGTTTGCTTCTCCAATTTTGTAGTGTATAATACTGATCAGGCAGCGTGCATTGCAGAGGAAGTTCTGTTCTGCAGACTCAGTGCAGAGCCTGAGGTTAAGTGACATTCAGAGAAAAATCAAACCAAATTATTAAAGTGACAAATAGAGCTTTTTTGCACTTCCCTGGGATTCCTTGGCATTTTGTGCTGTTGACTAATGATGCATAGTTTGTAGATGGTGGGTCCCTCTTCTGAAATGTTCTCTTTTTCTTTCTATCTAGGAGGAAGAATCCATCACCATTCTTTCTTTTCCTCTTTTCCTTCTCCAGGGAAGATAATAAAAAAAGACATGATGAAAAATAAAAAAGTAAAAAGAAGTACAAAAAAAAAGCCCATGATAGCCCACACAGTCCAATCCATTTCTTAGAGCCTTGAAAACACACAGAATTCAGGCCTCTTCTTGGGTTCTTTGCTTTCCTGCTGTGTGCTTCATACATAAAGCTTACATACAAATTTATTGTTTTCCTCATGAACTAACACATCTCTGAAGCCTGCTTGGCTTACACAATTCTGTGTCCCCCTGGAAAAACTTTCAGCTTTAATTATGGGACTCTCCTTCAAAATGGAAAAGTCCATGGGCTCCAAGGTTCATCTTTGACACCAATCATATCTTACTGAGTTAAGTGATTCCCCTCAGTAGGAGTGGGGCATGTACAGTGAAGGTCAGCCTGTTAGACAGAAAGACCAGTTCATGCCAACAGCAATCACAGCTAGCATCAAGTGGAAAAGAAATCTCATTTCTTGCAGGCAGTGGCCCTGTTTGCTTTTGCTTGAGACCCGCGGATGATACGAGGGAGCTCCCGATTTCTGTTGGGCTGCACTAAGAAATCTTGCACAAACAGATAAGAAATTTTCCACTGATTCACTCCCAGCCGCCAGCAATGACAACAGGCTCCACAGTCATCTACTTGTAATCCCAGCCTGACAGTGGCTTAGTTTTTTAAAGAAAAGCCAGAGCTTCTTTCTGAGAAAATGCATTCCATATCTTCTAGACTCAACCACCAAGAAATTCCAGAAAACTCCTTCTAGAAAAGCAGAATCCAAAACACTTTCACGAATTATTCTATGTTGATCTTGATTCTTGAATTTCAATTTGTTCCAGAATCTGAAGACTTTCTTCTAAGCATCACTTTGGACAGTGTAGGCCACACAAAAATACTATAAAGGACATGAGCTCAAAAGAATTTTTCAGGTGCTAATCAATGGCTTATAAAATCCAATTCTAGAAGGGAATTGGAAACTTCAAGAACCACATCTCAACAAACCCCTGAAGGCCAGTCTAGATCCTGAAGAAGTGACAGGTGTTTACAGAGCTGCTCTGAAATTAGTCTTCCTTGTTATCAGCAAGTTGGAGACGGTGACTATTTTTTACTTTGGCACACAGAAAATTATCTTGTTCCAGCTGTTAGGCCCTCTGCAAGGCCCAAGTACTTTCTGTCATCACCATGAGGCCTTTGATGACACAACAAACTCCTAGAAGCAAATCTGTCAGCTCTGCATGGCCCAGTCACAGGCGCTGCTGGCTGCACAGAGGCACTTTTATAATGGTTCAAATTAGGAGCACAGAAGAGGGACGAGAGGAAAGCTGATCATGGAAAGGTAACGACCCTAGCCACAGTCCAAAGAAATCCTTTGGGGCAGCTGTCAGCCAGGCACCATCACACACATTCATCTTCCTTGTTTTGCACTTTTTCATCACCTTCTTTTGGTTGATTATTTTTCTTCCTCTTGTAGTTAATAATTTAGCTTTGTCACCACCCGCTCCCGGCTTGTCTCTAAGCCTTGGTTGCCCGAACGCTTGCGGTTACGCTTAAGCTTGGATAAGTCTTTGTCAAAGACTTCACCGGACCTTAATGCTGATACCAGGTCATCAAACTCCCCACTCTCTTCAGAGATGCTTCCAGCTTTTGCTTTCTTTTGTCGCCTCTCTTTTTCCCTCTGTTCTTTTAGCTGTGGAGAAAGACACAGAGCTTTAGGATTAGCTAACCAAGATTGCAGATCACTAGGTACACTAGGTACACTACCAAGAAGCAACTAAAATGTTGCAGCACAGATTAGGGAAAGAAGAAAGCAGGAGCTTATGTATAAGACCATCACCTGGTGCCAAGAGCAACAGAAGACAATGTTGGACTTCCCTTTTGCAGAAGGCAAGCAGAAGGTAGGAGAGATGAGGAATGAGTAGCACCATATGTCTGCCTCACAAAGCACTGTCACCCTGCAGCAAAGAGGACACATGGGATCTATCTATGCTGCTGATGATTTGCACTAATTTTACAGTAGGATAGTGCCAGTAAAGTAGCTGTTCCGAATGACCACCTATGCTGGCACAGGTAATTACCCAGCTTTTGGGACCTGGCTTGCAGTGACCTTAGTGTGGCAGCACCTACCATGCTGACTGCACCTAACCTAGTGAGTTTGAAATGAGTTGGGATGTGCCTGTACAAAACACAGTCACTAGCAGAGTCACAAACAACTTTGCACTTGGGGCATAGCTAGCTAACTTGACAAGCAGAAAGACTGAAGTCCTGCAAAAGGAAAAAAGAAAGGAAAAATCCTAGAAAACTACAAGCTAAATATACCAGCAAATGAAAATCGCCTGAGATAGCAAATTATTAATAGAAAACCTATGCACCAAAAAGCTCATGTTTGGGTGGAGGCAGTGTGTTGCACTGCTAGGAAGATAAGACACATTGCCTCCACTCTGGAAAGAGAAACTGATTATAAACACAAAGAGCAATGAAACAAAACTGATGATTATGCAAATCATTGGATAGGTCCACCTGTCAGTGTGATGCCCTTGGTCTCCTGAGGGTAGATCCAAGGAGCTCGGCTATCCCTTCTGCTCAGCTTCAAAATCAGTAGAAATGCCAAGGGATGGTAGTGACTGTCAGGAAGCAGATTGCTTGCGCTGCACACTAGCTCCACGTTGCAGGAAGACTCTTTCCATAAACAAACTGCAGCCTCTCCCATGGTATATCAGCTTATGAAACCACCCTAGTTCTTTAGCAGTGGGCTTCTGCAATTTGCAGGCTGACTGAGAGGAAACTTGAGCCTAAGTCCTGGCATTTTATCCTTGTGTCTAACAGTAAGGCTGCTGGCATCTTGGTGTTTTACCTCTTTCCTCTTCTGAAAGGCACAAACTGGTGCTTTTGCCACAACAAACATTTAAATCAGCAATTCCCCACAGCAAGGCCTGGGGCCATGGTGGCAGCCAGGGTTACAGGGCTGGCAGGGGGGAAGGAGGCAGGGGACTGCTGAGCTTCTCAGGCATCACAGAGGCTGAGGTTAGAGGGGCAGGCTGGTTCACATGAACCCCTGGGGACAAACACGTCTGTCTCCCAGCAGCAAAATCCATGATGCACAAAAGCTCCCTTGCCACATCAAAGCTGGATGAAGCCCCAGTAATCAAGGCATTAAGGCTGCCAGAGCGAAATACTGCCAGTGTGGGCTGCAGCAGGTGCCAGAGCATTTGCTGTGTCACTGTATACTGTCAGATGACAGGCACACAGCAGATGATGATGGAGTCTGACTGGAAGTTGACCAGCTTGGCAGGAATAAGGGAAATCTGGCTTCACTTTCAGCCCAAAAGCAGAATACTCTGGCACAGGGCAGGGGCAACACCTTCCTGCAAAGTGCCAGGGCAAAACTACCTGGGCTAGATTTGGTATCTGAATACAAAAGAGAGTAATTTAGGAACCAAACAGTACGTCCTTGAGAGCTGACAAGAGAGACAGCAGCAAAAAGGTCATCATTTGAAAAGAGAATTATGCCGAAGAGAGGTAGTAGGAAGAAGAACATAAAATAATGACAGTGATGGAGCATGGGCATTGGAATTGGCTCTCTCAGCCTTTCCCTCAAGACAGGAAAAGGCGATGGAAGGAAACACATTCCTATGCCCAGATCCTCACCATGGCCTCCATGCGTGCCCTGCGTTCCTCCTCTTCCTTTTTCTTCCTCATATTCTCCAGATCTTGCTTGGCCTCTGCAAATGACTGTAAGAAAGTGTCGAAGATGCCAAAAAATTCATCTGGCTGCATCTTGCCCTCGCTCTCTCCGAAATGCTTCAGTGCCTTGGCATACTGTCAAGGGGGCAGAAAACAAAAGAGCAAGAATTAGGCAGGCAGTTTGGTGAAGACAGCAAGGATAGCTTATGAGTAACCACACATGCAATTCAATACCCTCTGAACATTCATGTGGTGAGAGCAGAAACTACCCCCAGGAACAGAAGCGCTTTTCCTTAAGGCAGGTGCCTCTATTCCCTGAAGAATTTGCTCTCCTGGATATCCTATGGGAGTCATGGGGCAGTGGTGCTGGAGAGCACTAACTGTCCATTTATACAAAAAAAAAACAAACATGTTTAGTGCCTGAGGGTAATAGAGCAAAATAAGAGGACAGCTCTCTGGCCACATCTCAGCTGCAGCTGTGGGACAGCCAGGGAATGGAACACAGTGAGCTAGGTAGGTAAACAAGTGGTTCTAGTCCATACTTTCCCCTTCCACCTTCCCTTCAAATTAATTTTTAAAATGTTTTTAGTTAAAGGAGTGTTTTGCAACAAAGTTACAGTCTGTCCTCTCAGAAACCTTTTGCCATGTCATCCATCTCTCTGTAGTCCTCTGACTCAGGGTGTTGCCCGGGAGAGAGGAGACTATAGACAGACAAGGCATGAGAGAGGGGCAAGAAAAGCAGCCAGGGCTCCCGGGCAGACTTAAAAGACAGTGAATACATCACAAGTGGTTTTTATTTTAAAAGGCAAATGTTGAGGCTGCAGGATGCATTTGGAGGCAGCCAACTGGCAGGACTTCAGTCACAGGGCAGTCTTGATTGGGATAAATTCACAGCAACCCTTGGCTCTTGGGCATCAGTCCTGCAGTAGTTGTACTCTCTTCTTTGCACACTCACACTTAGAAGCATGCCTTGTTACTCACCGAAATGTGCTCAAATCCATGTACATACAGTCTGTCAACAGCATGCACACAGACGGCCACTAAGCGCTACATAAAGACACGCATCCAAAAGCTGTAACATTGTCCAGCTGCCTTCACTCACACACCTCTGTATTGCAATAGGCAGCACCAGAATTACATTCCTGATGGTACTTGTGCCCTGAGGCACAGCTGTCCTACCTTGCATTTTGGCATGCCACCACGGAGCAGCAGAGCATCCTTGCAGACCTCAGCCTTTACCAAACCAAACCTAGACTCTCCCAGGCTATAGTCTGCCTTCAAACTCTCTCAAGGTCATACTAGCACAGCCTAGTTTCCCTTTCCTTATGGGGGTGCTCTTGCAGAATGAAAGACAGTAAAAACTGTTCACGCTCCAATCTCAAGCACGAAATGAGTTTGGAAGCAGGTCTCATAAACCCCTCTGGCCCTGTACCAGGTAAAGCATAAACAATGTTTCCCATTCAAGTGCAGGGGGAAGAAATCTCTAAGGAAAGCAGCTTCCTTCTGGCATGGCCTGAGAGATTCAGCATCTCTCCTTTTCTGCTTTCCCTGCCAGGCCACAAAGCAGTTTGAAGCAATAGCTTCTTTTTTTCTTTAAAAAGGCTGTGTTCTCAGCCAGAAACAAACAAAGAAACCCAAAGAATCTGGAAAAAAAAAAAGTGTTGGAAGAAATGCAAGTTGCCTTGAGCTACCAAACATGGCAGAATTTGAAGGAAACTCTATATGGAAACAGCAACAGATTACTTCTCTGTTTAACTCCTTTTCTCTGAAACATCTGAAGGCACACACACAAGTAAGCGCACCTACACCCTCTCCCCACCCCTCTCTGTAATTTTATCTATTTTGTTTGTTATGTACACATAGGCTGTTTGAATATAGGAAGGTGCAGCAGTCTCACAGTAACCCACCCTGAAACAGTACCAGCTCTTCGTCAAAGAGAATACAGGCTGTAAATACCAGAGAGGGAGATAAAGCATCTTCACCTGCTCTACTTTCTTGTCTTGCTTGCTCCAATGTGACAATCAGCCAGGGAGGCAGAAGAGTGCCAGAGAAAGACTTCACCATAGGCATTGCCCCTACTGCTTGAACACAGAGCACCTGAAGCTCATTACTCACAGGGGATGTGCTACCTGGAATCATTTTCCACTTAATTTGTCATTAACTTCTGTGAAAATTGGAAATAAGGCACAAATTAAGAGCAATGACTAGAGCTGCTAGCTAGGAGGAAGGCCTGTCCAACTCCCGTGAAGCCTGAAGTCCATGGGCAGCCACAGGAGATGGCTGTTGCCCCTTGCAAGGCATTGTGTCCATCCCCCGTGTTCCTCCTGTGCTCAGCAAAGGTGAGTGAAGTGGCACACAGAAAACAAGCTGGTTTGAGTCCCTGAATGTCCACTGGGGTTTTCTAGTCTCTTAAGGAATCTGGGGGTTGAAAAGGCAGGGGCCCCTGCCTTGGTGGTCTTCAGTCCTAGACATGTGGAACTCTCCATTAGAGGGTAGTATTGTCTGCGAATGTTCTGCACGTGGCCTGTCACCCAACTACTAGCACCAGCTAGTTCTTGTCACACTGGCAAGAGGGGCTTCTGCCACTGCCTCGCCACTGCCACAAAGAAAAGGAAGAGTGTTGCTGTGCTGGAAAGGCCAAGCTGCCTGGGAGCCTTCCAGAGACACTCATGAGTATAAGGTGTTGTGTTCTCTAAGCAGCAGCGAGGAGTCTGAGAACAGCCTGTCTTTGGTGCCCTGTAGCATAGGGTTTAGTAGGTCACAATCACTTACTGTAAAGCAGTGAAAGACAAAAAAAACCCCAAAATTCTGTGAGCTGGATGTGCTAGAATAACTACAAAAGAAATAGCTGCAGTTCACTGAAGTAAACATTTTCCTTCTATCTCTACCCCCTCTGGAGAAAAAGCTGACTGAGCAGAGAAAGGCAAGTCAGGAGATCCAGCCTCTGTTGCCAGCTCTGCCCATGATGTGGCTTGGGAACTCATGCTTCCTTTCAGAGTTTTTCTTTCTCCATTCATTACAGAACAGAAAGCATTGCCCCACTAATTTGATATAGGAAATGGCAAAAAATCAGTTGTTCATATCTGTAGGGCACTGCATCAAGAGAGACAAGCTGTCTTTTCACTGTTTAAAATACAACAGACCCCTCTGGCTTCATTACTTCTTCTATTGCTCTGTAAGTTTGGTTCTGCAACCACACATGCTTTTTCAAAGCATCGGTGCTGGGATGAGGGGCAACAAGCTGCTGCTGATGGCCTCCCCAATGCTATTATGAAGTCCAGGCTCCTGCCTGCCCACAGTGGCTTAAACCACAGTGCCTGCCTCACTCAGGGTCTAAGAGGCAGTGTGGCACAGACCAAGGTGCTCTGGACACCAGCTCTCTCTTCTGCTCTCTGTCAGAGGATTTGTGTCACCCTGTACAAATCACTTGACTGCTCCATGGGCAGATTCCCTGCCAAACAGTACCTGCTGTCATGCACAATTGTGAAATTTGCAGCTAAGTCTTCATGTGTCGAAAATACTTCCCAGAATTTTTTGATGTGCTGTAATATTGTGGAACAAGGGCTGAAACTTGCTTACTCCCAAAGTCATTTGGGGACAGATGAGATGGACAAAAGCAAGATGGAAAACTGTGTTTCAGTAGGTTTTCCACTGTAAAACAGGATGGTATATATTTTTTTTCATTAAAAAGTTCATTTCCACATCATAAGGGCCCCCAAGCTCCATGATATAACAGGTCCACGAGCTCAGTGCCAGCTCTGCTTCCTCTGCCAAACTTTCCACTGAATTTATCCTCTTGCCAAAGCAAATCGTTTAGACAGTTGTTTATTTTAAAAAGCCATTTTAGCAAGGAGAGGGAAAGCGGGACAGCAGCACATACAAACTCTGCTGTGCTTGCCAACGAAATGTTAAACAGTGGCAGAAGAGCTCTGGAAACGGCAGGAATGGGGTTCTATGAGGAGGAGGAAAAACAGCCATGATAAAAATTTCCTGCTGTCTATGCTGTCTGCTGTTGCAGAAGGAGCCAATGCATGAATG
>JAWWES010000115.1:29477227-29555185 GCA_035583135.1 Lophotriccus pileatus
GTGTAAGTCAAAAAGATCAGGTATATCAGCTACAGCACTGCACCATATACAAAGAAGAAAATTAACTCTATCCCAGCTGAAAGCAGGACACCGAACTACCCACAGGTATGTTTTTAAAGGAAAGAAATGAAGCACAAATGTCCCCAGCTGAATGAGCAGTGTGGGATGGAGTCAGAAATAAAAGGTAAAAAGATATGAAGTCAGTATCACTACCCAACAAAGGACTCCTTTTTCAGCAGTAGCTTAAAAGGCATTCCCTTCAACACCATGGCAAGGTGTGGCATTCCGTTATGGATACTGCCATCACAGTTCTATGTCATACAAGAATAATATTAAGGAAGATTAGCAAGAAGTCGGTTAGTGCATTGAACTGTCTTTTAATCCTAAAATATATTCTAAATGGATACAGACCAGATTAGGAAAATCAAGAAACTTCAGCCTAAACCCTTTTCAGTGTCTACTAAATTTTCACTACAGTCCCAGCATCTGAAATTGCTGTTTCCATTTTGATTCAGGCTTTTGACTGAGCCAGTGAAAATCTGAACACTTCAAAAGGTATCTTACCTTGTCTCTAGCCTCGTTGAGAAGGTCTTCTAGCTCTGAGAAGCTGAAACTGGCCACAGTGATGAAATCACTCATGACTGGAACAAACCTGTCCCCTGATTCCCGCATGCGTCTCTTCTGATAATCCAGTTCCTGAAAGAGAAGCAAGAGATATAGACAGGCAAGCATCAAAGTGAGCAGGGAAGACCATGTATTTCAGTCACTGCAGAGCATCAGAGCAGGCTCTGCTCCCTCTCCACAGACATTCATCCAGAGGTGTAACTCAGAAAACACTTCCTCACTAAGTCAAAGGCTTCACCTATTACACATGAGAGGGGAGATCAAGGTGGGATGAAGGAAGGTCTTAGTTACAGTTATTTCTTAAACAACAATCACTCCCAAGAAAATCATCAACATGTTGAGTTTTTAAAGCACCTTTATAATTTAAGTATCAAGTACATGAAGAGCTGCATTTTTTTTCCTGCCCCAAATCACAAATAACAAAAAACTCTGTAGAGCAAGCAAACTTAGAATTTTTAATGCTGAGCTTCCCTCTATCCTCTCTTTCCATGGTGATACAATATGCTGTATACTTGGGGAACTGTGCTCTAGATCTCCCCTTTATTTCCCTGAAAAACACTGGATAAGTAGCAAAAATTGGTTCTCCCACTGAAGGACAAGCAGACAGATATCATGTGCAACATTTGCTAGCATCCCACTAACCAATAAGCATTAGCTCGAATGTCATAAAATTCACAGAGTTATAAACTGAGGCTATTGCAATACGAAGAGTTACAGTAAAAGAAAAAAGACATAAAACCATAAGAAACTAAGTTCTATTTGTCTGCTACCTACAGAAAGAAAAGAAATTATAAGATTCTTTCTTTCTGGCTCAAGCTTTTTAGTTTTAAGCCAAGATTACCCATAGCTATCTCTTCCCTTACTCTATTCACCATGCTTAAAGCACGAAGAGAGCTATAGAGCACCTCAAACCGACTAAGTTATAGTGAGACTGGCAGCCTCCCATGCCTGTGCTTGGCTTCTGTGCTGTTGGCAGTCTCATGGGGGCAATGAAATCATAATCTGGGCCTCATCTTTATTCTCAGCTGAATAATCACTGGGAACGATAAAGCATTACTTTCTCTGTAGGGAAAGCAGCATGAAACAGCAGGTCAAGTTACGGTCTGACCCTCTGTTCCCTTTGGAAAAAAATATTTTTGTGCTGGCTGCAACTCCAGCTTGCATGCATGTTGGGTGCTCTCTGTTACTGGCCGTCAAAATAGTAGTTCACCAAGCCAAATGGGTAAGTTTATAAGCATCTGTGGTGAGAAACATCTTCAGATTTGCTCCACATGGTGCTGCTGAATGTCAAGAATTAATTTGGCCATCAACAATCTAAAATCAGACATGATATATGTTCTGGTCTGATGGGAGTTGGAAAGAGAATGTAACCACTACAAGAAAAGACCACAAGGCAGAAAAGGGGCAGGAAGACAATGAGCAGGTGGCCAGAGGAAGTGCACTTTAAAGAAGTGCTACTTCCCCTGCTTTATATTACATCCTTTTCTCCACTGGTTTTCCTACCACATCACAAGGGATGGTCCTGAGAGCACTGTGCAGTACAACACTTTCCAGAGAATAGTTTCTATGTTACAATCACTTTGAATTGGACCTTACAAGTACAAGAAATTTCACTTCACATGCTTCTAAGAATTATGAATATTTTTTCAGCCACTCCCTCCCATTCTAATTTTTAGGCTAATTTTAGCTGAAAGATGTTCTACCTTCTTCCCCCTTCCTGAAGCAGGTGAGTATAACAGTTGCATAATTTTACTCCCTGTTGAAAGCTACAGCATTCAGAACTGTTACTGGAGAGCAGTGTTTTTCAAAGTAAAATTAAGATTAGGAGGTCTGCTCTTCAATTTCAAATTCAGTTCTTCCCTGCAGAATAATTCTCCCAAAATGTACAAAAACCCTAAAATCCACACAATAAACCAGCATGACTATGTAATCAGCCAGAGAGCAATGCCACAGAATAACAGAACTCCTCTGTATCTTCTAAGAAATGGTCTCTAATAATCATAATAGCACAACAACAGAGGCCAGAACTGCCCCTGTTGGGCTGGGTTGCTGGTTCTCTAGAGGGATGAAATGATTCAACCATGGCAGTGGTTTCTCAAGCAGTGGTTATGATCTTTTTACTCAGTGTGAGAGAAGGACTGTGCTGACAGAATTCCCTTCCACTACTTAGCTGTCCTTCTGGGAGCATCCTACACAAATGCAACAGCTGCATGAATGTCTCAAAAGTGAATGTGTTTTATTTTTATAAAGAAGCTAGCTGCAAGTCTAGGAAGCCAGATTGTTAGTAGTACCTTTAAGAACATCTGACTGGGAAACTATTTTTAGCTTTCTATTCTTAAGGGGTCTTGAAGAAACAGCAGTCACTGGAGCCAAGGCTGTGGTGAGAACACACTGGAATGGAATCAAGAATCGCACCTTCTCCTCCTCCCCCTTCCACCTGACAGTGATCTTCTATTGTTGCTATAGTGCTGCTTTTTACACACCAGAAAACCACAAATTGAGTAAGCAGACTGGGAGGTGCTGGCAGCCCCAGATGAAAAATACCATGGCAGGGAGAAGACTGAGGCTGGAAGATTATGATTGTATGGGAAGGAGAGGTTGCCCATGGAACCCACGTATGGGAAAGAGAAGAAAAAATGTCTGTAAAGGCAAAAGGACAAATAATCTAATGAGAGAAAGCAAAATAGAATTAGGTACTCACATTTCAGTGAGGTGAATTGTCCGTCCCAGCCAAAAACTGGGCCCCTGTTCATGTCATGAAATCCATGTCAGCCTTGCCTTTGCAGGTACCCTTAATTCCAAAACACTGTACTCTATGTATGCAGCAGTATTTCTTCTCACTGCTTCATTCTCCCTTACCCCAACAATCCAGAAATAAAGGTGGGAAAGTTGGGGGGAGGGGGGGGTTGTTTTGTTTTGTTTTTTGTTTCTGTGTTGGTTTTTTGGTTTTTTTTTTGTTTTATTTTGTTGTTTGTTTGTTTGTTTTTAATGGGAGGATCACTGACTAGTTACCTGATGAACTGCTGGTGACAACCACACAGCCTGGGGGCCGCTGACAGGACAAAGATCCCTTCTGCTACACACAGAAGCAAAACATACTCAGGTCATGTGAAAGGCAAATAAACTCATTACTGTCTGTCTCATGGTGAATGAGGAGGACAGGAGGGTTCTGTGTTAGTTCCTTGTAGAGGTAATCCTTGCACAGAAACCACTCAGTGCAGTTCCCAACAACTAGCTTTCAGTAATAGCAGGAAAAAACCTTAACACTGTTGCTTTCCTTGTCAGCTCAGCTGCTTCATCTTTAACTACTCTCTGTCTTTTCCTCTGCCTTCCCGAGGAGTGCTCAGGATAGAGGTTAGGGTTGCATGTAATAGTGCACTATCTGCTTACTATTACTCCAAGGGTCATGTGGAACATTTGCTCATCAGCCATCCATCCCCCAGTAGGAAAGAGTAAGAATTTTTTTTCTTCTTTCAGTCCATGCCATTTGTCAAACTGTCCTTTTACTTTCCAGGCTGAGATCAAACAAGCTTTTCATTACGCTTAACTCTGCTAAGATCACCATCAGTAGCTCCACATGAGAAGCTTTTATTTATTTTTCCTTGGTTAATGCATTCTGGAACGGAATGGAAAGGAATGAAAAAAGAAAGCTCACTTTCTCTTATCATAAAATATATAGTCCCCCTGATTCTGAGAGAGATATTTTAAGTATGGCGCTTTGGAAACCTTCAGATACTTACAGCTTCAACAGCTTTCAATCCGGTCTTTATGTTGTTGACTTCCTTCTCCAGCTCTACCAGACTGCACAGGAGACAGACACAGAGCAGATAAAACAAAAAGAGCAGTGTTACACAGGGATACAGGAACTGTGCAGCAGAACAGGCCCACCAAGTCTGGTATCCGGCCTCTGGTACCAGCCATGCCAGATGATTAGAAATGAGGGGAAGGGGGTCTGCTAGTGCTCTGTGCTGCTTTTTGTATGAGATCTGAGATGAGGCAGAACCTGCTTGCCTGTGGTCAAAATAAAGACTGGTATTTTCCTGGGTAGGAGAGAGGGGTTGCCCTCAGAACATCTGCCCTACGAGCTGGGACTGACCCTTCAACAAGGAGCGCACACCACACGGCCAGCTTGCAGCAGTCAGTTGACACATAACCAAGGACCCCAGCTTTAGAACACACTTTACTGGAGTCTCAGATTATCACTACATATGATTCTTGAAACATATAACTACTAAATACCATTAGCAGTACATTTACATGTGATTTTTGACTCCCTCACAGTCCGAACATTGTTTTTTCCATCTGCACTTCTACCATGTGGTAGTCTGTGCTAGCTTACACTGTAACTGAGAATATAACTGTACTGTTAACATTAATAAATCCTTCCCTAGACACGAGCGATACACTGAATTTCTGCTCATCACATACAAACAGGAGTTTCTTTTGTCTACGACTTGTAAGCAAACAAAAAGACTTTAATTTCCAGATAACTAGCTAGTACCTATTTGTGAGTCAGCAGGCCCCTCTTTCAAGTATTTGGTGAGTCATAGCTTGCACCTCAAAAACACCACTTAAGATTTAAAAAGTACTTTTAAATGTGAAAATACATTTGTTTTTCACTTGTTCATTACTTGGTTTAGTTCCTTATACTAGAATCATGGCTGGGCAAATAATACGCAAAGGTATTTTTTGAGCAGTGCTTTGGAAAGAAAAAAAAATGCTAGTATTTTGGGGGATGGCTTCTGTATTCCTTTTTCACAAATTCCTCTAGAAATGGAAAAAAAAAGACCACTGAAAGTTTTACAGAAACTATGAGGCTTTCCACATTTCTGTGCAAGATGATTTGTGCAACAGTCTGAACAATGTTCCCGAAAAAGACTTACTGTAGCCTCTGTGCCTAACTGATTTTACCTTGGAAACAAACCTGCAATTACCCAGAAAAAATAGCATGACTTAGATGAACAACTATAGAATATGGTGAGTGAATTACAAGCAACAGCCAGTCTAGTTACAATGTGTGATTCAGAAACAAAGTAGATATAGGCATATCTGAGTAAAGCTATCAATTTAGTTATCTACAACAAAGACATTTCAACTGTAAGGCTGGCCTTGATTTTAGAAGACAGAAATGAAAAAAAATTATGATAATTAAGGTAACAGAAATCACTGGGAACTCCAGCTCTGGAAACAAGCAATAGCACTGGACTTACTTGACTTTTGCTGCTTCTGGAAGATGCTGCAACTCAGACTGAATATCTAGGATATCTGGATAATTCTTTTCAAAGATCATAATTAAGTAGTGCAACAATGTAATATTCCTAAGGGGGCAAAAAAAAAAGAAGGGAGAAATGAGAAGGATGATGGTCATGAGAAGGAAAGGATGGTGGGAGGATTGTGACAGATCAGTGAAAAAGTAGGAAATGTGCTTGTCTGAGCAAAACAAACAATATATTAGCATTTAGGAAGTCTGTTCCTGAAATAAAAGTACAACAGACTAAAATAAATTAGTCCTTTATCAACCATCCTTCCTTAAACCTCAAGCAATAGATTGTATCTTAATTTGTCCTGGAAGCACCAGCATGCTTCCATCCAACTGGTAGATGGTGTAACAGAAAATTGCATAACCCAGTATAATATTTGTCCCCAACACTTCAGAGAATAAACAACTAATAGTACTAAAGTCTTGTAAAGGAGAAGCAAGCTCTTCTCAGAGGCAATGTGGGGAAAAAAAATCTAAGTGTTAACTAAGAAGAGGAAAAGGTTGCTGAAGACTGAAGAAGCTGCAAAGAAATCTCCTGCAGTAATGAAACAGCTTAGCTTACGAGTAGTGGGCAGGCTCGCTACCACAAAAGCAGTGGCAGCTCAAATAGGAGCACGTAGAATAGAGATGTATCAGGGATACAGGAAAAAATTTAAGAAAATTTGTAAAGTAAATGATAAGTTTTGCATGTAGAGAGAACGGCCAGCCATAACAGCTAGTTGAGGTGGGTGTTACGTGATTAACTGGCAGGGAAGACACCAGATGGCCACTGCTTCACACAGACTGGAGCCTGGGAGCTGGGAAGTGGTGAGAGAACAGAATCTGCATAGGATGTTTAATATATGGAAAAATCAAGCTGAGCTACACTAAGGCAAAAAAAAAAAAAAAGTTCAACACTAGCTACACAAGTGTTAGCCTTGGAATACGGAAAGGACATTTGTAGTAGTGAAAACAGAACTCTGTTAGTTCAAACTCTATTATGTAGGGATGAATTTCCTATGGTTTTTCACTGTCATTATTCATTCTGTCATAGCCTGAAGTTGTTTCACCACAACTATGGTCTCAGCGGGTCTGACAAGTCAAGGAAGCACCAGCATAAGAGGTTCCCAAGGAAAACTGTAGTGCTGCTAGAGTCCAAAATTCATATTCTCTCCCCAGTGACAGATGGATTGATTTCCAGAACCAGTATGGGGATGTGGGGAAAAACATGGAGTAGCACTAAAAAGACCTGCAGTCTCTGTCCATAAACAGTAAGCTCCACCTTCCCAAACCAGCTGTTTTCCTTAGGTGCTCTAGATATAACCAGGACCAGTCTCTCTGAGCTATGCCTTGTGGTTCCATTACTGGTGTAGGTAGAGAGACAGTTTATGATAGTCCTGCATCAGAAACATATGCCATGTTTCACAGGAGACAAAACTGTGTTTGGAGTTTATTGTTTTCTTTTTTGCAAAACCATGGCCATAAAACTTTGGTATAAAGGGCAAATTCCATGGAAATCCTCCTTCTCCCCAAACTTATTTCAGTCATTTGTGAAATACTGCATTTTGTCATCTTTGCATAGTGTTGCAGAAACACAATCCAACAACAGATGTGCATTATCCAGAGAAACAGAAGAATTTGAGTGCTGTGTTAATAGCCAGTCTCAATTGCTGCAGAATCTTTAAGAGAGAAAAGCTCTACTTAAGGGCCAAATAAGACATAATTTTCAGTCATCTGCAGAGCTAAAACCAAATGAAACTCTATTTTCATTACTATGATAAGAGATGCAGCAGCACAGCAACAGATGCATTTACAGCATTCTACCTTACCTGTCTATGCTGGATTTGGTGTCTGCAATTTTGTTCAGGCTGGAGACTTTGAAGCCATAAGCACTTCCCCTTTGGCCCTTGTTCATGTAATTCCCAAAGGCCAGAACTACCTCCAGGAGTTGCCTCAAACGCTTGCTTCGGATGAGTTCTTTGGATGCCAAAAGAATGGCTTGAAAAGAGAGAGAAAAGTAGAAAAGGTTATTTCTCAGTGGCTGTTTTTAACATACTTGGGCCCATAATTGAAGTACCCTGAAATGCCCATTTGACTATTGCACAACAAGTGCTGCAACACCGTCTCCAGTTGTACTGTCCTTCCTGCTCCCATACACACGCAGAATCGGGACAACTGGAAGGAAAATACATCTAGCTTGCAGGAAGCTCCTCTGAACATAGGATCAAGGCTGTTCTCCCACACTTCATACTCTGAAAACAGAGTCAGTGAGAACGGGGAGAAGACTTGAGCTCATCTGGAAGTGCAGATTACAATACACTCCCCTCTTCTCTGCAATAACTATGGGTGTGGTACAGAAGCCATATACCTCCCCTACTTGTAAGTTAGACATTCCAAGATTACCAGTGTCCTGAGGCAACTATTCTAAGTGCTCTTTGGAGAGGGAAGGTGCAAGGACTTGAGGGTGAGAAGGGAAGGCTGACCTTACAGAAAGGCCATGAAAGACGAAAGATTTTGGCAGCTCAGCAGAGCCTGATAGCACAGTCACATCTGTCATGTGATATTTACAGTGTAACAATCATGAAACTGGCTTTATTAAGTCAATGAGTGCAAAAAGAGTGTCAGACAGAATTAATTTCTTAGGATATGACATGCCTTGCGTCACTGGCTCTACAAACACGGCACGCATATAACAGCATCTCTTTTGAAAACAAGTCTCTCTTGACCTTCCCTGCCCCTCTAGCCAACTCATAGCAAAAGCTTTATTAACCATACCTTCCACTTTTGGTTTTGCTTCTGCCAGCCTCTCTGGAAACTTCTTCTTAAAGAATAATGCCTGCAGCCGTTGCTGGTAGTGGTCAATCCTGCATGAAGGGTAGAGAAAAGCCAACACTGAACTGGAACTCTTAAAGCCCAGGGCCAGTATGCTGCCCGCATAATCTAGTGGTTGGATGTTCAGTCCCATGAGGCCTAGACATGGGATTACAGATATAGTTTAAACTTATATATAACTACATAATCAATCTTGTTATGAAAATTGAGGACCTCAAGTCATATATTGATCTCAGCTGAAAAGAAGCTGAAAGAATTCCCATTACTCTCAAAATATGAGTCATGGGAGATGCCAGATGCACCTCGACAAGCAGAACAAGATGTTAATCCTGATCAGGGGTGTAGCAAAACTGGAACAAGAAAGAGGGTCAGAGGATGAAGAAATGAATTGCTGACTGGAAAAAGGGATCAACATGAAAACCTGACTCCTAGCTACACCACATGTATGTATCCATACTTGAATTCATTTTTGTGAACAAGTTTAGGCAGAGGAGGCAAATTTCTGCTTGCCGTCACAGAACTGGACCTTATGCACAGAGAGTGCTTATGCTTATGGTCAGTAAAAAGTTGTGTCAAGAACAGAAATACTTGTAACGTCTGTGGGCTTCTGGCAAAAGCAGGGTGAAATGCTGGCCCACAATCCCTTGCACATTCCCTCCAGTGTCGGATGATCCATTTTCAATAACAGTTACAGCTGCTTCCAAGAAGTCCTGCATGCACTTTCCCATAATGTATCAAACAGACCTGCTCATCTCAAAGAGGAAACGATCCGCCCGGGCCATGCGCTCAATTTCATGTTTATGCTCCTCCAGCAGGTCAGTATCACTCTTTTCAGGAACAAACTTCAGTAGCTACAGTGAGAGATACAAATCAAACACTGAGATATAAGATCCAAGGAAAATGAGCAGGGACAGAGAGGCACAAACAAACCCTGATGGAGAGAGAAGGCCCTCAGATTTCTCTGCTACCATGGGGAAGAATTACATTGACTCAGCCGTGTGACCATAACTTCAAAAAAGTGCAGCTGTGTCTACAAAACTGACCTTTTCTAAACCTTTGCTTGCTGTTCTGTCTTTGTCCTTCACTGACCCCATTAAGATTAATTTTTAATTCTACAGGGAATTTCCCATTTCAAAATCCTAAAGGCCAAGTGCTACTGCAGCTTACCCAAGGGGAAATACAGAGAGAACTTGATTCCCACAGCATTACTTGGAGTTTAGATTGGTGAAAACAAGAGCAGGATGTGTCCCACACACTGTGAAGTACCCATCATGCCTATCATAGAGTACACACAAAGCCTCATCTATCTCTCTCCTGGGTATGCCCAACACTGCTGAAACAATAAACAATAACCAAGCAACTGGATATGCCTCTGACACTGGCTGCTATTCATATGCTGACCTTAAAAGCTCATACTTTGACAGATTTTTGACATA
Source organism: Lophotriccus pileatus (assembly GCA_035583135.1). Taxonomy (NCBI): domain Eukaryota; kingdom Metazoa; phylum Chordata; class Aves; order Passeriformes; family Tyrannidae; genus Lophotriccus; species Lophotriccus pileatus. Next base: position 29,487,359 of record JAWWES010000115.1, read on the forward strand.
TCTGATTGTAGCTATGCTTTAGTGTGGTCATAAATACTGCCATGCACACAGCCTCATTGCACGCCCACAAAAGCTGCTCACAAGGCGTATCAAGCACTTTGCTTTTTACCGCTTCTTAATATTTTACTCGACTCTGCAAAAATATGGTATTCAAAGGTGTGGAGCATTGGGAGCTTGCAATTACTTCTGGAGCAGCTGTCAGAATTCAGATAACGTGACAAATAGGCTGTAAATTTCCAAAATGGAAAAGCCTTTTGTACATGATTAAATACTGTGACTGCACAGAAAGAGGGAATCATATTTGTTAGACAGTTCATAATTACAACATTTTGCACACTCCTAAGGAATTTTATCATCTTTGCATCTTTGATCAAAGCATCATCTGTCACCATCTGCAAATGGGGGAAATAGGGCAATGGTAGTTTAATTGTGGGGGGTTTTTTCCTCAGCAGTTACATAGTCAATCAAGTGTCAGGGATGTAAGTCTCTGACTCCCTTTCTAACCATTCCAGTTCAAACGCAAGATCCCTTCTAGTCCTAGTTCTAACCATTGACCTACATAGCCTGGTTCCTGGCATTTCCCAAAAGAAAAGCTGCAGGCAAAGAAGGGAGATGAAGAAAAGAGAAAAGAAGCAGAAGAACCAAAAATGGGAAAAATTATGAGAAAAGAGAGGCCATGAAAATAAAATCATACCATCTGTAATCTGCATATTTTGCATTAAAAAGAGAAAACTTAAGAAATCAACCTGATACAAATACAATTACAGGACAGAGGTATACCCCAACAACACTGGGAAAAATACTTTTCTCATGCTTCCACGTGCAGTTCCACTGACATGGCAGGGCCAAGTTCAGATCTGCAGACATACCAGCACAGCCGGTATATATATCCACTTGAAAAAAAGGCAGTGAAGGACTTCAAAATAAGTTATATCTGACTGCAATCTTTCTCACCTGTTCAAGCATATCTTTTGCTAGGTCTTCTTGTTCATCCATTTTCAATATTGCTTGTCTGATTTCTTCATTTGACAGCTTCAGCCTTTCAAAAGTAGCAACATTGTACCATTAGTTCAAAGCTTAAGTGACTCCGACAGTTCACAAAGTAGGAATCCTGAAACACTGCACTAAACAGGCATGAAACAACCCTAGCAAGCTCTACGGTGAAGTTACTACTCTAGAGTATTCAGTAAGATGAACAGATCAGTCCTAAAGACAGAGATTTTATAGATCACATTTTTATCCTCTTCAGCTAATCAAACACACATCAGAAATCAGACGGTGTTTAAGAACAATCAGGTCCTCATAGATCAAAAGTGCTTCCAGCTTCCCCCATACCAGATGCCTCCCTCATCAAGTTCTTTTGCTGTAGTAAAAGTCCTCTTTGACTGTCAGCCCATGTAACAACCGAACTAGTGAATATTAAAGCATCTCACAGAGTAACATATAATAGGGCTGAACATTCCCTTACTGAGAACAGGGTTTCTTTCAAGAAGACTGGCTGTGCTGGGTAAGTTAACTCTTTCAGCAGTGACAGCTGATGAAGGGATAGATAGCATCTATATATCCATGTGTTATAGCCAATATGAAACAAGTTCTGAAAACAAGAGTTTATTAGTGTTATATAAGGTACTAAAATTACGCTCTCCTTACCACCTACTTCTATCCATCTGTGTGCATTGAGTAGGGATCATCAGCTACAACTAAACACAGAATCAATTCAAAAAAATAAAAGTCTCGAGGTCTCCAAATTCAGGGCAGATTAGGGGGAGCCAAAATTTGTGATCACTGAGATGTTTCTTGATGGACATATGAAGTGAACTTGGTGGTACTCAGAGCAGATGTCAATAAAGAAATGCACAAATGAGAAATTCTACCTCAACAACACCAAACCATGACATTCTCACCAGTCATTTCAGGACAGTAGAGGAGTTCCAAATGAACCATAAAGCAATGGCTATCCATAAGGAAATCTCAATTTTGGGACTCAAACAAGACAGTGTGAAAAGAAATATCAGAGGAGTGAAGTTTACAATCTCCATGGACCTTACACAATCAACATAATTAATTAACAGCAGAAAGAGAAAATACAAATATAAATAAGAGACGGGCTGATGCATGAGGCAAAATGTTTTTGTCTTCAGTGCTAAGAAATTCCATGTTGAAATTTCACATTGCCATTGACATTTGGATAGAATCATATTTTTGGAACTAGGTAAAAGCAAAAGAAAAAGCTTTATTTTTATAACAGGAAATATTACCAAATCTTAGAAACTTAAAACATTTTAATATTGCCCAATATAACCAACAGCTGGAAACTAAAATGGGAATCAACAGACATTTGAAAGCTTTTACGGATTACACCTCTAAACTGATTGCTCTTTCTCTGTTCTTAGCTGGTCATCATGTCTTCTTTTGACAAGGAGGGCAAACTGATACCAGCTAAGCAAGATTACATACCAAACTTCCAGAAAAGCTACGTAATTGGGCCATGTTTGGAAAAGATATAAGGATTAAAAGTTTTACAATGAAAAGGCTGGAAACTTTTTACTTCAGGTCATCAGTTTGACTCAAAGTCAACAGATCAAAGCAACAAACTTCAGTACATGGACTTCTGCATAAAGTTCTACAGCCTCAATCAGAAAAAGGGTTACTTTTGGCTTTAATAATGAATTGCAAAGTCCATGGCTGTGTGACCCCCGACTGACTGAACACTGTGACCAGATGAGGGCTGAAATTGGTGGCTGTGGGTCTGGTTCCTAGCACACACATATTACACGTGCCAAACAATTTGCTGCCTGCAGTTTTTAAAGTGTTACATTTTGTGGGTTATTTTTCCTTTAGAGAGCACCTTTGCGTTTTTCAGAATCCGGAGTCTGAAGATTAGTGTGTCTCATAACACAGGCACACAGTCTGTGAGAGGGAATGCAGTAAACAAGCCTATTAACACCAGGCTGAAGGAGGGTTTTGCTGCTACTTTCATTGAGGTTAAAAAGAATAAGGGTGAGTTTCATGGTTTTTCCATGCAAATAACTTACTGCATGGACCACCCATTACACAGTGCAAGTACCTCTGTGTGTGTTTGGGGATGCAGTAAACAGGACCAAACAAGCAGGGTTGAGGTACATCAACACAATGATGTTGTGCATATTATTGCTGATCTTGCTGTTCAGTTCAGGAGACCGAGGACTTCAGACTCCAAGTCCTCTGCTGCCATTCATCAGCACTAAATACACTTCAAAGCATCTTTTGTTCAAAAATAATTGAGAGCCCCAAGGACAGACAGTTATACAAACACACTGATTTCTTGGATGGTTCTGTGCCCTCTGCCATCAGCAGAAAAACATCTGGCTTGAATAGTTTAGCCTGAAGTAGAGAGAAGCAGAAAGCTTGCCAGTCCCCTGCCAAGAAGCAATTTAACTCGGTCACTTGTAGGACTGTAACAGGGTCATGGTGCCTGCAGGTGTGCATCCTAGATTATTACCAGTCTAATTACAAGTATGGAAGAATTTACAGCAGAACAATCTTACTTTTCTAAAATGGGTTTGTTCTTCTTCTGGGACAGGATGCATTTCAAGTGCATCAATGGCAAAAAACACAGACCTCCCCACTTAAAAACTGGCTGAATAACTGGCCAGAGAATTGTTAATCAAGTGATTCTTCTTGTATTTTCAAAACTCATGCCCAGCCATGCAGCAGATTCTAAAGATGGCCAGCAGTAATGTGAAACAGATGTGGTGCTTTTAAACAGAAACAGGTGAACTGATTAAAGAAGAACCTAAAGCAGATGCGTAAAATCTTTCCATTTAAAACTGAATAGAGGCATCCCTCAGAGCCTAAAACTCATATGAGACAGACAGCAAATTAAAGTGGGATTATGGCCCAAAAATTTACACTACAGAAATTACATTTTGGTATCTCTTGGAAAGTCTGCAATGACTTTCTTATAAGCTTTGCAGATCCAGGCACTCTTCCTCCAATTCCTGGAGGTAACTCAATTCGGAACAGTGTACAATTCAAGCTGTATTTCCTCTGCCTTACACTTCTCTAAATTATGTATCCTGGGATCACGATTCAGGAAGTAAATGTGACCAGAACAAAACACAGTGCCCCTTTCCTCAGCTGCAGCACATTCATTCATAACACAGATGCTGGCTATTTTTTCAACAGCAGCCTGACACTGGTCAGATGACGAAAGGAAAGGATCTTCATGGATAATACTCCCTCCTTCTTCCCTCAACCGTACATCTGGTGGCAGCATATGGAAGTCCAACTGCTTGAGTCATCTTCAAGCAATGTTAAAGCCCAACAACTACCAAATAACTTCTGATATGGTACTTAGCCTGCCTCCCTCTATCCCCTCTGGCTTCATAAATAATCTCTATTGACTCTGTAGAGTAATTCATCACTAATCTCCCCAGGACACCTCGACTGATTTAACACCAGCTTCACTTGCAGACATCAAGTGGTTTATTGTTTCGTCCTCTCGGAGAATGCTGGCAGCCTGACTCAGAACATGCCTGGGAGACATGTTGCAGTTTTACATCAACTTCCCTTACAGACATCTAGTGCTCACTCATTTTTCCTCCTTAAATATACCCATTGATTTAACTCAAGTAACCTTCCCCCTTCATTTTTCCCTCACATGAATCAAAGCAAAGTACTTGTCACTCATTAACCATCTCCCCCTCTGAGGAAAAAGAGGGTTACTTCATGGGCTTGTTCCTTGGATCTTGCTTCATTCTTAAGAAAGAAGAATGCTTGCTCACTTACAGAGAACCTGCAGTTTTCTTGCAGCTATGTTAAACTCCCATACCACAGGGATCACGGTCCCACTCTTACCTTGGAGAAGGGGACTGATTATCATGTATCAAGGCATTTTATAGCTTTTACTGAACTATAATGCTTCCAAAAGATGCCAACAATAGTAGCTGTGGCAGCGAGAGGCACTGATTGATGCTTAGCTACATCCTAAGGCCAGTTTGTATACCTCACACAAATCTTTTTTTCTAACTGCAAAATTCTTCATCTCCACAAGTCATTTCACACAGGCTACTAGTTAATTCATTCCCAGACCTTGTGATGGAGACATAAGCTTTTTGTAACTCCTGAGCTCTCCTAAGGCTCTGTAAAACTGCCAAGCTACAGGCTGTTCAATATCTGTGTTTTGGGAATATTCACTGTCACTATTCCATAATGGCCTCCTTTCAGAAGCAGCATTCAGGAGTCAGGCTGGTCTAACTGCACACTCAGTCAGAAGACAGAAAGATGCAGCCACTTTTCCCACATCCTCAGCTTATCAATGAAGACAACAGTGCTTTAACTTTTGTGGCACAACAGTTGGGACATTTTACCAGGTACATCTTACACCATTATATCAGCATGTTGGGAAAAAAATCCACCAGTGCCTTTTCAGCATTTCACTGTGAAAGTGTTCTGGCAAGTGCATAAAGAAACAGGCTTTTCTTTTCTTTTCTTGTCCTCCTTCAGCAAAAGCTCATGAGTGACCAAGCCACTTTTTATCCAAATACTTTCAATTTCCTTCCAAGAAGGATCTGGGGATGACCATCTTTCTGACCCAAGAGGAGCAAAGCAGGGCCAAACTTGGGAGTCGCCAAATTACAGTGAGATATTGATGAGGAAGTGGTTCATCTTTTATCACAACCCTACCTCTTGGTTCCTAATTGCAACCTAAGACAGGATGGCATTGACTAACATGCTCAGTTTGCCTTTGAGTATGATGCTCAAGATAGCAGGTAAAACCATTTATTGCAGACCTTCACTTAAAATCAGAAAGTCTCCTCAGGAACCCAGGAGGGTTTGTTGCCCGATGTTTTTCAAGATAGCACACTGAGGAACTGAATTGCTGAGTCTGATTAGCTGTATCAAGATATGATCTGTATCCCAGAATATCATACTACTTCGAATCTACTGTGAAATAAGGGTGAACACCGTACTGTCACATGGCAGAAAGGCACACAGGGACTGGGGGCAGTGGAGAGGCAGTACATGGAGACTGACATTGGCTGAATAATTTGTCCTCTTAATGTCTGAACTGAAAGGATTTAAAAGCACTGATCAGCTACAGTGATATGAGAAAAATACTTGATCTCGCTAGTATCCTCTTTGAAAATTCTGCACAAGACCCTTTTCTTCTCCCTTATTGATGTTTGAATTGAAAATCATGAAAGCCACAAACATTTGGTAAAGCTGCCTGCTAGTGTCTATCTACTGTCATATTCACATTTAAAAGTACTATTGTATAGTCAGATTCTGCCTTCTGCTAGTACTGGTTTTATGACATTTTGCTAGCACTCCTACTGTTTCCAGTAACCTTTCTCTTGAGAAGGTTACTGCTGACTCGCTGGGCCACAGGAATAACAAACACATCTGAGAAGAACAGTGACATAATTATTTTTCTGAAATTCATGCAAAATAACTTGTGAAAAAAAGTTCCATAAGTATATGTTCAGCCTTCTTCCAAACAAGATATCTTAGAGAACTGAATCTCTACAGAGTGTTTCATAGAATAAGACAGCAAGCGATGCATAATTTGGGTATGTTCTGCAAGGACATTTAAAGATATGGTACTTTAGGCTCTACTTTTACAGTAGAGCAGTGAAAATATTACCCATTACTTAAGTAATGGAGGCAGGGAGAAGCCATAGTCATAGGTGAGAGAGGTCAGAGAAATTTCCAGCTGCTAGGTGAAAGCAGGGAAACATGGGGATCTGCGATGACTCTTTCAGACCACACAAGTCTGACAGTAAATCTCCAGCCTGGTGAAAACTGAAGACATCAGGAAGTTCATGAGAGATAACAGATTTCCAGTGTGACAGAAGTAACTGTATGAAACATCATTAAAAAAGCTAAATTGGAGGTTGGTGGGTGCCTGAATTCACCACAAACAGATGGTTAGATGTCTTGGTTGAACTATGGCCTACTGAAGTACTGTGAGATAAACTCATCTTGTGCCTGTTCAAACCTTTAAAGTGGGCCTATGGAACCGAGCTTTGTTTTAGATCCATCAGGCTCTGTTAAACAAGGGCAATTTAATCCTTCCTCTTCAGGAACACTGAAAGATCTACTACCATCCAATAGTTGAAATAGAGCTTTTTTTATGGAAATGCAGATGGAAATGGGGAGGAAGGCTTACGAATCTGTTAATTGTCAGCAAAAATAAACTAGCAATTCAATTTTCATCTCTTTTCAGTCTACCATGCTGCAGTCTCTCTGCAAAAGAAAGCAAGAGACATCTCTTTCTCATTCTTGCTAGGTTTTGGCTTGTTGGACCATATGAAATATGAGCTCTGCCTGACCCCTTCTAACACAGTGTTAGTAAAACAAAAACATTTGAGTAGGGGAGGGAAAGAAAACCCAACCCATGCAGCTATTTTACTTTAAAGGACACGACAGTTTAGTGTAAACAAAGGGGGAATAAACTGCAGGGATATATGCACAGTAAGAGTCAATTGGAAACAGCTGTTGGCAGATAGTGTGGCAACCTGAAAGCTCAGGGTTGCACAAACTCTCTATTTTTGTCACCAGTTTAAAATCCCCTGCCATTGCACATGTGTGCACACCCACATGCACACGTGTGTGAGATGTGCTTCAGGGCCAGCAAGGGCATGGCAGCAGACAGGGATTATTTGGCTGGGATTGTCCCTCCTTTAGGGTTTAACCTAAAGGAGGAAGAAGTGGGTAATGAAAAACAACTGCAAAGGGGTCATAAACCCCTTTCAATTATTGTCTGCAGCAAATCCTCCCTATTGCTGTCTTTAATAATAGAACCATATAAGCATAAAGAGCAAAAAAGGCATTAATGTAGAGGTGTTATTTTAATTCTCAAAGATTTTTGCTTCTCTGATTGCATTTAAAAGGGAAATTTGGAGAGGAACACCAATCCTGGGCCAAGCTGTAAGACATTTCTGATATTCTAGGTGTAACACTATCTGTTAAAAACTATAAATGATCTAAGCCAGTGATAGCCCTGGAAACTGGTGTTTCCAATAGCACAGCACAGGAAAGTTAACAGGGCACAACACAAACGGGCAGGCTCCTTAGGGACAGCTCAGTCTCCAAATCTCTATCATCCGTGTTAGGCCTGCTAACAATAAGGGCAAGATATTTCCTAATGGAGAAGCTGACAGTGACCAAAAACAGTTTTTCACCTCTAGTTTGAGTCCAGAAGAGCAGTTCGAGGTGGACTGACTTCATATCACACCTGGAATGAACACATGCTGTGTATCTTGAAGTGCAAGGTTCATGCTTCAATAACACTGCAGCTGGAGGAAGCAGAAAGGAGGACAAAACACAGAGACCATCCTTTCTCTCTCATTGTATAGAATGGATTCTTCTCTGGTAAGAATTGCCCAGACTTGCATGGCAGGAAGAGGTGAGTGTTGAAAAAAAACATATTGCTGCCATCCACACAGCTTTTATTTTGGAGATAGAAGATTTTTGTAATAAGTATCTAGTGCCATACCAAGTCATGGACCACCTTCCTGGATTCTCCTCAGCCCAGCAAACTGCACACATTATGTTACCACTTCTAGGAAATGTTCCACCTGCTTACATGAGTTAACCCTGGACACAATTTAGTAGGTCTGTCAAACAGCATGAAAATCCTGTTGCCTCTGTGCTTCCCCATTCCTCTGCCCCAGCCTCAGTCAGCTGCCAACACCAGCAAAGACACGCGTTGGCAACTGCTGCAGAGAGAGAAATGTAAGCCTTCCCTCACCGAAGGTTTGGATGGTGGGGGTCCTGCTGACATGCAGGCTAATGCCACATAAGTAGCATAATGAGAGCGTCCGTGGGTTTCACTAAGCGATGGAAAGAACTCATTCCAGTCCCAGTGGTTTGGCTGCAACTTTGCTTTTAACTGTTAGCTTGCTGGAGCAGAAAAGCATCACATCCACATGAACCCATGCTTTCTACTGATCACTGAAACAGTTTTTCTGCTCAGTACTCCCACAGCTTTACCAGACTCTGTCTCCAGACTCGCTGTCCCTCCTCTGGTAGGAAAGCAAATTCCTCAGATTGATCAGCATCTGCACAAATTTGATAGCTGGAGACAGACATCCAGGCCAGTACTTATGCTGGTAGAAAGACACGAAAAGATATAAAGGACCCTGATGTCACTGCATTTGAATGCATTAGTCACTGCAGGAATATGCAAAGGGAACTGCTGGCTTCCAACACCTAGTTTACAAACAGAAGATCTAATTCTTGAATATGTCGCTCTATGTTTTCCACTGTTCTCACCACAAGTCCAAAATTACAAAAATGAACATCATTCTCAGCCCTTCTGTATTCCAGGGAGATGATCAGAGCAACATTTAGAAAGAAACACACAAAACAGAGACGAGTGACAGAGAGAGAACATGGGGGACACATCACTTGAAGTGCAAGCACTGTCAAAGATCTGCTTTCATCTACCAGTGAGTACTAGTAGTTTTCTGATGATGAGTCTTCAGGTACCTGCTGGTGTTCAGCTGTTTGATGCACAAAATGTGTCTGCGCACATATTTTTATTAAGTGAGATAATGTTGGACAGACATGTTTCATGAAACCATAAGAGAGGTTTATCTAAGGCTCTGCAGGTATTAGTAGGTCTAGCTATGAAAAGAAACATGTCCATTTGTTTAGTTCCCTCCCCTCTTGCCCCTGCATTGACCATGGCCTACCCTGTGAGCTAAGGGTTAGCACACTTACTTGGAAAGGAGAATGACACAATTCTGGGCCCTCCGGCCATCAATCACAGAGAGCTCTTTCACCTTTCGTGTGGAGAGGTAAAGGTCTTCCGTTGAGCCCATCTCTTTCTGCATGTATTTCAAAAGCAGGGAAAAACAATCAGTATTATGTTTCTCACCCAAGACTGATAGCTTTAGCTGCGTGTAATGAACAAACCCATCCCAACCTAGAAAAATCCACCCACATGGTAAGAAAAGGAGACAAGAAGGGTAGAAAGCGTGTAGATACATCCTGTAGTACTAGAGAAATAGAAATAATTCACTAATACCTGTGAGATCATCTTTCATGCCAAATACTGGACCTGATTCTGACCTATTGGACACACTCTACCAACAGTTATGTTATTATGCAAATGTGAAAAATTAGCATGACAGGAAAATCAGGCACATTATGGTAAAGCCTGCTGGTGTCACAGCATATCCTTCAGTGGATGCACCTCCTGCAGGGATTACTCAACATTCTTGAAGATTGCAGCACAATCAGTAAAAATCCTTCTGTCATCTCTTAAGGCTGCCATTAGACCTGACCAACCAGAGATGCAAAGAGTAGGGCATGATGGCATTTATCTTGCTAAATGGTCAAAATCTACATCTAAACTATCTTCTCTTTTAAAAACTAATACATTTCATCATACAGAAATATTTTCATAAGTTCTCTATATATTCCCATTGCAGTATTCATCACCTGAAAAAAAACCCTAGAAAATACTGTCCAGCATGTTTGTCACAGTACACAGATATAAAATATTCGCAAATTCAGTCTGACCATCCAGAAGCCTCTTTCTGTCTCTTTGTCTTGCCTACACATGAGAGTCATGGTATTTGTTTCACTTCTAGAGATTGGCTTTCTGTAGTTACTTTTCAGTATCTTTTAACACCATTCCTTAAAGGGGTTTAGAGGTAATGATAAAAGGTGTTGGTTCTCAATAATAGCACTGTAGTTACCAACAGAGAAGAGGGAAATGGAAAGAAGAGTTTTCATTTTCCCAGCTAACTGCTGCTGGAACATTTTCAAAAATGCCCTTCCATGATATCCATATTCTCAGGCCTTGAGATTTTGAGATGTACCAGTATAATTTAGCTTTGAATGCACCTGTCAAACAAGCAACTTGACTTCTTTTTTATTATATAACAGCAAGCATGCTGAGTCAGATCAAAAGGCCCATCTACCCTAGCATCCTGTTCCTGAGACTGGTCAACAGCAGATACCCAGGGAAATGTGTTAGATCATAGCAAGCATACAGTGGTGCTTCCCAGAATTCATTCTCAGGACTCAAGGTTCTGCAACTCAAGGCTTACTTATATCAGTATGACTAATCCAAGAGATTTTGACACCCAAGTATTTGAGTGTTTAATGTAAATCACAGATTCATATTGCTAGTTATCATTTCAGTTATTGTTATAGTCAGCTACAAAGAATCAGTGTTGCTCGTGGATATACAAGGGATTCATACAGCCACGTCCAGACGTGCTGCAGTGACCTACCACCAATACCAAGTGGCATTTATAAGCAGGTACAACGCACAGCTGAAGCCATGCACACGGTAGTTCTGCTGAATGTGCCTAAAGTGCCTAGCTTGGCAGAAAAAAATTGCAATGCTACTTGATACATTGAATAGTGTTTCCAAACAAAGGAGAAGTTGGCATTGGGTAAATTCATTGTTTCTGAGAGAATAACTAACAATGCTCAAAAGCAGAGCACCCCCAGTATAATCTGGCATATAAAGATTACGAAGTTTTCCTGAGTTTTCTGAGTTTGTGGGGAGGAAGAGAGGGGAAGGTAGAGATGGGCAGCTGTTGAAGGGAAGAATGGTACTTGTTGGTCAGTGATCTTGGTTTCAAAGTTTTACTGGTCCTCACTAGCTAATGTTGGCACACAAGTACACCTGGATAGTGATAACCAGCACCCATCCCAAGAGAAAAAAAAATGTCAGCATTTGGCTGTGTATCTAGGGTGGGGGTTTAGTCAGCTTCTCTTAAAGCCATGCATCATGGATTGGTACAATAGTCTACATGTCATTTCCAATTCCCCAACCCACAAGGTTCAACAAATAGCTTGAACTACTCAGACACAGCCTACTCCTTGGTCATAAGCAGTGGGCTAGTCTCATCTAAAAATATATTCTCTTAAACTCATATTGAGGAGATATTTATAGATACTTGGAGTTAGGTGTAAGCAAAAGCAGATGAAGCCTCAGGTTTTACCAAAGCCAGATTCCAAGCTTAGATGAAGGAAAACAGATTGCATATGCACTATCCACATTTTCTCAGACACCCAAGAAGTTGAGCAAGAGGGCAGTGGTGACTAGCTTTTGTGGGAGAGGCCAAGCCCTGAAAGCAAAAACAGCTGGAGCTGTTGCCAACCTGACAGACAAGATACCTAAGTTTTATCCCATCATTCTTTATCAACTTTCCATCTGGAATAATACTATTTTATGTGCTTCAAAGAGTATTTCATGGTTGATATTTTAATTGCAAATTCAAAAATCAACTAAAATTTCAGTGCTGGAATGACTATACATGTTCCTCTTATTTCTGTCTTATTTCAAATAGAGTTTGATTTTGGTAAGATGAAGAACTTGTGGTCTGGTACCATGTCAGAATCCTAGGTTCTAGTAATTATCAGTACTTCAGTGAACTATTTCAACCATATTGACTTCTTTCTTGGTGTGCTGCCACGGTAAAAGGCCCAGAGCCATGTATTAGCTTCCCCTAGTGGCAGAAATCCTGACTAGACTTCCTGAATGCACTTCGCTGAGCACTTATGGTGAGAACTACTTTCTTCTGAGGCCACCAGAGACACTTGCGATATCTGAACAATTCTCTTCCCATAACATTGCACTTACCAAAATTATTGCCAAGAATTTTGCTTAAGATGCTGAATAATTTGAGAGGTATCCAATTTAAAGACATATCGGAAATCCAATATCTCTACTTATCTAAACACCATTTCAGTCTTTTGCTGAATTTTGTGAGGGCTTCAGCAGGATGAAATGCAACTTTTCTCCATTCTAACCCTTCTGTTCCTCAGATGGCACAAATCCTTCTGCCAAGCCAAAGTGCCTAGTTCTACCCAAAGAAATATTTCCTTTATCAGAGAGTCTGTGGCTAGTGAATACATCTGAAGACTTCAATACTGTCCAAAGCAGATGGACCACAGATGGGAACAATGGGAGTGAAGGCTCCCTGAGAGAACCTTTTGTTCTCTTCTAGAGAGACAAATACTTTGGTTAAGGAAGAGTTTACATTCACATTCTTCTTTGTGTCTGGCCTTTTTCCCTCAGGATCCTCAAAAAGGGGGATATAGACACCAGTAGAAATGGTAGTGAGATTATAACTAAGTAAAAGAACAGGAACTATTTCCTACTCTAGAGCTAATACAACTAAAGGAAGTGTTTGTACCACCTTCCCCACCCAGGAGGCAGAGTGCAAGGACATATGAAAGAGCATGAGAGAGTCACGGCCCCATAATGTCATGGTGTGGGACTTCACACACACTGCAAGAGGATCAGGAGGCAGACAATGATACTCACCTGCTTACAGGAGGAGGGGTTAGTTAGCAGGTCCTATGCAGGCAGCAGTCGCAAATAACGAAGAAGAAAACATGCCAAAAATTAGTCACAGGGAAAGATATCAAGTTTAACAAGGCAGCTGAATTTAGACACACACAGTTTTCTGAGAGCACAAAATGCTTAGCAAGTAATACTGGCCCAGATGGTTCAAAGGTATTTCAGCATTCCTTTGCATATTTTAAATCAGCAGATGTTGGGGACCTAAGAGTTCTAGGTATTTTCTGAAAATAATAAATTTTGTCTCCAAAGCATAAATCTCTTAGGTCTTGAAATATTAACTAGGATAATGCTTAAATACCTTTACAAATCTAGTCCAGAGCCTTACTGAAAGAACTGCCAAGGTTAAAACTTGAGGGTCAGTTCTCCTCTCTTGATGCACAGGCACGGTTTGCAGTTATTAACAAGTATGACAAGTAGAAACTTGTTTCAATGGCACTAAAAACTTCTAGCCAAGTATTTTGAAAGGACTCTGCAACCGCCAAGGAAGCCTTACAGCACTGCTGGGTGACAAGCACCAAATATTTCACAACATATTCCATACTCCAGGAAAACATCAGATATACTCAATCCAAAGGTCAGTATAGATTGGACCAAGTCAAAAGACAAGAATTCTTGGTCCAGCATTCTGTACACTGCACAATTCTGTTTTCCCTCATAACCACCAAAAACAATACACTGGGCTTGAGAGAGGAGAAGAGACTCTTTGTCCTTAAAGAAAATGGAGAAAAAAAGAAAAGCTGTTTAATGTAAATGAAATCGGAAAAAAATACGACGGTCATGTTAACAACAGCAAAGAAAGAAATATCTTTACTCATTCAATATTTCAGATGCAAAAGAGCAGGTCTTTGCATTGATAGTTTTGTTTACAGACATTTGGGTGAAGTTTAAAAGTCACAAACCCAGGGTAAATACTTGGTCAGAGTGAAGTATTTTCAAAAGTAAAAGAGGAGAAAAGACTAAATGTGAACTGGAGAAATTCTTGTAAGTTTTTATTTCAAAAGCAATTCTGGTTGCCTGGTCTTTTTTTTTTTTTTTTTTTTTTTATGAAAAAGAAATAAAAAAGAAGAAAATTTACGAGGACTTGATGATTGGAAGCCAATTCACACTGGAGTGAGTATGGATGAGAAAGAAAGTATTACAATAGAGTATTTAAGGGAAAAGAAAAAAAACCCAACCCATCAATGTAAAAGCCTTAACAAAAGCTGGAAGGGCAGCAACACATCTAACTACACAAAAATGTGAGTAGCTTACATAACTGTTACTCTAGTGTCTAGAGCCACTGTCATAAAGTACGTTTAATGAGGATGGAAGAGTACTGTTCTGAGACCCATGGAGGTCGCTCTGAGATGATGGCTCCATTCCAGTGGGCAGGGGTAAGGGTCAGGTTAGTTTATGGTTGAATAGGTCAGACTGCTTTTCAGTGATTGGTAACATAGCCATAAATTTTATGATTCTAACTGAGACTCGTCAGACCAGGACAGCTTTGGCTTTGGATTTTGGGGCCAAAAGGAAGCAAGGCTTTGCAAGGTCACTTCTAGTGAGGAGGCCGCAAGGTTTGCACTGGAAACATTGGAATGGAACTTTGATGCTGCAGTGGCTATTCGTGTGCACAGATGACAGTCTGGCTACTTGTGAGACAACTGAGAGCTCACCACCACAGCTAAGCTGTTGGCACAGGGTCTAAATCCAATCTTATAACACCACTGAAGTTTCACGTGTCTTTCTTCCCCTCTATGAACTAAGATCTTGTTTCAAGGATTGAGATTCACAGAAAGAGAGGGACCCACTGAAACAGCAACAGCTATTTGCAGGAGCAGAATGAGAAATTAAATCTCATCATGCAACAGGTAACATCACATTCTTCACAGTTCAAGTGGAGATGCTTATCTATTTGGCTGTGAGCTAGTAAATTAGAAAAGTTACTCATTATGCTTACTGGATTAGACAGAAAAATGAAAGAGAGAAGGGAACAGATGGGAAGTCCAAAGACAAGGGGTTGGTTTGTTAATTTTAAGGCGCTGAATAAGTTAATGAAATAGTCATCATCACTGTAAGGCATAATCATAAAGGTTGTTTACAGGACTCAGGTCTGTATCTTTTCCTAAGACTTCAAAGCAATGATCCAGTTCTGCAGCATACAAGGGATTGAACATATTCCAAAAGCAAAGGAAAACTGGGGGAGTTCAGGGAGTGCAAGTACAATCCCTCTGCTGCTCAATCTCATTCAGCGGAGATAGACGGACTGAGGTGACTTGCTTTCCAAGAATTAGAGGAGGGAAAAAAGACATTGTAATAAATGACCACTTTTAAAGTATGCTGTTTGGGTTATAATCTGTTATTCGGACAGTTTCTATCACCTAGCCAGTTGGGTCAGTTGGCTGTTTTAAAAGAAATATACAAAATGAAATTTTGTCAGTTAATTCAGTCGCCTTGCTCAGCACTCAGGCAACTACAGTCTTTTTCTCTAGATGAATGGGAGAAATAGATTGATATGCAAATATAAATATCAAGCTCAGGCGGTTTTGGAAGGCAGTGGCTATTGAGATTGAACAGAGATTAAACCTGCTGGAGAGCTGCCATTAGTGTGAACTGTGTCAATAACAGAAGGTTATATGCTGCCCTTTATGTCTCTCCCCACTTCTTTTGGTCTTGTGTTTTTTTTTGAACAGTGGCAAAGTATCAAATGATACAGCCTGACTGTAGGTGGACAAGGGTGCAGATGCATCATGTGTTCTTTTATCCTCCAAAAATTCAAGGAAGACAAGGTATGAAAAAGTTCACCCCTACCTGGTGTCTCTGATATGCGGAGAACATCTTTTCAAAATCTTCTAGATCCAGCACCCTGAATGCCTTTAAATCATCAATCTCATTCCATATTGTGCCATGGATCCTCTCCTAAAAGAAAAGGTCACATTTTAACAAGATAGAAAAAACTTTAAGCTAAGAACATCCAATCCCATTTGCATAGATCATACTGTTGTGTTCAGCGGTCATATTCCTATGTACTACTCCTGTCATTTTAGAGGGCACACTTTGTTTCAAGAGTCAAAGGAGAGAAAAAATAGTGGCTTTTTTTGTTTGGTTGGTTTTAAACCTACTATTTTGTATTTTTCATCACAGCCGGCACATTCCAAGACTGGCAGACCACATCTCAAGCATTATCCATGATCCCACAGCATAATTCCTTTCAAGAGTGGCCATCTGTCTAACACAAGGATTGTGGTCATGCTGAAAGAATTGTTATCATCAGGAGGAAAGAGCTTAGGAAAGACACTGATGCATGACAATCCCCAGACACATCTTCCCTCTTGCAAATTTTGTCAGGTTTTGTTATAAAGCCCAAAGGGTGCATGGTTTTCATTCTTCCTGACTGTGAAAGTAGTTTAAGTTTTTATTTTATTCTATTTTACTTTTAAGCCTCTGAGCCTTTGAAGTCTAATTGTTTCCTATCACATAAACTCCCTTGTCTACATGAGGTCTTTTTCAACCCAGATAGACACAGACTATACCCAGATCTCTGAAGCAGCATCATCCACACTAACTGGAAGTGTTCACAACCCTTGTGATGATGCATTACCCTGAATACCAGGGAATCCTAGCTGTCTGGCAGATGATTAGCATGGAGTGAGACAGGCACAGACTCCTCCTACCTTGCTGTCCAGCAACCCCAGACAAAAGAGGTTCTCGTAGTACATGAATTGGCTACCCAGCAGTCATCCTAAACTAGATGAAGGTCTTGGGTCCCCTGCTGACATTTTTAGGACAGATACCCTTTCTGGCAGAGGATACAAAAATTGAACAACCTTCTCCTTCCTACTGACTGTTAAGGTGCATGTTATGTGGGAGAAGCTTTGGGCAATTGCCCATTTAGAAAAGGAAAGCTTGCTCTTCACACCTGACACCATTATCTTTCAGTTCATTTAGGTAATAAGGTGTACATTTATTGTATTTTAATAAAAAATAAGGAAGTAATTGATTAGAAGAAAAAAGAAATGGATAGAAGGGATTGTAAAAAAGACATAAGCAAACCCCAGGAGATGAAGAGCTGGAAGAACACTGATGCAGGGAAAGCCAGAACAGCAAGCAACAGGAATGAAACCCTCACACAGGCTCCAGCTCAGAAGTACCTGACTTGTACGTCCACAGCAAAGTGCATTAACACTTAATTATCAGAACTAATTAGGAACAGGCTCTACTTCCCATTCAGAGTCATCAAAGGAATGAGGGAAATGTGTTAAGCCACAAGGCTCAAGGCGCAAGGGAAAAAACTGATGGGAGGATAAAATGAGGGGGAAATAAAAGTGTGAAGTGTTCTGGAGGAAATTCCTGGCAGGCCAGACACTGTGGAGAAAAACCAACACCCTCTCTCCAGAGATGGCCTGTAAGTGCCTGAGGGCAAGGAGGGGTGTCTGCAGTGCTATTTACAATAAGAGCACATCCTAGATGGGAGCAGCACCCATCCCTGAGCAGGCTCACCAGTATCACTGTATCACCCCTCACAATCAGTGTGGCTCTTCTTTCCATAGTGGGAAGAAGATCATGACCCTGTGACTGTAACATGGCAAACAAGTTTATGAGGCTCATCTCAGCCAAAGGAATAGGAGACAAAGTTAATTTTCATTTTATCCTAACCCTGAGCTCTGGTTCTGCCAGTCTTAACCAGAAGCATTCAGACAGCGTGATCATTCTCATTCAATTTCCAGGCTGGCTTTATAAACTATGAATTATAAATCCTAAGAGATGTATTTGAACAGCAGAGTAGTTCTCCCACTGCCTCACTGTTCCAGACTGTCCCATCAAGCACTGGAATGGAAGAATATTTCTTGGCAGGAGCCAATGGACATGACTTCAGGAGCAGTTCTTGGCGTTATCATTGGGATAGAGCCCTGAGGAAGCCAAAAAGCTGTATTCGGTGTTTGGCACAGGTTGGATGTGACTCTAGAGACAGCTACTCACTAGAGTTTTGCACATCTACCTGATCAGCTGCAAAGATCTCTACAGGAGTAAAGTTTCCTCACTAACGGCAAGAACAGTGAAAATGTGCTACGGAACAATCTAGTCTGAATGAACTGCAGAGGTGCCAGAACAGGAAGTTCTGAGACTCAGGAAGGGATTGCAGAGAGTAGTTCTTGTCCATACAAGGAAAACAACCCAATGAAAATTATCCTAATTTGAATTCAGATTCATTTTAGGACCCAGGTTAAATCTGGTCCTCTACAGGATGGTATGTATGCTACTTGTAGCAGAAAGAGAGATTCCAAAGCAGCACACGCGCCAGTGGCGTGCACAAAAAGAACTTGGATCAAAGCAGTACAATTTTAGTGTTAATCCAGTCAAAGAAAAATCAAAGCAGGCAGAGGTATAAACATCCTTTGTTACACAAAGCACCTCCAATGGGGCTGCCCCTTCTATTTCCACCATCAGCTCTGTCCTTGAAAACTTTCATATTACTGCCAGATAATTTCCTACACTGAGCTCGTGATGCACAGTTACAGATTAACTGGCTATAGCTCCTTGTCATCAGCCAGAGGAAACTGAGCATTTTAAGAGAAACAGACCTGCATCATGGGGTTGCTATGATAAATGGCTCCTTCAGCACCATAAAAAATACTTATGGTCCCCAAATAACAATTTAAAAATAAATTCTTTATTCTTTCTTTTCTTTTTTTCTCTGCCCTTAAAAAGATAAAATAGAAACTAAAAAAGACAGCAGTCACTTAATCTGTAACACGCTTTTCTTTCCATCTTATTTATTTATTTATTCATTTATTCATTTACAGTCTTCCAAGATCTGTGGTTCCTCTGCTTTGGAAAGTCTTGGCCTTGAGAAGCAAATCCTATGAAATACACTTCCCAACATCCTCTAGCAAAATGGTAGTACACACAAAGGCAGGAAACATCTTATTATCAGAACAAGTATTGACAAGGCATTTGCTCCATCAAGCTAAGTTTTTGGTATGTTGCATTTAACAATTCGTCTGCTGTAGCTGTAACAGTTGCATCATTGCACCTTTATAATGAATCCCAGTTTGCTGAGACCAACCAAGATTAGAGAATGACAGCATTTCATGGAGCTACGAGTCATATCAAGTTGTCCTCTGCTACATCTAACAGATTATTTTATTTACCCTGAAAGATATAAATAATGTTATTCTGGAAGCCAACAAAGAACATCATGCTTCAATAACCTCACAGCATGAGTGAAAATTTACAGTACTTTCATTTGACCTGCAGGTCCAGAGAAACCATGGGAACAATCAGTGTCTTGTGAATACTGGAGCAGGCAATCCTGCTTAATAGCAGATTAATGTTTGGATAATATTAACCAGAAAAGTGGAAGAAACTTAAAATTTTAATTCTGAAGTCCATTAAGAATCTGAAAAATGATATAAACACAGCGTGTTTTCCAAACTTTCTCTTGATATCACATCCTTTCTTCAGTGTAAGAAAAATCCACTTTGAGCAAAAACTGTATTTCTGGCCTGTTTGTTAATTAAGGAAACTGTTTTATCTCACTGTAGGACTAAGCACCACCACAGCTACTATGAGTAGCTTCACACTGAGATTTTGTAGAATTCTTTCCATTAACTCTGAATCTGTGGCAGCAGTTCTGCATCACTCTTTGCTATGATACTCAGGCTGCTTTTAGAAAGAAAGTTTCAGAAATTAGAATCATCAATAACATTACAGAAACATTTAAAAAAAAAATATAGTGTCAAAATGAACATTTCTGTTTGTGTGATTGGTTGCTTTGGGTTTTTAGGGGTTTGTGTGTGTGGACACTTTGGGTTTTTGAACAAGTCCTATATGCTATATAGAACAAATATCCTTCTCCTGAGACTATTTCTGCCAAGTCTATTTAGGGGTGGCTAAAGAAAGCCTCCCTGAGATCACTGACAGGAGTCATCACCAGCCTGACTCTTAATGGGAAGCTGCTTCTCCAGCCATGAGATAACAAACAAAGCAGTTGAAGATTGGACTGGTTTGCACTGAGAACTTCAAATCTATATGTTTATATTTAATAAATAGGGAATTACTAATCCATACTTCCAGTGTGCTTGAAACCAGTCCATCGTTTGGATAAACCATAAATGTCTGGTCCCTGATTGACCTTGGGTGTTGTGTAAAATTCAGAGAGAGAGAGAGCATGGCTGCCCAGAAATAAAGAAAGGAATCTTTCCAGGATATTACAGTGGTTACACTGCAATATCTTTTTCTTAAAAAACTGAGATCCTTGGCATCAGCACTATTGCAGTGCTGTATGAATGGAATTCACAGACGATGCTACAGCGCTGTATGAATGGAGTTGTGGTGTGGAAGGGCTTCATCGGAATTCAGCCAATCCACTCATCTAAATGGCTTTGCCACTGATCATCAGCTCACATCAAAGCTAGTAAAAAATCCTTAATTCTCAATGGAAATTAGTGGGTTGGTGGAGTTTCCTTGTTAGAAGCACGGATACTTTCCAGTCAAACCTTTTCTCGTGGTGCCCACGGGAACTGTGGACAATCTGTTATTGTCAACTGCTAAGAATCTGACTATATTTGATCTTTCTCCTAACACCCAACAGCTCAGCTCTTTCCTTCCAAAGACAAAATCAGCATTGGGAAAAAAAGGTATCATATGACTTGCCCTGGAGAACTGCCTTTATTCTGCTACTGAGAAAGTATATTGCAAACAAATCCCTCTCAGCCAGTCTTGTCCACATTGCTCCAGGCCTCTGTTGGCGCTCTTTCGCTCCCTTGAGGCAGGCTGCATGGACAGAGAGGAGTTTGCTCTCATGTGGGCTGCCTTAATCCTGGCATCACTTTCACGCTTACTTGAGAAACCTTAGGAGAAAGACTCTGTGCAAACTACTTTGAGAAGGGTGGTCTAAACAATATGCAGAGATACCTAAGAGCTGAATAACATATTTGACCTTTTTGAAGCCCTAAATTTGCATACAGCTGTTTCCAACACTGTGTCCCCTCACCTTCCTGTGTTCCATGGTGCCTGCACTCTTGCTAACTAGGGGATCTTTTAAAATAGAGAAATGTAAGCATAATGTTAATATATTCATTCTTTAAAGTCTGGCTACTCTGAAAGTTCAGGAGAGCACCACAGAAATTCTGCAAAGGTAAAAAAAGGCATGATGAGGGCATCCAACCTACCCATGGACTTTGCGTTCAGAGGATTCATATCCCTGTGAACAGAAAGAAAGGGCCTGATATGGAAGCAGGGCATGTAGGATAAGTGATGAAGATGACCAAAATATATGGACTTCTCCAGCAGTCAGTGAAATGAAATGATTCCATAAAAATGTGCAACCCAAGTAACAAGGTGAGTCACCTGTGTCGGCACCACAGCCTCTGCTGTTTGCAGAAAACTTACTATGTCAAAACACTAACACTGGTAGACACCCCAAAACGAAGGTCCCACCCTCTTATGCCCCATTTTCCAATTATTTTGCCTTCCTCAAAATAGTGTCTTTTAGCCACTCACCACCCAGGTCTTCAATTTTATTAGCACAGCTGCCTTCACTCTTATCCAGAGGGCAGGATAAGCCTACAGTTACTGTACACTAAACAGAAACACCTGTGACTCTCTCTTTTTCATATACATTCATATATATACATATATTAGTTATTATTTCTTTTCTTCAGAGCACTAAGACCCATGTTCTGCAAAGGAAAATAAATCCTCGGCCTTACATTCTCTCCCACACCCCCCACGTGGCCTTGATAGACAAGCACAGACGGTGCAGCAAATATTTCACTTCACTTTATTTTAAAGAAAAGGAGAGAGGGGGAGAGAGAATTCTTGTGGCATTCCAGAGGTCCCTGGACACTCATTCCAAATGCCAGACTTGGGCCCTGGGTGAGTTTCAGTCTAAAAGAGAACCTGGGTTTCTAGGCAGTTATCCAAACTCAACACAGACACTTTTTTTCCTTTCTAAATCAGTTAAAAAAATTAAGACCTAAAGAGAAGGGGAAGGGGGAAAAAAACCAGGAGAGACAGAGAGAGAGAGAGAAAGAGAGAAGGAAGAGAGAGAAGTCAAGGGAAGGAGACACAACCAAGGTAGAAGAAAATGAGTGCAACAGGAAGAATCCAAGTCCTCTGTTTGGTTTTTGTCAATTCAGAGTTTTATCCCCAAGAGGCAGAGTTCTATCCATGCAAAGAGAAAGGCAGCTTCCATCATGGCCATGAACAGGTATTGAAGTGAATCAGGCCACCTTTCTCTCCTTGGTGATGGCTCCTGCCAGAGTAGAGGCAGTTGGTTTTGCAGCTGGTTCTCACCATGGTTTTGCCCACATTGGCTCTGGTCATCCTCTTCCCTGGCGCATATGTGAGGGCAGCTCTGGCACAACAGTCCTGGAGGTGTCCAGCTCTGGCTTATGTATTCAGCCCCACTCCAGCTTTGCTTAACCAATAGCACGGCCAGACCCACTGCAGCTCAACCTACCCAGCACCTTGGTCACCATGGGAGATAAACTGCACTGCTGGAGAACTGGGCAGACTTCCTCAAGACAATTAATGACACCTACTGACCTCAGCCCACAGAAAGCCACAATATCACTCGTTTCTATCACTTGCATTCATGGCATTAATCAACACAGAGGTTTAATTAGAAAGTCAGTTAACTGCTAAGGGTACTGCAGTTTCTTACCTCACTCAGCTTAGCCCAGTTGAAGGATTTCAGTGGGTGTGAAGGTTGTGGGATAGATTTCTTCTTCAGACTGATGCCACTGGAGCTGAAAGAAGTTGTTGAAGGGGGTGGCACTCCCATGCTGAAGAAAGGTGGTGCTCCTGGTGGAGGAGGAGGTCCTCCTGGAGGAGGTGGTGGAGCAGGAGGAGGCGGACAGCTGGAGAAAGGCAGAGGAGGTGGCAGTGGTGGCAAACTCTCAGACATGTGAGAAGAGGACAAAGCTAATGGGCCACCTGGAGGAGGGGGCGGTGGGGGTGGGAAGGAAATGCTGCCCCCTTGCTGGAAAATAAAAAAAAAGAAACCAAAACAGAGAAAAAGAAAGCAGTTTAAAAGGCACAATAACTCCATGTTGCCAGCTGATGTGATTTTATTACAAGTCTCAAAATATTTGATGTTTTCTTTAAAGCCTCCTGCACTCAAAGCCATGCAATAAAGGGAGGAATCTCAGCTTTCATTTAAGAGAAAGTTTCAAGCCCTTGAAGTTGTGGAGAAGAGCTTGAAAAAGGAACCATAAATGGCTCAGAAAAACAGAAAGCTAGTAAAATAAGCCAAAATGTATTATTTTCTCCTTATGTATGAAAAAGAGAAAAGTTCAATCTTCTGAACTTATGAACTTCTGGGTTTAAAAGCTAAGGGTTTGAAATACTGAATACCTGTCATTAGGCCCCACTAATGCAAAGTGGGAGAGGGGAGGAGGGAATGAATCTGCTTTCTGCAGTGTCTAACTTCTCAGGGCTGTGTTCTGGTGAGTTGTGGCTCAGGCACACTGCTGGGATAGAAGGAGCAGCAGGCAGGAGGGAATAACTGCAAATGTCACTTCTACAGAGCTTCAGGGCAGTACAGGTGCCCTTGCAGCATGATAGGAATCCCGTTTCTTCACTAAATATACTTTCATATCTGCAAGGTTTCTCTCTATTCCACTGAAATAAAAGCCAGGGCCACCCCACTCAGCAGTAAAAATTATGGCTGGAGGAGGACATGTGCGCCTCAGAAGCTCCTATATGGAAGGTGGCTGAGGAGAAGGAATGGAGCAGCCCATTCATTAACCATTCTACGCCACCAGCTCAGGGATATTAGTCTTAGCTAAAAGCCGAGCAGCTTCTACATATTCTCTATAGTGACCATGGAATTGTTTCACCCACAATATGCTTTTGTTCATCATTCACTAGTTAGCAGGCTTTAAACAAGGGTGGGGAAGACTCCCAGTCTCATACCGAGAACTCATTAAGCTGAGCCACCAGGTCATTCATCTGGTCTCGGGCCTGGCGCAGCTCCAAGGATTCCTTCTGCAGCTTGTCCTTCATTTTGTTCAGTGTCTTCATCATTTCATCTTTCTCCTGGGTCTTTGTTTCACATTCCCGCTCCTTCTTCTCTAGCCTGCTCATCAGCTCGGCATGGTCTAGGGGGAACACACAAGTGGGAGTGATGAAATAAAGCTCACAAACAGTCCCTGAAGAGATGCTGGTTATGATGAAATAGAGCTGACAAATCTGTCAGTTCAACTGGGGATGTATAATGAAAGCAGGAAAAAGAAAATAGAGTCTGACTGCCTTGACAGTGACCTTCAGTGACCAAGACAGCAATGTCCAAGTTTCAGTTAGACTGTACAATCAATACACATGAGGACTATGAGAACTCCCATCCTATGAAACACATAAACTGATCACCATAAGACAAAATGTACGTGAGGGAACAAAGCAGGGTTTGTCTGCAAAACGAAAAGTTGTGCCCAGCTCTGCTGCTCACTGCTCTGTGTATGAATTGGGATCAGTCTTGCCTCCTCTTTTTCCCACCCAAGCACAGAGGATGCACTCACCTTTCCGGAACTTCTCTGCCTGATCCCTCCACTGCTTGACTTCATTTTCATTCACCAGCCTGAAAGGTGAAATCAGATCATTTAAACTTGTTCTGAACTACCCAAGCCAAAAGGCAAGTGGCCATTATGTGTGGTTTTCAGCAAAAAGCAACCTGGCAAATGTACATGTTTACACAGGATCATGCCAGTGGTCAGTCTGGATCCAGATTTTGATCCTTATCCAATAGCTAACATAAATGTGATGGCTTGTTACTCCAAGTCATTAAAATGGATAAAGGAACGCCTGGGGGAAAATCCCAATACATTCCTGTCTTCAGGTAATACTCTAAAAGTGGCAAGTCTACTTATTTTAAAAGAGAGAAATCATCACTAAAATAATCATAGCTGCTATGGGTCACAAATTACCCCAGCCTTAATGTGAGACCACATCGCCATTTTTTTTTCTACTTTCTCCTGTTCTATTTCTTTTCTTTCTTCCAAGGAGGGAGGATGCTTATCTATTGGGTAATACATCATAACAAGGCAATTCTCATATCTCATACTGGCACAGGTATTTCCTATTACTGACAGAAAATATGCAGGGCATGCTGGGGATTGATTAGATATGCAGAATGAGGAGTAGCAATGAAAGTAGAACGGGAAGATCGGGCATAAGATCTACAATGAAGTCTGATATCCAAAGGTGCAGAAAGAAACCAGCACCAGTGTATTTTTCCATGATGAGAAATCAGTTTTGATTTTGGCTCCTGCCTGTAACAAGAGGGATTTTTGTAAGATTTTTAGTACAGGAGAATTTGGGTTCATATAGGACTTATGTTCTATAAAATGCTCTTTTCAATGGATAATTCAGAAGGGTAATGGGCCATGAATTACCTGCAGAGGAAGTTGGATGGAATGAAGAGTCCAAAAGTTTGGCTAAAAAAGGACTGAGTACAGGGAAGTTGAGATGAGAGCCAGCTCATGTAGCTAGACTTCTCAAATGATGTATCCTATGGGAAAAAATAATGGTAGTGCCCTCAGCCAAGTCTGTGGGTGAGAGCAAGCAGACATTTTATGAAAAGGTAAGAGGTTTTGTGTGCTAGGTGGGGGCTGCTTTCCACTAATTGCAATCTTTCTAAACTACGTGCTCATTAGTGAGGAACAAGATCAAAATATAGATGATGATGTTATTTTATTGGTTTTAATATCAAGGAAAACTTTCAAGAACATTTGGAAAGAAAAAAAGGACATGAGGAAGCCTCGCTATGAAATTGTATTTTTATTGCTCTTCTAACCAGCTTAATATTTAATAGAAATTAGAAGTCAAAGGTAAGGAGTCTGCTAGAAGTGCCAAGTTAAGATGTCACTAGAAAGAAGCTATTTAGAAGGCTAATGAGAACAATGAGAAGCTGTAAGTTAAAATAAAAAACTCCTCACATGTGATATTCTATTTATTAAGAATCTGCATACTTATCATATACTTACACCTGCATAACAGAAATAAACAATAATGCAGCTTACATTTTAATTATATTTTTGACATTGAAGTTTTCCAATGGAGCTATATCTGGATCATCTCCTCGTTCATCCTGAAGAACAATTTGTTGGAGTATTCTGTCCAACAGCTGCCACTGCTGGAAGTTTCCTCCATTCCTCTTATCTGTATAGAAAAAGACCAACCCATGAGAACTTCCAATTCCATGCCAAAGTGCACAGACCTGCCAACAAACTGGCATTCTTTCCTTTCCACCTTCCATCTCAATCCCGTATGTAATAAATAACAGAACACAGAGCCTAACTCTGAACTGTCGCTAGCAGATTATTTACAAACACCTGACATATTGTAACAGCACATAACAGGCATGGCCCACTTGGTGCCTGATTTGCACATTCAGGCTGTGCAACCCTTTTGACAGATTAGCTCTAACTTGCACTTTAAACCTTTAGAAAAGTGATTTCTTTGTGATAGCCAATACTGTTTGTTTTTTTTTTTTTTGGTAAGTAGGTAACATCATGATCAGGCACTGTAAAAAAACAGTCAGATGTTCTATCTGCATGCTTGGTTATCTACAGGTCAGCAAAACTCAAATGGCATAAAAAAATTCATACAAATATGACCAAATAGTGTGGAGATAAAGAACAGAAATTGAACTCAAGGGACTGATCCCACGGATATGAAAACAGAAGAGCCAGAGCAATATAGAGTTTACCTCAGCTTGCTAAGTTACATAACCTAGATCTTTAGATTTTTTAAAACCGCACCAGTTTGCCACCAAAAAATCCAGTCAATATGTAAATATATTTTTTATGCTGTCTTAAGGAGTAATTATCAAACCACTGAGACAAAGAACTCTCTCAATTTGTGCATGGCAGTACTTAAATCTAATGAGAGCCTGAGAACATACCACATTATTCTGAAAACCACACAACAGTACATTTCCCTCATATTCCCTTCTCAGTTTGACTGCTCAAATACAGATGAAAGTAGTGGAAGACCAGCACCAGATACCTAACAGGATCAAGGCAGGCAGTTCTTTAGTGATCTTGCTATGCATTTGCTCAGCTGCTACACTCTGGAAGCATAGCTGAGATATTTTATTACAGTTAACAAGAAGATTCCTATCACTTCTTTTGAAAAAAAGTGCCAATATTATTTTCCACTTTCAGTTCAGGAGCTCTCCACTGATGAATTGCCATGAGATACAGCCTGAAGACTTACTGTGGAATTTCCCAGTGACAGAATAGCTCTCAGTACCATATTGTTCATCAGAAAAATTCCTCAGTGCATTTTTTTTAGTATTTAAAATGCTATCTATTTCTGAGAATTCCCTGATCTAGAGCACAAGGACTCTTTTTTAAAACTTCTAATTTAAAATCATTGAAAGCTCTGTCAGTGACTAACTGGAATGTCTCAGCTACTTAATTTTATTTGGAAGTGCAGAGGGGTCAAGCTGCTGCCTTAAATATTGCGACAAAAATCTGCTGGATGCAGTCAGTGTAAGATACCAATTTCATTAGCCACAGACAAGTTCTGAATAGAAGACAAGGGCAGTGTGTGCCCTGCTGCCTGTGAACTTGTATCTACACCAAAGCTTCACCTAGTTCTCCGGAAATTTGTAAATGTACTCACATGGCATCTGCAAACAGTGCTGGAGGATGGATAACAAATAGGGATAGGCATCTGTGTGCTTCAATCTCTTCTTAATCAACTCAAACATCTGAGAGGCACTTTTTGTATCAATGTGGATCTGAAGCAAGAGGAGAGAAAAACCTTCCACAGTGAAAGCCTGATTAACTGTGAAAGATCCAATCAACACAGAGACTTGCAAAGTCTCCTACCATGTCCAGCTGCAGGTTCCAGTGAGGAGCATACACATGGGTCTTGGAGACCACCATTGTCATCCCTACTTCAATATGGAAAAAGTCCCCACAGTAAAGGGCTAGAAAGGTAGGAGGCATGCAAAGCCACCAAGAGCTGCTCTGGAG
The DNA here is from genome assembly GCA_035583135.1 of Lophotriccus pileatus. Taxonomy (NCBI): domain Eukaryota; kingdom Metazoa; phylum Chordata; class Aves; order Passeriformes; family Tyrannidae; genus Lophotriccus; species Lophotriccus pileatus. The sequence continues at coordinate 29,515,646 of JAWWES010000115.1, forward strand.
CAAGCAAAACATTTGGGTCCTAGAAAGTGCTGGCACAAACACTAGAAGCTAATCAAGAAATGGATAGTTTTTCTGTATCAGTATGCAGCAAGAGCTGTTCATGAAGAAAGAGGAGACTATAACTCTTCCGGACCCTAGAGCTTCTGACTGATGCTAGAGGTTGTGGAAACTGTCCTTGTTTTATGCTCATCTTTAAAACCTGCCCATTATAAAACACCATTCCTCTCCCCAGGCCCTCAGGTGACAGTCTTAAATAGAGTTTTCTGTAATCTTGGGAAAAGAGCCCAACCTTCGCCCATACCCCTTTAAAGGGGATGTGTGAAACTAGAATGCAGCTAGATCATCAGGACTGAGAACCTGAGTGCAAGCTGGAGAACCTCCTTCACTCCTGAACCTTCAGCCAAACAGAAGAAGTTTTTATCAAAGCTATTTGGCTAAAGTCCTGTGTGTGATCACTGTTTTCATTGTTCACACATCACAAACCTCCTCCCTGCTAACTGAGAAAGAGTGAAAACAAGAGCATCAGCCACTCCAGCAACAAAGTAAAACATTATTTTCAGGGAGCACAAAGAGGAGTTGCATCAAACATCCAAACTGGGTGTAAGTTCAGCTTTGCCAATTTCAGGTACTCCAAAGAAAAGCTTACCAGGTCAAACCGCTTGGCAAGTTCCAGGTCATCTTCATTTCTGACCATCTCAAAGAAATCTAAATGTCTAAGAGAAAACAGAAAAACAAAAAAAAATTTTCCCACGTTCCTTGCATAATTCAATCTTAAACTGTGTCATCACTGAGGCAGCAAGACCTCATTTTCAGCTAAAACACTTGGACATTGGCAAGCCTTTCGTACATGAAGTGCTTGCATAGGTAAGCAAGGCAAGAGGGTCAGTGACAGGCCAAAAGAAATGGCTGGTACAGGTAGACATGCTCTATAACTCCCATGCTAAGTCACTGTATTGAGGTAAGGGGCTAAAAATAAACATAAGATAGGAAAGGGATATTCAATTTGTGATAAAAGCAATGGCTGCAGTGATAATACATTCCTAAAAAGTCCACACCATACTTGTTAACCAGATGTAGATGATTAACAAGTTGTTTCTTTCAAACAGTGAAGCAGAGATGCATTCAGTGGACCAGTTAAACAGAAGAGCTCATAACTGTCTCTATATATTCCTATTGATAGTACAGCAGCATGCCTATGTTTGGATCTGGGGGGCCTGGTGAGTGACAGATTTGACAATCTGGACTTCCCTTACACAGAGACCAGAGCACAGTAGATCATAGAATCACAGAATCATAGAATCAACCGGGTTGGAAAAGACCTCGAAGATTATCAAGTCCGACCCTTGATCCAACACGACCATGGTTACTAGACTATGGCACTAAGTGCCATATCCAGTCTCATCTTAAACACCTCCAGGGATGGTGAATCCATCCTGGGCAGCCCATTCCAATGCCTGATTACTCTCTCTGTAAAAAATTTCTTCCTAATATCCAACCTAAACCTCCCCTTGCACAGCTTAAGACCATGCCCTCTTGTCCTAAATGATGTCCTAAATGTCCTAGATGATGTTGGAGAAAGGCTGTGGAACATTCCCCTGTACAGATCTGTTATATGGTCTGTGTAATCCAGGCATCTGAGATCTTCCCAAACTTATGTTATATTCCCATGGCTAACTTGTAAATCTAAAAGTGCCCTTAAGCCCCTCCTAAACATTCTTGGTTAACTGTCCAAAGAAACACAGATTACCTATAGGACAGATTCTCTTCTTGCTTATGAAGTTTTAGATCAAAAGTAACATTCCTGGTGCCAGCTCTGCAGCAAACTCTAGACATATGACCGTATGCACTCTTTCCCTGTGACATTAATACCTGTATAAATAAATGTATATGCCTCCACCTGCTCAAAGGTGTGAGGCCAGTGTGTATGACAGCAGCTGGTGCTAACTGGTGTTTACGCAGAGTCTCAGACACATTACATATGTCCCCAGGGATAGCTCTATCACCCTACAGCAGCTTCTGACTGGATGTCTGAGAAAATGGTGCTTTGAAAGCTGCAGGCGCAGGCCTGATCCATAGGTTTTTCATCATGTGCTTTGGCAAACTTGACACTTCTATCTAGGAAATCCCAGATATCAAATAGCTACAAACCAGCCCCGCTCTGTAGGAAGGGGATGCTAACGGATAGCAGCATAGCAGCAGGTCAGTGCCTCTGCACAAGTGCCAAACTTAATGTGGTAACAGGAGAAGAGACTCTCACAGCTGCCTACTCTCACACTTTAAAATGCTTCACTGTGTTAGGCAAATGGATTTTACAAGGCTCCTCATTGGTTCATCAGTCTTTTAGCTTCTTGAAGTGTCTTGGTCAAATTGTTTTGATAATTTACTTCAAGTCTTTTTTATCATGAGGCATTGCAAAGGTTTTTTAAGGTCACTATCAGCTTCAATTACTGAGGTAAAAATAAAGAATTGCTTGTGGAGAAAGCATTTATTACCTGTATAACTTTTAACACAGTAATTTGAAGGTACCATTCAGTGTTACATTTTGTGCAGTAGCAGGGCTGTTTAAAAATACTTCTCATTCTTCTCTCGTGCCACCTTGGCATCTCTACCCTATCACAGGTGTCTCTTCTCATAGTTGTGCCAGTGCCACTTTTTTGGGAGGTTGTGATACAGGCTAGATCACAAAAAAAGACTGGAAAAGACCCTTGGAAACTCAGAACCTGCACTTAGACCGCATATACTCAGTCTCAACGAAGTCAGTGAACAACTGACTTCCTTCTCTCCTACCAGGACAGGCTTTTGTTCCAGTTTTGCTACAAGAGAAAGGAATTAGAACACTTTTTATATTTTCCATTTTGATTGACATCCCCAGAAGAAAAGCAGTTGAGGAACTCCTTGCCACACCCTCTGCTAACTTAGTATGTAAGTCTCCAACCTCATCTGCTAATGTTAATTTTAAGGATAAATCTAATTTAATATTTTTTAAAGGGAAACAGTTTCAAGAAGACACAGAGACAGCTGTTTCAAATAGAGAAGAGTTTCTAAGAACTCTTTCTGTTCCTCTCAGAAAACATATTTTACCTGTCCAGTGTGGCATTCTCATGTCCTCTTAGCTTGTCAATGACAGGTTGAATTCCCAGCATTAGAAACTCATATCGTAGGTGTAGTCGGAACTCCAAATTGTCCTTAAAAAGTGGGGAAAAACCAAGTTATTTGGTTTCAAAAGCTGTCAGTCACATTTTAAAAAAAAACATTTAAAACCTCAGTTCTTCCATTTTTAGTATCCTCTATCCCGACACCAAATTCACAGGATGATTAATTCCAGTAAAGTAAGTAAAAGAGAAATTAATGCTTTTGCCTCTGTTTCACTTAAACTACAGTCCTCATTTACCTACTATGAGTTCTGTACATGCAGTCATAAAGGCAGCACAGTCCATGTTGTTCCGTAAAGAACACAACTTATTAGTGTTTTTACTGCTGGTCCATTAGAGGTTCATCTCCTGCTTACAGATGACCATTACTGCAGTCTTCCTCCTAGTTTTTATGTTTACTTGTCATAAAACCACTGTACACTCTTACAAACTTTCTGACAGCTGTTCAGTGGGATGTTATAGGACTCCCAGAGATAAAGGCAAATACGTTGTCAGACAGCTCTCATGAGCTTGTTGTCTGTTGTGGTTTAATGAAAAAAACAAAACCAAAACCAAAAACACACAAAAAAACCCCCCAAAACCCAGTGTAACAAAAGTAACACTTTTAATGAAATAAATCAGTTTTAACCATCCTCCAGACTCAAAAGGAGGTCTTGTTAATGAAAGAAAAACAATTGGTGTTTTTTTCAGAAATGTCTTTTTGATACTTTTAAATTAAAATGCTTTGAGTTTGTCTGTCAGTCAAAACAACATTTCAAAACATTTATGAAGGTAAACCAAAACGTTTTCTAAAAGACAGAAATAAGGAGGTAAATGCTTTGCACTTCTTAAAAAAAAACACAAACAAACAAACAAACAAACAAAAACAAACAAAAAAAACCCAAACCAAAACAAAAAAAACTAACCAAAAAAGAAACAACCCAAAGTAATCACTTGAGTGTAAGTAGTCTATGTTATATTGAAGAAGCTGGGAATGAAATAATATGGAAGACATTGTGAGACTGATCTTAACAATTAAGCATTATTTCCCACAGATTATATCCACTCACTATGACAAGACTTGTGACTTAACCTACTAACCATTTCCAAGGTTAATTAATTCAAGCATAACATTTTAGAAGGAATATCCAGGACAGTGACTCACCTCACCAGCACCTGCATTCAGAACAGCATTGATAAAGGACATGATGGCTGTTTTGAGGTTTACTTCATCTCGGTATCGCCCCATGCTTCGGTCTAGCTCATTTAACAATGACTGAAACAGAAAAGCAAGCTGAGTTAGAGGACATAATCTCATTTCTTGCACCACTGTGCATACCATTGAAAGGATATGCACATAGTCTTCTTTCAATTTGCTGTATATTTGCTTAAAGAAATATTTATTTTTTCAGACAATATTGTCAGAAATTTTGGTCATTCACAATAAACAAATGAAGAATAGTGATTGGAATAAAATGCCTACCTGATTCTAATAAAAGTTGTTGGGTTTTGGTTTTGTTTTTTTTTTTTTTAAAAAAAACATATTATTTGAGAAAAAGCAGATGCCCTTTATAGTTCTTGCCAACTTGACCTAAGAAAGCAGTGGAATGAGGACATTACCTTCCTCTTCAGTTAACTCTGTATAGTGAATATCACAGAATCATAGAACATTTTAGATTGGAAGGGACCTTAAAGATCATCTAGTTCCAACTCCCCTGCCACAAACAGGGAACATTCAACTAGACCAGGTTGCTCAGAGCCCCATCCAACTTGCCTTTAAACACTTACAAAGGAATGGGACATCCAAAATTTCTCTGGGCAACCTGTTCCAGTGCCTTACCACTCCCTCAGTACAGAATTTTTTCCTGATATCTTATCTAAACCAGTTTAAAGCCATTCTCCCTTGTTGTGTCACTACATGATCTTGTAAAGAGTCCCTCTCCATATTCCTTGTAGGCTCCCTTCAGGTACTGGAAGGCCATTATATGACAGGGAGTTTATACACACAGAAAAACAGTATCACATTCATACATTGTTTCTACTCATATCTCTCAAGTAATTTTCATTATTTTCGTGGATCTCAGCAGGATAGATTGCACTTATGTATAGAGAAGAAGATAATTTTAAAAGAAGGCTGTCTTTTGAGAAGTAAAACCTATACTCAAACCTTGAAAGATTTCTCCTTGTTCTTCATTTACAACCACTTAACATGAAACAGACAATTATTACCTCTTGGGAAACTCCTTTTGGGGATTTGAAAATAATTGGAATATCCCCTGTGCACACAGCTCCAAACCTCAAAGATGAGTTACACATTCCCCCTGGAAATGCAGTTAAGCTCCAGTTTCCTTGTTACAGACTTAGAGAATGGTTTTGGTTGAAAATGACCATTAAAGTTCATTTTGTCCAACCCTCCTGCCATGGGCAGGGACATCTTTCCATTAGACCAGGTTGCTCAAAGCCCCATACAGCCTGGCCTTCAATTCTTCCAGGGTTGAGGCATCTACCACCTCTCTGAGCAACATGTTCCAGTGTTTCACCACCCTCATCATAAAAAACCCTCTTCCTTTTATCAAATCTAAATGTAGCCTCTTATAGTTTAGACCTTGTCTTGTCACTACAGGCCTTGGCAAAAACTCTTTCGTCTTTCTTATAAGCTCCCTTTATATATTGAAAGGCTACTGTAAGTTCTCTCCAGGGGCTGTATATTCCCCTACTAACCAAATACGGTGGGTATTTAGCATTTAGGGGGTATGTAGCACAGGAATGCTTTTGGTCTAATTTCTACATACATATAGATATTTCACTATAATCTTGGGAACATCAGGGGGCAAAAGAGAAAAAGACTAGACAAATAACATTAGTAGCCTTTGTCTTATTTAGGATTAATTCCACTTGAATATTTATCAAAAGAGGTTATATGCAGAAACTGATTAGCCATGAAAGCAACTCTACTTTTAGCTTTCTGTTGATCACCATTAATCTCTCCAGGATCTTCTTTGATGAGTTCATAATTCCAAGGGCGATTTTCCTTACTGGAAGAGTAACAAATTCCACTTGAGATCTGGCAGTTCAAATGTATGAGACTCACTCTAGCATTAATAATAAATGCCTCACACTCATATATTTGTTTTGCTGTTGCACTAAAAAAGAGATAATTCTTTTTACTCTTCCCAAGAAGTTTTGATCATAAAGGGATAATGAAGAAAAAAATAACTTTTCAGTGTTCAGCTCAGCAGACCATCTAAATAACATTTTGAAGCTATGATGCTGAGTGAGGAAGTTCATTTTCCTTTAGTCAGTCTTCTGTCACTGGCTACTGATAGTGTTAATTTATAGCAAAATCTTTCCTCTGCTAGTCATGAGTTTGATAGGTCTATTTTGTCAGAGATACATCTCAAGAAACAAGAGGAATACCCCCCCTGTGCACTCTTCAGGGGAAACAATAACCTCCTGGCTTCACACTTGGTTTTGTGTAAAAATATCTTGACCTATCATACGCTGCTACTGAAAGCTGTTTTCACATCTGAGCATAGTATGTTCAAACAAACTTGATTTCATAAACTCCTTTTTCTCGCTACTTCTAAATTTCCCAGCTGGAATTTGCAAATATCCTTAGTCCTGGCATTTGAACTTTGGTCACATCCAACTTCCCAATAGTTGTGCTATAACCAAATAATATATTACTAGAAATGGGAATGAGTCTTACATAAAAATACATGACATGCCCTACTGAGGCAGATTGGCAGTCTGTTCAATCCAGCACCCTATCTCCAACAGTGACAATAGGAGACTGTTTAAAAAGCCTTTAAATTCACGAACAAAACCAACTACCCAACTTGACAAATAAGCAGAAGTGAAATAAATGAGATAATTAAGTTCTGTTACTGTCAGATTCGACACTGAAATCTCATGCACATGTGTCTTCTTGGAATAATTTAAGCAGTCATCACTACAGAAGCATCAAAACCAGGGATGGTTTCTCTGGTTTTCTTCAGAGGCTTCATTCCTACCATATTTTCTCACCGATTTTTAGGAACATGCTAGAATCTATGCAATAGCATGTCAGATACAGCATCCAGACAGGTTGAAGGATGTTCACAAAAGTTTTCTATCCCACATTTTAGAATGCTGAACTAGGAGCAGAATGCAGTGAGGGCCAAGCCAAATGCAGGGCGAGAGCAAACAAAACTCTGAGTTGCAGGAAGCTGACTGAAGAGTAGCACATGCTCATGCAATCGTTCAGCTTGAGAAGAAAATACTGTACGTTCACACAATTCCTAAACATCAGTCTACACCCGCATACCATGGCCAAACTCCAATATCTCCAGTCCTTTGCAAATGGCTGAGGTTCAAGTCTTCACTTGAAAATTTCCTGTAAAAAAGATTTCACCACACCTCTTGGCAGCCAGTTCTGTGGCCCAATTGATCGTATGGTTATAAAGGTTTTTCCTACTATTTTAGCAAAACTTTCCTCACTTAATCCCATTATTCCTCATCACTGACATCCAGTAGGGTTTCATTCAGTCTGCAGGAAACCTCAAAAGGCTTTGGTTGAGCCCTAAAGGGAAGAAGTAAATCAAGGGGGAATACTGGATTTTAATTTGTTCCTTTTTAGCTCCTCTACTATAATTCCAAATTGATCAGATTTCTCCCTATAAATTATGGTCTGTACTGACAGTGTTTAACACAAACCAGGCAAGGGGTCTCTGGAAGGCATGCTCCTAATCTCCACCTTTTCAACTGACAACATCAAACTTCCTTTATTCCTTCACCTCAAGCTTCAAAATTACTAGCTGCATTAAGGAGGGAAACAAGAGTGTTCTGCCCAAAGCAGCCCAGTTAACATTTCCACCTGAAAGTGAAATCGGCTCCTTTCAGATGGTATCTAACACCTAGGTTCTCTCAGGACTGAAAGGAAAATTCATTCTCTCCACAGGGATCCACAACTGGATGAGCATTTTAAACAGCAAGCTAGGCTAGAAGAGCACTGGAACATCCTGATAAACTTTTCTGGGCCAACAGAGCATTATGACTTGTTAGTTTGACTCAAAATATAACATGTTAAAAGGTATTACATATTACAATGTCATAACACAATGCACTGACTCCACAGGAAAAACGAAGGGAAGCAACAAGCATAATAATAAGCAGAAATGCAATGGCTTAGGGAAGAGTAAGACTGTGCCCCTTTTACAAGGGAAACCAGTCATAAATAGGATAATGAGACATGAAAGACTATGAAATCAGAGACTTTCTCAGTTTTCATAGCATTTTATAAACCTGCATCTTCACAAGAAAAACATCCAAAAATTCAAGCAAGAGTAGCATTTTCATGGTCACACAGTGAGCCTGTGACAGAATTACACTAGTACTGATTTTCAGTACATTACATGACAAAAAATCCCAGCAAAGACACCAAGGACTCATCTTCCCAATTCCACATTTCTGCTTTGAGGGTTTATTGTCCGTTTTCTTTCATCTCTCTTCTTTAAGGGGCAGAGTGGGATTTTTAAGCAAAGAAGTCTATTTCAGACAATTGGATGAGGACAGAGTTTTTCCAGATTGCTTCAGGAAGGAGTTTGAAGGCATGCCTTTATACCACTGTGGTATTCGAGTAAAGATAGAATGCTACTCTGAAGAGGGAAATTTTCAAAGAATATCTTAAGAGGAACTGCAGACTGCATGTTGGACATCAAAGGGAGAATTATTCCAGGCAGAAGGACATTACAAAAAAAGGCTCAATGATTAAAGCAAGCAAAGGGATAAACTCAGGCAAGAAGTTGCAGCAAATGTGAGACAACAGGAATAGCAACTATGTAAATTGAGACACAAATGTAAAGTATAGAATCTTGTTGCAACTGTCAAGATAAAGATGATCCTGATAGACCTATAAACACACTGAACATCGAAGACACAAGGTGATGTTACAGTATTAAAAACCATTTGAGTAAAGACTGAAGTCTCAACAAAGAAAAGTAAGTTCTGGAGAATCTCTTCATGGCTTTAAAGTGAACCCTATCTGAAGTTAGGGAGTGATAATTTTAGTCAGTAGAAGAAATGCCAGCAATTTAGAAATAAACAATATTTTACATCAAAATTTCCATTCAGAGCAAAATATGGTTATTTTGTCACGGAAATAGTACTTCATATTCATAGAAATTCTATCTATATAAAAAATGCATGGAGAAGCAAAGACATCCTTTCCAAAATATTTTAGTTTGATTAGTGGTCTTCACTTGGTGAAGCAATTTGATTAAATTTGATGCAATTTGGTTAAATCAATTCAGATTGCAAGTGTTTATAATGCTCAGGGATCTCACTGTAACTTGAATGTTGACTTCAGATACTCCAGTATAAAACTGTATGTTTCTTATTCAAGTAGTAGGAGCTATTCCAGGACAGAGCCAATGCACGTTTAGCAAGAACCATATCTTAAGTCACAGCTTTCCTTCTCCACTATTTCACCAGTTTTTGAGTCCTCTGACGATTTTTGGCTAGTTGTACTCAGAATGCTGACCAGCAAGAAGTTCTATTCAACAAAACATGCCATACCTTATGTTACAATGTTAAATACATGAACTCTACGCTTCACCAGTCTCTAAACACAAGTATTAGAAAATGCAAACAAGAACTCATCCCTCCTACCAAATCATTTTGAGGTTTAGGTGGGGCTTTTGTTTCTTTGTTTGTTTGTTTGTTTATTTTTCATTTTTTCCCCAATGGAAAAGTATTTTGACAAGAGCAAGTGTTTATGCAAAATGCTTTTTATGAATGTAAAAGCTGGTAACCACCTGCAAATCACTCAACCAGATTCCTCAAAAGCTCAGCTGTACAAGACCTGTGCTACCACACTTCACCCAGCAATGACTTATATCTCAGTTATTTGATGACTTTTAAACCAATATAAAAAAAGAGAGACAGAGAACACCCAAATAAGAGAGACACTGAGTAAACTCAGCATCTATCTCCCATATGGGCTTATTAAGCAGAGTCAACTGGTCAAGTAAGGGCAGTTAACAGAGGACTGCAAGTGTTGTCAGGGTTCTGAATTACCACTGTTTTTTTGCCAAGCATCTGAAGTTATCCCCATATTTCTCCCAGGTATACAACAATGTCACATTAATTCAGGAAGGATTCTTTACTTCAGCTAATTACTAGAGAACAAGCTGTTTTTAAAGTTTTTCCTTCTCTCTTCCATAGGCAGTACACAATAAACTGCACATCATAACTCACGTACATGGCTTACTTTTCTGCATCTGTATCCTGCTCCTCTACTAAAGAATGATGACATATCCTTATGACTGTAGCTGCAAATCTCATAATCTTCCAAGTTTTACTGTAATTACTATTTTCTCCATTGAAATAGCCTCAAGAGCTTTCAACTGAGACCGAAAGGCCCCCACTTCTGGAGTCATACATCATACATGTCATACCCGAGTACTGAAGACATGCATCAAGTTTGAAGAGACAAGAGAGGCAAATGGGGTAGTGTCCATGGAGGTGTGGACCTGCCAGTGTCAAATATAGGTTAACAACAAACCAAGATCTCCTGTATCCCTGTCTTGGGTCTGAGTCACAGTCAGTGAATCCCACAGTCCCTTTAGTTCTAACACAAAAATTCGCTGCTACTGTCCACCAGCACAGACTGTTTCCCCATTTACTTTTACAGTAATAAGCTCATTGTAGCCTAAAGTCCACTGATGCATTAGCTGAGGAGGAGGTAGGAGATAATGACTGCCAGGCATCAGGATCCAAAGCCTGTTGGCTCAACACCACTCTAGTCATTTCACCTAAGAAAGAATAGTAAATGGGTGAGGTTATCCCAAAGTTTAGAAGACACAGCTTCACACAGAGCAACAGATTCTGTACTATCTTTTTCTAAAGGTGTTCAGTTCACTAGGAAAAGGGACGTTATAACAGTATCCACAGTAAAACTTGCCAATGATCTACTGACCTACTTCAAAATCTCTGAGACTGAGTTTCCCTTCTATGATCTGAATGGAAGTTATTTGAGCCAACAATTGCTAAGTCACAACAATTCACAAGTTGATTGTTAAGCAGCAAGTGAACTGTCTCCTCTATACATTATTTAAGTCATTGTCTCCATTACTTAATCCATAAACCTTTTATTACTAAATTAAGGATTTAAAATCGGGGCAGAGGCTCCTGAAATTCTGTGGCTTCAGTTTCTAGGGCAGAACAAATCATTACCACTCCAGAAATGCCATCGAGTTAGAGTATGAATAGCTTAGCAGCTTTCACTTAACACAGCAAACTCCCATTTTCAAGTAAAACGTAGGAGTTAGCAATAACGACATATAACAGGTTTTGAAATACATATATACATGCTGATAATCTATTTGAGGAAGTTCCCTTCCTAAAACAAAATGACAAATATTGCATTTTTACTGCTTAGCAAGTTTGCAGTATATTCACTGTAAAAATCACTCCCTGCAGATATTCATCATACTGGGTATTTATGTCAAGGTATCCTCCTTTTACCTGGAATCTTGTTCTTTCTGCAGCATAGACTTGGTAGTGAAGCATGGCTTGCAAGACTTTTTTGTGACCATCTGGCACCAAGCAGACAGCCCCTAGGATCTCGAGCACAGCAATCTTGGTCTTAATGTTCTCAGTCCGTAAGCTCTGGGAGATGATATTGATGCTTTCTGGATGGGCCAGAACATGAGCCCGTCCTTGGGAGTTGTTCATCAATGCCTTGATACACCCTATAACGGATGTGTGTATACGGCTCTCTGAGGTCTCATAGTCCATGCTCTTCAGGAAGTTCAGCAAACAGCTCAGGCCATCCAGCTCAATAAACCTGGTCACAAACCTGAAAAGAAAAAAAAAAATCAACCAAAAAAACCCACAAAAAAACCCAAAAAAACCCCAGGTAGGAAAAATAAGGAAAGCAGATCAAAGGTAATTTATTCAAATGCTAGCATATTATTCAGCCCTGCATCTTTAAAAGCTAGGTAGCTTTCAGCCTAAGATTCACAGAATAATTCCCAGGTATTTAAGAAAAAGCAAACCAAACAAACAAAAAAGAGAGAACAGATTAATAACAATGTGTTACATAGTTTCAAAGAGCTACCGTTTGGTCTCTGTGCTCTTTGTTGCAGTTACCGAGAACACTGCTGTGGTTCACCTCAAAATCGGCTGCATTTTCAAGGGTGAATGGATTCTTTCTCATTTGCATTTAAAGTTCCCAAGCTTAAAAACGGGGATTTAAAGATATGGAAAGGGCTGCAAATAATTTCTCTAGGTCTCATTGTTTACATCCTGCCTCCTCTAACATGTCGTTCGGGTAGGTGCACTTTTTTAGAATGTCTGAATGCAAAACCACGTGCATCACACTTGAATTTTCAGTCTGCAGGAATGTACACCAAAAATATGTCCATGACCACCCTCTGAACAGCATAATGTAGAAAGACACCTCAAGCAAATGAAAAGGTTGCAAACAACTGCCACCTGTGTAACAAATTAAAAATACCAAAAGTCTGTGTCGCTGTGCTTTTACCCAGCCCCTCTTTCTCCTTGTTAGATACTTCCTAATGTACCATCTTTCTTTTTCTGTCCGTAAGTGAGATGCTGTTACTAAAATTCATTAGTAATGGAAGCACCGTGCCGGAAGACTGAATTTCACTGGTCTCTGATCATGTCTCTGTACCAGCAAGACAAACCTGAGCCATACTTATATTTCTCTAGATAATGTGGATTTGACATATGCATCGTCTTTTGGTGGCTACACTCCACACCACACAGGAATTTTCAAGGTCCACCTGAAAGTTACACTCACTATGCTGATAGATTTGCCAACTTTCAGCTTATTTGGGCCAGCAATTTGACCAAAAATATGGAAAAGCCTGGTGCTTTCAAAGTTTTGGTCTAAGGTTTGGGTTTTGTTTAAAATTGGGTTTCAAAGTGAATATCAGAGTAAGGTCAAGCACCCACAGGAATATGTGACATCAAAAATAAAAACAAGGTTTAGTTGAACCCTCTGAAGACAGTCTGCCAAGTTTCACACAGGTCTGATTGCACATTCTTTGGATGCATAATCTTGTCTACCCTAACAAATCACATGAGCAAAAGCCTCTCTTTCTCTGGGCCAGAGAGCAGAATCAACATTGTGCACCAGGAATTTGGTAAGTTACACAAAGCAGTTTGTGATTCAAACTGATTACAGAAAGATTAAGACTTAGTTCAGTTTCTGTAATGCATTTAGCTGCTAGCATGACAAAGACTGAAACTAGAGCATTCATGGCAAAAAGTTTTGCTTCTAAGGATATGTTTGGAAACAAAATAAGCACAAACTCAACCCGTTACCAAAAAATATGTTGCAAATGAATTCTGATCAATTCCCTGAGCCTAAAAAGTGGAGTTTCTCTTTCTCTCTACTCATGGAGGCATTGTTTAAATTCTCCTTCTCCTCCTTACCTTCAAAGTTCTATTCTATTCCTTAGCTATTCTCTCTATCTTTTAGAGGAAGGGAAAAAAAAAAACCTTTTTTTTTCCCTGTTTTTTCAGTTCCAGGGCTGAGGGAAGACTTAAGATGGATACATTTCTGAAGATATGGAGCAATACTGACAGAAACATTCTGAAGAAAAAGCAGAACAAAGGATCCCTTAAACATATTTTAATATAGAACACACAGTCTTATGAGAAGACAAACAAGGCACTACAACCTTCACATATTTAAGCCTACTCTGATGACCACATGAAAAAAAATGGTAAAGGCACAAAAGTCACATTGTCCCGATTAAGCACAAACTCTCACTAAATTCACTGGCAGAGCAATTTTTTTAGGACTGTTAGGATGAGGTCATTCCAAAAATGAGGCATGCACTGGAAAGTGGTGTGTGTCACAAAACTTGATTAATGACATAATTTAAAACAATGTTGGGACTTTCCTATACATTTTCTAGCCCAGAGAGCAAACAGTGAGCATTACTCAACAGCAAGCAAAGCCAAGTTCCCTTCCATTTCAGCTGCAATCAGAAGAAGGAATCAAATTATGATTTTCATCTTCCTTTTTCTGAACACTTAGTTCCCTATTCTCTGGAAATGCCAGAAATCATGCTGGGAGAGGTAAAGAAACGGCAAAAGCAGTTTCTGGGCCAACAGATACTCTCAGTATGAGGATTTGCTTGGTGTAGGGAGCAGTGTGTATAAATGTCTGCAGAGGAGAGAAGAAGTGTGAGTTTAGCTGACAGGTTGAAAGTCATAATCCTCACACTGTTTGGTGTTTGTGTATCTGTATACCTCTAAGCAGGTGGGTGTGTGGGGGGGTGTGTATGTGCAAAAGCAAACTCAATTTATACAAGTAAACTGCCCACTCCCTCACAGCATACACGTGTAACTCACTTCCATCCTATTCAGCCTCCATGCTGCAAAGTAAGGTCTTGTTCTAGACTGAAAGGTGTAAAGTTAAACATATTGGCTAACACATTCAAATACTCAAATGTAAACAAAGTAGTGTGTGTTTTAATAGGTCCTAAACAAGCAAATTAAAACCTCAGACTCTCACCTGACCAGTTTAGCACAATTTAAAAGGCAGGGCACCTCTTTGCCTTTTAGAGACTGCTGATCAGAATGAGTTATCTAGCTCTAATAATAAACCTTTCATTCAAAGACAGATGTAGTGGCCTAAGAGGTACTGACCCACTGATGGATTCCAAGTGTAGGGGGTACAGCTGGCCTGTGAGACACAATCCAACTCAGGAAAGACAGAAAAATCATATGCTGTGGGTGTGCAGAGAGCAGGATGTTCCCACCCTGTTAACAGGCAAGGCTACACTTCCCTGCAGCACCAGTTTTTTGAACCAGGGGGCACGCATAATCCTGACAACTACTGAACTGCTGAAAAACTCAGCATAATGGATTTTGCTTGCTGGATGCATAAATTATCATCTTCAGTACGCACCTGGATGCAACACTGCTAAATCAAACAAAAATAGCAGGAGGTAAATCTGAATAAAACAAAAGGAGAAAAGCAGACAGTAAAGGGGATTAGTGATGATTCAGACTAAAGGAAATATATTTCTAGAATTCCAAAAAAGTAATTTTTCCCAGTCCCCTATAAGTTTTTACTTTTGCTGCACTTTTGAACCTCCATTTTGGGGCACTAAAATAAAAGCTTTTCTCTTACAGCTTCTGTCCAACAGTTTGTCATCACACTTGTTTATAGTCATAAGCTTTTACAAACCTGACAGAAAATGTGTTTCTTGACAAGATGCAGATGTGGAGGTTTTGTTCTCTAAGGCTGGGATTGTTCCTCTGTGCTAGGACATAACCTGGCTTTATTATTTCAGGGCAGTTCCTAAATACCAGAACAAAATGCACTTGCTCAAAAAAGGTCAACTAGCTGCCCCAGGGATGCTTCTACCATCTTCCTTGCAAAGAGGAAAGGAGCTTGAGTTTGAGTAGGTCTACTTTACTTTTTATTGTTAGAACTGGTGGGTTACAATAGAGGCACAGATTAGTAACATTGCCGTGCATTATCTACTAGAAGAGACACAGTCCTACAGTAAAATAAAACAGCCAGCCAAACACTTGCATATTTCTTCTTCTGATTCCTCTAGATCAGAGAATTCAAACAGAAGAGCCTCTTCAGAAGAGGTAAGCCTAAGAGAAGAGGTAAGCTGTCAGAGCCCTTGTGTACCCTACCATCACAAGTGGATTCCAGACAGTTCATCCTGTGTGAATTTAGGTTTCTCTTTTCTTCAGAGGCCTAATGAACAGAAGTGGCAAAGAAAATAGGATTTGATATCCAAATTAAACTAGAAAGACTAGTATTTTGAAGGCTTGGGTATCATACTGCTTAAGAGAGGGATTTGATGGAGCAGAGGGCCTCTCCATTGCAACCTTTCCATCAAGAAGAAATTGGCTTGTTGATCAGGTATTGGCATGCAGCCCATTTGGCAGCTAACGAATTGAGTCGCTGGAAATTAGTTGAGACACAGGACTTAAGTCAAAATTTGGCTTGGCTTAACTGTTTTTTTAAAAAAAGCCCCACAAAAACCGCCAATGATTTAGAAGAGAACAGTTTATAGGGCAGCCCATAGATGCTTGTACTGAAGCTTGTTAGGGTTATTATAAACAGATGAAGCAGCAGCCTGTTGTCAAGGGGATCCAGCAGATGCAATACAGGTTGAAGAAGGAAAACCTTGTAAGGCTTTGAGCAACAGACATTTCTTTTTCTTCTTCGCTATTGCCTTGTCCTGGAGGCTGGGCTGTCCTATTCAAAATGACAGAGCAGAACAACCAACAGTGGCCAGTGAAGTGTTTCAGCTGGACAAAGCAAAGAGGCCTTGCTGTTGTGAATGCTACCACTTTCACAGAGTAAGCATCAAACCATCTTCATATTCATGTACTAGAGTTGCTACATCAAGTCTCAACAGCACAGCACTTTAGTTTTTTGGTTTAAAAGCCCTGTGAGAGCTGGGAGGTTGGCAGTTGCCTTAGCTTCCATTTTAACATGAAACTAAGACAGCTGCATTTTACTATGTTTTCTGCTTTAGGACAATGATAGGCAGGATTGGTCACTTATCGCCTTGGGTGAGGTCTCAACATAGGTTATGATTTCTCCACTGCCATGTTAAAAGCACTCACCCTACCCACATGTAAAGTTATCAAAGTCTGATAAATCTTTATGCCTGAGGAGTGTCAGAAGCTGATTTTGTGCTCTCTTACAGCCCGTTACAACAGGGGGTAATCAAATTAGGTTTAAGCTAACACGTTCTACCTCACACGTGTTGTGAGGTGAGAAGCTGCACACAGTAAAGTTTTTAAACATTGTGAAAGGAAAAAGCACAATCAGCACTTAGCTCTGCAAGAATTCCCAGAAATATCTTCACTTCACACCAAAGTAACTGCAATGCAAAATCTTTGAGATAACTTTCTAGATTGTTTTTATTTATTTCACAGGTTTGGTTTGGTTTGGTTAGGGTTCCTCCCAAAAAGAACACTGTTTTGTTAGGCCTCATCAAAGCTCTCTGAAACTATAACTTTGGCATAGGGTGGATGCAAAAGTATTTGGCCAGTATAAAAGAGATTCAGAAATTTTTTGATGTCGTGCTTCCTGAGATTGTATCAACTAGTTACTGCTTCTGCACAATGCTCTTCTAAGTGTTAAATTGAAAAGGTTTCTGTGCTAGTTCGTTTGCTATTGTTCAGAGTTTTGTTCCCAGAAGAAAGATGGCTTTACCTTCAAAGACAAGTACACAATAAAGTCTCTTAACATTTTTCTATGCCACAGTTACACATAAAACAGGAAGAATGCCAAACCAGGTGATGTCAGATGGATTAGCTGCTTTGAACCAAACAGTTCACATTACTAAAGATAAGAGGAAGCTTAAATTCAAAGTTCAGAGTAGAGGCTGAGATTTTGCCCAACATGAATCAAATTACATAGGACATTCAGAGGGCTGTGAAGACTAAAATCTGATCTTCATAGTCATTACCAGTGTTTGTGAATATCTGCCACAGATTTTTCACAGCAGATTTTGTCTTTTATTTTCCTGAAGCTATATGCTTCAGCGCTGGTGTGCCCTCCCAATGAGGCAGCTTCAGACCAGGGACTGCAGGGCTCTCTGAGGATTGTCCAAAATATCAGAGAGGCTTGTGTGAGGTGAGACAACAAGGTTTCTGTCCTTACCACTCTTACCCGTGTCACATCTGACTGGAGGGAGGCAGTGAATTGCGACGAAAGACGAATAACATTACCTCATGGGCTGCGTCCGCAGAGCTGTCTTCAAGTCTTCAACTATTTTATTTTTCATTTCTGTTTCTTCTTCGTCGAAAGCATACAAAGTCTGCATCTGTTTAGAAAATAAGATGACAATTAGGAAAGCTCGAGCTGCCTGAAAGGTAAGAGGTAGGTCAGGAGCTATGAAAAAGAGCTCGCCCATTAACAGAGAGGTGTCTGCCGACCTCTCACCAGGAAAGCAATGCCTCAGCTACAAAACTGAATCCAGATGTGACTGTTCATGTGGACTGGCAGCAGCGTATACCACTTTGCCACACTGGCTAAACTAGGGTTCTCAGATTACCCCAAAAATTCACAATTGCCAGTATGCCCGCAGAAAACTAATTTGGAACAGCAATCTGCTGTGGTGATCTATGGATGTGTAAAGCAAAGTTTGTAGGGAGAGGCAATATCTCTTATTAGACTGACTTGACTGGAGGGTTTTGGGGGACAAAAAAGAAAAAAAAAAACAACACAACAAAACAGACTTATGTGTCAGGTTTCAAAGCATAAAATCTTTTTCTCCAAGTGACTACACAGCCTGCAAGTACCTTGTGAATTACATTTTACATATTAGTTTGGCTTTTCTTCCCCATGCCAAGTATATCACCTGTTTTAAGATAGTGATGTTCCCTATAGACTTTGCCCTTGATAATGAGGAACATTTACTTCAAAAAGTGGAACATCATAAAAATCCCTGACCCTGTTTTTAGCAAGTTAACTGAAGCACACGAAGACTAGATTTTCCCCTAGTATGCATCTTGAGATAACTAGAGCTTGCTGTCATCTGGAACTGAAGCTGCTGTGGGTCACTTAAATTAAGGTGGGAGACGACGAGTGGAATACCCACAAAAAAATGTAGTTCTCAAAGTCAGACAAAGCCATTAAAAAAAGTGATATATCAAAAAATTAGGGTTCCAAATCTACACTCAGCACCACTACAACCTTGTTGTGTGAAGCAGAACTCTTCAGCACCCTTTACATATATCATTCAGACTCACAAGTCCCATGTGTGACTTTTTAAAAAATCAAGACTTAATGCTCGAAATTCTTAGCCTATAGCTATATCTTCTTAGTCACTTAAACTGTAAATTGAGACGAAAAAATTACTCTTTTTGGCAGGACTTCTTGTGGATATCACTCAGTGGTATCTGGAAAGCAGCTCTGAATCCCTTCTCAAATGAATAACCCAATTAAACTAGTATCATCTGTCAGGGATCTAATATTATACCTCTCTGTGGTGGAATCTGAGTAGCTACAATTATGGCTCATTACAGCAAAATACTTCAGTCTTTATTTTACTGTTTAGTAAGCACCAAAGAAAACCTTCCTCTCCCTGGAACTTCCTTTAACCTTCCCTGCCCCCGTCACCAACCCAACACCTCACTTCTCTTGGAAGTGCTCCCACTTTGCTTGCTTTTGCAAGTCATGTGATGCCAGCACATGTCAGATCCTGAGGGTGGTCATTTGGCTACATGCCGTTGCTGTCTTACGCTGAACAGCTGGCATAGGGAGATGTGTTTAACTCTAGGGGTCCTCTCTCTGATCCACGCTAAAGTCAAATTCACTCAGTAACAGAGCAAGCTATTTCCTGCCCTAATGGAATGACAGAGCGCTACTGATGGAAAATGAGCTGATGATGTTTTATCTTTTGCCAGCATCCCCCGACAGCCAGTAACATAAATTGAAATGCTTAAGCCAAGCTATATATGATCCCCCTCTTCGAAAAATAAACAAATCCTGAACAGGCCTTATGGAATCTCAATAGCAGAGTCCTCGGGTGTGATCTGGGGCTTGATTTGTATTTTCTTGGGTGACAGCCCATCTGGTCATCTTTCCTTTGGCCCATAAATGCTCCTTTGAAAAGCTCCCCTTCCTCCAATGGCTTAATTTCTCCTCGGAGCCATAGTGGGGGAAAAGTAAATGGATAGTAGGAGGGTGTGCTCAACAGTATTTCATTCAGAGCGAAAACGGCCCATTTCCAAATGAATAAATACAAATAATCCTGCCTTTACAACAGAGGGTGATTATGGAAAACCCCTTTTCTAAAGTTGCAGGCAGCCAAGAGCCCTTCATTTCTCACTACTGTGTATGGCCAGGAACTCAAATCCTCATGCCCTCTCTAAAGAGAGACTGGTCATGCATTCACATTGTGAAATAGCTTTCATGGCAAGAGTTATAGAAAACATAACTGTCCCTGGGAGACAGAAGGGAGGGAACTGTCATTATTTGATGTTGGATTTCATTAACGTGGCTGACTGATGAATTGCTTTCCTGAAACACAAACTGCACTCAAGGACTAATGTCTTCTGGGCTCAGGATGCAGCTAGTTACCATCAGTTAACCAAACATATTAGGAACGGGACGTAAAATAGTGCCAGGTCCTTATTGGTCCCTTAAAAGTGGCATACATAAGGCTCTTTTTTTTACAAGCACATTTTGAATATTTAAAGTTTTCCAGATTAGGAGTATCATCTGGAAAATATAGTATCTAGTTACTTGATTTACCAATTAAAAAAAAACACAAGAATTTGTGAAAATGATAATTCCTGTAGAATTTTAAGTTTAAAACTTCAGGTAGTGTAAAGAATTATTTTAAAATTTTGGCTGCACTTAAAATGAAACGGGTTTGGTTTTTTTTTAAAGCACATATTAATTTCCACACCTTATTGTAATTGCTAATCATTCCCCAAAACTGCTGGAAAGGAAACCACAAGGATCATAATGACAGTACATTGGAGAAAGAGAAAAAAGAAAGAAAAAAAAGGGCATAAACTAGCATGAGCAATACACTGTATGACAGACCTAATTCTACTTAATAGTCTCACAACATGTGAAATGAAAAAGGTAAGAAACAAATAAAATAAATAGTAAAAAAACAACCTGGACGTTCTGATGTTTCGTTATAGTCAGTTGAAATTCAAGGTGTAACACATCTCTAACTACATTAAGGCTGAACTAACAGAATATCTATAAATAATAAACTATATATAGATGTAATTTAAAAAAAAACTTATAAGCAAGTAAGTTTAAAGTAACATAGATGTCATCTAACTCAGATGGAAGAGAGTGTTATCATCCACCTGTTAAATTCTGCTGAAAGATATATACTTTTAACCTCCTGTGAAGCTGCTCTGCTTTGAACAAATGCTTTCTGAGTCAAGGAAAAGGGCCTGGTTTCATCTGTGTTTATTAATCTTGACCCCTGTCTCACACTCTCAGCTGAGCCATCTCTCCAGAAAAGCTGGATCTTCAACTACTGTTCACCTGAGAGTCTCTCCTTGGAAATGCATACACAGCCAGGATCATAAAAGCAACACAGTGCTGTCAGAACTTTTCCTCCCCAGTAAAGTGAGAGCTGTGTTTATTTGTGCTGCCAAGCAGACAGTGACATGGGGTGAGGAGGGCAGGAGGAGCACAGAGAGGATATTAACGAGGCAGCTGCTCTATTTTCAAGAAAAAAAGTTTTGTGTGTTCATGAATCAGCAGAAGTTGACAATGACATTGAAAATGGAAATAGTCTTAATTGTAGATGTGCAACCTATACACATCACCAGTACTATTTATAGAATGTTGACATTAGAGGACTAGACGAATTTGGAGGGTTCTCATTCTAAATTAGACATCATTAGCAGCTGGCTCTTTCTATTAAGGACTGGTCTAGAAGACAATCTACCAATGTGCTACTCATCCCCTTCCTTTCAGTCAGGAGAATGGGACAGTGCCTTCACAGGAATTTCACACTACAGACTAGTAAAAAGATACAGTTTTGTCATACTCTCCTGTGATAATTGTGTTTTAAAACTATTAAAATCTGAAAAGTCATAGCAACAGAAACAATTGTGGGTACAGAACTGTGTCTAAAATACATGGCTTTTTGAACTGGATCAGCACTCTGTGACCTAAAGTGCTTCCTAACATAGTGGTCTAAGGTTACAAGTAGGGAACGTCAAACATGTCAGGAATCACCACACGGCTCTCAAACATAATCTGTGAGGGTAAGATACGGTAACACTGCAGAGGGTCTTCTGAGAAAATGATTCTTGAGCACAGGAGCCTTGGCCTGTTGAAATCCATGAATGATATCAGCAGGATAAAGGTGCCATTTCCATTCTATCAGTGAGTAAGAAGAACATTTTTGCCAAGCTAATATATAAAAAAGAACCTCATAATTAAACAAAATAACTTAAAAATAAGGATAAAGATGTGAAAGTCACATATAAAAAGATTCTTTTGCAATGAATTCACAGGAGATGAAAGAATCCAATTTTATTAAAAGCTGGATTTAAGGCATTTGAAACTGACACTTCTGTGATTATTACTACCATTTCGACTAAAATACTTCTTGTAATATTTCTAATTAAAATATTGGAATACCTGATAGTGCCCAAGAGATACAAACTGAAATAGACTAGACCGTGTCAGGAAGCAATGTGAAACATAATTTTCTTTCACCACTTCAAAGTCAACTCCACTTGAATGCAGTTTAAAAATAATAAGTTCAAAAAAAACCCACCACTAAATTTAGAACTGAAATTATATGGGACCCAAAAATAACTGTTTGAAAGTTAAAAATCTCAGAGGTCTAAATAATAACGAAAAGAATGTGTCTTTTAAAGTGTGCTGGAGCCAATTCTGAGGTATATTATTCCAGTTTTCCGCTGATACAATTTCTGTGAATGTCAACTAAGTTTCACCTGCCTAAAAATGAAGCAACTAAGTAGTAAATCAGAAGCAAGGGCTATAACCCCAGTGGGTCTTCTCAAGACTTCAAGCATAAGAGTGAAATGTGAGTCTTGAAGCCAAATAAAAGGTTATCAATAATTCAGCATTGGTATTCAGGCACGCAAACACCATTACTGGGGTTGGTGTTTATCTGTGCTCTTAAAACATGTTTAAAATTAGAACATAGGCCAAAATATAGACTCATTCCATGGAACTGATCCAGATTTACAACAGTGGTATATGCATGTTCACTCCAGGTTTACATCAAGATCATTTAAAGACTAATCCAAAAGTCACTGAAATCGATGGAAAAACTTCAGTAGATTCAAGAGGCCTTGGATCAAGTCCTACCAGAATTATTTGGCTCAGTGACATTGCAAGGTTTCATACTAACTTTTTTGCCTTAATGGCTCTTGTAGAGTAAATTTGTTCTGTCAGGAAATCAAAGCACAGTGTCATGCCAGTCACTAAAGCTCAATGTCTTTTCTCAAAACAAGTCCATGTTCTTTCTATTCCATTACTCTGTCCCATGAAAATATGGCATGAAGGTAAGGTGATAGTTTTGTTTATTCATGACTCTCAGTAGAAAGCAATGCTTCTTTTATCCTCTTACAGCAAGTGATTATAACTCATAAATCTTAAGTTGTTTTACTCAGCAAGACATATTTCACCAAGAAAAATGCATCGTTATTGACACATTCAGCATCCATTAAGACAATTTTATTGAATTATTTTATAGCTCATAACCACAATACAAAACATGCAAAGAAACCTTTAGAAATCAAAAATGGAAGCATAAGTTAAAAAGCAAGATGTGCTATCTAAGATGCCAGGAACACAATCCCGTTATCATTTCTGCACAACCGCCACCTGAAGCTGAGTAGACTGTGCATGAGTAACTGGAGGCAAAATTTGACTATAAAAATCAGTAAAAAGATCAAATTTAAAAATGCAAAATCTACCATATCAAAGGACAATGGTATATGCAGGTGTTCTACTGGATGCTTCAAAGAGACTTTCTATGTAGCTATTGAACAAGGACAATTAAAAAAAGTTCACCTCAAATACCTTGTTGGTTTGTATCTTATGTCTAAGGTGTTACAGCCTTATGTTCCTCTGTTTATATGGTATTATATAAGTGGATATTATTTTATATAAACAACTACCTTTTCTTGAATCCTTCTACTAAACTAATAGCCCAAGTGTTATATCATAGATTAGTTACAAGTCAATTCACAACCATACTACAAAACTTTACCTAGTTTTCAAATAGTTGCTTTTCTGATTCATCAAATAATCTCTTGAATTTTCCTTTCAGACTCTAATTTGGTTGCCTTCAGAGCTCAGTACTGGAGAAACAAAAACCGGAACATTTATGGTGCCTTCTAATCTACTGTTCTGCTAGAGCAGGGCTCTTTCTGAATCCACATACTCATCTTTTGTAAGTCCTATTTTAAATCAGTTACGCATTTGGAACAAAATTCTTCTCCTCTTGGGACTTCTTCCTAAAGAAACACACCTCTATGGTAGGAAATCTTCCCTGCTTTGCAGGAGAGGTAACTTACTGCTGCCATGGAATTGATGCGGTCAATGTAGTAGTCTGGCCAGCTGGTAGCAAGCTTATTAGGGTCTTCTTGTTCCTGAAAAGAAAGTTAAGCAAGGTTACACAAGTAGCCTCTACAGGATGAAATGCCACTCCAGAACCCCCTGAGATTTTTCACTGCTCTGCTCTTTACTGTGTTATCTCCCCCATATTCTTGTATAATGCACATAGATGTGTGGCATTTATTACAAACATTTCTGAAAGTGTAAAGTTAGCACTGTCACCATGGTGTGTCAGATAAAAAGAATCCTCTTCAGCTAAGATCATTAAACACAGAACAATAAAGTTTGATGGAGACACAGTTATCTTTGGCATCTCAGCAACAAACCTCAGTCCCTTAAACATATTATGTTTCCCTGAAGAAGGATAGCCCATTTACAGATAGCAGGCTTATATTTTTTAGCTTTATACTGACAGATCTTATAAATTATTTGGCCTCTTTACTGTTAGGGTGATGTTGGAATTCTCCAACAAAAGGGTTTAACATCTGCTGAGGAGAAAAAAATCAAGTCATGGAACCTGAAAAGAAGCCAAAAGGCTGTATTGTTTTGATGTGATAAACAAAAACAGGCCCAGACTGGACATTAGGAAGCATTTCTTTACCAAGTGTGTGGTCAAACATTGAACAGGCACCCTAGAGAGGTGGTTGATGCCTGTTGATATTTAAAAGGCATTTGGACAATGTCCTTAACAACGTGCTTTAACTTGGTCAGCCCTGAATTGGTCAGGCAGTTGGACTAGATGAACACTGTAGGTGTCTTCCAGCTGAAATGGTCTATTCTATTCTATCCTATCCTATAAAGTTAAGCAAAATGTCAGAACATCCTAAGGAAAAAAACAGCATCCCCTCGATTACAGTAGAGTCAGCATTAATCCTTCCATCCCTACCTCACAAATAATCCACCTTAAATCCTCCTCACTAGACTAGTCTCAACCAACCTTCTAAAAAATGCCTACAGCAACACAGGAACCAATTCCTTCTTGTTATTTTACTGCTCAATAGAAATGAGATTTCTTTCTACTAAATCTATTTATTTCTAGATAGGTGTAACAGTCACGGATAACACAAGGATTGGTTTCTAGGATTCTAATCTCCCATTCTAAACTACAAATAATTAAGTCTCCTAGCATATGATAAAATATTGAGCTACTTAATTCATCCTAAAGATACGCAAAGATGTATGAAGGCTGTGTGGATCTCACCAATTCTGTCTGTGCATGAATGAATGCTAGGAAAGGTACTCTGGAAGACATGCATAACAATATTAAAAGTGTAGGTCTATCAGAGCACCTCAGATATTCCAGCACTATTTGGTTTAGAGATGAGAAATAGCTCTACCTGCTATTAAGCCACATTCAGAAAACACGTCGGTACCCGACAATTTCCTGCCAGGCTACATACCAACACATGGCAGCAGTTCTGCACAACTCAAAATCTTCATACTTAGAACTAAAAATAAAGTCATGACTGAGATTTTTATATTTCCCTTTCTTTCTTCCAATGGGTTTTCAACATGTAAACTAAAGAACTAGCTCCATTCACCATACTGAAAAACAGCTTTGTTCTCATCTAGAAAATGAGAGCAGAACAGACACATCAAGACATGTCATATAACTCTTTTTTAAACCCTTGCATCCAACTGAACAACTAAGAGGAGTAGAAGATTTAAACAAAGCATCATACAGTAAAATATCCTTGTATAAAAAGTATGAAAGACTGGCAAAATGCTAAGAGATACCAACTACATCCACAGCTGCTATGCCCCCACCACCCCATGATAATAAATTAAGAACAAGTTGACATTTCTCAAATTAAGTGAGAAGTTCTGCTGATTTTCTTTTCTTCCCTTTCCTGACCACAACAAGCACGAATCTGGTGGACTCACATATTACAGAAATATGCAACCCCCAGACAACAGGCAGTTAGAGTTGCCACACTACATGTTATCGATAGACTGCCTTTTGCTGCCCTTTTCTGTGCAGAATAATGTCTAGTGGCAACCATAACCCTGAGAATGGTTTCACACTTGGAAAACCTTAACCTCCCATGCAAAAATTAATATATGACCTTGACGATGGAAAACCAAATAAAAACATAAAACAGATAAATACAGCATGATTTTTATATGGTAATCTTATCACTCTCAAAGAGAACAATAGAGATGAGGAGCTAATCTAAAAGTAGTGAAGTAAGGTCATTCCTCAGGGAACCAGGTAAGCCACTGACCTGAAGGGCAAGGAGTGCTCGTGTGCCCTTCTGAAATTTTTCTCTGTAGACAATTATAAAAGTCCTAGTGACAGCTATAATTGTTTGCAGAATACATGTGACAAGAATATTGTCAGAACATGGAATACATGTATTCTTTATACTTCTGCCTCCATTCTGAATTCCAGGTAAAGAAACAAACACAGATAAATTAAAGAATGCCTGAATTCATCCTTTGTATTCCAAAATAAGCTACAATACTTTTTCTCCTTAAAATTTGTTAGGGGGAAAAATGTATAAATGCTGGAATGGTACAACTAACATTTCTAGATGTCTGTGTTAGATATGCAGGCTGAAAAGCATCAGGATAGATGCAACAAAAAAGTGAGAATTCTAATTTCCTACCTGAACCCAAACCACTAGAAATCTCACAATCAGAAGAAAGGACAAGAATACTCCAATCTCCTAAAATGTATCTGTATATGCAGTTAGCTTAACAATTAAGGCATGGTCCTTGGTATATTCCACTTTTGACCATTCTCCATCCACTAAAAATTGGTCTGAACTCTGAGTCTGCAAGTCTTATGATTTGGATTTAATTAAAACCGGAAGAAAATTTTTTTCAGTGGAACACAGCAGGCGTAAGATTTTTTCCTGAATTAAAGCGCAGTCTGAAAATGTACTGCACATTGCTGAGGTTAAAAAAGTTTTAGTAGATACTCCACAATGCAATTCCTCACTTTCTGAAGTTGTTTTGGTCTAAAAGCATATTAAGCAGAAGAATCCATTCCATCTCGGTGGTCTTCTACATCCCCTGCTTGCAACAGAATTCTATGGCTATCAATGTGTGTTTTACTTCACTAGAATAAATACTTGTGTACTCACAACCTGGCACTCTATTTCCAAAATGAAGTCCCAGAAATACTCAGAAATACTCCTTATACTCAGGATGGGCATATAGATTTCTATTCAGCCCCATGAAGTCCTTAGGTGGCAAAATGTTATTTATATCAGTCACCTGGGCAACATTTTGAAGAGAGTCAAGTTCACACATGTAGCATCAGAGCAGTTGGAAAAAAAAAAAACAAAACAAAACCATAACAAACCAATAACCCACACTAACTGGCTAAATAATGTGAGTTTTGCCCTTGCTAAGAAATTGTTGTACTAGGCTTTCTCTCAGAGAGGGAAAGATGAGTCAAAAACAGAAAGCAATTCAGGATGTGGGGTGGGGTGCAACAACAGGGTGCTGGGGGGGTTGTGTATTGTTTTTAATATATTCAGGGGTTTGACCCTCAAATAAAATCTCAGAGAAAACTGCAAGGCAAAATGATGATAATGGCAAAACCCTTCCCCAGCTGCAAGAGACATAGAGAAGGAAAAAAACCCAACCAAAGAGAAGGAAAAAAAAAAAAAAAGAAAAAAAGGAAAGAGGCTCTAATACATAAAGCCATATAGGTATCAAAAGCTGGAAACAATAACCCATCTGTATAAGGGAAAACATTAGCTGAAGGAATCTATTAAAGCAAAGCCTTCTTTTAGCTCCTTGAATAGTGTAAATATTACATTAAAAAACAGGCGTCAGCTTGTGGACTTTATAAGGGGCCATATCATTCTTCACTGGAGTAACAACTATGTAACTGCTGTGAAAACAGGATCTTGATACTATACAAGCCTGCAATATAGCCAAGGTATTATATAGGCTTTGACACTAATTTGGACAGGCTCCATGACTTGGTGGAAAGTGGAACTTATGACTTCATCCCAAATAGGACTTAATGGAGTTCTGCAAATATTTGGACCATCTGAACCAATCAAAATGAAAGAAAATAAAGCAAAGAATTGTGTGCACAGCTCAGCTGATCCCAAAAGCCTTTTTGCAAATCCTGGGAGACCTGATCCATCAGGCAAGCTGTTTCTAGAGAGCAGAGACTTTTAGTGGATGCCATGTCAGCAGGACAAGCATTTGCAATAAGAGACTTAAGCATTATGGACCACTGCCTCTGTTGCAAAACATTTTAACAAGAAGTACCAAACATTAGTGTTACAAAAATCATGTGGAAATGCCAGATATTCATGGCCGAGTGGATCAGGAAAATGAAAGACACTGTTTATATGGTGAGTGGTTCTTTCAAGATGGTTTCAGTCTTGAAAGAAACAGCACATGAAAAGCCTGTACAGTAACTGCCTGCATTGAAGCTCTTTTGAGGTGAGCACTGGGTTTCAGTTTCCAGTGATGACACACTGCTATTGCACTCTGCAGCAAAATGATTGCAAAAATGCTGAGCAGCTCTCTAGAGCATGTCCTGAAAATCTGAGCACATCAAAGCACGAATAAATACATTAACAAAATTATGAAGACTTTACAAGTCTTCCCTCCTACAGGTAGAGACAGAGAGGCATATATGCTGACATGGCAATTAAAACTCACCCAGGAAAACATTGTCAGAGTTAAGAACACTGATCTGACACTGAATCAGTCATTCTCTCATTTCCACCATCATTTATACCAGGGTGTTTTTATTCAATGTAGACAATTACCAACTCCCTGGGATCAGCAGATGCTTGCCATCCCTGGGGTGTCCAACCACTACACGGAGTTTGCCACTACCTGCACACACCCTCATGTGATAAATTGCCAGTGATGATGACTCCAGAAGCCCTTCTAACATGCATACTAACAAAACAACATTTCCTCCCTGAACAGTTGCATCAAGAAATGCATCATGTATTATGGATGTCATACGAAAAGCCTGGGTACTATTGTGATGACATCTATTCATTGGCAACATGACTTCCTTCTCAAATCTCTTCAGAACAGCCAACAGCTGTTTTACACTGTTTAAAGCAGAATGGGAACAAGCCACACATGATGGAAAATGTGGTTTTAAAACCTTTCTTGGACAAGAAGCCATGATATCGTTCATTGGGCTCCTCTCCATATCAATAAAAACAGTGTGCAAACACAGATGAAGAAAAGGAAATGAGGCTACTGTAATATAAATTCCTGTTCAAGCTTGTTCACTGCATCATGTCCAGTCACTGCATGCTCAAGTTTAAACTCAGGTCACAAAGGATTGCATTTTCTTGCAAGATCTGCATTAAGGTTAGTACGGTTCATGCCTTCATGCATCATTCTAGTACATCACAGAGCTGAAAGAAAGGTTATTTTCCCTGGTCTAATGGGTCAGCATCATCACATACAGTTCAGAAAATATAAATCACAGAGTTCAAGTCATTACAAGAAACATATATCATTTAAGAAAAAGTGAAATATGCTATTTATCATATTGAGTAAGCCCCTGTAGCTATTTTTTTCATATTTCCCATTAAAAAGCAATGGCAATGGGAATCCTGATTACAAATAGTTGGGCATTTTGCTTAGGTTTGTTTGGTTTGTTTTCTTGTTTGTTTTTTAATGCCAGTTCACTGAAACTTTAACATGACTTTCATCAATTGAGATGACAGCTTTGCTGGATAAAGATTCTCTGTTTCTGGTTGAAGCCCCCTCACACTCTTCACAATAACAGCGTAGCTGGTAAAATGTTCATCTGAGATGTTCAGGATTCAGACTTGTTCCATTTCAAAGTGACGTGCATGATCCTTGCTCTTCACATGAGTATTCTGACCACTAAAGATAAGGAGGAGTTTTTGTTTGCTTGAAGGGTGGAAGATGGCTATCACTCGTGCTTGATTTCCCACAAGTCCTACTTTTTTCCCTTTAGAGATTTAAAGACTCAACTCCTGGCATCATCTGCTATTAATGCCAAATACAATACAATCTTGTAACACCTGGCACCACGCACTGACAAAGGTTCTTAAAGAAATTAATGTATTGGGTTTTTTCAGCAAGATCAGCAGAAACAGGAAAAACGGGATGCAGACACTTACACGGTTCCCAGTTACACAGGAAATCTGTAGCACAGCCAAGAATCAATCCACATTGAAATTGTACTGCACTCCCATCCAAATCACCATTTTCCCTTTTTCATGAATGACCTACTGACTTTTCTTCACTTTAAGGAGTTCAGCTTTCAAAGAAACATTTACTTGTTCATTAACACACCGTCCATTCTACTGGCTATATCTCAGTTCAGAGCAGCCAAAGTTTCACAAATAAAAAGTAGTTTTATTAAAAGACACAAAATGTGTTTGATCTGCTGTGGGATGAAATGCTAATCCAGAAGTGGAGCTAAAATACATCGAAGCTTTTCAGACAGTTTATGCCTCCAAAAAGCCAACCATGTCCCAAGGGATGCTAATTTTGAAACAGGACAGACCAAAGCACTGAGCCATTCACTAGACAGATGTGGTCACTGTTCCATTTCTCAGACTCCATGGCTAGCATTTACACAAATATTCTCAGAGTTTGGGGAAGGAAGCTGTATCCAAGCCTTCTGAGCACAATTTACCCAGACTGAGAAAAACAAACATTACTTCTCTTTCCTGAATTAAGCTATTGATGTGCAGATAATAATCCTTATGCTACAAAAGCAGTCTACTGTATAACTTATTAAAAGAGAATATTCATTAATCACCAGCTGGAGCATGCAACTGAGTAGTTTCTAATTGCCTCTCACAAAGGTCAGGTGTAGCCATACATGCTTCCAGTTCACTGCATTATGACATGGGGATATTTTACCTAACAGACTACAGGGTGTTTATTGAGGTTTTTTCCTTTTTTTTTTTTCTTTTTTTTTTTTTTCTTTGCTTCATTTAGCCTCAGCTCTGTCCTGCTGCCAGTAATTTGACATACCTAATAATGACTTCTGATGCTGGTTACTAACCAGCCTTTCAAAAGAAGAATCAAAGCCTTCATATTATTATTAGTATTACAAAATGCCTTATAATGTGGAACTCTGTGTCAAAAATAACGAAGTTTAAAGCACAAAAGTTAAAAAAGGATACGTTTATGAACAATGAGAATTTTTTCTTAGAAATAATTCCCTAATGCTGAGAGAAGCTTCAGTGATCCTGAAATCCTTAGCCTTTAGAAATTAAAATGGACTATCAGTCATTTTTGAAAAGATGGTTGGCTCTACCACAGCTGAAAAACTTTCCAGTCCAGTTAAATTTATGCTTTATTTTGAATTGATTATGCCATCCCTCACTTTTTTTTTTTTTGCTTACCAAGCACCAACAGATACAGAATCTCCAGAAGTTGTACATTGTATACACACACCGTGTGTCATTTCCAACCTCCTCTAACACTCAAAACCACTTCAAATTAATTATTTCTAATTGGTATCATTCTAATGGAGGTGAAGGCCATGGTTTTATTTCTTATCCTCCAGAAAACATGTGAGATCCATTGCATATACACACAGAGACAGTTTCTCACAGAAAATAGACTGGAATGCCATAAGTGGCAAGCAAAAAGGTTGCCAGTACAGCATTATGAGCCAAAGAATTAATGTTTTCTCAAATCTCAGAAGTCTCAACCACTGATTTTAATGTATAACTGCAGTGTTTAAACCAAGATTAAGTTTTATAATAAATATGTCTGGCACGAGACTTACAATAGATTACTGATGAAGAGAGTCCCATTTTAAGAAACTTTCTATTTTAGTAGGGTTGCATTGTACACTTTTCCTTTTAAGATCCTGTCTTCTCTTCTTTTGACTTTTTATCATTTTCCTTAATACAGACAGATGTAAACTTGTTGTCAGCACTGACTGCAGCAGCCTCTTCATCATGACCTGTAAATACAGGTCATACAAGTCTGTTTGTCCCTCATGAAATATATTTAGCCCTGCTATAAGGTGGGAATCATGCCATCAGCAGGCATTAATTTAGGGGTATAGTGTGTGCAAGAGGACAACTTGTCCCTATACTTACAGAACTACTTAATTGTACAGCTGAGACCACACTGAATTATCCAGTGATTTCAGCCCTCAGGACAAAGCTTACTTGCCAAATTGGAGTCTACCAATATTACACATTTTTCCTCTGCTGAATGTTTAACTTCTGTCATGGAAGTTGGTTTCTTGTTGGGTAAGTTCTCCTGACTCTGTTGTTTGCTGCCTAAAGATCATTCTGTCCTATTAACTGAAGTGTAATACCTTTTATGTGCTCTACTTTTCAGAAGTCCCAATCAACTGACATTTTGCAGTTGATAAGTGTGTAATCTAAATAAAAACCTGCCAAATAAGGTGATCCATGAATTCCCTGCTCTTCCAAAGAACAATTTCTTAGAAGCCTATCTTTCCTCAGCCCATTCTGTAATCTTCTATGGAAGATGAAGGGAAACACCCATTATGAAGGACCCTACCAATCAGAAGATTGATTCATAATCTTTCTACTCAGGGGTTCTTCAGAAGACGAAACATTTCTCATGGACATGCACAGCTCTCCAGGTGTGTGCCTGTGGACTTACACTTTATTCCTGAACCACAGCTGTGTCCCCACAAACCTGCAGGAAACTTGAGGTCAGGGTCAAGGTTCTGCATTCATTCCTGTGGCAGGTGAAGCCAACAATCTGTCACTATCCCAACAACTCCTAAGCAGCAGCAGCAGGACATACTCTATTGTTTCACTAACATTCAAGCTCTGCATTGTCCTTACTACTTTTCAGTCACTACTTATAATACAAGCAGTGTGTGTGCATTTCCATGCAAGCATTAACCCTGTTCGGCTTACAGTCAACATGTGGATACAGCAGGGACAGAAAGGGACTTTTTCCTTACCCATCCGGCTTACCTTGTCCCCTTTCCAACAGCACTATTTTCAGTTGCATCCCCACCACATTAGAATGTTGCCACTTGGACTGTCTCCTTCCTCACTTCCTTTCCTCCTCCTCTGGGCATTCTTTAGGCAATGTGAAAAGCCACAGAAGGGCCCAGACTGTGTAACTGAGCCTCCTGTCTCCCACATGCCTGCGCTGCAAGTTTATCTTTTTTTCCCACTGTTTATCTCCAACAAGCAATCACTTATAAACTTTTGTAAATAAAATGAAGTCACCTACCATTAATGGCAAACACCCTGCACGTTGCTTGATGATGGGAATGAAATGTCACTATCTGTGCTCAAATATAAATGGAAATACTTAGGACACACCTATCTAGAGCCAGCAGAGATATTCAGGACAAGTCCTTCTGGGAGCACATAGAGAATTTGTTAACACCAAACTCTAAAAGGTGTCTCTTCACTGTTCATAACATGTACATTGTCTGTTTTAGCAGCGATGCACACTGCTTCTTCCTTTAGTTCACTTCTCCACTGGGCCCTTTTACCAAGTGTGATGACAGATGGTCAGAGCAGCCACATATTTTCTATTTTAGTTCATCATTTAACCCATCACTACTGAAAAACCAGCAAAGTTAGGAGTCTTTGGACAGGTGAACAAAGGAAATAAATACAGTCTGACAGGCACATAGCTTTTAATCTGCTAGCTCAATATTTGAGTGTGTTACTCAGTTCCTTTGTCTACCTCGGCCCTTTCCATAAACAGGTAAAACTATTTCTCTGAGCCTTCATTTCTCTCACCTATTACATCTGCAAAATGTTTGGGATTCCAGGTGCCTTTCAACAGATTACAGAATATCATGGAAAACAATATGATTTTCACGTCAATTAACTTGCATAGCTGAAACTGTCACTTGTGACTGCAATGGAGACTAAACAACTTTCCAGAAGCGTAGGAGAAAATTTCTTTCTTTTTGTTCATGACTGTCACTATGTCCTGGCAACAATTCTTTACTGTGCTCATTTCTTTACTTTTTACTGAAAAGTTCTGCTCAGTATTCACTGGTGTTTTTTAAGGCTGGTGGACAGTCAGTGAAATTCAGAATACAGAGAAGAGTCTGTACCAAACTTGCTTCTCACATACCAGAGAAACATGCTAGTTACTTATACATTCTTTGTTCTTGCTTATCCACGGAAGACTAATTTGAACAATGAAAACTGCATTGTACGGAATACATATTACTATTATTTTTGCATACCGTCAGCAGGACTGACTCATATGTGGATTGTGGAGACCCAGAACTTTTGCAAGAGGACGTACACCACATAATCCAGTGGCAGCAACTAAGTCGCGCTATCAGCATTTACACGTACTTCCCATACAGCAGAATGGGATCGCTCACCATTATTTTTTTTCTTAAGTACAGTAAATCACACCATGTTAGTAGGAAGAGAGCTGGATCAATGTTTTC
Source organism: Lophotriccus pileatus (assembly GCA_035583135.1). Lineage (NCBI taxonomy): Eukaryota > Metazoa > Chordata > Aves > Passeriformes > Tyrannidae > Lophotriccus > Lophotriccus pileatus. The sequence goes on from JAWWES010000115.1 coordinate 29,550,219, forward strand.
TCGGTTTTTTTGCTCTCCCTCCCCCCCTTTTTTGTTCCTTCTTTTTTTTTCCATGCTTGGGTTAAATCTGCACCCACTGAGCTCTCCCAAACTCCCACAGAATGCAAGCTAAATGCAAAACACAGCATTAGGCATGATGATGACAATTTTCCAACTATTACTGTATGAATTCAGAACTATTTTGGACCCGATTTTTGGTATGTATTGAGTTCTATCTTCAACTGAAGCATTAGAAGCTCACCTGAAAAATGCAGAACTGCAAGATGGACACAAATTCTACATACTAAGAACGTCTATAGCAGATAACATGGCAAGTTTTGGCACTTATGTCTTCAGCGGTTTGAATTAATGAGCTGGGAAGACATTTTCTAAGCAACTACTAACCCTTCTTGTTGGAGAGACAGAGGAGTGGGAGGAAGAAACTAAAAATATTGCACGCTGTTCCCATGGGGTGGGGGAGGGCACGGAAGAAAATACTTTTCAATTATACATAAATAAATATATAATTTCAAGATCCTGACCCAAGGTAACCTCTTATACCAGGATAAATAAATGAGTCTGCAATTGTTAGCATGGCAACATGGAAAACACAAATCAAGTAGAACAGACAATTTGGAAAAACTTATTTCCTCTTATGTCTGCTACAATGTGGTCTTTTAGATATCATGATTCCAAGATGTAATAATGGTATATAATCTGAATTGTGCATGCATTTTTGCCTCCTTGAGACTAAACTTATACTTTAAACCATTACAGGTATGACTTTAAGAAAAAAAAATAATTAAGAGGAGGAGTCTCTCACATTATTAAGCCCATAATATTCTTCCTTCAAGTACACACTTGGGGTTACTTGCTATAGAAGAGAAATATCAAGGAAAAAAACATGAAGAAACAAATATAAGAACTTAATGATAAACCATAAAAAATAGGTAATGATTTTTCTCAAGTATGCTGATCTACCTAAGAAATAATAGTGCAAGATCAACAAATGTATACTTATATGAGATGAGAAAGAAAAGCCTAAATTCATTATATGGAACTATAAAGGAATGAGATGGTGTCTTACAAGAATCTCAAGTTTTATTCCCCCAGTGAGAACACATTCTCTGCATTAAATGGTGTAGAAGGAAATGTATATCATTTTAGGCTTTACTTTACACTGTATTAATGATGTTGGCCTAATTTGGGAGCTCTTGCTTCAGCCTATGACACCATTAACAGGTACCATCAATCAGACTGCTCTTTCACAATGAAAAGACCCAAATACACCACTAATGAAGAAATGTGTGCATTTGCTGCATTAGTGATACTCTTGCTGCATTTTGTCATTTTCTATTACTGTGCTTGTCCTGTGCTTGTCATAGGCCAGAGTTTCTCAATTTACTGCTCTAAAGCCTACTTGCATTTATAACACAGTAATTTTTGAAGCCGTATGCCTGTCTTCCATACCTAGACTAAAGATACTAAAATGACCCAATGTCAACATCAAGCTAACAAATCATCCCAAACATCTGAGCATGAAGTAATTTTCTTAACAAAAAAAGGAACAGATGCTGGTGGGAAAAAAGCAAGTTAACTCCACAGTTGCCAGCATTTTCCAAACATCCAGCTGAAGGAATGTCGTGGTTTGCAAAGGGCAACATCCTCCCACTGTGACTTACCAGTGTTACGAGATTTCCAGTGGGCCCTAGGCTAACCGAAAGCAAGTCTATTTTCAGAGAATTCATTTGAGAAATTCCACATTTCAGACTGTTTCACCAGCAGCCTTCTGAGCTAAGGAAGTCACGCAGTCTTTCAGACAAAAAGTAACCATGGATCCCAGGCACTGGGAGGGAACCAAATAACATCTGCTACAGCCTATTTCAAGTAGTTGGTCTCATACGAGTAATACAGGATGGTATACAGTAGACTGCATAGAGCCTTAGTGTTTCCCCTTTTCTTTATAGGGCCATTCAGCTGCTTTCCTAGTTTGATTATGGTCAGTTCAGGGAACCACAAAGCAATTTAGGATGGAAGGGCACTTGGGAAGAAGGGACCGTCTCAAACCTAATTTCAAAGTTAGATCAGGATGTTCAGGCCATTGTCAAGGTTTGAATATCGATTCAAATTAAAATGGTGACTAAAGAGCTGAACTTCTCCCACAAACTTCTAAAGTATCAATAGGAAAAGAAACAACTTTCCGACGCACCAAAGACTTCAGACAAAGTCTAATTCCTCATCTCCAGTGTGGCCTTGATGGCCTCCGCCCTGTGCTCATCAGACATACTCATTGTTTAGCCAGCAACACCCTAACACTAAGCACTTAGCCTCCTACTGTCTACCAACTGCTTTTACTTTTAGGCTGTTACATGTGCTGTGAGGGTTACCGTGCATTTTCCAAACTTCACAGTGAAGAGAAAGTAGAAGCACCTAGCCCTACTCCCCCTCATCACTTCATGTTATCTGGGAGAACAACTTTCATCAGTCACATCCAAGCCTCATCAAGCTGGCACTCATTACAAGTAGCTTCTCAGCTACTGCAGCAAACCACCTTGTGTGTTCCCATCTGCTGCTCCCCCATACAGCATATGCAGTAACAACTCTAAAGAAGTGAACTTATAAGGGACACTTTAAATGCTCCTTAAAGCTATAACTCCATAACCAAAACAGTTTAATATTCCAAATCAATAACAGACTCTAAGAGTATTTCAAAGAGGAAAAAATATGGCAAGAAGATAGAATTGAAAACAATACAACTTCAAACCACCCACTTCATTTCTAATGAGACAACCACGTGCTTGGCACTCTTCATACAGAAAGGATGAACCCCAAAGGCTTTCATAGCTGAGATCAGACAATACAAAACCAAAAACCCGCACTCAGACAATACAATGGTGTGATCTTCATCTGGCATATTGTATCACTAAATGAGACCAGATGAAGATCCATTTTGTCTCTTCTTTAGGGAACATCTGTCTTCCTCTGAATATCTCAGAACTGGCTGAATGGCAGATCCCAGAGGCTCATGATCAGTGGCACAGGGTCTAGTTGGAGGTCTGTCACTAATAGTGCCCCCAAGGTTCAATACTGGGTCCAGTATCGTTTCACTCATTCATCAATGAAGGGGCAGAGGCCTCCTTGGCAAGTTCGCTGACAACACAAAGCTGGGAAGAGTGGCCGATACCCCAGAGGGCTCTGCAGCCCTTCAGAAGGACTTTGACAGGCTGGACAGAGAAGAATGGTTTGAAATTCAACGAAGGCAAATACAGAGTCCTGCAACTGGGGGAGAATAACCCACTGCACCAGTGCAGCCTGGGAGATGACCTGCTGGAAAGCAGCTCTGTAGAGAAGGACCTGGGGGTCCTGGTGGACAACAAGTTGTCCATGAACTAACAGTGTGCCCTGGAGCCAAGGAAGTCAATGGGGTCCTGGGATGCATCAGCAAGAGCACTGTCAGCAGGTCAAGAGACATTGATGAAGTCCCCTACCAGACATAAGTATTTGAAGAGAAGGTGCCAAGAGGACGGTTCAAGGTTCTTCTTGGTGGTGCCAAACGATAGAACAAGAGGCAAAAGGCAGAAACTGATGCAGAGGAAGTTCTGCCTGAATACAAGAACTTCATTACTGTGCAGGTGACCATGCACTGGAACAGATTGCCCAGAGAGGTTGTGGAGTCTTCCTCACAAGATATTCAAGAACGATCTGGATAAAATCCTGTGACACATGCTCTAGAAAGACCCTGTTTGAGCAGGGAGGCTGCAGCAGATGACTCCACCAGTAGTCCCTTACCAATTCTGTGATTCTGTGGTTTCCATGTATATCTCCTACTTTAAAGTAGGAACCTGAAGAAATGAACTCTATCTAAATACAATACCTAAATATCCCTGTTAGGCTATTGTATCAAAAGCTACAAAAGCAGCTTAGATCCCTCTAGCAGATTATAAATATATATATCTATATTATACATACTATTAAATTTTATATTTATAGTTTTAACAGGAGGATGAATCCAAAGTATAGGGTAAACTTCACTGTCTGGAAGCTGGAACCCCAGCTTCAAGTTTCAAGCAGGGTTTATAGCTATAATACAGCCTGGGTTTGGATTTGAAATTTTGCTCTGCAAGAGTCTGAAGGTAGGCATGGGCAAGGGGATGGTGGACAGATGTAACTTGCTCTCCATCCAGCTGCACAATATCAAGCAATACTTTTTATGGTGACATTTTGCTGACAATGCAAACCTCAAGGGCAAAACTCAAAGAGAGACTCTCGAAGAAAGAAAAAAAAACCAACTCGCCATGTAGACATTATCTTGAGTAATGTTAGACAGCCAGAGTGGGACCAAAGTGGGAGTTTGTGAAAACGAGCTGAAAATGGTATAAAAAGATGGTGGTAAAACTACTAAAAGTAAATCTGACAAATGCTAGGACTCCCCAGAGTATTCTGAAGCCTATGAGGATGGAGCACTCATTTTAGAAAATGGGAACTAAATACAAGGTGATGCTACTTCGTCACCTTGGAGGTGATTCATCACCAGGCTACTTCATCACCTGGGGGGGATGTAAATCTTCTCCAGAAGGGCATCTGGGGCTGGGGCACTCTTCAGCTGGACTGCAGCCTCAGTCATTTCAGCACTGGCCTGCGACCTCAATCAAAAGGGCTTGGACTCCTTGTGTAATGTAATGTGTAGTGCACAAAAGTGCCTTCTACTCCATCCTTGCTGCTCCTTGCAGTGAGCTTACCCAAGCCCGAAGATTTTCCCACAAGAACATCTTAGAAGACAGATAAGTGTAGTAAAGAAAATGAATGAACAGCACTTGAACTGAAAACATATTCAAATCTTTAAGACTGTACTTTAAAAAAATGAAAAGGAAAAGGAAAGGAAAAAAGAAGGGGGGAAGGAAAAAAGAAGGGGGGAAGGAAAAAAGAAGGGGGAAAGGAAAAAAGAAGGGGGAAAGGAAAAAAGAAGGGGGAAACGGAAAATGAAGGGG
>JAWWES010000115.1:29555254-29637799 GCA_035583135.1 Lophotriccus pileatus
AAGGGGGAAAGGAAAAAAGAAGGGGGAAAGGAAAAAAGAAGGGGGAAAGGAAAAAAGAAGGGGGAAAGGAAAAAAGAAGGGGGAAAGGAAAAAAGAGAAGCAATGTTGTATGCAACATGTGTAAATTGCACAGGTAAAATGTAGGAGAGGATGGCATGGCCAGAATATTTCCAAAAAGTTTCCTAACATTGCCACTCTTTCATTTAAGTAGAGAGAGATGCATTTATGTATAAACATAACAATGACAAGGTCTTTGTAATTATACAATTATTTAAATCAAGCACTTTTGGAGACAAGGAGTTTCCTGACTCCTACTTGCATATTCAGTTTGCTAGTTCTTTTATTCATCAGGTAGAAAAAAAATATAATTGACAGATATTTAAAAAAACAATTGCAGGTGATGGCATCATAAGGAAATTTATTTCTTTTCTGCCTATTGACTACTGCAGACTATGGTTCAGATAAATTTTGCTCATCATTTTTATATCTTATTTTGCTATTGTGGAAAAGCTTTTCTCTAGACCTCTTTCCTATAATAGAAAAAGGAGAATAAATTTAAGGATTATAAGTACGTACTCTTTTTCAGATGCTGTAAATGCCTAGTTCCAGAAAGTTTCAGTGTGCTGCTTATTACTTCCGTACTTGAGTTTGAATAATTTCACTTGAGGAGATAAAGCATAGTCAACTCAAAGCAGCTATTCTATGGTACAACTAAAATCCCAAGAGTGCAAAATAACACTAAAATATCTAAGACGTCAACACAGTTATTAGGATTGAGATGTTTGTTGGGTTTATTTGTTCAATTGGAAAGAAACTGTAGGATACAGCTAGTCTAGTCTGTACTTCAGAAAGAGATTTGCTACCAATTTTTTCCTCAAAGACAGACGGGTAAAAAAAAAACAAAACCCCTAACTTGCTTAACTCTGCAAAATGTGTGTGCTTACTACTAAAATCTGCTCAACTGAAGGCTTACAAAATAGTCTCTGGAGGCAGGAAAGGCCATAAAAAGAAAACAACCTGACTTGCTTTCCAATAGCAATAAGTCTAACAGCTTGTAGGATTGTTCAGAAGGCAATAAGCTATTGCCCGCACAGTGAGGCCTCATTCTTTGAAACACAGACTGCATCCAAAGCAGTGTGTGCTGAAACAGTGGAATACCTGCATTTTCTACCCTCTTGAGGATCCCAATAGAAGTTCACTTACAGATTAAGTAACATTTTCTCTCCATATCATTATCTGATCAGTATTTAATGAGATTATATACATTAGTATCAGCTTCTGGTAAAACAGCACTGAAGAAAACTGGTTTTCTAAATTGTGACATCTGAAATGAACAAATAAATACATCTGAAAGCTTGATCTAGTGCTGGATCTAATTCCTGTCAAACTTATATCTGGTAGGAAATCTAGAGATAATTTAACAAAAAAGAATTACAGAAGTGGATTTATGTTTTATGAAAATCTAAATTTCAGCTTATGGTGGAGCTCATAAAGACCATTCTAAACAAAACCAGAATAAAGTACCTGAACTAAGGGAGGATGTCATAATTGGTATTGTCTACATATGGCTTTACTTAGTATTCAATATCAGTGGAAGTTCAGGCAGAGGCAGAGGCAATCTAAAACATTGTTTTAGGTAGAAGGTCAGGGTCCCATCAGAGGCAACTAATGATTGTTCTGATACAAATTAAGACAACTACACCTCTCATTGTCCACCCTATACTGATTAATGGTAAGGTAGAGAATGGCTGAGATTCAGAACACATTAGCGTTTTCCCACAGAGCAGCCTTTATTCCTTGCAAGCAGCAAATCCACAAATCAGAGGGAAGCATTCTCTATAGCTGGTAGCTAAAGCCACTACTGTTTCAGACAGGAACCCAGAACGGCCAAAAGTGACCAAAGCAGACATGGCTGTATAATACTGTGTGAGTGCTCCTCTGTAGATATCACCCACAACCATGAAATCTCTGTCCAGAACTAAACCTTCTGTGAGTACTGAGGACTGTTAACTGGCAAGTTGTACCTCTGGCATATCTTTCAATACCCAGACATACCTGCCTTCCCTTATTTCTTCAGAAAGGCTTGGTATCAGAAACAGGTGGAATGAGTTTTTTAATACAACAGTGATTTTCTGCTAACATACTGGAAGCAGGTACCATAGAAGATGAAATCTAAAGTCTGTCTGCCAAGATAAATGTGCATCTACAGCAATGACTGATCTTCATTTTTGCAAGTGATTGTGAACAATTGTCTCAATCTGCATTTCCTGACCTGCTAGTGTTTTCAGTTGCCACATTACAAAGCATAAAGGCCATGCTTCCAAGGAAACTCAAAGAACCCAACATCAGCAAGACAGAGCTCTCTGGGGTCTTGTCTTGGATAGTGTTCTGCAAAGTGAGAAACTGGAACCTTTGTGGTTAAAATTAGACTACAAATTCTTCAGGGAAAAGGCAGCTTTGCTTTAAAACGAAGCCTGGAATAAGCTTCTCTTTCACTGTAAAACACTGATGATAGGTGGATTAGGCAGTAGGCTAGAGCGAAATGTCACACTGATCGTCTGAGTGCCTGTGAGGGAAACAGTGAATAACATTGGAAAGTTAAGGTTTCAAGTAATTGAAAGTATCTACAATGTAATGAATAGGCATCTGGCAATGGTATCCTATTCCAGTTAGCACATGATTTTGGATAGCTGGAGTTCCACCAACTGAGGTTGCTCTATAAATGCATTATAAAGATTTTCCAATACGCAGCTCCTTTAACTCTGGAGGTCTTTAAGATTCTTATATCAAATGCACTACTTTAGGAAAGGGGAAAGAAAACCAAACCAGCAACAACAACACCACCCCAGTGTAATGAGTGAATCCAACTAACATATTAAATACATTAAAGCACAAATCTTCCTGCCAAGGCACTCTGGTCTGGGAGGTGGAATATGGGGTTCTCTAAGACAGCTACAAACAGATCCTCTCCCACTAGAGCTGAAAAATCCAGCTGAGCTGGCCAGCAAAAATGTAAAGAAGACATTAATCACAGCAGCCTGCACCTTCCCTCCACTTGCAAGTTCTGTGTACCAGCAGGGAAAAAGAATGGAGAAAGCACTAAAGACAGTTGAGCCTAGACTGCTCTTACACACTTCCTGAGTTATTGCTAGCTCAGAGGCACTAAATAATTGATTTCTACCTAACTTCCCTGTGTGAAGCTAAAAAACAAACAAACAAAAACCCTAAATGCAAAGCACCCATCTGCCTGGTCTGGTTTTCTTTAATTATATGGTAAGAAACTTCATTGCCCCCACCTTGAAGAAAAAAAGGCAGCAAACACAACCTCAGAAGGACCATGAGCAGGAGTTTAATCTGCCATGTTCAGTATTGGAATCTAAACTTCCTCTTTCACCTTCTGTTATGCAAACTTATGTATAAAGACTGATGCTCTCACAGCATGACTTGCCCACTTGGGAAATAAAATTAACCAACAAACTCACCACACCTTTTTTGCCCTAACATTAATGGCTAATAAATACATGCTATTGGGGCCATCTTGGTTTCCAACTGTCTGTTTCCTAGAGCAGCAAAACTTTTCCACCACATCATTACTGCAGAAGTTCCTCCTTTAGAAGTTTCACAACAGTGATACAACTTAGCAATTCATTTGGCCATCATTCTGCCAGTGACAAAATTGCCAGGATGATACATCAGCCTCTGATTTACTGCTCCTTTATTGGTTTGTCAGAAATATGAAGACCTTGAACAGAGAAGTATTTCAGAGAAATTGAGAGGAGCAGGTCATCACTTTCCAGTGAAACAGGGAACATTTCCTACAAGCTCTGGAAGACCTTGAACTAGCAAGTTTTAGGATATCACTATTATTGTGTACTTTTCAGATATTTGAAGGCATCCTGAAAGACTTCAGCAATACTTTTTCTATTTGAAGCAGCCTAAAAAAGTTTTTAATAATTCCTTAAAACATTTTCATGATAGCTTTTCTTTCAGCTCAAAAAAAAAAAAAAAAAGAACCAAAATCAAACAACAAAAACAACAAACCTCCCACAAAAAATAAAGCAAAACAAAAACCCCAAACATGTAAAAAATTCAAAATGGGACAATGCACAATTTTAAGACATTAACTTTTTTTCATAAATCACAAGCATATACTACTTAAAAGAAAATTGTGCCAAATCCATGCTGATAAAAATCTTTACATCACTTAAGCATGTTCTTGAGTAAACAGTAAATAAACACACAGCTCAAATCAAGACGCAATGATGGACATGCACACAGAATTTATTGGTGAGCTTGTCCAGTCAGGACAACCGTAGTACCTTCTTCTTGCTGCAGTAAATCTGCCATTTCTTCTCTGGAGGGAGTGCAAACATAGCCTCTCTGTTCTTGTCTGTGAGATCCAATTCATCCTAGAGATTAAGAAAAATAGAAAAAGAAACAGTCAACAGCTGGATTGGTAACTGTCAGGAACCTTGAGTTCTCCCCGGCAGAGCAGAACCTATGAAGAGAGGCAGCCAGAAAAACTCCCATTTCAAACTTCCATTACTAATGGTCAGTCAAGAATGGGAAATATCACATGAAAGTCATGAAGTGAGAAACTCAAAGCACTGGATTATGTGACACAGACATTCATTATGACACTTAAAGAAAAGCTAAAAGTTTGATACACCTTTTTCCTGGCTGGCAGTACTAATTTGCTCTTCAACAGGAAAACATTTAAATTACTGAACCTTTAAACAAAGGTCATGTGACAGTTGTCTAGTGGCAGTAATGCCACCAGCAACCTACAAGGTGAAATGTTTTTCCAGATGTTTGTCCTCTGAACTACATAGTCCCTCTCAAAAGACAACCATCATTTCAACATAAAGGACATCTCTTCCCACAGTGTCACATCAGGCTGATCAGAGCAGTAAATTCAGTCTCTGTTAAGAAAAGCAAGTTCATTAGAACATACCCTCTTAGAGATGAGCCAACCTTACATTAGTAAAATGAAAGATAATGCTGTGATCTGGAACTGACTCCCAACTCTGTCAAGAGCACCCTCTGGATACACCACCAAATTCCCCAGCTTCCTTACCTCCTCTGTAAAAGGTGGATAAAAATCTCTGTTCCTATACAACATGTCTCTAAAACCATGAAAGCAGATATTGCTGCTCCATCTGTGTTTATGCAGCATTGACCAAAACAGGGCTGTAATCACAGCTACTGGTTTTAGGTACTTATAATGGAATTAAACAAAAAAGAGTGGTGTTCAAACCAAGCAGCCTGCATGAGTAGAGACAGATGAAGATGTATAAATGAGAGTTTCATCACTATAAAGAAAATCTTCCAATAATATTTCAATAAATCAATTTTGGCAGGGTTTTGGTTCCCCCCTCCCATGTATTTGAAATGTTTGGAGAAGGAAGGGCCCAGGGGTCCAACATCAAATGACATTGCAGCACAAAATCGCTGCACATGCAGATTCTGGCACCCACACTAACCTTGTCCAAGCAGAAGACAATACCTCTTTAACTCAGTCCAACAATGGCTCATTTGGAAAGCGTTCAGGGCTGGGAAACTTGTGAAAACAGTGAGCAAAATTGCACACTGAGCCTGGTAGCGGCTGCTGACAGATTTAAAAGCCCATAGAGATTTAAGCTGCAAAAAGGTACAAAAGAAATGCAAATAGTAACAAGGCAAGGTCAGTGCCAGCAGCCCAAGGTAGAAGAAGCCGGAGAGTTATTTTAAACAAGAAAAATTTTAAATGGAAAAAAAAAAAAAAAAAAAAAGTAGCTGTGCAAAAAGAGTGCAAACCATGTGGAAATGTTTAGGGTGAGTTTCCAAACAAGGGGGCAGCCAAGCAAGGCAAGGAGTTTTATCCCTGCTATACACAATTAGCAAGCTCAGGCCAGGATCACATTCTTAGGGGGAGAGGGAGAGTAAAATGACATGTAAGGCCTTAAGACAAGCAAAGGAATGCTGTTGGAGGTCAAGCATGCGGGAGGAGAAGGAGGGGCAGACAGGGAATCAGAAATGCCAGGTTTAGAAGAAGCACCAAAGAGGCCAAAAACATATCTGAAATGAGCTAGCTGGGCTCAATTAAAGTCTTTGAAAAAATTATGATTTTATTGAACTGCTTAAAGATCTTAACGCCTTTTTTCTTTTTCTCTCTCTATTTTTTTTTTTTTTTAAATACAGGGCAACTAACTTGGTTGTCTAATCCATTGTGTTATTTTCTGGAGCTCTTTCTGCTTCTGGTGGCAGGTCAGACAAGCAGCAGAAGCTCTTAACAGAAGCTGTGCACAAAACTGAACGGTGTACTCAAACAGTATAGTTCAAGACAACTATTTCATCAAAGGAATGCTCCTATTGACTAAAACCACTCAGAGGGCAGGATTCTGACACTGCCGCTTCTAGACACTGCCTTGGACACTGGCAGTATCAGGAGCATGAAGAGCAATCTGCCTTCAATGGGACAATGAGAATACGCAACTTCTAGTCATGAAGTTTAGCATTCTGATACCATGATACGCTTCTCAGGACAGAGGCTGAGGAAGTTAGTTTGAAAGGATGGAAGATCCAGTGGGGAAAAGAAAGTGCATCTACACACTACTTTATTGTGACTCAGGAGAGTAGATTAGGCCAAAAGAAGTTTAGAAGCCATCACATTAGATCAGGTAACAAGGAAACTGCTCACGCATGGCAATGAAAAGCATATTACCAGAGGCAGACCCAAACACATCTGACTGGAAAATAGCACATGGAGGAAAGATGGCTTCCTCTTAATTTTTAAAGTTAGTGTTTGTCTTTGTTAAGAGGTAAAATGCTGGGTTCTAACCTCCAGGTCAGATGGACATGTAGCAAGCATGAATATTCAGCAGAGAAAAAACTATCTCCTCCAGAAGGCAAAGCAGCAGTCAAGCTCTTCAACTCCTTTTCCTGAAATTAGTCTTCAGCAAGTGTGCTCCTTCACTGAGAAGAAGAAAGGAGTGGGAAGAACTGAAGAGGCTACATGCCCCACCACCATCAATCAAATCCTACCCTATAAAAAAATCCCAAAAAATCCCTGCAAAATACAGAAGACATGAAGCCGCCTTCTGAAACCCTCCAAATCATCTTACTTCTCCCATCCTTTTGCTCTTCCTATAAAAGATGAACAAAAGATCCCTGTGACTGCACAGGAAAACCCTGGATCTAGCTAAGAAAGAAGACCCTAGATTAGGCAGACCATTTTTCTACTCTGACTCAGGATCCTAACAGATGGCATATAAGGAAACTTGCCACCTTGGAGGGAAGCAGGAGGAACAATAAAAAGAATTAATTTCAGAAGGACTGATTCATGAACAGGACATTCTGACCCAACAAGAGGCAGATCTGTCAGTATACAGAGATTCGGAGCTTAGACTTAGTTCAGTGACAGCAAGCAGCCATTGAAGGAGAAAGGAACTGCCAAGTTTGGCAGGAAAGGAGAAGAACTACAAACTCTGAATGCAGCCATCAAGACTGGGGTTGGAGCCAGACTAGGGAAGAGCCAACATGACCAAATGCCCTGGGTGCAAATGTAAAGGGCAAGAAAAAGATTTGGACAGAACAAAGCAGGGAGAACTCCCTCCCCCATCACCTGTTCCAGTTTCTCAACAGAAATGTAGTAACTCTTGTATACCTTGGAAAGGTGGCTCGGTTCCATCAAGTCATGCCAGCGTGACCCTGTACAATGGAGCTCAGCCTCCTAGCTCTTAAAAATACTTGAAGGTGGAAGTGTTCTTGTGAAACACAGATTAAAAGGATATTTGCCAGGCTGGGCTGAGGGAGATGTAAAGTGTCCTCAGTTAATATTCCTTACATTTCTCTTCTTTATCAATTTCCTATTTTATATACTGAGAGTTAACTCAGTTAATTTCACTTTCATGTGGACTTTTTTTTTTTTTTTACTTACACAGATTGAATTTCAATGATAAAACATTTAAAATGTACTGGAGCTGGATTTGAGGTTCAAATACTTCCAGTCCGGTTCCTAGGCCAAAAGGGGAGATGGCCTTCATTCAAAATGGCTACAACCCAAGGAAATAAGAGACTGAGAGAAAGAAAGGAAACAAGAAGGCGGAATGAGTAGGAAACATAAAACCAGTATTTTGTGGGATTTAAAACCACATTCTGTCCCTTTTTTGGGGGAACATTTATCAAGGCATGAAAGCTGGATTTGATGCTGGGCAGCCATCAATAATGATATCACTCGAAGCCCTAGAAAAGCTGAACAGAAAGGCATTTCACATCTAGACTGGGCAGTACCTTTCTGGGTGACATAAAATTAAATTAATAAAGAGAAAAAGTAAGATTTTAACACTTTAACACCTACCAACATGCCTCTCTAAAGGAGAAACCTCAAGGCCTTAAGTACACAGAGAATCCCAACTTCTGTTCTCCAGCATCTCTTGACTTAAAGTCAGAGTGTTGGAGACCAAGAGCTCCAAATTTGGTCTTCCAGGGATATTTGGACACTTGTGGGAGGATTCCATTCTACTTGTCCCAGGTCCACTGACTGCTGGACTTACTGGTCACTGGGGAGTTTCACACTGACTTGAGGTTAGACAGTTGCTTTGTTTTGTAAAAGGCAAAAGCCAACAAAGCAACCCTCACAAGCTGGTGGGGTTGATTTTTTTGAGACTTTGGGGTTTTCTTCTGGCTGTTGTTTTGTTTTGTTTTCATAAACATGTGAATCATGCATAGCATTTCCAGCATTATGAAACACAGAATTCTAACATGATATGTTTACTGCAGGCAATAATTTGATTAATATGGGCATAACAAATATGTTGCCAGAAAGATTTTGTTTATTTTCTTATGTTTAGTTGGATAACTGTCTTGTTTTATCAATTTCTTATAATTTCATCTACAGAGTTGAGTTACACTTTAAATTTTTACGTGTAGGCCACAGTTACTCTTACTTAAAATGCTATTGAAAGCATATTCTTCCCATAAGCATCCACCCCAGGCCTGTGTTTCACATTTAATGGCTTTTTTATGACTGAGAGATGCTAATGGCATATAAAAGCATATTCAGACTTTTTAAAAGTTTATTTCTGCCTACAAACATATTCAGGCAATTATTAAAGAATTATCAAAAAATGAAATGCTTTTACCATCCTCAAAGGATGATGAAATCAATCTTATTTTTCACCACAGAATCCAACACTAAGACATAATACATAGGCAAATAGGCTTCAACACTTCCACTGTTTGGAGATGTCTATCTTGACTGTCTGATTTACAGCTCTGTTGCACTGATTGTTTTTTTAACAGCGATAGGTACTCAAGCAAAAGGACAGCCAGGTCTTGGCATTAAGAGGCTCCATGAGAACCAAATCTTCAGATGGTTCAAAGTGGCAAACCTCCACAGGAAGTTTAAACTCTACTTTCCCTTGTTCAACTCAAAATGGAAACTTAAGAATTTCCAGAAGAGATGAAAGCAGCAGTTATTTGACCTGTGAACAGCACCAAAAGTTTCAGAAGGTTGCGCAAAGCCCTGCAAAAGTACAAAACCACAGAGCAAACTCTGCAGATGGTCAAACACTTCCAAACTCCCTGCCTCAAAAAACAGGTTGATTCTGTGATACATCTGATTTAATGTCCCTTTCAAGATAGCAATGGTATTTGCAAATATTTTTTTCACAGCTGTGAAGTTTTTCTTTTGCTCAGTCAAACCAGCATTACCTTAATTGTTCTTCATGAGTCATGCATTAGGGAAAACAGAGCAGGTAGGAATCCTATCTGGATGCCTTTACACACTCCAGAAAAAGCTCCACAGTTTGAAGAATTTTTATTTTAATAACTTGCTTGCATACTCACCTCAAAAATTTAGGTTCCAAGGGTAAATCATTTTTATGTTATACCTCGCACTGTATGAATTTTAGTTAAATGCGCCACTCTTATCTTGCTTACTGTTCATATTACCATTCCTTCTTTTTTTTCCTTTCTCTTGCACACACCTACCTTTTCTTTTTCCCCTCACTAATCATTTTCTCATTCCCCTTGACCCTTTTCACCTGTCATGTACAAATGCACTCTCCCTCATCCACCTCATCAATCATTCTCTCTTAGTCTCTAAACAGCACTGAATCCACCCAAGTTACAGAATGAAGTATAGCACACTGCTGCCAGTACAATAAATTCCCTGTACATTATGATACCTGTGCTTCAGGTTCCCCAAGGTGATTTATAGAGATGTCTGTCACCATGTCCCCAAAAAGGCCGCATTCCAGTTCCACTGATGCTCCCAAGAGGCATAGCACTGCTGACAGCCTTATGCTCTGGCTGAATTTATTTAAATCTTGTACAAGTATACAGTGACTATGACACATCATGGGGTCTCATCCAGCAGCCATTGGCAGGCCCCAGAGAAGGTTCATATTCATGTGTAATGACTTAAAGGGAATAAGTGGTGGGTTAACCAGTGCTGAAGTACAACTCAAGCCACTTGACATGCCTGGGACTTTAGAGGAAGAGGAAACAGTGGAAAGAGATCAGGGAGAATGTTGTCAGCAGCGCACTACAAGCTTTTGCAACAGAGAATCCTGTCCAGCACAACTATTACAGCTTTAAAAAATGAACTGACTAGGACCACATTGCTAACACATGGCTTATATTGCATGAAAGCAACACTTTTACATTAGCAACAGTCCCCAAAACCTTTTTATTTCAGTTCATGCTGCCTATGCCAGGCACAGAATAATGAGCAGGTTAGTCTGGTGGCTCACATGCAAGTTTGCCCACCAGGGAGGGAGGTTAGGGAGGAGCAGAGACACTCTCATCATAAATACAGAGGCAGTTGTCCAAAAAACTGCTTCAGAGACAACTGCAGTGAATAAATTAAAAAAAAACAAACCACACACACACAAAAAAAACCCCAAAACAAAAAACAAACAAACAAACAAACAAAACCAACAACTAAAAAAAAATCAAAATAATCTTCTTCAAATCTCAGTCTCTTTGCGAAGAGCTTCGGCCAAATAGATAAACCTTCCCTATTTAATCACTGTGTCCACCTCCAGGGGACAGTATTGGATTGTTCCCCTGCAATTTTCCTTCCAATGCTTTGTTCATTCCAGCTCACCACCCTGACATGTAAGAGGCAGCCTGCTGGAAGAGTGTGCATTTCCAATACTGAGGAGGTCGATGAGGCATTCTGAAAGACTGCCTGTCTCAACTGTCAGTGGATGAGATTCATTAGACTGCACAAACAGCCTACACTATTGTACAAACTGGAGTAATGAGCAGTGAAAAAGTTTTTAATCAGTCAACAGCACTACCACCCACTCAGCTAGCACACCTCCAGATGGACACTGATTAAAAGTTTCCAATTGGGCACCTGATACATGTGCTGAGTCCACTGATAACCCACGAAGAAAAGGCAAAACAACCCAAAACCAAATCAGTCCTGCCCCTCAAGCTCTTTCATCTTGTGCTAACCCTTGGAATTAAAAGCAGCCTTTGTAAAGCACATAGAAACAGCACACAGTGAGAAGCATGGGAGTAACGTTTTGGTTTTTTGGGTTTTTTTACAATTTATAAGAATTAGGTGGATAACAGCAAAACATCACTGAGTTTCCAGGTATTTGCATTCACATAGTATGTGTTTATGCCACTCCCACATTACATACCCAAGACATATCATATAACATCTACCCATACCCACAATGTTTTATCATTACATTTATGCATTATGAAACCACTGTGCACACGTGAGTGGCTAACACTGCCTGTTGGCATAGGAAGCAATGTTTACATTCCAGCTACTGCCACAGATATGACTGTAAAGCAGAGAAGCAGACAAACAAAAGGCTGTGATTCCCATTACACTCTTTTTTTCCTCCTTCCTTTTTCAAAAAGTTGCAGCTTTAAAACCCCTTCAGTTCTAAGGTCCCAAATCTCTTGATCCTCAGTCATAACAGTACAAGATAGAAAGCACCTGATGTTTACATACTGGAAAATGTGTTTTTACTCTACCCTGCCAACACAGAAGTTACTCATTCTTAAGGCTTAGCAGCAGAGTAGGACTTTCATCCATCAAGGGCACTGCTTTTTGGTAGAAAAATTTATCTCACAGAAACTCAACTAACAGGCCCCCCCCCTCTTATCCCCAAACACACCCCTCATTATACTGCATCATTTTCGTTTCTTAATCATTGGTTAATTGCTTCCTTGTTTCCCGGAGAAGAGCTAAATCCTGTCCCTCTCCTACTCCTCAAAGCTTTCTGTGACTTGACAGCACACGAGTACATACAGCCAGCAAGATCTATTGTGGCAATCCCCTCTCACAGGTCATTAGAAACAGTATCTGCTGTTCATCTTTCGTTCTTCACAGACAAAACGCATGCATGAGACAACAATCTGCTGGGCCAAATAGAAAGACTTAGGAAAAGCAGTACCTGTTTACGCAATAATACACACAGATGTTTAGAGAGAGAAAGAGATCAAGACTTAGACATGCACTTTCATATGCAGGGCTACAATACAGGTAGAGCAAGAGAGACATTCCATGGATATGGGTGGGCATATGAGGACAATAATGCAAACAGCTGACTATCATCACTGCTTTTTCTGTTAAGGTGGGCTGGATGTCCATGTCAGTGAATTGAAATGAGCGCAGTGAGAGGGACAGGGATGAAAACTGAATAGGCAGGCTCATGTCTAATCTAAATCCCTGCTGCTGCAATTTAAGCCTATTACTTCCGGCCCTATCAACTACGAACATGGGGAGCAGATTTTTTCCTTCCTCTTGATAACAGTTTTTCAGCCTATTAAGGTCTGTTGTAATGTCCCTACTCAGCCTTCCTTCTTGAGGCTAAACTAACCCAGCTCTTTCAGTCTTTTTAGAGGCCACATCCAGCACTTCTGGCCTCTCCTCAGTCAAAGTACATCTTTCTTGATTTGCACTGTTCAAAAGCGGGGACAGTGTTCCAGCTGAGACCTTACCAATGCTGACTGCAAAGATTACTTCATGCATCTTCCAGACTGCATTGCTGGTTACCTATTCCATGTAATCAATGACTTTTTTTTTTTTTAAATAAAAAACCTCAAAGCCTGAATGACTAATGGACTTGATCCACTATAATCCCTAGTTTCTTTTCTGAAGAAGTGTACCTGGCTGTTTCCATCCTGCGTTACCAGACTTGCTATTAAAAGGAGTTTTAGCTGTCCCCATTGAATCACATGCCTTTTCACACAATTTCTCCATCTTATGTGCCTAGTGACATACTCTAGAGAGATGTGCTGTTTACTGGGGGCTCGTATTTGGGATGTCACTGAGAGACTACCAAGCCTCGTACAGTCCACTGACTATCATCCACTGCTGTTTTTTCAAGTGGGCACCAGTGATACAGCCAGCAGCAGTCTGAGAAGTCAAGAAAGCTAGTTAATATATGAAGACTGCCTCCTCCAAGCTCAGGAACAATGCATCCCAATGAAGTGGACATCAGGCAAAAAAGCCAGGAGACTTGCATGGATGGACAAGAATGTCCTGGACAAACTCAATCACAAAAAGAAAACCTACAGAGGGAAAATAGGGAAAATAAGTAGGTGACTGGGGACAGTCAACGTGGCTTCACTAAAGGCAAATCATGTCTGACTAATTTGGTGGCCTTCTTGTGATGGGATTACAGTGTTGATGGATAAGGGGAGTGCAACTGTCATAATCTGCATGGACTTGTGTAAAGCATTTCACACTATCCCACATGACATCCTTTTCTCTAAATGGAGAGATGTGGAATTAACAGATTTACCACATGGTGAATAAGGAAGTCTCTAGATGGTCACACTCAAAGAGTTGTGGTCAATGGCTTGATGTCCAAGAATACACCAGTGATGAGTGATGTTCCTCAGGGGTCAGTAGTGGGAGCAGCAGTGTTTAATATCTTTGTCAGTGACATGGACAGTGGGAGTGAGTGCACCCTCAGCAAGTCTGCTGATGACACCAAGCCGTGTGTTGTGGTTGACACACTGGAGGGGAGAAGTTGTTGTCCAGAGGGACCTGGACAATCTCGGAAGTTGGGCCTGTATGAACCTCAGGAAGTTCAACAAGGCCAAGATCAGTGTCCTGCACATGGGCTGGGGGAAGCACAGGCAAAAGCACAGGCTGGGTGGAGAATGGATTGAGATCAGCCCCAAGGAGAAGGACTGGGGGTGTTCATTGCGAAGAAGCTCAACATGATCTGGCAATGTGTGCCTGCAGTCCAGAAGGCAAGTCCAGAAGTAGACCATGAAGATGATCAGAGGCTGCAGTACCTTTCCTATGAGGAAGGGCTGATACATTTGGGGTTGTTCATCCTGGAGAAGAAAAGGCTCTAGGAAGACTTTACAGCACCTTCTAGTACTCAAAGGGGGCTATAAGAGCATTGAAGAGGCACTTTACAAGGGCATGGAGTGATAGGATAAGGGGGAACAGCTTTAAACTGAGTGTATGTTTAGATTATACAAAAACTTCTTCATTATGAGGGTGGTGAGGCTCTAGAACGTGCTGCACAGTGAAGTTGTGGATATCCCACCCCTGGCAGGGCTCAAGGGTAGGTTGGATGGGTCTCTGAGCAACCTGGTATAGTGGGAGGTGTTCCCTGCTCATGGCAGAAGGGTCAGAACTAGATGATCTTTAAAGTCCTTCCAACATAAACCATTCTATGATTCTATGATCTGGAGAGTTAATAGATGTGCCCTGTATTTCACCACGCAGTCAATTAAATGAAAATACCAAGCAGAACTGAAGCAGTTAAACCTCTGCTTGATACATTTTTTCACTGGACAGGTTGCAAGTCGTCTAGGACAAATACCACATTTACCTCCACATTCTGATTACACACACTGTACCAAATACCTCTCTTAAACAGAGCTTCTATTATCAGCATATATAACACTAAACAACAATAAAATCTGCTGTTTCAGCACAGTGCCCATTTTCCGCCCCCCATTTCCTTTCCTTCCCTCCTCCCTTCCCCCTCCCTGTGCCAGGGTTTGTTTTTCATGCCAAGGTCTTTTAGATGAGACCCTGTATGGGAAGGTAGTTGTGGGAAAGGTTATTAGGAAACTGCCATCTAAACTGCTACCTTTCCGGCTTCCCCACCCTCTCCCTACAAAGTGTCCTCTGTTCTGTTTTAATACTAATGAGTTCAGAGAAGGTTCCTAGGCTAGAGCAATTTACAGTTTGGACTGTGCCAAAGCATACAGGCACACACCTCTCTGATCACTTCCTGGCCAAACACAGTCCTGCTTGGCTCAACCCTCAAAATGTGGGTTGGGGATTGCTGCTGCGTCCCTGTGCCAAAGGCAGGCTGAATTTCCAGGGGCGTCAGTGCTACCTACTCCTCTCCTCCCAGCTTTATCCTCTTGTCTGCGTCCTTTTTGCCTTATGCCCCTATGGAGGAAAACGGGTAAGTCAGAGCTTGGCTGACCTTTAAATCTCTGAAAAAATATTATGTAAGAGGGCAGGAGGAACTGAGAGGTTGGTTAAGAATTTAATGAACAAAATTAAGTTCATATTGAGCTTTGATTGTGCAGCTCAGACACACATGCTCAAGCTTACACACAGGGTAAACTCAAAGGAACTCAAAAAAAAAAAATCAACAAAATTTGTGGTGTAAGTTCAGGTTTACACAGATAAAAGTGAAACCACAAGGCAGCTTTAGTTCTTCTCTTGCTCTCTGAATTGGTAGTGCAAACCAAAAATCAAAATGCCTCTAACTCCATTAAACTGAGCAGACTTACTCTGGATTTACAGCAGTGCAAAATATTGATTAAATTGTCCCTTTTAAATTGTCAGCTATACTGCCTAAAACACTGGCTTGTTCTACAATCTACAACATATATTTCAGACATAGAATAGACTGAGAAGTCTATCAGTTTGCTAGTTATTAACTTCTACTTTGGTAAATGGAGATGATCTCTATTTACAGTCCAGAGCAGCTAGAACATCATCCACATACTGGCTTCTGTTATCTCCTCTGGGTTGGAGTGGAGGGCAATTCCACAATTCTCTTCCCTCATATAAACTGAATATTTCCATAGTCAAACAGTGAATTGAAAGCATGACAGTATATTTGGTTATTCACTCACACCCTGTCATGTCTCATTGCTCAAATATTCTGATAATCAGAACAGAAAACTACTGCACTGACGTCACTTAAGAAAACACCAGCCAAGATGTCTTTCTCTAAATGTTTCTACTAAAGAAATTACCAGAAACCTTCACAAAATGCAGCAAAAAGAATAAGAGAAAAATGAGCACATGCCTTGCATCATGTCCTAACAACAAATCATAATTGCATTTACTACCTGCTTAAGCATTTGCAATCCAAAAGCTCTCCCTCATTGCTAATGTAGAAGCCAACAACTTCAAACCAACCAACCAACTCATGCAGCTGTTGCTCTTTATCCAGATGTAATGCTGAAACACAGCCACTACAGCAATCCCAATGGATTTTCCATGACTCAGGGATCTCCCTGGACACCTTCCAAACTCAGAAGCTGCAATCTGCTTTCTCCTTGTAATTTCCTTTGGAGGAATTAGTCTTCAAATCTCCACCTAGTAAACCATTGCATAACATTGTTGTGCACACTGGTCTTTTCAAAAGGTGATTATTGTGGGCAGCCTTTCCCTTTACATGGTCAAAAAATGATGGGAAACTGCAAAATTAAAAGACACCCTTAAGTGCTTTTAATGTAGAAGTGCACAGAATATACAGCTGTTGATGAGGGCCTTTTTGCATACACCATTGGGTCAACATGTGAAAGAAAGGGAAGTCTGGCCAGGAAGGCAGTAGATTCTTGCATCGGATCCTCCCTAATAAAAAGGCAAGTAGAAAAGAGCAGGAGGCAGTAGTAGAGATTTCCTCCCAAGTTCTTCAAATACAACACATTTGACACTGGAAGACTCCCGTACTTGCGGTAAGCTACAAGTGCTGCATCTTTTCAGCAACCTTTTCAGTCTGGCTACAATTCTGTATTAAAACTGGATTAAGAAGCATTACTATTCCCTGTTTCTCACAAGGGAAACAAATGCACAAATGCATGAATATAGTTATGTAAGCTTACAGGAATAGCTTACATAATATCTTAAAAAGTTTTCCTCCCACCAAACTTACAGACTTTTCATTTACAGAAAACAAGGCAGCTAGCATTAAAAGCTTTGGGTCAGTGCTGTTCCTGTGCCAGGTGGAAGACATCTGTCTGTACTTTTTCAGGATAAAACATCAAAGACAGAGCAGCTGTGGAGGCAGTCTGATGTGATGAGTGACACAAAAAGCACCTTTGACACTTGCTTTCCATGTGCTGCTCCCACCTGGTGCTGAAGGATGAACACAAGGACCTCTCTTGTAAATAGGGACACCAAAATCTGCCCATTATGTAGACTGGAGAAAGGTGCCAGGAAGCTACTGACCTGAAAACCTTATACCCTAAAAAGGTGCTACTCCATCCAACCAGTCTGCCCTGTGGCACCTTTTGCTGCCCACTTAGGAGTCTTGCAGACCAGGCAAATGATAAGAAAAGGCTATTTCCCTCCAACACCGGAAGAGCAATCCCAAATTACCTTAAGAGGTCCCCTGAATAATAAACAACCAACTTTGAGTCGTCTTTGAAGACAGAATCCACCTATAGAAGGGCACAGAGGTATGATATTATTATACACCCTTTCCCCACACTCTTCTTCAGCCTATATGATACACTATCTGAGAAATGATTATACTTCATATAAATTGTTAGTAGGTGAGCAACTACAGAAAATAATCTGAGTCAACATATTAAACAGATGATACTTCATGATTGTTTTCTTCTCCATTCAATTATTTTTTAATAGTTCCTCTTAAACACCAGCTAGACTCTACCTCCCCAGGGATAACTCCTATCCTGCAAAACACTTGCATCCCATCCTCTTTCCCAACCTTTTCTCTTCATTGGAAAATTTCACTGCTTCCCCAGCTTCAGGTGGGAAATTATTATAAATTATATAAAAATGATTATAAATTTTATAAGGTCTTCATCAGCCAGATGAACCTGGCTTTCCCTTTCCTGCTGTCATCAGGCTAAATATAAAAACATACGTCCTGCAAAGTCTCAGATCTGGCCCTTCCTCTATGAGCTGCAGAAAAAACAATCATCTGTCATTCATCCTCCCCCAATTACCATGCAAGCTCCTTCTCTCCAAAAGCACTCCCAAAAGATCAACTTGGTCTAGCATTTGTCCCATACCATATCCATCTTTGCCAACTGTCCTTTCAGCACCACAACTACTTCATTTGTTGTGTCTTTTTCTTCAACACTTTGGAAAACATGTTCCTCCTTATCAAAATCTCCTGTCCAGTTACAATCTGGCCAACATGGTCTTTGTCTTTCCTCTGTCATTCCTCATAGGTGTATCTCCAGTTGGCACGTTCTCATCCCAAATCACTTTTCTTATCTGATTTATAATAGTCCCCCACCCCTCCTCAGCAGACCAAATCTAGATTTAAATATCCTCTCTAAAAGATGAGGAATAAAGTTCTAATGGATTTTTAAGCCATCAAATACAGCTCTGAAAAACATAAGACACTAAAACACAGAAGTAAAGAAAGGATAGGAATTGCAGAAGAGCAGAAATCATACTCAGAGAAGCCATTCCAAAGTGCTGGAGCAATAAGTCATCCCTATACTAATGCTGCTGACACTGTTTCTACTGGAGAGGACCCACTCTGTTACTCTAAGTCAGCAGGCAAAGTGGCAGGAAATATATGAGAAAGCTGTCTCAATTCTAAGGGGAGGGTACAAAATTGTCTACTCTGTATCCATCCAAGTGTAGCTGGAAAAGCTCCAGAAAGCTGAAATAAAGATAAATTAATTTGATTCTTGCAGCTAGCAAGATGACTCCTACTATCAATATCATCTCAGTGTTTTATCACTTCAGCAGCCTTCAGGCTCAATCCAGAAAGTTGCTGACTCTTTGTTATAGTCATAATGGAACACAAAAACCATTCAAATATTAATTACATCTTACTAAGGAAAAAGACCACAGTAAAGCCTTATATTTTTTTCTTTTTACATCATGCTGCCTAACACTTGCAGCTATGCCAAAACACAACAGTATTATCGAATCATTTGATAGGGTATTTGAACACATGGACACAAAATTTCTGAACTAAACATACCCACCCTATCCATGATTTAGGGGATAGGATACCATGACAGCTCCCAAGCACCCAACAGAGAAAAGACATAAGATTGACAACTTAGCACTTTCATTCTCTACTGGCAGATTTGTTCTTTCTCCTCTTTTTGCATCCCAAGCTAGACACCTGTGATTCCAAAATCCAGTACTTCTCCTCTTTTGCCCTAGATGGACTACATGCATTTCCTCAGTCATGGAACACCAGGATTACCCTGGTAAAAACATGTAATCCTGTGAGTTCTTTCTCAGGTGTTTCATGTTGAGTGTAAGTAAATCACACTCAGAATACACTCCAGCATTCCTTTCAAGTATTCCAACCACAACCACAACCTTTCCCACTTTTCAGAAAGGCAGTCAGCCTGTTGCTCTGCTTGGGATATTCAGAAGCCAACAATCACCACAGACACAGAAAATACCACACAGGCCAAATTTCAGTCAATGGAGAATGATATAATTCCACTACTGTCTTCAGTGGAACCAAACTGCTTACCAATGGGGTAACTATCTATCCATAACTTTTATAGTAAAGCAACAAATATAAAAAATCAGTGTATTCCTGCACAAAAGCCTTAAAACTACAGAGGTACTTTGGTAACACCCCCAGCTTCTTCACATGCAAAATCTTGCACTTAAGACCCGGTCTGGATTTACATTTGTTTACACAATCCTATTGATTCTCAGACGTGGAGTGTGAGACCTGGCTGTCATCTTATGCTCCATACACAGCATCTGTGTCTCACACATTTGCAGCATAGGGACTGCTCCTTCTTACACAGCTGGTCAGGGAGCTGGGAGCTGCCAACCAGCTGCATCTGCTGGAAGGGAGCCTGGAGTCAGAAAGCGCTGGTGCTGCACTCAGTGCCTTAAGCCTGTCCCTGTCGTAGCACTCCATATGTAGGTGAAACTGTCTCTGCAACGAAGCCTAAACTGCAACACCTTTTATGTATTGGGACTTGAATAACTACAGAAAGCTGCTTGTAGTGATATGTGCATTAAAATCAGGGACTTGTACACATGTATTGCACGTGGGACACATGCAAAGTAGAGTCAACATTATGAAAAAGTTTCTCCCTGTAGTGCAGGAAGAAAAAAAGTATGTCCTCTGTGTGGAAAACTAAAAAGAAAAGAGGTAACTGGGTAGGTACAATCTTGGACTGAAGAACTGTGCTGGACATAAAGGAACTCTGTACATAACTACACAGACTACGATACCATGAAGAGCTTTTGCCTCCCAAGCCTCAGTACCCTAAGTGCTTCAGAAATCTTACACCATCCAGTTCTTTTGCCATTATTATAATAGAAGACAAGTGCATCTGAGTGCACGCAAAATGTTAATCTGACAACTATAAGCTAATCCAAGGGAAAGGAACGTTTTTGTGGCCTGGCCACCATCAGTGAGGAGAATGTTTTTCTGCCTCAAAGCTTTTTTTCTGCCTTCAGAGACAGTGTCTTCTACTCAGAGGGTGATGTTGAGGCTTCTTCCTGGATATGAGCCTCTAGTCGTGAAAATTCTGTCTTGGTCTCATCAGCAGCTTTTCTTACAGCCTCCACTTGTTTATTCTCATTAAGTGCAAGAAAGGAAGTAATAACTGGGGTGGGGAGTCTCCACTGAGCTAAGGCCAGCAGAGCCTCCTAGTTTGCTCAAGTCAGAGCTCATCATATACAAATAAAAATGTGAAGGACCTCTCCAGATGTTGACTGCATTTGGCACTACACTTCCTGACTGATTAGGTAGATTAATTCATTATAAAAGAGCACAGAGGGGATGAGAATGGGCATAGGAAATTAAATAACTTTCTCTTATGGGCAAAACAGAACAGAAGTACTTTTAAGTTATGGTTGCAGAGAAATTTGCAATGATCAACAACTCCAAGACACAGGCCTGTCAGAGGTGTAGTCTGAAACTGCGATTTACATGCAGGGCAAGTGACACAGAAAGTAAATCCCTGTATTCAAAAGAATCCAGCAAAAGGATAGAATGACTCAAAAGACTTAACATTTGAAACTTAAATACTCAAATCTTGATAAGATGCCTGAATTTAAATGTGAGTAAATACAGTTTTCAATACACACGACACATGTTTGGGGTTGAAGTGAGGACCTAAAATGCATGTCTTTTTAAGCCACAACCTTTCAATGAGAAACTAAGGACTTAAGCTTCAGACCTGGAGGATACTTTTCTGGGAATGTGGTGCTCCACACTGGGAGCCAAGAGACAGAATAGGCAACTCTGCATCTCTGCTTCCCAGGAACTGGGAAAGAAATAGGGAATTTTGTTCTCCAGGCTCATCAACAAACACAGAGAAACAGAACTGATGCTCTCTTGTGCCTACATACATGGACATATACTGTCTATAATCACATGAAAGACCACAATGGAAGCATTTCTTGTACTTTTTACCACATAAATACTCTTGCAGGTTTCAGAGCCAAAAAAGGGGCCTCATGAAGAGTACCACAGTAGGACTTGGCAAGCTTGAGAGGGACTGGTGATATATGGGAGTACTTATTCAATGTGGTGAAGCCTAGTTTTCATCTGAGGTTTATGTTGTATCCATTACATTAAATGGCCTACAAGGGAGAACTAAGCATGAAGGGAACTTGCTACTTTCAAGTCAGCTGTTTTCAGTGGGAACCACTACTACAGTTATTTAGGTTTGGATCTGATCTCCCTATGGCTCTTGAAGGTATGTTATCTATTGTTTGCCAAACTGATGCCTAGCTCAGAAATCGTTTTGCTTCCTCTGATGAAAATAAAGTCCCTATGATTTACCTTACTTTCTTTCAACAAAAAACTCTTATTTTCTTTTCTCATCAACTTTCTCTCCTCTGGGAAGTGAGACTATAATCACTGAATTTTATTATCTGTTAAGTTAAAGAAGGAACAAATGTAGAGAAATTTCACAGATTAAGCAAAGAGCAGAATTTTCCCAAACTTTATGTTATTGGTGACTTCATCTGGTGCTACTAGAAACATGTCCATGGTGACCCCACTGCTCCTTTGTTTCTGTCCTGAGAGAAGTAGCATAGATTCCAGTCATGTGGATGGCTCATGTACTCAGTACATGAACCAACTCCGTTCAGCATTTTGGCACTAAAGCACTAGCCTGTAGTTGCTGAAGTGCTAGCAACTACTACCCTGTCATGTTGAGAAATCAAGAGACTACAGCAAAATACAAACCAGCAGCAAATATCACACTAATTCCATAGTTCTATTTCAGGACAAGACAAAGACAGTGATTTACTTAGAGATTAGCAGAAATGTGCAGAAAAACCCATGTGGTAGGAGAGGATAAAGGAAAAAGACAAGAACAAAAGATACAGTAAAGCATCAGGCACCTTGCTCTAGATATTCTCCTTCCTCAGGTGACCTAAGAGAGAAAATAAGAAGCACTGAAAATTTCTAGTCATGGTTACAGAAATTATCTGACTATTCAGAGGTTACCAAGTTGCTGCCTCTGCTGCTTGGACTCTCCTGCCACATCTTCTCATATTTATCATCTTCATGGGAGTTTCTCTGTACAGCTCTTATTCCAAGGAGACTGAAGGAGAAAGAATGATATTTTCTCTCCTCTCTTTACTGTCACTCCTCTCTTTCACAGTCACTGCCACTCTTTCCAGCTAGATTCCTGAGCTAGCTCATCTTTAATTCAGAAATTGAGCCAACTCTGATGTTGTGGCAGCCATTAATAAATATAATGGGATCAGAAGTCACAAGGGGAGAGACTATGTGTAATTTAGGGTTGTGTCAGGAAGGGACATAGTTTCATGTTTTTGTGGTGGCTATTATAGAGCACTGCAGACAGAAACCAAAGTTAAGGTTTCAATCATGATTCCCAGCACGGGCTGAGGGAAGGACAGAGACCTTGATTCAGCACTTGCTTCCATCTTCATTTCATTTCACTCAGGCAACAGTACAAGAAAAAATATGGTTTTGATTTCCAGTGGCCTTTTGGTTCAGGAATATATTGTAGCTCCATATGCATTTCTCTAGAAAAGCTGGGGCTTTGCAGTAGGACCAGAAAACTAGATGTCTTCAAGAGAGAGAGGGAGAGAGAGAAGAATGTATGCTGCCTCACCTGAGCAGCTACCTACCTCTTTCAGAATGACAGAACCTCATATGGAACTGTCATTTCAACGGACAAGAAGCTTAAAGGCAGGCCAAAAGAGATGCTGGATAATTCTAAATTTTTCAAATATAGACAGTTCATAAGTACTTATGCTGCTCCTCAACAGTAAATAATGTACCTTAATAAGTACTTTTGGTGGCATAAAGTCTAAAGTTTTGTTCTAGAAAAGCCTGCAAGGATGGTAAATAGTACTATGGATAAAAAGCTTTTGTGAATCTATAGAGTCAGCAAAACCCCTTCCTTAGGGACTCTGAGGGGGTGAAAAAAAAAAAAAGCAAAAAAAAAAAAGCCGAACTAAAAATTAAAGAGATTCAAATGCAACATAAGAGAAACAAACCACGACAGAAAATTCCAGTCAATGTCCCATCTGAGCTAAACACCAGAATGCTTCAAGGGCAGACAAGACCACCAAGGTATAACAGTAAGCATTTCTCAAATCTTTCCCAGTATAAGCTTGGAGCATATAATCATACAATCAACTTCAAAAATGTCAACTCAAAAGACAGCTCCACTTCTTCCCCAAGGACCTTCCATCTTGAAACAGACAATATGAACTCCACTTTCTCAAATACCATGACCATCTCACGGCCACTAACAAAAAAAACACCAAAGAGAAATAATAAAAGCACAAGCTCTTACACTGCTCTTTCCTCTGTGCTAGCATTCTTTACATTTTTCTGTTTTTCCTGAATTTCCACCATTTAAATTACCCTTCTTGGCATGGTCTGAGTTCCTATCTGGGATTGTGCTGCTGGTATAAGAGAGATCTAGATGGCAAAATCTTCAGTGCCAAGCAGCATACCAACAAGAAGATTCCACGATTCTAATACTGAGCAAAGGGAATTCACTGTGACAAGAAAATACTGCTCCTAACAAATATGAACAAGGAGAGGAAGAAGCTGTTCCATGAAAAATAATTCTTTTCCCTTGCTTGGAATAGTTCTTCCAGATTCTTCTATAGTTCCTGTTCAGTCAATAAATCTGTGCACAGAAAAACATGTGTGCTTAGCACAGACATTTTTGCCATCAGGCACAAAACTGGTTTAGGGCCTGACAACAGACCACCAACTGCAACAGCACTTTACTACACGGTAGTATACACAGTGCCAGCTGAGAAGAGAAGGTGAGGAAGGAAGTAGAAGTGAAGCTGTGATGCCTTAATGGCCAGGTAGGGCCAGTTTTATAATCTGCGAGGTACAGGACCAGTCCTGTACACCCCCTAATTTCTAGAGTCTCCCTTTCTTGCCTGTTCATTGAAGGAAAGACACTAAAGCCAGTTGTTCTGTCCTCTTTCACAAAAGTAGCTCTTTGAGGGGAAAAGTTTGTGGTCACAAATATTTTTGTTTGCTTTGTGTTATGTGCACCTAAACTTCTGATAAGGACGTAGCTGTACTGTTAGCATTGCATTTATCCCAAGTCAATCCCTGCCAGCAGAGAACTACTACCTCTTCTCCCACCTCAGCCCCCCAAAAATCAGACCAAATGATCCTGAGCCACAGTCTTCATTCAGACCTACTCTCTGCACATGTTCCCGATGCAATAAATCAAGGTAGAATTTGGGACATATCAGAGTAACTCTTTCTCTTTTAATTTTCTAATTGATCAGACAAAGCCTAAACACAGCATCTAGCTTAAAGTAACACAGAAGCCTGGAATCCATCCTAGAATTGTTTTTTCTGGTTGAATGGCATCAAGCACAGACATTTCAGCTGAAATCAGCATTACCTTGTCATTTGACAATCACTGCCTTGGTCAGAGTCCAGTTAGGCAGCTGCCATTATATAGTTGGTTGGTCTGGGCACATCCCCCAAACAGAGCAGCTCATACATGTATACCTGCCTCAGTCTGGAGACTACAGAAGTTTGAAAGCTCTGAATGGATCATGTGAGTCCATCACAAATCAGGGATCCCAAAACATTGCTAAATCCTCCTCTTAAAAGATGGACCTCTCCAAATTCAGTTTCCATGGTACTAATTTAAGTACCACAAGAACAGGAGAAGACATGCTTCTGGTCCTGAAAATATCAGTTTTCCTCAGAAAGTCACATAGAAACATGCTGAATGTTTACTGGTTTGGAAAATGCATCAAAAGGAAGGCTTCTCCATCACAGCTAGGCTTAGTTTTCTTGTCATTAACTCTTACATGGGAAAATGCCCCAGATTTTAGCTGCAACGAGGGAAAAAATAAGGCTTTTAAAAATTCATTCAAGCACATCAGCGTTTCATTATACCCTTTGTAGAGCAGATGGCAAGATGAGGCTATACCCCCTGGGCCTGCTTCAGGGCGCTAACACAAATGCTCTTCTCACTACAGAGCTCAGATGATGTTGGTGTCATCATTTCACTTGGGGATTTGGGTCAAAAGGCTTTACACTCAAATCTGGTTTTTATATAGTACAAGTGCACCCAGACTAGGCCCTAACGGATAAGCAGCGGGGAGCTCGCACACAGCACAGAGCTCTCCCAGGCACTTCCAGGTCGCTGATTTACACTGGTGCATTTACAGACTGAATCTTTCTAATCCAATTAAAATCTCATCTGAGCTGTCAATACAGATGTAGCCTGTTTTATTTTAGTGTCTCATAGAACATGCATTAATCTGGACCTGTGGACAAACTAGCCCTTCTAGGCAAATTCTGCATTCTGCCAGCCCATTTTCTAGCCCAGGTTCTTTCTCTTATAAAGCCCTTAACTGCTTTTATGCTACCTTTCTATTCAGGAACTCCTATGGACATGCATCACTGTCCTATCTGACTGCTTTATTAAAAGTGTGTGATGTACACCATTAACCTTCTGAAAAACAGCACTGTTCTTTCCCAGCTCCCTTCTCATACAATGATGGCTAGAGTACTATCATTAAGTATAAGAACTGAATATGATCTGTTTTCATTTCAGTGGCTTCATTTGTTTGAAATGTATATGCCAGTTATAAGCTGTCAGCACATTTAATAAGTTATAGCATAGACCAACAACTCTCAAGCTACTGGGGCCAAAAATTTTTACAGATCATCACATATACTTGTCATTAAATTTTGCACCAGAAACATTATAAATTATAGTGTTTAATAGACTTCCATAAGGCAGCTGTGAGCTGTTTTGCCACAAGCACATGGAACATCAGTATTTGCCAGACATAAAACTAAAAGCACCATTAGTACCACAGCAAACTCTCAAACTCCTCATAAAACTGATACCCTTCTCAGTAAGCAAAAGCCCAGCAGCAGCTCATACAGGTCTTTCCCTATGACCTCAAGGTAAACAAGTTCCAGTTTTAGCAAGTCAAGTTCAAGAGCAAAGCACATCTGTTGGTGAAGTCTTCAGGAAGGCTGGGTTGAATGCTTCAACAGATCTTGGTACTGGAGAGACGTGAACTTGGATACAGCAGTTCAAGCTTTGCATGTGAAAGCCAATACTTAAGCAGCATCCACAAATAAACTGTCAGCAGAGCAGATTACACTCTTACTCATGAGAGGTACCTGTCACCACACAGAATTCTCCACAGTCAGACAGCTGCATTTTCTGAGAGGAATTCAAGTAGCCTCACATAAAAGGCAAAGTGACTTAAATATATACCAGAATTTTTTGAAATATTTCCATAAGAGGAGATTCCTAATCTGTTAATTAGTTTGAAGCAAGTAGACTCTCTTCTGCTGCACACATTATTCTTCCTGAAACAGCTGCAAATCCTATTGACTCCTTTCTACACTTCTGCCATTGAATACTGAACATGCTAATGGGTGCTAGGGTAGTTACAAACAGTTAATGGAAAAGAAATCCATACCAATTTACTATGTACACAGAAAGCAACTTTTGACTGATGAAGTCCTTGAGCTGAAAATTTTTAGAGGGTTGAAGAGTATCCTGGAAAAGACCACCCTATGGCCACATCTTATATTCTTCCCTAGGCATCTGCTTCTGACCCCATCTTGAAATAGGAGCCTGGGCGAGATCGTCAGACCACCGATCTGACAAACTACAGCTGTCTTCATATTTGGTATGACATACTATAGTTGCCTATATATTAATCTCCACTTGCATACCCAAATTATATGGTTATTTTCATTGCTACAGCATTTTGAAGCTATGGTCATGGATAACAATTTAGTGGGCTAATGTTACAGTGTAATGTAGAAAGACAACTTGCAAATTCTTCTGATTCTGAGATCCAATATTTTCTGTTCTATTCCTCACCTCAGGCATATATACCCTTACAGATATGTCACTTTACATAACCTCCAATCTCAGAATGGCAATGAGATATATAATCAGCTGCATCAAATGGGCATCACCTTTATGAGACAGATTGCAAAACAACTCAGCCCTGTGACC
This sequence comes from Lophotriccus pileatus, assembly GCA_035583135.1. Lineage (NCBI taxonomy): Eukaryota > Metazoa > Chordata > Aves > Passeriformes > Tyrannidae > Lophotriccus > Lophotriccus pileatus. The sequence goes on from JAWWES010000115.1 coordinate 29,582,879, forward strand.
TCTGCCTGTGTTTTGCATGCAGGCTGAACAAGTGGGCAAAGACAGTGAAGTTGTTTGATGCCAGGCATGAACAGCAAGTGTCTGGCTCCTGGAGTCTGCAACATTTACCACAAAAGCAAACAACAAAGTTCATCTGAAATAGTTCCTTCCCTTCCTGTTTATGATTGTTGCTGCAACAGCACCGTTTCATGGTTCAAAGGCAGCTGAGTGATGAAACATAATTAGCATGGTCATCTGATTTTTATACCTCACCAGCAGAATGTTACTGATCAACAAAACAGAATAGTCCTTATTTTATATATCCAGAAACCTTAAGATTTTCCACCACAGTATATATATTATACAGCAGATTTTATCCCAAAGTTGTTAACAAGAAATTGACTGTCAGTTCTCTCTAGAGAACTTATGAGACTCCTTCTAATATGCCCAATCCTACACCCAGAGAATTGTATAGTGATATGAAAATAAATAAGCATATTTAAGCATTTAGTTGTACTTATACTCAGTGCCACTATCATCTGTCCTGTCACTTGCTGCCTTTGTCCCACCAAGGAAATGGTCATAAAAGAATGAAAAAGAAAAAAAAAGCTTCAGTAGAAGCTTTTTTGCCCTATCTCTGATAAATCCTTAAGTCCTTTCACTCCTCTTTTGAGGGGAGAAGTTAATCCACCCACTAAATATATCAATCTGTCAGCAGAAACTTACCACAAGTTCGGAGAATCTGGCATTGAGCTCTTCTGCTGGTGGGATTGGGACAGAAAACTCAAGGAATTGGAGGGGATTATTGTCCTTGAGGTTGATTTCAGGGAGGTCGCTACCCCCGAAACAACAAAGAAATCCCAACGCATGACGATTCCGCTTCCGGGGCGCCATGATCATGGTGTAGGATGCTATCTCCTGATCATGTTCTGCAACGAGAAAAAACAAAACAAAACCAACAAACATTAGATGATTAACAAGACTGCTGAATCTGTGCAGCTCTCTGCAGTTACAAAGGCCATCACTGGAGTAACAGCTGGAAGAGGACATAAGGATCTGGTACACAAAAGAGCAAAATAAACACTCAAGCTAGACAAGGCAGCTAAGCTTTAGTATGGTATTAACACGTTCTTCTGTGGCAGCATAAAAGCACTTCTCCCAGTGTTTCTGAAAAGCATTTACAAACTCAGTGTGGGATTTCCCAGATTTATCAGCAATGCTCAGTAGCCAAGGTTAAATGCTACCACTGAATGCTGGTATTGGCCTTTCTCTCACTACTACAATAAGGGAACCAAAGTATCTGAAGCAAAAAAGCATGTTCTGGAGAATTTACCCAGAACATATGGAAGAGTCTTCCAAAGGTACTCCATTTGATCAATATAAAATAAACAATAAAACAATGAAATCAAACTTTCTATCACTCTGGAGCCAAACCACCAAACATTCACTTTTCCCTTTATGGCCAGGACTATCACAGTAGGATCATTTTGTCTGTCCCGTTTTCAAATACATGTAAGTAGTTTGGGCTGCCTTACATATTCAGGAAAGAAACAGAACGCTGCTAATGCATGCTTTCAGATTTACATTTGAGCTGCCAGATCACATCTTGACAGGACCCAGGCTTGAGAGGCTTTCGTATCAGGAGTATAAAGGGAGGTCTGAAGGAGAAGCTGGGAAGCGACAGTTTTCACTACCACACAACACCGTTTGTGAGCAGCCCATCCAAACAGGAAGTCTCCTGCCAGCAGTTTGAAAGGAGGGATCTGTGCAGTGCACAGAGAGCCACATATTTTGCCCTTTTAAGGGACTTGTTGTTTGACAGCTCAGGGGCTTATTTGTGTTATATTTTTAAGGACTCCACTTTTTCACTTAATCTGCAGAATAAGCTATATCCTTAGAGAATAAATAATTAAGGCTTGTTGTGAAGCCCATCTCCCTGGGCAGGGAGCAGAGGAGCAGAAGGGAGGTGACAGGTGAACCACACCACAGGATGCTGGATGCTGTATCTGCAGCAACACAGCTGAGCTTTGTCATCAGAGCAGCTGCTGCCCTAACCTGCCCCACAATGCTTTGGTCTGTTTGCCTGCCAGAACAAGGCTGCTTTGAGCTTTCACAGAGACTAAGTAGCTGTGCAAGGAAAAAGCACCTTTGGGAAAGCAGTTGCATAGTGGGACTTAACATAGAGTGCACAGCCAGAAGATCTCCGGGGACTTTTTGCGCAGAAATGAGCATGCTCACTCAAGAAAAACCTAAGCAACAAACAACAAAAAAAGTGTCCAAACCAACCAAACATCCACCCTTGTGGCACTGTGTGCTTGGCAGAAATCACCTGCTCTCCTTTGTGTTGGGATTAATTTATCTAGCACCTTCTATTATGCACTGGAGGGGCATCAGCTGCAATTCTCATGCAGCTGAAAGGAAAATGAGTTGGTACTAAGTACTGTCTTCTGGTGTGCCCACTTTACTTTGCTCTTCGTGCCAACTCTGCAAGGGGTGGTATGTCTCAGCAGGACTCAGCAGGGCAGGATGTTGCTGGCTTCAAAAGCCCATTCATAAGAACACTGGGTTCTCACTAGGAGATGCCAAAGGTCAACTTAATCCTGAACTGGTCTTTGACACAGCTTCAGTCAGTAAAACCAAAATGCCCTCATATCTATCACAATAATGTGCATGGCAACTTCTGTTTCCTCTCAGTAATGGAGACTTAAGAGATGCAGTTGTTAAAAGATTTCATAAGAGAGCCTCAGAAGTTAAGCTTGCACACTACAGACCATCTTCTCAAGGATTACTCCAAGTGCAATGCCCTTTATGGCAATCTGGTCATGAATTAGATTAGAACCAATTAGTTTGGCAAAACTTTGTTTTGGAAGGTACTCAAATCAATGAGACAAACCTGATTTACATGAAATATAATAACATCTGCATCAATTCAGCTGTAACCAAGCTCTGGCCCACTGCATAAAGCCTTCCCCACCAATCATCAAAGGACTAGCATTCTGTGGAGCATGGACAATGAATCCTCCTTGGATAAACTGGCTGAGATATTGAAGCGATAGGACCATAACATCTTCCTTTATGAGCGCAGGTTAAGACTTTGGTATACACTCCTCCAAAAGAGGTAGCTTTCCAGGAAATGAGTTCTACGTGAATGCATGTGGAGGTCAGCATTTTCTATGGGGTAAGTACTGCCCTGCTCAGGACATCACAGGTTGTCCTGCACTGACATTTCACCACTCAGCTTTCATCTTAAGCAGGTTCATCTAAGAGGTGAACAGTCAGTCTCCAGACCTTCTTCCATAATGCTGAGAAATACACGAACTAGTCTTCGTTGCTGTGATGTTTTTACAGAATCAGCAGTTCCTTGGGATCCATACTTGACAAACTTTCCGCTACTCAGCTTTTACTACTCTGCAAAAAGGTGCAGAGCTTACATGAACAGTAACCTTGCCTCGCTTTCACAAAGCATCATTCCATCACACAACTCATACTCTGAACACTGCCATTTTCCAGGTCCGTCCACAAACTGCATGCATGAAATTCATACTGGCACAGAGGGGTAAAACACCACTTCTGTATTGCTACAACACTGTAATTGTAGATAGGTAGGAGGCCTAGATGCTTTCAAAATAAGAACAATTGACAACTGCTAGAGAGAAATCCAGCACAGGCATCCTAAAATTGAATCACTGAATGAATAAATGATATTTCTAAGTGGGAGCACTGTCTCTCTAAAGGTTAAGCCTACCAGTTACAAGATTTAGAAGGACATCTACTTTAAGTTGCACTGTTCATGCTATTTAGGAATTAATTACAACTCTCTGATTTTTGTTGGTGGCCACAGTTTTTTACAAAATAAACATTTCCTAATAATGTACAAGTTAATAAGCTTTTCCTTTTCCTTCCTTTCTTTTGACTTTCCTTTGTCAAGAATCAAATCTGAGGAAAGTGTGCTTCCAAATAATGGGGCAGGTGGGGTCAGAGGAACCAGAGAAAACAAAGAAAAGAGCATCTTTCATTTTTCTGAATGGTAATTGATAGCAAGTCTGACATAAAAATTTATGAAAATAACAAAAGGTGGTGAGTTTTTACTCTAATGAAATCTCTATTCTCTTTCAACTTCTTGCAAGTAAAAATGAAACGTGTGAAATTATCTATTTCTATGTATACCCCCAGTGAGAACCAAGAGGAAATCTCTCTCTGGAGAGAAGCCCACTATTACACATAACTGCCTCCCACAGCTCTTCTCAGTTCCACTGTTTTGCCCTTTTGCACAACACAAACAAGCTGCTGTCATTTCAATGGCTAACCACACACCCGCTCCTCGTAGCGATCCCTCTCCTGCTTCCCAGCCCCAACTGCGGTTCGGCTCAGGTCAGGAGTCACAGCCTGGAACTCTGCCCAAGGTCTAATTATAACAACGTCCTCTTCCTCTGACAGAGCGTACGTGTTCATTGCTAAACCATTTGGCCCAGTGACCAAACGTAATTAAGTTAATGCAATTTTTTCAAGTCTTATCAGAAGTTTTAGCCACATGGGATGCGATCCATGCTAACTACACGAGGATCCTCTTTCAATTGCTTTCTAAACTGCTGCCTCAGTCTCACTCTTCATTCTCATCCCAGAAATCATAATTTTCATGCCAACATATGCTAACTAAACAACGTTCCACGAACAGTAAGACACCTGAAACAACTGCTATGCCAGCAGCTGTCCAAAACGAGAGAGATGGTTATTGTAGTTTTACCTCACTATTTTGTCCTTCGACACAGTGAATAGGCAGAGCACAACTGTAACTAAACCAGAGAAAACTACTTTTGCATCACCACCTTTGGAAAAAGGGAAGAAAGAGAACTCAGTGGTTTAACTAAACACGTGTAGTTCAGCAAAAACCATATGCAGTGTAAGGAAATATTAATGGAAAACAGTTCCAGAGCTGAATCTTCACTCATCATCAACAGACATACAATGCTGGTAGATGTAGACACAGCTCTCACCTGAGTGGGAAACATGGGACTAAATATATGATGAAGAATCACTGCTCAGACCGATTTATGCTAGTAAGAAAGGAATCAAAGGGAATAATCTCAGTTTCCCTGTAAATCTTTCTCTATGGCAGGATAAAACATATAAATGTAATGTGTGATTACAGAAGTAGAAAGAAACCTGAATTCAGACTGGTTTGGAACATAAATCAACTCACCCCCAACCCCCAAATCCAAGTTCACTCTCTATATTATTCAACTATTAAATAATAAACCACAAGAACTTCATAGTGTTAAAACAGCTACCTTCATTGTCACTTATTGATAATGAAATGGAGAAAATAAGCACCATGCTCAAAACTGTCCAAATATACACACTGGAGAAAGCTAATGAGTTTCATACTGATACTATGTTCAGTTCCCTGGACCACATTACTTCTTCAGTACTTCTTCAGATGGTAAAACTATGAACTTTGCAGCATGTTCCAATTACCATGGGAATTTTCCATGCATGTCACATGTAATGTGACAGATGTCAGATGCACTATAAGGCAATTGCAGCATGGGGGATGGGGAAAGGAAGCAGACAAGCAATCCATTTGCTGCATCTGTAATAGTAACCCAACTCCCTTGGCTTGGATTTGTCACCATACTAAGGAGCTTCCTGGTCTCCAGGGCACAAAACAGCAACAAAACCCCACAAAGTTAACATTTTTTTTTTTTTTTCAGGGAGGGTAATGCTTCCTGAAGATCACACCTTTTTGCTATGTTGGACAGGAAGGCACTAAACGCAAAACAGATCATTGGAAACAAGCAGGGTCCTGTGCACAAGACCCTGGAAAACTTGGAAAATGAGCACAGTCCTATGCAGAAATGGCCACTCAGTCCCAGTCAGCCAAGCCCACACAGAACAGTTCCACCACAGGAGAGAGGGCAGCTCAAAACACTGTGCATTTTGAAGCCAGTTCACTGATTTTTCTTCCCACAATACATCAAAACAAAAATGCAGGTCTCCCAGTGGTTATAAGGACTTTGTAAGACAGTTCAGGCACTTAGCTCTGGTCTGTTTCACATACCTTTCCATTAAAACTGTGATGGTTGATAATTTCAAAGCATTTCATAGACCTAAAGATTGTCTCATGTTATATACATAGTACTATATGTTACTAATATTTATTTAATTTTTATTCATTTCTTTACCTCAGAAATAAGTCCTGAGGTAAGAGAAAAGGCAAGGACTATTTGAAGGCTGTCAGGTGTAACTATACCCATGAACCTACTTAATGCAACGTGTCTGTCAAAAATCTCTTTATTTTTAATACTTTAAGGATGCTCAGGATGTGCTGGATGACTAATGACCTCTAATGTTAGCCTGTTAATGCCCACAAATCCAATATGTCTCACCTGATACCAACTTAACAACACACAGCAACAACAAAAAAAGCTAAGGAGTGTAGGAGACCTTTCCCTTCTGAAAGATTATTTTGCAATACTTTCTCTGTGATTGAGAGGAAAAAAACTATACAGAAAAAAAAAATAAAAACAACAAAAGACCCCAAAGAAAATCCAAACAAACAAACCAAACCAAAAACAAAAACAAAACCACAAAAAACATGAAACAGAAAAAAAGTCAACAGAAGGAAAAAAGATACCAGCAGGTTCCTCGAGTCCCTCCTAATCCCTTAATCTATCCAAATTGTGTTCATAGGAAAACAATTTAAAAAGAACAATGAAATTCAAAATACGAAGTGAAGTGAGCAACAAAGCAGTAAAAGTCAGTGCCATGAATCTGGTTAGTAATAATTTATCTCTTTTTTTTACATCTTTTTTTCCACACTTTAATCAAGTACAGATGAATCATTTTCTCTGGCCAAACAATTGATTCACTCTTTACCTGCTAAGAAGTTTATTTTATTTCTTATTAGTTTTCTAAAACTATCACTCCACACAGACATTTGCAAAGTCAAAACTAATCTGTCCCCCTAGACACCAAATTCTGAGCCTTAATTATAATGTTGCAACTCATTTAGATACAAGTAAATCTACATATCTTTAACATTTCTGAATTGCAATGTGACTACCACATCTTAGACTGCAAACAAAACAAGTAAAATTCACAACTGAAGTGTTTATCCACAATATGTATGTTCTTAGTCTCCTCAGTGATTGTACCGCAGATTCATATCCTAATTTATCAATTCCACACTTAGGCACGCTTGCCAACAGTTCATACCACCATGGTGGTGGAGCAAACAGGACTGCATACTGCCTAAATGTAATCAACCTTTCTGATTTGAGTGCAGTAGTCTGGAGTCCTGTCCTTTCCTTGCCCACACCCTCCAGCCCCATACTACTTCCAAGTTCTCTAGTGTTGCAGCATGGCAGTTTGAGTAACATCTACTGATAACCTTCTCAGTCAGAAACTGAGTGCTACCAAGATCAATTTTCCTGTCTTCCTCACCGTGAACCAAATTTATCTCAAGATTACCAATTCCCTTCTATTAAAAAAAAAAAAAAAAAAGTTTCTCCTTCACAGTCTTTGTTCTTCGTTTCCATCTTTTCTACTGGTTTTAGTTTTATTCCTTTGTTCACTGTTTCACTGCAATATCCCCATTTTCTTTTATGACAACCATTGGATATGAAAAGGCTCCTTGTAGCTATTTACTATGCCTCAAACTGCAGAACTCTTTCTTTTTTTTTTTTTAAGGGAGATATTGAAGAGAAAAATACTTCTAAAGAGACACCTATGCATGACACAAGCTGTAAAGATGGCACCATACTTCGAGCATGTTTTACTTTTGTTATATTTTACTTTATGGTCCTAGCTGTGACACTGAGGCTGTAGGTGCTCCAGTGTAGGGTCTTAATTACCTGCTTAAACCAGTTATTTTATAGTGTCAAGTAGACTAAGGCACTATACAAACAGAATTAAAAACAATAAGCCAGCAAAAAAGGTAATCACCTGGCTGGAATCTGGCCAGGACACAGCAGGTTCACACCCCAGTAATGATGCTGCTGTAGAGGCAGCACTTAGCAGTGTCCACAAATCCAGCATGGATTAATTCATGGTTTAAGAAATAATGGAATTTATGCAATGATTTCCCACATCACAGCTTCACTAGATGGGTTGGTTTGTTATGTCATTGTTGATCAAATTGCTGTGACTGTAAGAGCCAGTGGGAAATACACTACATAAAAGCAAACATAGGAAAAGAATCCCACAAACCCCACAGATGCCACCCCAAGAGCCAATTCTGACTGAGGATAAGACTATGCAGCAGCAAGTCTTTTCAAACACTGTCTACAACACCCAGATTTTACTTTTGAAATAATTAAGATCCTAAAAATGTTATTTTTACAGCTTACCAAGAATATACTGTAATCCTAGGGCCATAAATTCAGGAAAATATATATAATCCCAGTTCATGTCTGTTCTACTCAACAGAGGGGGTCTGAACTGTGTTTTTTAGAAGCTACAGATCTAGATAGCAGACCCCAAGTTAGACTATCGATTTTCTTTACTTTCTTTTGGTGATGGGTACAACACTGTGATGCAATTTCACAGAAAAAAAAATGCCTTGGAAGCTGGAGTATGAGATCAAGTCTTTATTCAATATAAGAAATCATAGAATGAAGATCAAATTGCCCATGATAACATCAGTCAAGCAGACATACACACTGACAGCCATCACTCCTTCAGTTTCAAAGCAGAAGACTATTTTCCTCTAGAGGAAGGTGAAGTCCTGTGCCTTTTACAAGTCTATGGTATGGAAATATATTTACAGTCATGAGTATGAAACTGGCTCTAATAAGTAATGTTTGTCAGTTCTATCCATAAGATCAACTCCCAAGCATGAGACACTGAGACATCCACACCCCAGGGCAAAGTCTTTGATCACTTTAAGAAAGAAGCCAAGGATTGAGTGACATGGAGAACGAGGTGTCCCACTCAATCCTCTATGCCAAAAGATCAGCAATACTAGTAAAGCAGATTAGTACTTTAGATTAGTACTAAAGCTTGGTCTGGGGACTTAAAATCTCTGCAATATTTCTACTGGGAAGAGTGGGGGTTAGTTACAAAGGAAGTCAATCCAGAGTTTCCCAGTAGCTCTAACAACTGCCACGTCAGAAGAATGAACACACAAAACCCCATTACTAAGGGCGTCCCTGTCTTGTTTGAGTCATTGTAATTTTTCCATTCTGTCATTGCCCAATTATTTCCAGACATGATGTAACTATTTTGCCAAGGGATTTGGGAGTCAAAATGTTGCCGTTGTTGTCATCGTTATCCTGGGTGCCTGAATTTTCCAGACAAAATAAGCAGCTGAGGGCATTAGAGTGCCTCTACTGAAAGAGAAATACTCTGTAAGAACTGCCAGTGTGCTCCAAGAAAAACAAACAAATGGTAAAGGTCCAATTACATCTTCCCAAACTCCAGCTCATTTCCATGTGAAATGCTGTTTTCTTATTCAGATAATCAGTAGAAGAATATTTCATAAGTTGTCTGATGTTATCACAGCATAAAAAAAAATTGATTTCCACTCTAACACTCTGATTAGGGCTACTACGATATGTTAAAACTCAACTTGACTGGAAATAAGCCTTAGTTATAACCACGGGAAACTAACCACAGATGTAGATGTACAAGTGCTATCTTCACTATCGACAGGTAAATCAACTACCTGCACTGGTAAAATTTTCCTGAAGCTCCCTCACTGGAAAAAGCAACTCAATCTTTATAGCAGATGGGTATAACTGAGGGAAAGCTCAACACAAGCGACCACTTGGACTTTTGCATAATTTTGTAGATGGTACCAAATCACTTCAAAACTAATGTTCACCAAGGCCACCTGGGAAAGCCAGGTTCCAGGCTACAGATCTGTCACTTTCCTCTTTAGTGCCCCAGCCAAAGTACAGTGTACTTTTACGTGTCGCTGTAAACCTGTCCGTAATAAAAATTATTGTTCTCAGTTTGATTCCATACACTGAAAAGCCACCAGTGGGGATGATAGTTAAAAGCCTCCTTTAGTGATTCACTAAATGGAAGAAACAGTCAGTAGACACATTCACAAAGGGAACAGGTCTGGGAGTTTTGATGCTCACTCCATCATGGAAATGGTTTCCATAGGTCAAGGAACAGACAAGGTCAAAGTGTCATTGATTTTATATACCTATTTTTTAAACTACTTAGATTGCAGAGCTGTCAATTTGGCACCAAAAATAAATTCAGTGTAGAAAATCAAGTTAAGAAAAGGTCATATTTTATTCCAACATTATTTTTGTTCAACATTCTGACCAGGGATATTCTGGGTTCAATGCCCTGAAACCTCAACATTACGCAAGTGGGTTTGAACTCCAAGCCAACAGCTTGGTGAAACTGTTGAACTTTTAACCTAACGTGTCTTCATGAAGAATGGATATTTGGAAAGAGTTTTGCTCAGAGATTTTGGGTTGTTTTCTGTGTGTATTTTTAAGTAGCATCCAGATAAAATATATTTTCTGGCTGCTGCAATATTTACAGGAGGAGACTTTACACTAACACTGAAAGCTGGCTCCAGAGCCATGACTTAACAGTCCCAAAACGTAAAGCAGTAAGTGTTTCATTGCATTAAAGTGAACAAGGCCTCATCTATATTTAGGTCAAAATCTACAGAGCTGATGCTCTGAGTGACACAGGTAGTGATTAGTCTAGAGGATCTGAAAAGAAAGTGCTACCTAAAACCAGTCACCTTCCTTGCAGGGTCAGCAGGTGCTTTTGGGGAACAGCATTATGTTGAGAAAAGTGGAGTAAAAGGAGGAACAGGGAGGACTCATCCAAATGTGAGGACCCTCTCTACAAAGTGATACATATCCATGTGGTCTAGAGCATATAGTGCACAAGGGTGTGGTTCCTGTGCCAATTTATACCAACCCCATTTACTGCACTCTTTGGACTGCTAATGGTGGTTCTATTCTCTCAGATCCTCATGGCAAGAGGTCATGTCCACATCAAAGCCCTTAAGGCTCATGATTAAGAAAAGTTTAAGAATTGAACTGTATCTAGGGAAGATTTCCTCAAACTGTAACTGACCAACACACTATTCTCTCCCAAGCATAGGTCATTTTTAAATGTATCGTTAGATACCCAAAGAAAACTGCAGAGAAGATGCATACAGCAAATGTTTGGGTAGTCATCTCCAGACTTCTAAGTATCTACAGCAAGTCAGTAGCCTGCCTGAAGATACACCCAAGTTCTTTCAGCTTCTGAGCCCAATCTACTTGTAGCTTGTTGACAAAGACTGGAGCGTACTTCACAGAAAAACAGATTGCAGTATAAAATTCCCTCAGCTCTCCACCACAGCTGCACACAACTGGAAAAGAAAATTAAAAACACGACAAAAAAACAACCTTGCTTCTAAACAGCTCCCTGATCTGGATACATAGTCCTCAGACATGATCCAAAAAGAAGGCCCTTTGTATACAAACTGAAGCCTACCCTCTATCAGAGAAGGAACGTGTTTATCCCCTTAGGTCTGCAAACATTATTATTATATCCAGTGATGTATGCCTTTGCAAAACATGTACCAATTTCACTGCTTGTTGCCCTTTTGTACAGCACTGACTTATTTGACAGATTGTACAGGATTTTATCCAAATCACCACCTGCTACAGTTTATTTTGTCTCACCCTTTGGAAGCATATTTAAAACTTATTTAAATCATAAATTTTTGTTTATTTTATATCTTAAATTTATGGGTGGAATACATACAAATAGAGGCTGTAGGCAGTCATATATTGCCTTGTAAAAGTTCAGGACTTAGCCCTGCTGCCATGGTCAGGCAGGGATATTTATCAGATAAATACATATGCAAAAATATCTCCTACTGCAAGAAAGGTTGAAATTGCTGTTATCCCCATTTTCTACTAGCTGAGAACACAGCCAATCAGAATCAAAATCTTCCCAGTAACAAGTAGCAGCAGCTTTGACCCTCTCCCTGCTCAGAAACCCATCTGAACAAGGTAGCACTCTCAGTTTTCATATAGCATTTGAACCTACCTCCCAGCAAAATAAGTGGGAAATGCAAAACGTCAGAAGCTCTGAAACATCAAGCCCAACTATGTATTTGGTCTGGATGGCAAATCCAAGAGAAAATACTTTATATGTAACCCAAAAATTTGCACACAAGCTGCTAGCCTATCACTACATTTTAACTATTGCCTGTTGGATCCATAAATATGAGACAAAACCAGCACTAATACTATGGAATCCTCATGTTTTACTTCCTCCCCTCCCCCTAGTCATTCATATTACAAGCAAAAGGTCTATCACACTACAGTAGCAAATGCTTAAAACAGATAAAATTGTACAGACAAGTGGATCCTTCTCCAAATCTCTGAAAAGAAGATAAACTAGCAGATACATAAAGCAAACATTGAGCCCATACCAATGAGATACTCTTCTGGGTGAACTCTTCCCTAGTGCTTGTTCTGTCCATACCCTAACATCAGTCAAACACGGCCTCTAAGAAGCATGGCTACTGCCCAGGAAATGTTCTTACTGCTAGGTTTACAGTGTCATCAGCTATTAATCACAAAAAGCTCCACTGGGACAACCCCAGAATTAAACAAATTAAGAAATGCACGTCGAGAGAGGGGAGTTCATGTGGGACGTAGTTTTAAGGAACATTGTTTTGTTTCCAAGAAAAAAAAAACATGGTTCTTTAGACAAGAGCAAGTCCACGAGGTCTTAGACTATCCTGTTCATGCTGAGATTTCAAACACAGGCAAAAATTTTCTACATTTTTAAGAGGTCATGCATGCTAAGGAAACAATTCATCTCTCCTATAGGGCCTACTAATAGCAGCACTAACTCTACTTGATTCCCAGAGCACATTTCATATCCATATCAGTATTGCAGGACACATTTCCTGCATCTGCTGGAATACTCCTACAGTAAGAGTTCGTCTTCACTTAAATTGCAATATTACAACAACACGGCAAACAGCTCACAGTCATCAAATCCCAGCACTGTGACCACCATGTCATCCATCTCCCAGAAAGCTGTCCATAGTTAGAAATGCTCTTCAAGACAGTTATTTTCATGGCACATCAGAAACCCCTGTGCAAAAGGGGATGTCCAAAAGAAAGCAAAACAACCCCCCCCCAAAAAAAACACTTCAATGCTGTGACTGTATCCACCTTGAGAAGCAGTATTGTCTTGTTCATTTGATAGAGAGAAAACAACACTTACAGTATCTTGGAAATGAGATCACTCTGCGCCTTCTAACCAAGTACTCCAGACCAAAGAAAGCATTTCTCGAAGTTGGAAGGAGTGTCTCTAGGGATCAAAATTTGAGCTTGAGTTACTAAATAACTGAAGAGAGGGAAACCACTTATCACAGGAACTAGAGCAAAAGGCAAGAGGAAAGATCAGCTTTCTATCTGGAAGGATGCTGCGTTCTGTGGTGTATCATAGCAAGTCGCATGCTGTGGAAGGAACCTTGGTGAGGAGATAGCACCAGTGGGTCAGTGAGCCAATAGTCTAGGCAAATAATTTTTTTTTTTAAATTACGTCTTTGTATATTCACTTCTTCCAATATTTAGGCTGAAGTTACTCCAGAGGAAACCTCTTCCTTATCAGATACTAATGGGTTTATGTTCTGTAAAGCAAAGTATTTCAGACCTTTTTTTTGCCAGGCAATCCCTCAAAAATCACATTTATGTAGGCAAAGTCAGCAGCAAAAGAAAGAAAAGTATAAAAGAAAAAGGAGCAGCATTTTATCCTTCTCTTCAGAAGGATATTGGAAGGTCTACTCATAATTCTGTTCATCTTATCAAGGCAGTAATTTCAGGGTGAACCTACTATTTAAATTAAGTTATGGAGACTTTACAAGAGCCTTTCATTCCTCAGATGAGTGAACAACGTACATTCCCTATATTGCTTCCTCTCTATGTGTGTAACAGACCTCTATTAATTCTGATGGAAACACATAACCTTATAGAGAAAGCGATTGACTTTTCCAAGCACAACTCAGACTCAGTTAATTTCTGGTGAAATGACCCTTACTGAAATTGTGCCAGGTGGGCACCTGAGATTTATTTTCTTTTAGCCTCCCCAAATATTTCATTTTCTCCAAAGGCCCTTTGAGCTGAATTTAGCAAAGTCAATCCAAAGCATCCAGAGCATCCAAATTACAATTTCCTGACTCCTGTGGAATGTATTCCAAGTCATATAAAAAATTCAGTAGGGGCCAATATGAAAAACTGCATTCACTCCTGCAATTTCTATAATTAAAATTTGATGGTGCTAGCAGCAGAATTAGTAGAGAAACTTTCTTCTTTTAATAATTGATTTTTAAAATGAATGGTTACATTGAAGATAAAACACCTTTTCATTTGGGCTTTAAAAACTATGTTCTTCACTTGAAGAGGTAGGCAAAATGGTGAGACAAAAAGCTAAGTCTAAATTGGAGGTAATACCTCACACTGGACCACGAAAGCATATATGTACTTGTTCAGTGTTGCATAGAGCTCTTGCCAGCCTGGGTGTACTCAAAACAGGCTTGGATTTTAACCTTAGGACTAACTCTGTGAGTGTCTCTTGACTACAAATTCAGAAAAGCAACATAAGCTGTATGTCTAGTATTTTTATGTTTCAGCTACACTTCCATGCTTCTGCTTAAATTTTCCTTGCCCAGGTATACTCTTCCATTCTTTTTATAACAGCTCAAACAATTTGGTTTCAATTAGAAAGAAAATGAGGGCAGAGTTGTCAATACTACTGATACCACTAAGTAGAAGCTGCTCTCAAGCTGTGCACAGTCAAAGCTTTTCTTTCTCTCTAGGCCCTGGGCAGAGCCTCTGCATCTTTACCAGTTGTGCATCATGGACTTCTCTGCAACAACCTTCAGCTCTCTCCATTCTGCACTCCCATCACCACCACCAGCAAAGACCTACATGTTTTGCTCACTGTTCATGTTCACACACAGATTTTCAATGTATCACAGAGTAGTAGATAAGCAGTACTGACTCCGGAGGGGATAGCTAACACAAGACACATAGGAGAAAGCAGACCTTTTCCCCCCCACCAATGGAAGGACTTGTGGGGATGTGCCACAGTTCTGCATGCTTCTTAGTTTGCTTCAAAGAGACATTTTATGTTCTTTTCTTCCTTATATTTGCAGACTCTCTTTACTATCTATATCTTTGGTACTCACCTGCCTATCACTTCTGACATAACCCTGTGGAAATAAGCTAATGCCAGAAACTAATATTCAGGAGCCACTCAACAGCCCCATACAAGCTGTTTAGCACCAGCCATCCACAAATAACATGGAGGCATCCACAACCCTACGGTCTTTAGACTGCTGGTGAATAGTAAAACAGTGTCCTCCTGTTCTGCTGGTCAGTTGAGCTCTCACAAGCAGCTTGTTTAATAAACATGTTTTGGACAGTTGAACATGTACTTGAACTTCAGTTATTGAAATATGAGTCAAAATTCTAACCTTCTTTCATGCCTTTGGTAATATATCCCTGGTTTTCAGTACAAGGTGTTTCTACACAGTAAATGTTTCTGGGATCTCAAAATCAAACACATGCCACCCCCGATACAGTTCTAGAAGAAAAAAAACACAAAACTTCCATGCTATTCTTCCTTCCTTTACTATCTGAAAATAATGAATCAGCCTCAGTCTGGACTTCTGCACTCTCTTTCAAACTTCACTGACTGCAAATACTCCACCTTAGTTCAAGCTCTCTGTCCCCTCTACATAAAGGAAAAGTAAAAGGATTTGCAATTTATCTCAGAAATATTCTGCTATAAGGAATTCCCTTCCACTAGTTTTATTAGAATATTAATAGCACAGGATTTTGCAACACCTCTTTCCTATCTTCTTCCAGTCAAGGGAGCGCTTCACATAAGGAGACTTAGAGACAGAGAGAGTCTAAAACAAAGTTTCATTTTGGTCCACATATCTATATATATTTATCTCTCTTCCTTGTTCTCATTCCCACCATCAGACAGACCCAAAAGCCCACAACGTTTTGATAAACCAAAAGTAGCTGAGGACGTAAATATGAAAACATGTACAGCAAGTTTATTTTATGCCAGTTTGTTTTACGGCTCTCTTCCAGTATTTTGGACACACAGCCCCAGTAGGGTCACAGTGCTAAAATTTTCCTTAAACAAGTCCCATTCAGAGGTCCAGGCCTCTTTTTCTCTCTCCATACTACCTGCTTCTCAACATTCCTGAAAGAAAATAGAATTTATCCAGTGCAGAAAAGCACAGTATATTCCTGTATTGAGTCCTCTCCTGCTTGGCCATGCTCCACCACACCGTCCTTCATCAGTGCTGTTTCCCAAGTACTAAGTGAGGAGTGGATCTGTACAAAGCTGCTAAGGTGACTAACTGCTTTAGCTCAGCAGACCCAAAAGTTAGTGGGATTACAACTTGCGAGTTTTGAAACAAGCTCAGCAAAATAGCTGGAGCCTCTTGGTCCCCTCAAAGCCTGAGTCAGATGAGACAAAGGTCCTTCAAGTATTACATCCCACAAAAAGCCCCATCTCACAAGGCTCCAATGCTCCATTTCATGCTTTAATCCATGTTTTTCCATTAAGGGGACATTAGAATCCCAAACCACACATTTTATTCTGTTCATGTCTGAATGGTGGAAAAATTTATGAGTTCACATACTTTTACCAGGCAGTAGAGGCTAATCTCTATGAAATACATGGAAGATTTGGGGGCTGGCAGGGGGGAAAAGGTGGAAGGGAAGACAAAAAGTTAAAACATTGCCTTCAGCTTCACTGAAGAAGATTTATGTCTTTCTCAAGGAACAGTGCTTCTTTCACACACTTACGAAGAGAGTTTTTTTACTTTGCAAACACTCTAAAACCAAACAACCCCCAAATTAACAAGAAAGATCTGACAGGTTTTCTTTAAGATGACAGGTTTTCTTTAAGAGGCAGGCCAAACAACTCTTGGAGCAGGGTAGCAGTGGGGTGAGCTGTGACGCACCTTTCGTTCAGAAGCTGACAAACGAGTTCTGAGCAACTGGTAGAGGAAGAAAAGCAAAGTGTGAAATAACGAGTCAAAATATCCCCTTTAAGAAAAAGGTAAAGTTTCCATGTGCAAGAGGGATTAAAGAGGACACTTAGAAGCAATGTACACTACCAAGAACATTTTCAAGGGAAGGCCCAGCTTCCTGACCCCAGAAGCCACATGCTGAAAACTTTCATATGGTCAAAAGCCAAGACACACACACAACACACCTTATGGCACTGAGGAAAGGGAAAGCACTAGGAAGTGGTTCACAGTCTAAATGTAACAATAAATCCTCACCAATCCTGCTGCTCCTTTTGAGGAAAGGCTGTGCCAGGCAGGTAATCAGTTCTTAAGAAAATGCTGAAACACTGATCTCAGCAGCTGAATTTGGAATTTGGAAGGGGCCTCTCCAGACTGTCTAGTCCAATTCCCCTGCTCAAGCAGAGTCAGCTAGGGCAAATTCCTCAAGACCATGTCAATTTTGGATTTGAAGTATTCCAAGGATGAAGCCACAACTTCTCTGGGCAGTCTGTGCCATTGTTCAGACATTTTCACAGGAAAAAAGTTCCTTGTGTTCAGAGGGAATTCCCAGTGCTTCAATTTATGTTCTTTACCTCTTGTTCTGTCACTGGGCACCACTGAAAGAGTTCACCTTTCTTAAGCAAGGAGTCAAATTTCTCCAAAGTCCTCTTACCAGGCAAGTCCTCTGATCAACATTTACAGCTCTATGTAAGCATTTAGGGAACTTATTCTTATGTTCAGATCTAGACTGTGTTGCATTGTGCCAATGTCTGCTAACGACAGAAAAGAACAAGCTGTGAAACAAAGAACCATGCACTGAAGAAAAGTTAGAAATAAAAACACCAGTACATTTTCCATAAGCAAACTCATTATAGGTTCTCACAGCACAAAAAAAAAAAAATCACAGAGAGGATGTCAATCACCAAAAAAAACCCAACTCAGATTGCTACTCCACTGCATTAGGGAACTACCCCATCCTAAACTGAACATTAATGACAATACAATTTTGTCATTAATATTAGAAGTTGTGAATCCCCAAACAAATTAATACCAGTAGAAGCAGTCTTAAAGAAAAGCTCGACTGGTAATTCATATCAAACTCTGTTCATGACAAAACTGTCATTAACATCTGTGGTTTCCTAGAGGATTTAACAAATAGAGGCAGGCTTAAAGAAAAGCTCTTGATTGGTAACACTTATCAAACTACTGTTTCCCAGTTCTAGTGCTATCCACAACATAGACACTGTCCCTGAATTAACACAGGCAGTGGCAGTGACAAACACAGTGGACTTGTACACCTCCTTCGTCCCATACCAGGTAAGGTAAGACCATCACTATCACACTGGCTTGCTCCCAGACATTCCCTAGACATGCTAGTCTACAGCTTCATTACTTTCTTGCTTGAGAATAAGCCATCATAACTGGTGATGATCCAAACAAACCAAACCAAACCAAACCAAACCAAATCAAAAAACCACCTTGAGTTTGGGTTTAGATTCTCCAGAAGTTAAGGGCTTTGCAGAATTTTTTCCTTTGTACGTTTCAGCTGCTTGCACAGAAGTCAGCAGAAGTTTAACCACTGATTTCCGTGGGAATGAGATGGGATTTTAGCCACAGCAGGACTGCTAACCACTGCCACCTAGTATTTGTCCTTCAGAAGCTTTTCAGGGCAAATGGTTAGAAAGTAGGTGAATTAATTTTTTTGTAAAGCAAAGCCCCAGAAAACCTCTTTCTCAGAGGTCAAGCCCTGTTCCCTGAGGCCTGGGTGCAAGCTGTCTTGGCAGCATTTCTCCTGAGCCTGTTGTGTGGAAGATAAGGAATTTGAATTATTTCCGGCTCAGCAGCATGCAGCTCCCCAAACATTTGACAGTTTATGTACTAGGGATCATCTTCACAGAAACCTGGCTAGAGAGACCATAATGCTGAAAATGACTGCTATCCAGTAGCAAGCAGCTCATCGTCACTCCTTCACACTCACCATCCTGTACCACTTTCTAACCGCATTCTCTTGCCTGTGGCTCTCCCAAAGCACACCAGCTAGTGTATGCCTCCTCCTAGCCAGATCTGAAGGAAAGGTATTAACTCCCATACGTGTGCACCAGTGCTGCAGATAAAGCCACTCCCCATGGAATCCTTAAATCAGACACATCCTCCTGTTCGCCAAAATATCATGTGCCAAGTCAGGGTACACGTGGCCCTGCCTTACCATCCTCCTGCACTGCATATATTATCTATCAGATAAGCCTCTGAAAGAGTCTTTGGGTAATGTCTTTTTTACACTGTTTTCAAAATCAGAAAGGCTTCCTCTCAAGACAGCTTGATTTCTATCTCCAAAGACATAAAAAAACAGGGGAAAATCTAAAGCACTTACACTTTAGATTACCCTAAAAGAGAACTGCCTGCAACCCTATCCCAGAAAAACAACACTCCCCACAAGGACCACGAGCCCGGTGTTCTCTCTCTTCAGGCAATCTTTACCATACACCTGCTTGGTCTCTTCAGGACACTCACCTGCTAGACTATACCCAGGAGATGCTGTGAGTAAAGTTACTTCCAGCAAAATTGCCCGACATCCCTTGGGGCCAGGCCTATCCCGTACAGTAGCTGAGCTTATTCAGCCGCGTCCAAGTTGTAGTCTCAGGGAGTTAGTCCTTGAAGAATAAGAAGAAGTTAGTACAACAGTTCTAAAGGCTTAGCTGAAGTGATGCCTGCAAAGACAGCTAGCCTGACCTCTCCAAGGCATATGTGGCCCTTCGAGGCATTCATTCAAAACAGGGATTAATTGAAGAGAACATCTCAATTAGTTGATACTTTTTCCATTCAACTGCATGGCGTACAAGGAACATTTTACTATTTAGAGGAAATGCAGGAAATCCTTTCTCTAAATGCACTGATCTTATCAGTCTGCTCAGCAGCCTAGCATTCTTCACCACTGCTGCTTGCAAAAACTGTTATATATATAATTGCAAACTTCACTTGCCATGCATGCACTTGAATTTCAATAATTAGATTTTAAAGAGACTTTTGTTCTTGCCATCAAGACCAGATTACACAAAACTATTCAGTTTTCATTTCAATGAAAAACAGGAAGCAAATATCCAAAAGAAGTGCAGATTATTAAACAAAGCTGGTTAAAAGAACTGTCTTGAGAAAGAAAAAAAGTCATTTGGAAAAAAAAGAAAAAGGCAAGTTATTCTAGTGGTGGGAATCTATTTCGAGGGGGTTTTTTAAGAAAAGAAAAAAACAAAGACATTTTCGTTTTCACCAATATTTTTCCCCTTCTACCCAAAAAAAAAAAAAAAAAATAAAAAACACACCCCCAAAAAAAACCCACAAAAAACAAACAAACAAAACGAAGAAATAAATATAAATATAATAAAGAAACCAATTTAGAAAAATCTGTCACCACTGATTGCATAGCACTCAGCAGCATTAAAAAAAAAAAGAGAGAGAAAGAAATAGTTACATAAATACATATCTCTGGCATGATTTACCACAAATTTTGAAATCTCCAGCTCTCATGAGAATGTGGAAACATTTGGGAAAAATCTGTGTTTTCTTCAAAATTTGGCAGTTCTGAGAACAGACCTTTTCAATGGGAAAATCTTAATGGAAAAATTTGCATGAGACATGCTGAGCTCTTTTGAAAATTGAACCACCAGTGACAGTAAGGGAGAAGAATAATTACCAAGATCTAATCTGTTTTCTGAAAATAGTCCCTCAAACAGCCAAGTGATTGTCCTCTCCAGCTTCAGCACCTGTAGGCTATTACCAGCTGCAGTCCTTCAGCAATAGCAATCATTTTGCTACTAGTTTGGTCAAGAATATGGAAGTTCTACTTTACCCCTGAGTTGCATCATCCATTCTGAACAGATAGTATAGCACACAGTAGGAGACAGAATAAATAAGACCCACTGGGCTAATTGCCTCATGCCATAAAATAGAGGGAGGAAACTAAAAGCAAACCTCTATCCGACATAGGATGGGGAGCAACTCAGCAGTCAAGGATCCTTTCTTTTGCTGAGCAATTTTGAACACTACAATGCTTGGGGAGAAAAATTAAAAGAACATAAATACAAATACATATGAATGCCCTATATCAATGATTGCCAAAGGAACAGCAGAGCAGGAATGTCCAACTGTGTCCAGAACCTGAAATGCTGCCTTTTAGAGCTGCTCAGACTTTTCTCACTTTTCAAACCCCATTTCAAGAAAACAAGCAAAACAATAAAAGAAACATCCCACAATTTTAAGACACATGGGGAAAGTACTGCAGATTGGTAGCAAGCTAAGTGATACCCAAGCAGTGGTAAGAAGATAAAAGCAACTCAGGAGGATATCTCCATGTGTTAGCTAGGCAACAAGTGAATACAGGCTGGAAGCACGAAGGATGTAAAAGGCAGCAATGTAAAACTCTGGCCTCAGGTTTATTTGGCTTTCACTGGCCTCAGTGAGACTTACACTCACAAATCTGATAGAAAATCTTATGAACTATGAAGTTGAAAGGATTGTACCAATCAGCTAGTCTGACCTCATGCATAGCACAAGCCACAAGATTGCCATAAATTAATTCCTGCCTGAAGTAGAATATAACTTTTCAATAGGCATCTCATTTGATTTAAGGATTTCCAGCAGTAGAAAATCTACCACAACTCTCAGTAAACTTCCTTTCACTATAGACATTGTGTTTCATCTGCCAAGTTTCAATTCCCAGAGCCTGGGCCCTGACTTACTTTTTCTAGACTGAAAACCACTATCGCCAAATGTTCCATGTATAGCTAATTATAAATGGTGATCAACAAGTCACCTTTTAAGCACCTCTATATATAATTACAGGATAAGCTTTTGAGTCTTATCCATCAATACCTGGGATTAATCAATGTTAAACTCCGTAACGTTCCATTTATGACCTCCGCAGCAGCCTTTCCCATGGTCACTTCAAAAACAGCTTGCAGTTGGATCAAATGAGTTAGTCAAGTTTGAAACAGAAGAAGTTATGTCTCAGGGCAACCTCGCAAGACACAAGGATATCAGAATGCAGGTATGAAGAGAATGATGGTCTGCTTAAGATCATTCAGCGAGTTAGCATCAGAACCCAGAGTAATGACAGCTCATTCAGATTTAAAATCCTTGTCCTTTCTCACAATGCCATCTTCCTGCACAACACAAGACAGAAACTATTTTAAAAACAAAACAAAAAACCACATCCTGGAATCTCTCCAGATTCGAAGCAAAGCTTTTGAGCTATTTGCATGCAACTGAAAGCAATATAGAAAAAAAAATTTGCATAATAGCATCCTTCCTGATTATTTTATGGCATAGAAAACATACCAAGTAGATGAAACTCTTAGGCCTGCACCCACAGCAGGCCCACTCACAGATTCTTGTTCTTTTGCAACTTCAGAGGTGCTTGGCAAGACCAGTTCCAGCAGCCTAATAAGGTTTTACTATCAATATGATTTCTAAGAACTAAGTAGTCAACAAAAAAAGTCTGTCCAACAAATTCCAGTTTGCTAATGTAAACATAATAATAATAAAAAATAATAACAACCCACAACAACTTTAAAAACAAAATATTTGAAAGTCAGTTTCCTTTCTTTACTAGCTGCCAAGAGCGGAGTTCAGGGCTCTGTGCTTCTTGAGTTGATGAAATCATTAACACCTACAGCAGAGTCAGGAATGTTACTCTGCCCTCAGGACTTGGAAAGTAATAAGAAACTGGTGTCAGTTTCACATTTAAAAGCCAGTTCCAAGTAATAAATTTCAAATTTCAGATCCGGATGGAAGCCCAGCCCAAGCAGCATAGCAGAGGCTCAATTTAATGCACTTCCCTCAAAAGGCATCAACACTGGCAAGCGTGCCAGCGAGATGCTTGTGAAAACAGTCAGAAGATGCCTACCACAAAATTATGCCTTGCTACAAAATGCATCCAGCAGAGTGTGTGGAGATATACTAGAAAAAACAGTGAAAAATATTCACAGCACGGAAAACTTGATTAATTTTCTCTTTAGCCAGGCTTTTGTTGCTACAGACGCCAGAGCAAGACTTAGGGAGACCTTGTGTGGCAACATCAGGCAGCAGGCAGCCAGTCTGGAAGCTAGAGAGTCAGCATGAATTACAGGGTCTGTATGCATTTAGCAACTTCAATAAAGAACTCCCTTTATATTCATTACAACACAGTTCTGTCTTTGCTGCTACTGGGGGTGCTACAGAGGAGGCACGAACAGCTGGTCCTTGCAAGAGTCAAGGTCTTCCAATAGGATAAAAGTGGGGTGCAACCCTCTTTCCAACAATATGAGTCTCAAGTGCCCCACAGCACACGGTGATAGCTTTGTCGGGGCTCATCTCCCTCATCCCCAAAAACAGCACAGGAACCAACATATGCAAGTTATATGTGCCCATTTCCATTTCATGGGAGAGGGAACTATAACTGGAAGTTCAATACCCATTCATTTATTTAGGGCTGCCTAAGGGGAGCACAGACAGCTTTCTAATGCATTAAACCACGTAAAACAACATTTCCTTGACTATGCTACTTCCCATCCATGCCCTCCAGGCTTTAGGGCTGGAACAAAAGATTCAACATAGCCACCTCTCTTCTGTTTTAATGTTCCTTAGATGAATTCACTTCTACATTAAAAGGCACGGAGGAAAATAATTCCCAGATAATGGGAATAATATAATATCATAATAATGATAACCTTATTCTGCATATATTTCAAGTTCAAGACAAGCTCTCTATCTTATTAATATGGGATACACAGAGCATCCCAACATGCCAATTTTCCTGCAAGTTTCTGCATATTTTGATGCACTTTTTTTGACACTAGTGCTCTGTTTTTTTCCTCCCCACAAACATATGTCAGATATCCTTCCTGAAAACACCCCTTCTGACATGTGATCTATTGCACTGCTAGTACTATATGCCAATCTTCCTGTAAAATCCACTTCCCTGTGTCCTACCAATAGCCCAAGAGTCTGGGATTCTCAAGACATTTCCAGTCCCTTGGACTAGCATCCAACGATGTCCTGTTTACATTTCAGGGCTGTGGTGGAAATAAACACCATAATGTCAGGACATTCCATCAGCAGGATTCCAGCACAACCATGCTGGGCTGTGAGCAGAATGCTGAACCAAGTATGGTCTGTCTTTTTACTTTATCTTATTTCCTCTTCCTTATAGTTCCATTACCTACCAGAGGACGCTTTCTAGTGAGTCAGCCCATGCAAGCAGTGAACATACTGGAAGGGTCTTTACAATCGCAAAGTTACTAAACAAGGGAATTAACAAGAAAGCAAATAAACACAACAAGCAGGAAAGGGGTGCTGGGTCGCAAAAAAAAAGGATTTTATTTCTTTATCAAACAGAATTTCAAAGCAACACAATCATCACTTTCTCTGCCAGATGATGAAATTGAGACACAGACAAGGCAAAGCCATTTCCTGGATAAATGGTTGTAAGGACTGAATTCTGCTGTCATGGTAGCAGTAAATCTAAAGATTAGTCATAATTAATAAATTAATTTAAATTATTCTTAACTATATTTCACCTACTTAAGTAGCAATACTTGAATAATCAGAAGCACAAATGCATCTGCTGTTAAATCTCAGCCAAGAGATACTTATTTTTATTTAACTAGGTTATAAAATTTCCAGACTAGAAAACAGCCTCTTAGCAAAAAGGCTGTCCTGTAGTATGACTAAAAACTCTCTGTTTCTCACTACGTAATGTACAAACAAATGCTGTCTTCTCCATTCCAATCAGAATATTAAATGTAAATATTATGAAGAAGGATCTCTCAAGACACACAAGTTGGAGGGCTACCAAGGACAGGCTGAATGCTCTGAAGGCAACACTTTCTGTGAGGCACTGTATCTCTCAGAATCAGAGAAAACAAAGAAAGATATACCAAGTTTGTACACTCTATCTGACCCAGTACAAAAAAACTCTGCTCGATGATATTTTGTTGAGTTGGTTGTTCAATCTACATTTCAAGTGTTGCCATTTCATGCACAGAAGAGTTACTGTACAGGTACTGATCCTTGAGGGAATACAACTGGAAACCAGAAGATTGTGCCACTAGAATGAATGCTTGCTCTTTGGGATTGAATTAGCATGGAAGTGGCTCCCTAGCACTTGTGCAAGATTCTCATCTTCAAGTTGCAAATCAGGCTAGAGCTGTCTTTATGACAGTTTTGTACAATGCTTTAGTCCCACAGATGTTTCATTTACTGAGATTGATAGCCCTGAAGACTATTTGGAAACTCTAGCGAGTGTGATGAGAGCTGCAATCTGTCTAAATAAAGCAAGGGAGATAAGACCCATGTTCCAGGCTTGAAATGGTCTCCTTCCACACTTCTAGGTAACAGTTATTAGCCACTATTCATCAAGTGAACTAGACCAGACAGATGCCTTCATGTGACAACCTCTCTGAGAAACTGCCTCAGGTACCACAATGCCATGCAGAATTTCTTTTCTGTGAAATTTGGTCAAGAAGAATAGTATGGAAGACTAAGCCTCACCACATTTAGAACATGATGCAAAACTCACCTCTTTGTCCAAAGCATAATGTGAACTGTAGACTCAGAACCTCCTGGCATTTTTCCATGAGCCGTATTTTTCTTTCCCCCTGTCCCTGAAGTTTACAAGCACATTGTTGGAGGCAGGTAGGGAGTTCTAGTACTTTTGCTCCCCCTATTTGGGAAGCTGTTGATTTAAACCATGTGCACACAGTGAAGTTTCAACAAGGATATTATAAATGCATGTAATGATGTGACGGCTGCTGGTGATTAGCGGAAAAAAAAAGAGCAGGAGGAGGAGTTTACTGGGTCTTGGGCCAGCTCCTAATGGACAAGCTTCCACATCACAAAACCAAGCACTGCAGCTGCCACAAGTCACATCCATCAGCCATCTCCCCAGAACAGCCAAGCTGCAAATGGACTGGCATTGACCATGCTGTTCACTCCTAATGTGCTTTCACAGGACTCTGGAGTGCACAGCCAAGACAGGCTGTGAGCAAATTTGATGTATATTGCCCACGCTTTGCCTGCCACTTTAGCATCTTTAACAAATACTACACTAACTTTAAAAATAATCAGTGGGCCCAAGTTAAAAATAAATTGCAAGTTGGCTTTCATGAGAAAGCAACTGAGCCAATACCATTTATAGTAATTCGACGTGTCACTGAATAGCATCATTTTTATAAATACACTGAAAGCCGGACATGAAATAACTGGTTAACAGCTCCCTAATCACAAGGGCTTCCTCTGCTACACATTTTTCCTATTTATCCAATGGCTTCTGTTTTATATCTAGTTTGCTAATGGAAAAAGGGGAAGGGGGAGGGGGAAAATTGGCCTAAACTGATCCAGCAGATGCACGGAGCTGGGGCCTCAAACACTGGCTTCTTTTCTGCAGCCACTAAAGGGCGGTGGGGGAGAAACATTTCAGCAAAATTCTTTCTCTGCAGTAACTACCGCAGAAACACATTTCCCTCTGTTTGGAGCCACTCAAAATAACTGCAGCTCAAATGCCAAAAGAATATTTTGTGCTCCCTCCATTTAGAAGAAAAAGAGATGGGAAAATACTGAAGGAAGTTCCTAGTACGGTGGTCTCAAAACAGCCATAGAAGGCTTCCAAAAAAGTACACTCTCAGAAAGAAAGCAAAACAAATCTAGCCCCAAAATATTTGTTATTTAACAGTCCCAATGTGTTTTACAACCTTGTATAGGAAATACATTATTTTATTAGACCGCTCATCTTCTAGGCCATGCAAACCATTCATAACTTTAGAACGACTCTCTATACCAAACTTCTCACAACTTCCAGGAAAACCTTTGCAAGCATGACTGTGTGCAGCACAAGCAGCTGTCATAATTTATGCGTTTACTAAAATAATTTAAAAAAAAATTCCTCAAGTATATTGACTTTGGTCTGCACTGCTTAGGAGACAGGATGCTCATTAAAGCCTGTGCACTTCCACAGTGAACATCCTGCCTTGTGTTACTAAATGCATGGCAGGATGCTTCACACTGTTATAAGGTCATATAACCAGGAAAAAATGAGGGATTCACCTTCTACTCAAAACTGCATCCACCTTTGCTCTGTCCACTTTAATTTTAAGCTACTTGTTAAAAAATTTATGGTTTTAATTTACAAAGGCGGATAAGGGGGGCACTATACATGCAAGTAGAATGTGATTGCAAAAGTTGTCAAAACTAAAGTCAGTTGCAGAGGTAAGAAGCGAACACCTGCCTTGTTTTTGTGTCCACAAGGCCCTTAGCTCCAGTGAATAAAGTTTCACTGGGTCCCTTATTTCTCTACTGCAGTATTAGTGCTAGAAAATAGGCATGTAAATCTCCTAACCAAACTGTAAGCCTTTTCACATTGAAACTCTGCCTATGTCCCGAGTCCTTGCAGTCCCATCATCAGCATCTAAAGGGAAAGTTTTCTTTCAACACAACTCTGGGTTGTGATGACTTATTTCCTAGTCAATTGTCAATAGTTTGTCTATCCAGAGTGGAAGGGAAGAAAGTAGTGACAAACTTGGGAAGTCTAGTGGCACTGAAATAATCTTACCTCTGTATCACTGCAGTGTGGGCAGGTTCTAGCCTCTAACCTATATCTCTAACTGCTTAGGACAGCCTGTGCTTAAAGCACCTCCAGGTCTGGGTCAAAAGCATTTCTCTTTCTGAACAG
Source organism: Lophotriccus pileatus (assembly GCA_035583135.1). Lineage (NCBI taxonomy): Eukaryota > Metazoa > Chordata > Aves > Passeriformes > Tyrannidae > Lophotriccus > Lophotriccus pileatus. Next base: position 29,610,583 of record JAWWES010000115.1, read on the forward strand.
AAGTGAATTTCGGAAAAATGTAGCAATGTAACAATAGGAACTGGGCTCTGAAGGTCACTTCAGACTTAAACAACAAAGTTTATTCACACGGTAGCTTTGATCTATGTTATGAAGCAGGCTGTTTATGGGTAAGTTTTATAATTCCCCCATAAGGCACTCCAACATAATAAGAGACAACCAGATTTAGGAATGACTGACTGCAATGCAGGACCTATGCCACCAGTAGAGTAGATAAAGGAGAAAGAAAAGCAAGAAGCAACTTTCAGTGGAACTGTGGACGCGTGTGAGCCAGGAACACCATGAGATCTGTTCCTTCTCTTTGTCTCCATGGGTCTCTCGGTTTCCTTTCACCCCCTGCAGTCAGGGCACAGTGTTCACAGGAACAACCCAGCAGGTTTAGTTCTATAAAAAATAATGCAGTATTTCAAAGAGTAGTTCCTCTTCTCTTGCTAAAGGCTGAGTGGAAAAATGTTACCCCAAGTGGCTGGTATTGCTGGGCCAAATGCAGATGCCTTGCCTTGTGCTAGATACAGTCAGAAGACGACAGCCCAGCAGCTATTGCTTGATGTGCTGAGTGGGATTACAAACCAAGGCCTGCACTTTGTATGAAAAAGCAGCAAGCAGACTGCCAAGACCCCTCTCTAAATACATCTCAAAGTGGGTTATTGTGAGGAGTGTGAGCATTATGATCTCAGCTGCCAACAAGTACTTCTGCGGGAAGCAATTTGCAAGCGGGAACTCATTCTCCCAACAATCCAGGCTCTGACCCATATTCGTGCTGTGCAGTTAATCTAAGTGGAATTAGTGCTGATGAAAGGGGCCATATGGACAGCCCTTGACACAGAAATCTTATTTACCCACAGAAATTTCCATGGCCAGCAGCATCTTACATGTATGTGCCAAAGCCACGTGCGTTTCTCTCCAGCTGCCTAAACAAGTAATCCTGGACTATGCAACCCCAACTTTCTGTAAAATTGAAGGGAATATTTTTTTTTTATTCCTAGCTTCATGCAAAGCAAATAGAAGAGTGACTTCAAAGCATTTTTATATACCACACAGAACACCTACCAGTGTTTTCTGATTAGTGCCATGTTTATCTGGGTCTGAACAGAGGATATCCAGAACAAACCTACTGGTGTCCTGGTCCAATTACAAAACAAACACAATGGGTAATAACCAAAAGGTGCTTTTCCCATACTACTACATATTTGCCTCCCTATCTTCTCAGTCTACAACTCCTTTAGTGCTACTCCAGAATTGCTTAGACCCACATTTCTAGTTAAGAACTCCTTAGCTCTGATGAGAATGTAAGGCACAAGAGAAACATAAAGCCAGCAATGCAGGAGTTATGCTTGGACTTACATCCTACTTTTCATGGAAAGCTAGGCTTGTAACATTATTCCCTTGTGTCTTCACAAGGCACATGGATTGTGTCTACAAAAACTTTGGAGGAGTCCATGCATATTCCTCACACGCAAGATAGCAGCATATCACACAGCTGTCAGAGAAGCATCCTTGTTAACATTCTTCAGCTTGTTTTATAAACTGAGATTTTGCAAAGGAGAAAAGCAAACAGAATAAGCTGTCCAAAACCAGCACTAAATGATGGTACAAGAGTAGAGACAAGGCAAAGGTAGGTGCACCAAAGGTCCATGCACTGACTGAGTAAACAAGAACTCTTCTTTCCTCTCAGTTAGATTATATGTGCCGGAACAGCTGTAGTAGTCCAGGACCCTTTCATTTCTTAAAATGCAATGGCAGATGGTGTTAACAAAGCTGCAGTTGGATTCACTGTTGTTCAGCAAGTGTTAGCAGAAATATCATCTGGTGCCCTTCCTTGTATTCCTTTAAGTTTTCACAAAGAAATATTCCTTATTTAATTACTTTATAGCCACCCTACACACACTCCTCTGGTGGATTATTCTGCAGGAGTGCAAGTTGAAGTATTACAACAGTTCATTGCCCTTCATATGCTTTCATGCTAAACCACTGAAATTCTGGATTGACTACTATTGACAGGTACAGAAACAATTCAAAAGCTCATTGCTGCAGACATCCTAAAACTACCTGGCAAGCACAGAGCAAGTACACAACGTCACCAGTAGAACAGGTAGGGGTCAAAGACAAGCATAAAGCCTCATTGCTTTCCTGTATCCTGTCATCCCTGACCACCATCTTTGCCTGATGGGAGGATATTCTTTCAAAAGAACATGCAGAGAGAGCAGAGCCAACATTATATCTTGAGTCTATCCCTGTATGAAGATAGGCTTATGCTTGCATGCCATTGCCTTGTTGCACATTCCGGAGCCAGATTACTCAGGCTTCATTTGTCCCTGGCTTCTACAGTCAGAGACAGGGCTGTATGTTTGAGGAGATACAGTAGGGATCCATTGTGGCATGTCTGCCATCAGGCCTGCAGCCCTGTGAAATGAGGCTGATACAGTATTTACTTCCACATTCCTACTGAACTTGGGGGTAAATTGCAATTCAGTACTGAATTAAAATATTTTTCCCAAGAAACTGGAAGCCAGCAAGTGTTTACATTGGAGCTAAACCCTCCATTCCACCAAAGCAGTGTATTGGAACACTTATGCACCAGGACAGTCTTCTTAGATAAGAAGTGTTTGGGGAACTCCCAATTATGCCTTCTCCAGGCTGACATCCCACTTGGACAAGGATCGTGAAACACTAGACCTTTTCCCCTCCAAGTGGTAAAACAGTGTTAATATCTCTTGAATAAAAGACAACTCCAGTCCTGCTTTTGCTTCTTAAGCTAGTACTGTTCCCACAAACTTTGTGTCAGATCCTCAGCTTGTTTATACTGAAAGTTCCTTGGAGCAGTGGCAACTTCTCCTTTATCTCCTCAGTGGGGCTTAGCTATGAAGAATAATAGTCAAATCTGCATTGGCTGCATCTGCCAAGCATCAGGCGCAGAGAAAGCATCAAAAATTCTCTGACTTTAAATATATTCTCCTATGCTTGGTCTGCATTCTTAATTACATCATTGTTCACCTCAGAGGGGTGAGTTTGCCTTTGAACCCATTGATTATGATCACATTGTCATAGCAACACCTTCCACAAACACTGCTAATAGTGGACCACCCAGAATGGTAACAGAATGAACAAAGGGATAATGGGATGAACAATCTCAATTCATACAAAATACTAGACACTGAGTTCACCAAACAAGATTAGCACTGTTACTTATTGGTTACAATATCTATACAAAAAGGGGTTTATGCCATGAGTTCATCCATTCCAAGAATATAAATACTGTAAAAAAGATGGCAGGGAAAACCAGGTACAGGCTGTACTTCCCCCTTCTGCATTAGACCCCGTTGCAAAAGGCCATTCTCCTTCCTCAAACCTAGACTAAAGGCCTCCTGCAAGTGTTGTTCTCCTTAGGGTTCAAGTGATGATTTGTTTCATACACAAACTCAGCTCTAAACGTCATGTTTTATGGATAAATGCGCAGCCCACATTACCCAGCATCTGATGGAAAGATACTCCTGTAAGATGAAGGTCAGAATGGACCATTATGACCTTCTTGCAGAACACTAACTGCATAATATCACCTAACAACTTCTTTTTCACTATCTCTCATAGAGATGGAAACAGACTTGTCACTGTATGGTGTCTTTTTTTTTTTCTTCTAACTCCCATTTACAAAAGGCCAGGAGATGTCTCTTAACACCCAATGACACTTTATCAATTCATGTTTGATGACCATTCAAATTCTGGATCAGGCTTTACTAATATCAGTGAATTTAGTCTTAGGTCATGGCTTAAAGGCATTCTCTTTCCCCTATTTCAAAGACAAAGAAAGAGAATTATAATTAGAGATAGTAAAACTACTCCTATACAAAGCAGTGTTTGAAAAGCTACAGAGACAAAAAATTGCAAAAAAAACCAAAAACAAACAAACCAACAAACAAAAAAAACCCACACAGACCCATCAGACCACAACAAAATTCATTGTACTTCAATGCCTCTTAAGGTCTCCCACCTTTGTGTAAATGAAATCCAACCTTAATTCTGCAGGATACAGGTTTCACCACAGGAATTCTTTCTGCAGCTTAGCAAACATCAACTGGTAGATCCAGTTCACTGGTAGATTACCAAATTGCAGCTGATCAGACAGTGTTGAAGAGAAAACATTTAGGAATCCTGCTCAAATATAATTTTTCTCCTCGTCTAGTAAGTATTTGTGACTGGAAAACATCTACACTACCACAAAGCTAAGAAATAGCTACAAGTTTGTTGCCTCTGGCCAAATTCTTTGCTCACTCATAGAAGAACAAATATGTCCAACTTCAACAGGATTTTCTTAGTATTTCAAAGGTGCTTTTGGTCTCCAATCGGATGCAAAATTTGCCTACAGTCATCAAGACTCAACTACCAGGTACAATGCCCAGTAATTTTTATTGATGCCATTATTTTGTTCCCATCAACAGCACATGAACTTAGTGGCTTTCCTTTTGATTCTTTTCATTTTCCAGGCTGATCATAAACCCTGTTCAAAGTTCTGAGAAAGACAGAGACTCTTCCTCTAATTTGCTTTTGAACAAAACTAAGCACTCTGGTACTGCTCTCCCAAATCCCATTAAGTTTCATTTAGTAATGAGTTCTTCTCTCAGAAACAGCAAGTAGGCTCCTCCATTGTGTTTGTGATCTCCACTGTAGACAATTATTTTCAGGGCCAGAGAATTCCTGTATGTGCCATGGCATACCACGGAAAAGAAAAATATCAAAAAATGTAAGGTAGACACTGCAACTAGCAAAAAAAGCTTATGAAAAACTGTATTTATAACCTTCAGGATGTTAGAGCACCCTGGACAGGAGTCAGAAAGAACACATGCTCTCCAATAGGGGGAAGGGGTGGGGGGGGGGTGTGAACAAAAGGAAAAAAGGAAAATGTTTTCTTAGACTGGATCTATGTTGAATGGCTCCAGCACAATGGAGAAGAAGAACTACCTATACCAATAAGTATGAAACATGGGAATCTTAAACACGTGATTTGTATAGGATGACGAGAATGTAACACCATGAAGTTTAGCTCATCCTTTCCTCAGCATAATGCTTTTCTATTTTCCTTGCCAAAGCCATTGTTCTTCAACATGTAAGTTGACCAGAAGTTGATAGCAGGGACAGTCACTCTTGTAACTGGCAAGTAACTTGTGCAAGGAATGCAGTGGAGTATGCGTTGGCTTAAATTAAAGACAAGATTCCAGCTGGAATGATTACTTGGTCCCCCTTGGAACGGTTGTTAAACTGCTACATTTTGCTACTGTAACAGGACTTTCTAACCTTACTGTTTCCATACCTATTTAATATTGATTTCTGTTGAAGTTGCCGCCAATGCAAGGTCCTGAAATACGGGGCCCCACCATAGTCAGGAGGAAAAAAAAAGGTAAAATGGAACCAGGGAGGGGTTAAAGAAAACACAGAGAAGAACATTGTACTTGGCTGTACAAGTAACTCATGAATACATCTTGAGAAATGTCCTGGATTATCAACTGTAATAAAATCTCTCAATGAGGAAAACAGGGATGTCCTGGAGAACTATGAGTTCTGGTTTTCTGTGTTCACTTCATGCATGGTTTGAAAATATTCCCTTTATACAACTGGAAAAAGGAAAAGGGGAAAGAAAGAGAGAGAGAATGAGAGAGCAAGAGAAAGAGAGGAACGAAAATGAGCCACAGAAAGCCCACTTCTCCGAGTAGATAGAGATAGATTTAGCATTGTCCCTGTAAAGAGAAAGACAGCAAAATACCATTTGGAACATGGATGGGAGAGCAAGGATACAGAAGTAAAGGGGTTTATTTACTTCTTATTCACAGCCAAATTTAAGTGGGAGACTGACAGCCCAATTGTTAGTTCAGGGGCAACAGTTACTCTGTAGGGAATATATCTGAAGAAAGGAAGGTGAAGTGGAGCAGAAACTAAAAAAAAAAGGGCCTACAAATTACACAGGTATATTCTTAAGGTGGGCAACTGGTTGTCAGTCAAGATGACTTTAGAAGCACCAGCAAAGAACTCAGATTTTTTCCTCTCAAAATTGACATAGCATGATCCTCTATCATCTGCTTTGGAGTAGTCCTTCTGCCTATCTTTAAGCAACAGTTGGTAATATCTGTAAAATACAATCCAGAAACAGCCTTCTGCGTGATTACCATACTAATTACTTCCTCTGAACTGAGGAAGACTCTCCAAGTTTCCACATAAATTCCCCATTTCCTAAGGGCTTAGTATGTGAACATTTCTCTCCCTCCTGCACTTGGATTTGTTTGAGTAGGAAGAAGTTATAGCCAAGTTACTCCTTTATCTAAAGCAATAGAAGCCTCTAATATTCATGTTGATGTCCCAGGAACTCTGCATGCCAGAAACATAGGATGAGTGACTGCATGCACTTGGATAAAAGAGGACTTGGGGTTATTTTTATATTTGCTTTAGTCACATCTTGATATGGTTGAAAACTACTTCAGTCTCCAGCTTCCTACCTGTTGGGGTTAGGCTGGTATGGTTAATATAATTTTTTTTTTTTTTTTTTTTTTTTGCAACAGCCAAGACTTAAAAACTAGTTTTTCTAATTTTTTTTTTTTTTAGTCTAGTAGTCTAGATTTTTCATTATTCTCATTAAGCGGCTAAAATCTGCTGTATCTCAGGCATGCTTTTAGGCTGCCCCAACTACGTGCAGGGACAAAACTCAGTGTTTTAAGAAAGGAAAAAGAGTAAGCAACAAACTTTATCTCCCCATCTTCATCATAAAAATGCAAAGCTATGCATATGGCCCACTGCAAAAGAATGCATTTCCTGGAGGCACTGTGCTGTCTCACTAATGCACACATACAAGATGTACTGTACAGATAGAGGCTGGAGGTCACAAAATCCCACTGTTGACCAGGAAAAAAAAAAAAAAAAAAAAAACCAAACAAAAACGCACCCTCATATTTCACAGTCAGGAGATTCTCACAGAGCCACATTTCACAACACAGCAGCTGAGTAAGGATTTTTAAAAACAGCAAAAACATCAAAGTATGTTTAAGATCCCAGATACATGATTTCTGCTTAAAATAAAAACTGTCTGTTCCCACTGTTTAAAGGAAGAGAGAGCTGGATGTGGTTGTGGGTTTATACAATGACATGCATGCACAGCATCCTGCTAGGAAGTTTGCAGATCCATGAGGAAGAACATGAGCATGTGTTCATGCATCCCAGGACAGAAGTGTGATTGCATGTTTATTCACATACTCAGATGTTGATCAGCAGGATGAAGGCAGAAACACAAGTTCACACACATACAATTCTTACCTTTTCTCTGTATACAAAACAGATTTAGAGCCTGAGCGCAATAACTTGGCAGTCAGAAAATAGTGATATTTCTCATGCAGAAAATACCACCCAAGTTGGAAAAGCCATTTTTCATGCCACTCTTCCATTCCCTGTGCATGTTGGCATCTCATGCCGACATGAAGTCATAGTATATTCCAGGAACAGCTCTAGGGTTTTTTTTCTCTCTCTCTTTTTTTTTTTTTAAGGAAGGAAAAGTAGAAAGTTTACCAAAATTGGCTTTACCCTGAAAGATATGTAGATACTTTAATCGCAGGACAACCATCCTCCAAGAGAAGTCTTGGGAATCAATCTGTGGGAATCTGTGTTCCTGTGAACACCAGCAGAGTCAAAACCACAGTGAGGTCATTTGATGACTGTGGAAGAAGACATAGGCTTCTGCAGGCTCTTACCCAGTTTTTCTGCACTGTATTAATAACCCGGGACTTCTGGCATTCATAATACAATGCAGTAATTTCTGATAGACACAGTGGAGAATTATGTACCTTTCACTGTATAGGACAGCATCAACTGAGGCTTTGAAATGATACTGTGGGTCTTGGATGGCTTCTCTACGCTTTTGAAACACTGGGTGCTTGAATTGGAACTCAAACAGTGCTTTTCTGCGATCTATCTTCATTCACAGACAATTATTTTCTAAAGCATTCTTGACCACCTAATGACACAAAGGATTGGAAATGTGAACAGCTACTCTGCCTGCTGATTGCTGCTACCAATCTAAGATTTTCAATGACCCTAAATCCACTGAACCTATCTTCTCCAGTTACCCAAAGCTGTGCCATAGGATCTATATCTCGTCCCTCCAACTTCTAACCCAGCCACTATTTTAACAGAATGATAAGAGCCTCAGTCATTAATGCATTTTTCAGCAGGCACCTCCAGAATTCCAGGCAGAGAATTAAAAACTGGTTTTGCTTTGTAGTGAGAAGAAATTATTCCAGTTAAGAAATACTCTGCAGAGACAACAGGCAATGCCTTGGTCATCTCTATCAACTCTGAAGAGGTAAGAAACTCCCATCATAACTAAAATGTTACAGAAACCTACCACTAGCAAATATTGATATGTCTTAAGCCCCTGGGCTAGCAAGCATAACATTAGACCATAACATTAGACTGGCATGGCCTGATGGAGCTCAAAAGAGTTCTCTGAAGCTACAAAACCTCACTGTCAAACCATCTAAAGGATGATAGTTATTCATTAGTCTGTTTCCAGCCACACAGTTTTGGTAGATTGGTTAGTCTTGGTAAATGTTTTGGGCTTAGATTGAAAGCAGAAAGAAACACTATGCATTGCTTAAAACACTGAGGAACAAAATGCACCAAATAATATCTATGCCGATCTTGCAGATCTGCTATTCAAAACTCTGTTTCATTTTCAGGGTTAAAGTGCCACCAAAATGTTCAGACACAAGTGCAAAACTAATGACAGATATTCTTTCCTAAATACATTTAGCCACATGTACAGAGAGGAAAAGAACACATTATGAAGGGATTGAGAGCAAGTCCAAATACAGGAACAGTTTTATCAGATTTTCCAGCTTGCTGCATTGGTCTCAGTCACACAAGCAGCACTTTCATTTGCTTTGTCCTCTAAGCAAAGCCCAGTTAAAGAGCACAACTCCCTTTTATTCTGAAGCCTGGGGACTGCAATAATTCAGACAATTTTTCAAGATCAGATGCCACAGGAGAAGACAAATGGTCCCTGGGTCATGCTATTTTTAATGTCCATCTCTCTGCCATGACATCACTTCCATGTTACTTCTACAGAGGATAGCAGCTTTGGAGCAGCTTCAGTGGAGAAGATATGAAAGCCATATTAAAAAAAAAAAAAAAAAAAGAGTAATTAGTATGTTCTTGTTATGAAAATTGTAAAGCAAGTGTAGCTTTTTCTTAAGACCTCTCTGTTTAGAGGCACAATGTAAAGGTCATGGTCAAAATTTTCACTATTACTCATAAGTACTGCAAGAATCATGGACAAACAACATTACAAAATACCCAAGAATTTAAAGTCCTGTATAAAGCCACCAGGTTTCAGGATCAAGGGAATGTGTGCAGACCATCCTGTTCCATAAGTACCCTTCACTGTCTAAGGAAAAGAAATGTGCACTGTAAAACTGTTCTACTTTCACTCAGTTCAGGAAAAATGAAGAAATATAAAGACAGAGTAAGATATTTTTAAATCCACTTGCTGTAAGAGAAACTATGGTTATTTCCAGCTTTAACAAAAGGTCTGATTGTGGCACATTAAGTCATGGCCTTCTAACTTCAATTTAGGTTTTTTGGGTAAAACAGCACTGAGGCATCACAGCAGAGCCTTTTACAAAAGCTGTATAAAGCCTGCATAGAAGTCAGGGTACTTATATAGGTGGCTACCATATTTTCGAGTTCAAGAAAATGTGTGGTTTGCTACCACTGACCTCTTAGCTTTCCCGACTAAAGTTAGCTCAGGTCTGTCTGTGTGCATCATGCATTTCCTGTCCTAAACAGTGGTGCAAAAATACTACACTGGAAAGTTGCCGTTGCTTTCCGTAACTTCCTTTCAGCATCAGCTAACATGCATACTAATGGTTAGAGAGGAAAGAAAAGCAAAGTGTAAGGCATTAGGTAATGCCAACTCAGTAAACAAAACCTGTCATGGCACAGAATCAGCTGGTGTTACCTCTATCCAATGGCAGTAATATCATTTCACAGAGACCTGCCATATCACCAAGTCAACTGTTTTGTTTTTTTTTTTGTAAAGGACTTCAGAATTTAAGGTCAACAGCCAAGAGTAAGCTCACTGTTTATGTTGTAATGAGGTTCACTAGAGCAAGTGCCTATTTGAAACATCAAGCTTTGCAAATTCATCCACTTAAATGATGCTCTCAGAAGTGGGACATGAAAGCAGTGATATTTCTCAGCTATTTTATCACAGACTATCATAGAGCGTCTTGAAAGGTGACATGTAAAGGGTTATTTTCTTGCTGTGGAAGAATAGACTTCTGGCAAATCTATACCATTTATACTATTCCTCTACATGGAAGGTTCTGATAGGAGGCCTGAATACACATGCAGATAAGCATAATCTGGGAAAAATGTCAAATGCAGAAGAAAAAGAAGAAAGGTGATAATGGAAGACTAACCAGAGCCAAAAATTCTCGGAGGACAAATATTTCAAGAGATCCCAATCAGAACGTTAAATGTGGAAAAGCAAAATCAGTAGCTGTTCAAGTTCCGAAGAAAGACAGCCCCTGAAAAGAACAGACAGCTGAAAGAATGAGACAGAAGACAAACCATAAGGCAATGACAGAAAGAGTCATTCGGGACCAGATAAATATGGAACTCAAGAGATAACAGTCTATGGGAAAAAAGCGCATGAGATGAATTTGAATTTAAGGCTGTAAAATTCAGACAAGCCTAGTAATCTGGGAAGGCTGTGTGGTACTGTTCAGAGGCAAAGCTCTTAAAAACCCTTCTCCCACTACCTGGCAAAGAATTTGATGCCTGTGAAACTTCAGCAGAGTGTAGGTCAAGACAAAAATGCCGTAGAGGCAAGACAATATCTGTGACATGACAAGGGAAAAATTTAGTTCAAGATTTTTGGAAGGAACAGAGAATGAACTTAAATGAAATTTAAGTCCATGGAAATGGGAATATATGAGGCCAACAGTGAAGTGAAAAGTCATCTGGGTCACCCCTACATCCTCTGTGCACCAATTCCATCAAGCTGGCAGATGCTGACAGATGCAAATATAAAAAAAAAAAAGTCAAGGAGGAAAAAGTAACACTGAAAAATCTGGGGTTTATGGAAGCTTTTCTGATTTTTTTGCTAAAAAGTATCAAAAATCAAAGAGTATATTTTGAGTACCCTAGAAGTTTCATTTTGGACAACTAATATGTCTAAGTTGTAGCTAAGCTGGGCAAAAAAAGGTAGGAGACAAACAGTCCTGTACAGTGTGGTTTTGAGAAGGTGAGGTAATTGTACTTGAACTGTAAGAAAGGAGACTTTGTGTATCTCTGTGTGTGTATATGTGCATGTGCACATGTACCTATCCAAGATAAAAGCAAGGATGAGTAAAAGTTTTCCATGGAACAATTTGAATCTTTTAACTTCAACAAAGAATTTTACATTCACAAAAAGAATGTGAGCAATGATTTTCAACTCTCTTTTAATTAGGAAGGGAGCTTTCAAAATAATTCACCATTTTTATTGCTGTGTTATATTTCTCTCATCCTAGAAACTCCCTAATTCAATGGAGTCCACCAGTTTAAGTCTACCCACTCTTGCAGGGAGAGAAAGAAGAGACTCAGAGAAAAATGTTAACAGACTGTCAAATTTTGGAAAATATCACATACATTTGCAACACATAGGACAAATATGACAGACTGATAAAAAATTAGCCCCCCAAAAGATGATTACATAGAAATCAATCTCATGAACTGAGAGAGAATAGATTTCAGGGAAGTCAAAATAAGAGTGCTGACACCAACTTTGATGAGATCTGGATGCCACCCAGAATAGATAGGTGATTCAAAGTTAGGCAGCAAGTCAGTCTTCAGAATCACACTGCTATTCCACACCACACAGACAAACACAGAGGATATACTCAGTGAACCAGAAATCCAAATCACTTGTCCTCTGGTCTAACTGCTGAGCCATATTCCCTCCTACCTCATCCCAAAGCCAAACACAGAGTCAGCAAGCCAGGATTCCCAAGTCCCTCTGCTATTCTCCTGAAGAATGACTGAAGAATGCAGTAGTGCCTAGTTTCTTCTGCAAGTTCCATTGGAAAGGTAAGACTGGAGTACCATCAGATATTCATCATCTCAGTCTGCATAAGGGAATGTGTTCCTAATTAAATTATAATTATGTTTGAAGTTAAAACAAGAGGGAAGGAAGAAGAGCTGCTTTTGGGCTGTTCAAAAGAACTGGGATAAGATAGTTTGGTTTTGTTGTTTGTTATTTTTTTTCCCAGACTGGGGCTTGAGATGCCACGAAGAGATATTTACTCATTTGCAAGAAAGGGTAAAGTGCTGTCAGTTTTCACTTCTCTAGTTACAGAACACACCCAGAACCGGACTATGTTCAGACAGGTTGGGCAGGGTATAGTTAGCGTTGATAAAGAAAAGACCCAGTAAGCACTGCCCAGAAAGTGGCACTGAAGCCTGCCTCAGGAAAGCTGAGCTCCATTTAAAACCACTTAAAAAGGAAACTCTGTACAAATTAAGACTTAGTAATGAGTAAAAGAAGATCAGAGGCAGAACTACATGCTGATTGTAAGAGAACTTAATTAAGGAAATTGTACCCATCTGCACAGTGTTCAAATGACAACATGTTCATTTCTAGAAATACGAATATTCCTACTTCACAAGAAAAGTCAAAATACTGCCCAAGTTAAAGCCAGTTACATAACCTAACAGTGCTGTCTATGTTTGTTCCTGATCTCTATCTTCTATATTAAGCACATATGGCAAGCTGAAGATTCCTTGTAGAAATATTTTCAAGCAAAAGCAAGGTCTGAATGTCAGACTCTGTATGGAGTTTGCGTGGCAAGGTTTTGGTAGCACGGATTGCGGGGGGGGGGGGGGTTGGTGGCACTACAGTGGCAGCTTCTGTGAGAAGCTGCCAGAAGTTTCCCCTATATCTGACAGAACCAATGCCAGCTGGCTCCGAGTCAGACCTGCTGCTGGCCAAGGCTGAGCCCATCAGCCAATTGTGATGGTGCCTCTGGGATAGCATATTGGAGGAGAGGAAAAAACTGCGAAACAGCAACTTCAGCTGAAGAGAGGAGTGAGAATATGTCAGAGAAACAGCTATGAAGACACCAAAGGCAGTGGTGGAGGAAGTGCTCCAGGTGCAGGATCAGAGATTCCTGTGGTAAAGACCATGGTGAGGCAGGCTGTTTCTCTGCAGCCCATGGGGGTCCACAGGGGAACAGTTATCCACCTGCAGCCTGTGAAGGGTAATGGTAGGGTATATATTCACTTGCTGCCCCTGAAAGACCCCATGCCAGAGCAAAGGAGGCTGTAAACCTGTGAGAAGCCCATGCTTAAGCAGGATCCTGGCAGGACCTGTAGACCCATGGAGAGAGAAGTCCACACTGGAACAGGTTTGCTGGCAGGATCTGTGTCCCCGTGGGGGACCCATGTTGGAGCAGTTCATGAAGAACCCACGGGAAGGACTCACACTGGAGAAGTTCATGAGAATTGCCTCCCATATGTGGAACCACAGACTGGATCAGGGGAAGAGTATGAGAAGTCCTTCCCCTAAGGAGAAAGGAGTGGTAGAGACAAATTGTGATCAATGTTCCCCTATGCTGCTTGCAGGCAGAAAGCAGAGAAACTACAAGTAAAGATAAGCCTGGGAAAAAGGAAGAGATGGAAGAGGGTGTTTTTAAGATTTGGTTTCAGTTCTCATTATCCTACTCTGATTGATTGGTAATAAATAATAATACTAATAACAAATTATAATTTCTCCAAACTGAGTCTGTTTTTCCCATGATGGTAATTGTTGAGTGATCCCTCCCTGTTCTTGTCTCAATCCATGAGCTTCTCATTGTATTTTCTCTCCCCTGTGCAGCTGAGGAGAGTGACAGAGTAGCTCTGGGGGGCACCTGGCCTGCAGCCAGGGTCATCCCACCCCATACATAATTGATCAAGGAGTTAATCATTTTGAAACAGCTGAACTTCTGTCTTGCATAACAAATAGTCGGAGTAAAGCTCTAAAGCATATCAGTAGAGTCAGATTTCGGCCAGCTTCGTTTGACAGCCGACTCCTTCCTTAGCCACCAGGAATAGATCCAGTCTATTTCCCACCTAACTGTAAAATTCAATTGTTTCAGAGGCATAGTCTTTATATAGCACCCATTAAACATAGTCCTGCATAAGATCCACCATGAGATTTTTCCTGCCTCCATACCTGATAACAGGTGTGGCCATTCTGACTCCACACTTGGCATTGACTGCTGCCCACAAGTCAAGGGCAATCCTGCCTTTTGCAAACATTAAATGCCTTTGGTGTTGTCACCAGGAAGCACTTCAGAAGTGACTGAGCAGTCAGCTGTGCAAAAAGCTCCCATGAATATATCTCAAACACACAGCGGGCAAAGATAACAAGAAGGGCACAGACAAAATCATTTAACAGAAGGTCCTTATTCAGAATGAGATGATTTCCCAATGAACATAAGGACAAAAATCACATGGAAATGAAATCTCAGGTTGCTAATATCAGAGAGACAAAAAAAACCCAGCGTAGTCTAAAAACAGTGCTACTAAAAACATCATTGTAACTGAAAACCTCTTTGGCACTGAAACTTTCATATTACTCTCTTTTGACAATTTAACTAGCCTTTCAATTTAAAGCACTACATCTTGATTTCGTGAATGGAGATCCTGTTCTTTTAAACAAACCATCAAGTTCTTGCTCAGGCTACATTCAGGTTATGTATAAAGAGCTAGATGGTAAAAAAAAAGTAAACAAACCCCCAAACAAAAATAAACACAACAGAATGCTATCATTTATATAGAGACCTCTTTAATTAAAAAGTATTTGTTTTCTGCTAAGACCAGGCTTTCCCTTCTTCCTCATATCACTGCAACTACACTACTGTTCAAAATAGACTCCTCTTTCCCCGGAATTAGTGCTGCCATGCACCTAGGAGCTTGCAGGCATGTCTTTCCTTAAAATCATAGAATATCCTGAGTTGGAAAGACCCACTAGGATCAAAGTCAAACTTCGGGTTCCTCACAGGATACCCCAAGAATCACACTATGTGCCTGAGAGTGTTGTCCAAACGTGTCTTGAACTCCCACAGGCTTGGTGATGTGACCACTTCCCTGGGGAGCCTTTTCAGAGCCCAAGAAAAACCTTTTCCTGATACATAACTTAAACCTCTCCTGGCACAGCTTCATGTCGTTCTTGTGGGCCCTTTCGTTGGTCACCAGAGAGAAGAGGTCAGTGCCCAGTCTGTGTCTTCCTCAAAGTGCCCTGCTGGAAAAGGGTCATTTTGGTCATTTGCCTCAGCCTTCTGAATGAATGGCAACTGTAAGATCAGACAAACAACTGAGTTGCATTTGCAAGCAAGGCTTACAGTACCATGCACAGTATGCTCAGTGCATCACATATGTATACATTTACTCAGGAATTAAAGAAAACATAGCAGGAATGCTCATCATCAGGCCCTCAAAATTTGAACCTGTTAAATGTATCCAATATCACAATTGCCAGGGAGGTGTGGGTGGGTGGAAGGTAATAGTAAAGAATTTTGTCATTCCTATAAGCTGAATACAGCCATTTGTTTCCTTCTATGGACATTATATGGCCTTTTTAAAGCACATTTATTTCTAGCTCTGCCTGTACAGTATGAACCTTCTCCCAAGGATTGCAGAGGGAGAAAGTAGAACTAAACCTGACCAAAGAGCTCTAACGGGAATTACCAGCAGAACTCAGAGAGCAACCTTTTCTTGTTGTGACTCTTCTTCAGTTTCTGTGCAACAAGTGAGGAGCCAAAAAGACAGAACACTAAGGGACTTTTTGTTGATGTTTGATTAGATGCCCCAGGAAGCCACATTCTGGTGTACAGCTGAAATTCAGTCTCCTAAATCCTTGTAAGTATAGACCAAGCATCAACAGCATACTCATCCTCCTCTTTTCTAGTGTCCCAAGAACTCCTTCAGCACCAATTGCCTGCACACAGGGCTGAGAGTCCTCACTGCACCTTCTGAAACTGAACCATCGGAGCTGCACAAAACTTGTGTTACCTCCATGGGAGGAGTGCCAGGACACAGGGAGTCCAGTCAGGCATCCTCTCCCAATTCTGTCACACATTTTCAATGAGAAAATGGAGGTATAGGTATATTACAATTAAAGTAAATTCTCTATCGTCTTGGGAGACTATCCCAAAAGGCAATCAGATCATAAGAATAGAGTCAAAAAAGGGAAAGATTTTCAACCAGCCTATTTTTTAACTAAAGTAGGGCAAATCATTAACATTCCTATTTTATAAATTAACAAAGAACCAATAAGTGACTACAAGGGCTTGTTGTAAAACAGAAGAGTATACTGGATTCTGAAAAATCTCCTAGGCACAGGGCATCTCCAGCTGGCCCAACTCAGTCTATGCTGACAGTGACTAGATACATTTGTTACCTGTAAACTTAGACTCTTCCTCCTGAAGACCATTAGGATGGAAGAGAAAAGAAAGAGACCGGTTCTGCTTCTTTGAATACAATCAAAGTAATTTTTAAATATATTTAATATATTTAATTATGATATCGGAGCATAAGCACCTCATGTGATGAATTATTACGGCTGTTTAAACAGATCTTTTGGAGGAGAGGAAGAGCAATTATTTTGAATTAGTGATCAGCAAACAAGTCCTAAGTATCGTTTGTACCAGTCCTGGGCACCCTCATTCCAGGAGGATTTCTGAGTTATCTTATTTGGTAAACTCCCAGCAGTGGGGCAATACAAGAAGTGCAGGATACAGCAAGCTGCCCTATCTGTGCGTGCATACCTCTTAGTGCGGGAGCAGCGGAGACAATAAAACAGGGTATAGATGAAAAAGTGCCCATGAAAAAAAATCATGAAAAAATACAGATGAAAAATTTCTTTGGAAATCAAAAATAACTCAATATACATAGAAAAATGCAGACACCAATTGCAGAAAAGCTCAGAACCACCATATTCACCTTAAGGTGATAGATCTGAACATAAGTCACACTACTCTCACACCACCTGCTATGTTTACCTACTACCCACCATTTTCTCTAATACAAGAGACAGATCTTTTGTTTTGGCTCTCCCTCCTCTCCTCACTTTGTTCTCCTACCCCAAAATTCTACCCTAAACCTCAGACAGTTTGATTGAGACTGGTACTTCCCTGCAAAAAGTCCTGGTTTTGATATATTCACCTAAATGAAAAGCTTTCTTGTAAGAGACATCCATCCTCAATCCTAACATTTTAAGACCAGCAGCATCCTGGTAAGGACAGGACAAAGTAGAGTAGCTTGCTGAATGTACTACACATTTTTTTCTCCTGAGTTTAAGGGCATTTGAGGAATCTTGTAAACAACGCCATCGAGCACTGCCCAGAGAGAGAAGCTGCATGGGAACATATCAAGGTCACAGCAAACCTTACTCAGCTCTCTCTTCCCTCCATGCCTGCCCTCAGCTGCAGCATAGCGTGGGATCCTGACAGCAGGAGGTTCCCACTACAGGCCTTTGGCTTCATCTCTCCATCAGCCCCCAGTCTCTCAGTTCTTCTCCGGAACTCTCCACACACTCTGAGGAAGAAAGATCGCAGGCATTTGTCTGGGGCTTTGGGAGCCACTTGCCTCATTCCTTCTGAGGAAACAGCTGGAAAGTTGCCCTCAAAAACTCATTTGTGAGCTGCATCCCCTCCAAAAGTTTTATCAGCTGGCTCATTTCAAGCAGGTTTTTACAGAGCAATGGGAGAGTTGGACTGGATGAAAGAAAGGGATCAACACTTTTGTCTATCTCAGGCATCATATCCTCAGACCTAAGTCATTCTTCACAAAGTGCCCAGTTAAAGCTTTTTACAGATGCAGACACATGCAGGCCACTTTCTCTTTCTTCTCATCTCACCCTCCTGGCCTCAGAGTTAACAAAAAGTTACACAGACGCTTTGTCTCTCTAGGAACATGCAAACAGCCACCTTTTCCTGCTTCTGTCTGAGAAATGACTGGAAAGACTAAAGAGCTCTCAAGTCTAAAGGTTTTACCAAACCAAGGCCCAATGACACTGTTAATAAAGAACATAATGAAGCACGATTTTAAATATCTTCCCTTTTAGGGAAAAAGAGAAGGAGAGAAAGTCAAGAATTCTCTTAGATCACAGGAGGATTATAAGAAAGGGGAAGAGCTACTAAAGTTAGAGACCAGTGTTGGCACAAAACCAAATGGGCATGAACTGGCTATGAACAAATTTAGTTTGGAAATTAGAAGCAGATTTCTAAACATCAGAGGAGTGAGGTTCTTGAATGGCTTCCCAATAGGAAGCAGCAGGAGCAAAAGCTGTTTAATTTTGAGACAGAGATTGATAAATTTACTAAGGGAATCCTGCAACATAATTTCCTGTAATTACAGAAACACTGTA
Source organism: Lophotriccus pileatus (assembly GCA_035583135.1). NCBI lineage: Eukaryota > Metazoa > Chordata > Aves > Passeriformes > Tyrannidae > Lophotriccus > Lophotriccus pileatus. The sequence continues at coordinate 29,629,028 of JAWWES010000115.1, forward strand.
CTCCGTGACTCAGGAGGGCTCTTTCAGTCCTGAATACTTCATCCTATGCTGAGCCAAGACAGGATAGATAAATAAAGCAAAACCAGACAACATACAATAGAACTGGAATGTTACCGGGGCAGACAGAATAAGGGTGAGTCTGTTTTCTTTAGTGAGTAAATTTATGGAAGCTTTTTTGAGTGGCATTTATCCACCTGTGGGTACTTATGCATTTTCAGGTAAAAATTTGGATCATAAGAAAAGACTGAAACATGAATAAAATTCTGTAGTGTTCATGACCACCTGCAAAGATCAGTATGAAGGTGAACTCTCCCCCCCATCATGCAATCATTTGACTATACCGCGAGAAATCATCTTCACAGATCTGCATTCAGGGGTTAAAGTTGTCAAAGGAACTGTAAAAAGAGGTAGATAAGTGAGAAAATTAACACAGAAAATCATCCAGAAAGAATCCATGTGAAACAAAGAAGTTTTTTAGCTGTGAAATGCATGGATGGGTATAGAAATAATCACCTGTCTTTTTCAGACTTGACTGAAATTTGACTGGAAAGAAGTCTCAGAAAGCATTAAAAAGAGTTAGCAGGGAGAAATCTTTTCACATTCTATTTCTATACTAAAAAGCCCACAATAATACCACCCTATCCTACACACAGGAAAAAAGCTAAACACATGAAGCTGAAAAGGCATGAAAAATATAGCACTGTAACATAAGAAGTCATCTGTGAACTCTCCTGTAGCACATCAAACATGAGGTATTCATTCATTCCCACAAGTGGAGTCAGTGTTGATCTATAAGCTGCAGCTCCATATTACACATTTCAGTTTCACGATAAGCTGCAGTTCTGTATTACACATTTCAGTTTCATGCATTTAAGCCAGACAAACATTCCCAGGGGATCGAAAGAACCCACTACAGTGAGTTGTGGTTCTATTTCGGATCATATCACAGCATAACAAATCACAGTTTCAGACACTGGGATAAGGGGCTCAATAAAGCAAGTAGCATGATAACTTCACGTATATCCCTTCCACACACACAGTCATGTGCAGAATCAAATCCAGCTCAGGTCCTTCAAACTGCACAACTACAAAGCAACAATCACTCTCATACCTACAAGTATCCATTTTTCAGCAAAATATATATCTATAAATACACATCATTTACTACATACTGCTGTACAGCAGTAGCTACCCAACTCTCTCCACACACACCAAGACTGTTTACCATATCTGATCTCTTGCATTTGAGAAAAAAAGAAAAAGAGAACATAAATGTTTAATGGAGAAAGTTCTTTTGGTGGTGCTGGTTTGTTCTGTTGTTTTTTCATCTGTGCTCCATACAAAATGGTCCTCAGAAGCAGAGTCACTAGATCCATTTGGTAACTCACCAGCTCCCTGTGACTGCTGTCCCATAAGACATTCTGAGTGCTGAGAATGCTGCACTGGCCCCATGTTGGTCTATCACATTTTTGAATCAAAAATGGTTTGTAAATTAAGTAAAAGTTCAGAAGAAAAGTCACAACTTAATGGCTGGATTGTAAACCCAGCCATATAGTAAGTATCCTGTACTAGAACTCCAGTCCTGTTGATCTTTGCTCTGGTTCCCAAAGAAATAATGTTAAAACAAGTAAGGGCATTAAAAAACAGTTTCTCTTAATTAAAACATCTTGCAGCACCTTGTGAAGATTAACAAGTTCTTCTGAAATATGAAATGACTTTTAATAACCAAGTAAAAATGAGAGACAAGACTTTCAAGAGAGTTCAAATATTTCTGAGGTATAAGATGCTATATTTTCCTCAAGAATTTTGCATATTAGATGCCTGACTATTCATGTCATTTTGTTCTCAGGCTGAGAAATTGAAAATGTAACTCTGAGCTATTTTAATTGACTGTGCCTTGGGACATGAAGGAAGTCAAAGGAGCCAGCATGAACATAAGTTTCCAAACCCTCGCAGTCACACTTTCTTGTTCTCCCTATTGTGCTCAAAGTTAAAGCACTGCAGTAGTTGCCTTCTTCTCAGTTAATTAAGGTGCATTGCAAAGATAAATTAAACAGAGAAAAATAACTTGTCTGCCTTCTTCTCAGCTAATTAAGGTGCATTGCAAAGATAAATTAAACAGAGAAAAATAACTTGTCTGAAGTATGTTTTCATTTTGCCATTTTAATTTCACCTACAAGTCAGCCACCTTAAGCATGACATCGGATGGTCGGCAAAACCACTACATTATTGACTAAAACCTAACATAACTAGAACTCATTGTTTGTTCTTGGATATCTTTTTAAGTGAAAAAAAAAATAATTAAAAGGTTTTTCAATGTAAATAAATCCCTAAAGGGCTTCCAATCCAAGCACTGTACACTATTAGACAATGAAAGAACTGTTAGGGAAGTGAACAAGAAACAGGAAGTTGGAACTACCTGGCCAAGTTTCACTCTATAACCTGAGTAGCATGTCATTTAAAAATAAGCAGCACAAAGAGTGAAAAACAGCTTCCAGTTTGAATGTATACTTTTATGATCAAGTTCTCCGTAGACAGAAATAAAAGATTTTTTTTTTTTTCTAGAGAATATGATTAAAAGACAGTTACTGTTTAAATTTCAGGAAAAGGGGGAAGAAAACATATATACAAACATAAGAATACAAAGTTTGGATACTGTTTAAAAACAGTATCTCTTTTTTAAATACAATATCCTGCCAAGAGGTACAATCTGTGCTACAGTCAGTACACATTTTTGCAGCTACTACAACGACCTCTGTGCCCCTTTAACACATAGTTCCTCTGTCCCACCTTCCAGTCTGAAAGAAAGTATCTGCAGTTCACAGTCTTTGATTTCTAGATGAACTTAATGTAAAAGCCCACATGCAACTTTCCAATGGGCTTCTGAATCAGGAAAAGAATGTAGAGTCTAAAAGCACAAGACTTGTGTAATGTAAGTAGAATACTGAAACACCCCATCAGGCAATTGAATGGTTCACAGGGCTGGTAATGGAACACAGTATGTCCTTCCACCAGGTCACTCAGCCTAATCCATTCTGGATAATGAACAAAAAACATCCCCATCTGATTGCCGTTCATGTGAAATGAATTGATCAAAGCTGTCCTAATAAGTGAGGGAGTTTGCAACAACAGTATTTGTCCCTTGAAACAAAATGATCACAAGGACTTCTGCCAACACAACCTAAACAGATTCAAGAAGAAGCCATTCCAAAGCCAACTAGTCAGCCCCTTGTTGGCAATCTGACAATGCTGGTCAAAGAAATGAAGTTGATCAAAAAGGTGCTAAACTTCAGGTTTGATCCTCTGAGGACCAAAACACAGAGCTATAGAGCAGCACTGGGGGAGCTGACTCAGTCATGGTCCAAGGCATCACTTATTCTGTGACTGAACAAAGGGACTGCAGTGTTCCAGGTCTGTCAGCTTAACAGCTTTCACCCAAACTAAATTAATTTTACCTTCTTAAAAGGAAAGCAAAATAAATCTAATTCACCAATAAAGTTGTCCAAGATTTTTTGAAGACAATAATCCTTCAGCTTACCAAGATCTGCACTCAATAAATAGATGTGGGTGCCAAGAGGTAGTTCAACCCCAGCTGCCAGTGCAGCTTTCTCTTCCAGCAAACCCAGATTCCTGCCTTTTAGCATACACAAATTTGGCACATTTAATCAAGTAACCATTCATTTTAATACAGTATCAAATTCCCAGAAAAAAATATTTTGCTTGCCTACCTGAAAACAAAAATAGAGCCTTTTGCATGTTTTCTTAAAAAACAACAAACGAACAAAAATAACCCCACCAAAAACAACAACAACCACCAAACACAAAACCCACAAGGAAAAGAGAAAAAACACCCAACCAACAAAAAAGTTGCCATCATGATGCAAACACTAAAGGTTTTACTTTATTTTGGGTCTCTTCCAGCTACTGTAAGATGTACTAAAACAAACAAACTCCTTCATCCACCTCTGTATCCCTGCATCAAGTCCTGAACCTGCAAGTGTAGAATAATTCCCAGTCTGCTGTCAAAGGCACAAGCTGCCACTATGAGAGTGAAGCAGTGGTGTAGGCATGCACACACATGCTCAAATACACACACAGTATTTATAAAACCACTGCTGTAAGGGATTTGGTATTTGTTTTTTTAATTAACTGAAAATGATAACACAAAAGCTTTTCATTTGGCATGAGCATGGGTTTCATCAGCTGCTGGAAAAGATTCTTGTGGAGAAATAAAATTACAGTGTTTCTTCATGTACTTTCCAAGGATTTCAAAATAAACAGAGCTATATGATCATGCCAGTTAATTAACAGATGTAGGTAAAGTTACAGGTAGATCTCAATACATCTAGAAAGAAGCCTGCAGAGCTAGACACACACTCTGGGTAACATATCATATTGGCTAAAAACCAAAATGCCCAGTGAAAAAAAAAGTGAAGAACAAGTGAAAATAATTGGGAAGGGCAGTTGCAAGGAGTGCCATTAGCCTACCTGCTGCCCCTGGGTATTGCATTGTACAAATCATGGCATAAAAGACAGTTCATTATTTGATTCTCTTTCTGCCCATCCACATTTCTTACCATGTCATGTTTCTCAAACAGAATAACATGTGACAGCAGGAAACCAAAAGTGATGCAGAAGACTTCAGAATTGCTTTTACTCTGTACTCCACTTCAGAAGTCAATAGTTGCACTGTGAAGCAGTTACACACCGCAACCCACCCCCTCCTCAAAGGAACAGTTTGACAAGATGGTAAGAAACAGCCCTGAATATAAAACTTATTCTTTCCAATGAAGGTACTGAGAATTGCAGCCCTTACTAAATAACAGTACTGACATCTGCCAGTTTGTTTTTAATTCACAGATACAAACTTTACAATCCATGATCTCCTGAATTTATCTGATTATAAAAAAAAGGAGGTGGGAGTGGGTCTCAGCAGGGCCTTATTTTGTCACTAGTGATCTAAAAATTCCTACCTCTTTTCCCCATTTCATTCTACAAAACACATCAACTTGATATATACTTCTGCTATGTGCTCAGAAGATTATTTCACAGGTTTCAGGGTGTAGCAAAAAGAACAAAAGAGATTTCGTCATTGCTTTGATTTACTGTCTGGCAAGGTCAATGCAATACTTAAATGTGATAATTTAATGATATAATAGGTCACTACCATGTTTTTGTAAGTATAACTAAACTGGTAGAGTGCCTAAAAGTTTTTTAAGGACTTCTCGTTCATTTTTTTTATGTTTAAAAAATAATACTCTCCATAATAGATTGAGATTAAAGGGAGATTGACATTTTTTTCAAGGATTCAGATGAATCTGGCTAAGAGGAAAAGAACTTTGGAATTACATATAAGAAAACAAACTGCTTAGTCATCATCTCAGACAGAAGATGATTGATGTACATATGTGAAAATGAAAATAAATTAATTCTTTGGAGGATGCTTATCGACATGAGCATTGACAGATCTGACGTAGACTCCCTGGAAGAGTCAGAACTAGCTGCATAGAGGTATCTACTCCACTGAAATTATTCTTTGGGTAACACATTTCTACATTAACTGCTTTCCATACCCACCTTCAGAGCTAAATCAGAGTAAGTCTTATTTATTTTCCCTCATCTTCTCTGGAAGTTAACAATTTTTGATCTTGTACAGGACATCATCTTGAGAAGTCTCCACTTATAGAGATAAAATTGTCCCATATGTAATTGAAAATGCAGAATTCCAAATGATTGCAAAAGTAGAGACAGGAAAATAAATCAGGCATAAAATTACATCTGTCACTGTTCAGTGTAAAAAACTACGAAATCTATTACCAAAGCACAAGGTAGGTTACTATGCTATCAGCACAGTGAGCCTTTGATATGCAACTGAGGTTTTAAGTTGCGACCCTGGTTCTGTTATATAAGGCAAGAAGAAGCTTTACCTACAACAAAGAATAAGGCTCATCTCAGTTATGTGAGCAACACGAGCCTTCATAACCTGTGATAACCAGCACTATATGAAGCCAGAAACATTCTAAGAGAAAGGATTGTGCAGTAGACTTCATCAAGTAGACTATGATAAGATGCTCAAAGACGAATTAGCAACAAGAACCTGAAGCTCTCCAAACAGGGACCAAAAGAAATTATATTAGAGAAAAACTGACAGCAATTTCTTAAGTAACCATGAGTCTCACTCTAGATAGATTCACTTAGCAGACTTGCTGTCAGTGTAAGCAAGTAGTAGACAAGTGCTGCAATGGCAGGCACAGAATTTATAGTACTGCCAACATTTTAAGTATCTACTGGCAGGAAAAAAGGTTAGTGGTCTCTAATGAAAAAATCTACTCAAGGAAGCTCAGTTTTTTTAATTTGGCATAAATATAGGGGGAGGATTCCTTTACACTTTAAATATCACACACACATGTCGTATTAAGCTACAGGTTTGGGACCTGTGCAGGAGTTCACTGTGTGACCTCAGCATCAGCCACAGACAGACTTATATTGTTGACTCTTGGGTTAAAAATAACAAAACACTTGGGAGCAAAATAAAACACATACTAAAGTGAATTTCCAAACAACACAGTAAAAATCTAATCAAGCATATCAAACAGTCTCCTGCATTTGTGAAGCAAAGATTTTAATTTGAAATACAGGCAAGTAAGAGAATTAAACTAAAACAACTTCAACTACCATATTAAACAAGTAATTCAGACAAATAGTGAGGAAATGCAACTGCTAAAAGCTTAACTGAACATCAGTGATGCTGGAGGAGACACATTTTGAATGCATAAATTAGCTCCCTACCAAGGCCAGCATCTGGTAAGCTCAGATGTGTCTCAGAATGTCTGATAGCTCTATCATTCTCAATGAACTCGCTCTACTGCACGGGGGTTCAGCATGTCCTGAACCTCACACAGTGGACAGCTGAGCAGTCCCATCAAGCAGTCTGTTGGAAGGGAAGTCAATGACATTCCTCAGTGACTTACTGAGGCAGCAGTCAGACACCTGACTAATGCTTGCTAGTTCAGAAAGGAACTGAAGAGGGAAATCCTTTCTCTGATCTAGTAAATCATTTCAAAGAGCCATTCATACCTGGATGTCTAATGAACCTTAAGGAGTATAAAGAAATGGCTTTTTTTTTTTTTTCTTGAAAAACTACTAAGATCACAAGGATGCACTGCCCCATAATAACTCTTTTGCAGGAATTAAAGTTGTCTTCTGTTCGCATGCTCCACTGATTCAGCAGAGGTAGTAGAACTCTAAACTTTTCAATGAGGCATAATTAATTGGAAGTCAGAATGACTGTGTTCCATATGGTCATTCAGTTCTTTTAATCTGCTTTGCCCAGCATGTCTCACATTAAGGACTCAAAACCTGCAAATCTTTCCAGTCCACTGCAAGTGATTTGTAAGTAACAGGAATACAGTCAGACAGAAACATCTTGTTCAAGGCACAACCAAAGCACCAGGTCACAACAGAAACATCAAGTTCTAACAGAGGTTGCATCAGAGGGAAAAATTGACTACTCTGATCCTTCTCTATTCACAAGAGAACTACACTAGTTAAAATAATACCTTCATTCCTTTAAAAGCCTTTTACTTGAGGAAACCCAAATTCCTATTGCACAAAGCAGCAGAATATTATTATACACACCAGGTTATGCATAAGCAGGTAGACACACACGAAGATAAGGACATTTTATTGCTATTTATTCTAACTCTTTGTTATATGTCGGTAAAACATGGCACAACTATCAGCCTCTTGTACCTGTAGTGGTATTGGGATTTCTATGAGGAAAGCTGCCTGGACATGATCCTCTCCCTTCCCCCAAACTACTTGGCAATATGCAGTTCAGTCATTAGGGTTACCAGTCATATTCAACTTATAGATCTCTAGCCTCTGCCACACATCTGTGCTGGATACAGAGGATATGTTCTCATGTCAGATGTCTAACTCCAGCCTGCAACTTGATCAACACTGAGTGACAGTTCTTCATCATCTCCCGCATCATTACTGAAGTAAGATTTCCACCAAGACAGTTCACATTTTCCCTTCCCTTTTTGATCCATTCTGACCCCAAAACACACTCCAGAAAAGATAACAGGGTCATAACCAGGCTCTAATATAGTTCTCTTTTTAGTTCAGATCATCTCTTTAAAAACAATCAAACAAAAAAAACTGAACTGTCCCAAAACTTAAGAGAGCAAAAACTCAAAACATTGGCTACTATGAGTGCATGCTATGCTCTGTAGCTTTCTGCACGTGTGAACAATTTCTGGTTTAATTGCTTAAAACATCTTGCCTCTACTCGATTTTTCTCCGGAATTTTCACCAGCTCCCCATTTCAGGGAGGCTGATGCCAGGTGCAGCAACAGCGCCCTCTGTCCACTGCAAGGGGAAATGGCATCTCCTGCTTCTGCCCTCCCAGGGCTGCCCACGGATTTACTTAAATTTAAACAAACATATACAACATTTGCCCGGCAATACTTTGGCACCCAGATTAACACTGATAACACAGTTTTTAAAAGTTCCTTACTTCTGTTGCACTGTGCGTTTTAAAACTCTTCAACATGAGACTTGTTTTTACTCTGGAAAAGTAAGGGATAAATCACTACAAGATTCTTGAAAGTTTGGGGTGCCTTTTTTTTTTTTTTTCGTGTGTTTTTGTTTTTTTGTTTTTTTGTTTTTTTCAAATCTCCCTCTTTAATCGTCTCCCGAGAAAAGCCAATTACAACTCATACTAGCTTTCTGTCCCCCCCCCCCCCCCATGCAAAAGCACTTGCTAGT
>JAWWES010000115.1:29637899-29670985 GCA_035583135.1 Lophotriccus pileatus
GGCCCCCCCCCCCCCCCCCCACATGCAAAAGCACTTGCTAGTTTCTCCTTCCTCACTCCTGCAGTAAGGCGTCAATGTGGAAAGAGGATTTTAAAAAATAGGAGCACAAGCACTGACAAATCCTCAAAGTTTTTTTACACTTATATTTTGCCTCCATGTTTTCCCAGCTGCTCTTACTTAGAAGAACTAAAACAAAAAAAAAAAAAAAAAAAAAAAAAAGGCTTGCAAAGAACATTACAAATGAAGAAAATGGAAAACTGCAGCCCAAGGAGCAGGATGTGACTTTAGTTTGACTTACCAATTTCATCCAGCTGTATATTTTCCTACTTGCTTTTTACAGCGGCTGAGCTCAGTGCTCAGGAACGTCCATCCCGTGTCAGGGAGCCAGGCAGAACGCTGATCCCCACGCTGGATGCTGCTGGGCGAGTGGAGCTGGGGTGCCTGCTGCTGCTCCTGCTGCGGCGGCAGCGGCTGCTGCTGCAGCTACGTGCGCTCCCTCGGACCCAGACCAGGAACTGCTTCCCATTCCCCAGCCCCGCTCCAGCGCTGCAGGCTGCGGGAGGCAGGGCCGGCCCCTGCTACTGTGCTGTGCTTTCTTAAAGGGACCGGCCCCGGCCTGGCAGGAGCGCAGGGAGCCGGGAGCGACCGGCGCTGCCCGGGCCGGCCCGCCGGGGGTCAGATGGGGCTCACGGCTGCCACCCCCCGATAGCCACCGCCGTGCGGGACGGCTTCCTGCGTGCCTCGGGAGCGAGAACAACACTCTTCTACACTGCTTTCCTCTCAAGGCTTTCAGGTGTTGCGGGGTTTAATTTTTGCTTGCTTCACACCCTCCGCAACGCCGGTGGGGCAGGAGGCGGCGGGGGCTCCCCCGTTCCTCGGGGCGTGGGCGCTGGAACCCCCGTGGGGTGCAGTGCACCCACTCTAGCCTCCCGCTCCTTGCCTTACGCTGTGACACCAGCCCATGTTATGCAGCAGCACTGTGATCAGGGATATCCCCGGGCATTCAGCAGAGTTTGACCTTAACAGATTTTATTCCCTGTAATGGAGAGGGTATGATTTAACTAAATGAAAAGCCCTCATTTCCTAGTTTTTCCTCTGCACCCTTTCTCTAGATAGCTTTAATCCCGTGTAAACCACTGTTTCTCTCATGTGTTCTGTTTTCTGACTTCACTTTCAGCTATATCTGATATTAATAGCTAGATTAATATGGGGGAGTTGTCTGCCTCGTGTGTGTTGCTGTCTGCAGTGGAAGAAACCACATTCTCTGTTAAACAAAAACACTGAAATTCAGAGATAGTAATACCATCTGCAAAATCTCTCTCTTTTTTTTTAACTCATGGAAATACATGGTTTGCTCTCTGTATGTGTAAGTCATTTGTTTTCATTACAATAACTGAACTCTCATGATGACAACACAAATCAACACATATCACAAGGCAAAGTCATATATACACATGAATACATGTATCTTTAGTGACATATCTAGAGAAAGCAAGTTGCAGGGGAAAAATACTGTCTTCAAATTGGCAGGCCAAACCAAACAAGATGAGGCCATGTCACCAGTGTCCTGTCCTCTCTGCCTTAGCTTACACCAATGCACAGTGAGTGCAGAATGGCTACAGACTGCTAGCAAGCCATGATGTCTTTCTGTTTCTTTGGTCCTATGGAGAAGGACATGGCTACAAAGCCCTTTTAATGATAATGACCCATCACAAACAGGCTCAGTAGGTACCCGCTAACTACTAGCATGTATACCTTCTGCCCCATAAGCAAAGCAGCCATTTGGCCACATTACTAAATTATAATGTTCAGCACTATTAGCCTTGTATTAAACCACAGGGACCCATCATCATTCCTATAGCATGAGCTGTACTATGCTCGTGCCTTATTCAGCATAAAGCCTGGGAAAGTTTTGTGTGATTTATACATGCAAACTACATGTGATACACAGTAGAAGAGATCTTACAATTCCATCAGTCCTCTCCTCCATTCACACATACCTGTTATCCTATTAATCCTCATTTTCCACTTACATCTCTTCCCACCACCTTTTTCATTTCATTCCCCAAGTCCTTCCCCATTTACTCCCTGTTTCCTCCTTCTGCCAGGTACTTCTGTAGCTGATTTCTACCTTTTGAGCTCCATCTAACTATCTTGATCCTCCCCTTCTCCCCTGTATCCTCTCAGCTGCTCATTGGAAGAGGAAAGAAGAACTGAAAGCAGACCTGGGAAGGATAAACTGATTCCTTCTCTTCCATCCGTCTCCTTGCTCCAGCTAAGGTTCTGAAGCCAGAGAACTGTACCCAGCCCTAGAAACTAACTTGCAGCAGCAGGCCAAGGGACAAGGGTTAGACAGGCTCACATGTCCAAGGCTATCTCCCTTCTCACCTTAGCACAGTGAACCATTTATTATGATACAATATAACCAAGGTAAATGGCCCTTGTCCATTAGTTAAAAGTTAACAAAACACCCATCTTGAAGACAAAGCTGGTCATCCATTTGATACCTTAGCTAAGGTTATTAGGATAAGTTCAAAATGGGAAGAATCTGTCTATGAGACACAGTGTAAGGTGCTGCAGTGGATGGGGAATTGAATGGAAAAGACACTAGTGATGGAGAGAAACTGGGGCTGGAAGGAGCTAAAGTGATGTTTCATTGCTCTGTACACACAAAACAAGATCATGCAAAACACCAGAAAGTGCCTAGCAGGAAACAGGTTTGTGCCACTGGAAGAATGATCTGATCACCATAAATGCTAAGATAAAAAAGGAATATCTGCTGTTCCTTACATATGTTGCTCCTTACTCTCCTCATAATCCCATGTGAAAGCTGGCCCCCTCTCACCGCAGCGTCTGGATGTTCCATTGACAGAGCATTGTCTCTTGGTTACAGCACAATTCCTGGTTTCTATTACTGGCTGTAGGAGAAATGTGCAGTATATTAAATAAAATAAAGGACATAGAATCCAAATTCTGCTGCATGCTTTGATATTTGGTCATCAGTAAATGAAACTAGATAAACCACTAGTTCTTTCTGTGACTTTGTCTAACCAATAAAAAAAGGTACATTAAACTCTGGTGTTGCATATTTCTACTTGCATTAGTGATGGCTTGGGATGAAAGCTGACAAAGAAGCCAGCATTTTGTTATGAAATACTGAACCGGAGATACCTTAGTGAAAACTGAAATGTTGCAGTTTGCAAAAATGTTTGATTCTGCAGAGTAATCCCCTTGGACAAGAAGGGACATTTAATAGGAGCTATTTCGGTGTCTTAGCTTACAAGGGAGAGAAAAGCCAGAAGTCATGCCAAAGTTGCCAAGAAAGAAAAAGCTGCATTTGTCTTTCTGAGCAGTGCATCACATAAGGTCTACTTTCCAAGACAGCACAAGCATACCTACAAAGGCAGCTCCTTCTGAATTTAAGAATAAAATTATTAAAGAAATCACCTGCCTATTTTCACAAGCATTTTTAGGTAGTGAAGACCAAGGTCAAAACCAAAAAGCTGTGTATAAGGGCCCAGAATAGTAAGGAGTGAAAAGATAGTGTGAAAGGGACATACAAAACCAAGTAGATTATTTGCTGCTCAAAAGCAGATTCCCTTCAGAAGGCAGAAGCAAAAGCTTCTCCGAGATGTTGCTCCACCTCTGGAGATATAAACTGTTTGTTAGATCCCTCGTCAAAACAAAAGGACAGGGATATATTAATCTAACAACAAAAGTGCCCATTGTGAGAGGAGACACAGTGCCAGGCTGCCTGCTCCATCTGACAATGAGATTAAACACCATGGCTCTGTGCACTTGGCTGCATGCCTTTGCCTGACACCACCACCCAGTGCAGCCCCAGGGTCTGCAGCTCAGTCACCACAGGGTACAGAACCAGCAAGACTTTCATACCCTCTCTACAGAGTTTTTTTTTCTACATGTCCCCTGGTCTCTGAAATGCCACACAATGTTTGCAGCATCTCTTGAGTGTGACATGCAGAGCAGTATAACTACTGTACACTGACAATGGATGTAACACTGTGTTGGAACCATCACTATCCTTATTTATCAACAAACCACAGGAAATTGTCTCCTGTTTCTGAGGGGCTGAAATGAAGCATATATAGTTAATACAATAGAAATACATGTACATTCACTTAGTTAATATAATTTTTCTAAAATTATTTTTATCTTTTGGCTCAAACCACACCATCAGATCTAAGGGTTGGATTCCACTCCCACTGACTGCCAGGTGAATAAGAATGGAGCTATGCTCCGATTCAGGGTTAAAGTTTCAGATTAAAGTTTTTCAGTCCTGACCAACATCTTTATTGTGTCAATATACGGTTTTGAGAGCTTGCTTGGAACTTTAAAAAAGTAGGGATTGGGACATCTGCTCATCTGAAATAACATTAATTATTAATTAAACTCTAAAACTGTTAATGCCACCAGATTGTTTTGCGCTTGATGAATCATAATGCGTGCACATACCTGTGCATGCATGTATGCACTTACACATGAGTATTCATACAGATATTTGAGTGAAAATGTAACCTATTGCTGTTATTTTGAGTCTAACATATTGCTGATGTCTTTCTTTTTCTGCAGCATTCCTGACACTGTGGAAAAATATGTTTTAATTAGCTGCCTCTACAAACCCAGCACAAACATGTATTTTTGGTGAATTTATTTTCTCAATTAAAAAAAAATATTGTTTAAAGTAAACAAATTGGTTCCTAGAAACTAAACCTTATCAGATCTGCAAGAATTGTGCACTTAATGAAAGTTACGGCATTCAGCATGAAGATAATTTCTTGACAATGCCTTAAGTCAATGTACTATCTATCAAACTGCTTCTACTAATTTTTCTTAGACAAAAATATTTGGTTTCCATTTTATAAAATGGCCCACACCACAGAATTTATGTCAACTACAACTACATTAAAATCTGTATCCATCATAATAAGATCTAAGATGCTGGTTTGGACCTTCCTGGAGGCAGCACATTTCAATTTTCACCCACTTCCCTGTATTTTCCCTGTTCACAGCTCCTCTTTCACTGGCTTCTCAAGCCCATTATAATACTCACCCCTGTATTGGTTAAGACTTAGTGAGTGGTCTGCACAAGCTGCCTGCTGACAAAAGAACACAGCCTGAAAGAAAAAACATCAGTATTGCTGCGTCTTTGAGAACAGCTATGGAAAGAGTAAAAGATATTTACCCTTCAAAAAGGAGAGGCTTATAAGTTTTTAAAAAGTGAAAGTCAGCTTTACTCCAGTGGAAGGGTAAAATAGAAAAAAAAAAGTGAAACTTTTACAGGAATTGTTTCATTTTTCTCTTTAGTTTTGCTTAGTATTCCTCAAACAGCTTCAAAGTGTATCTCTGTTTTCAGATAACAGCCCAACTCAAGTCACATCCCTAAAGGCAAAGGGAGACAGAGACAGCCAGAATTAGATTAAATTTCCTGCCACCAAAATGCTGATCATCTGTCTGCAATTAAAGGTAGTTACCAGTCCCTGACAACTGTAAACATTTGTAGCCAGCAACTTCACCGTGTCTTCATATGCCTGCCTTGAAGAAACTTGGGTTGTGTTCACACCTAACACCTTATGACTGTTTTGAAATTATTATGGATACTTTGTACAGACCAGAGCTTTAGAAAAACAACTGTTCAGCTGAACTTCTGTTAGCAAAATAGAGGGCACTAATTTATAAAATGGAATCTTCCTCTGCTATCCCCACCATTTCTTTATGCATCCTTCTATTCTGCATATGTCCTCTCATCTTCCAAAGAAATATTTTTTTCTTTGAAAAATCTATATTGTAGCAAATTGTCAACTTACAGAAAGGTGCAGTATGCAGACAGGTGATCTGTATCACAAACATTAGTAAAACAAATGTTGTTGTCTAAATTTACTAAATATCCAAACTAAAGGGACTGGAGTGAGCTTGTCCCCAGGCAGTTGTCCCAATAACAGTCTGCATAATGACGTTCCTCAACATTTTTCACTTGAAAGATTTCCTTTTGCCTCTTTGAAAAAGAATCCAAAGACCAGCTTGGGCTGCACTGCAACATAAAATTCCACTAATAGTAATTTTAAAATTAGTTTAGGCTCTGAATGGTCTGGAGAATTTTATTTTCCTTTTATTCCCTTGATATATGTCCATGGATTTGTTTATCTGTATAGAGGGGAGGGGTATAGGGGCTTTTTTAAGTTTTCAAAGTGATTAGGGAATGCCTGATGTTGTATTGACCATGATTTAATTAGCAATGATCTAGATCAACATGTCTTATTCCAGACAAGAATAGGGCATCAATACAGTCAGAAGAAAAGTCAGTCTCTAGCTATGAACACAGAGATCTCAGTGACTTCCAGGAAAATCAAAACAACGTCAATACAGGGAAAGGGAAAGGCTATTTCCACTCCTTATTCTGATACAGGGTCTAGGCCAGATCCTTTACTCTGGTTGACATCTGGTTAGCACAACACCAAAGTGAAGAAATAATGTCAGTTTTTAAACTGCCCCTCTAACTCTGTGGTTTATAAGCTGATGGAGGTATGTTAAAACTCTGATGCTAACTTAAAACAGCCTTGGGATTTTGTAAATGATAACTGGTTACTAATGGATCCTGAAACAGCTGCTTAGCAGGCAGGGAGCTCCAGTTAAATATCCTCCTCTTTACAGAACTGGGGACAGAGCTATTACACTACTCCCATTCCAGCTAGGAAACTCACTTCCTTCAAAAATTACTTCAATATTACCAGTTCTGTATTACCAGTGCTTCTAAGTGCTTTATAGCATCTCAGTGGAAAAAGGTAGCTGGAGGAACAAGTCTTGGCTCCATCTCTGATGCTGAGCACGGGACAACATTTGCTTACTGTGTATTCTTTGCAGAAGAGCCAGAAGGATTAGTTACTGTTGGTGTGGCTTGTTAAACTCTGATTATTCATATTCTCTGAAGTTTACATGCAAACTAATCATCAGCACTGATCCCTTAGTAAGAAGCTGAAATCAATTAGGAAGACAGTTGACCTTATTATAGCAATTAATTGCAAATGACATTTAGTTTCAGTATTTGATGGCCAGGCTCTTTATTTTGGCTTTGGGGGCTTTGGTGGTTTTGTTTGGTTTTTTCTGTGTTGTTTGGGGTTTTTTTCCCTTCCCTTCATTACACCACTGTTAAGCTGCCCTGATTTTTTTTAGAGCTTCCATCACATTGAATCTGTCCTATTTTGTGACACACACTTTCCTGGAGAATACTTGACCTTCTTTACAGGAATTCCTGTTAGCTTAGGAGTCCTGGAAATGGGACAATGTTCCTATGGAAAGGTGGCTCCTTATTTCTGTGCAAAGGATGCTTAATTGCTTTCTTGGAAATCTGCTTGACTGCAAGGGTGAGGACAGGAGAGCAAAAAGATGTAAGCCATCTTTGTTGTACTTGGCAAGAGGGTTCAGTTTACTGGGAATGCAGAGCACCCATGCTCCAGTGAGGTGCTAAGTAGTACGTGTGTGATTACCAGAAAGAGTGGGTTGCTCTGGAGACAAAAAATACATTGCTTGCTCTGTGAAGCAGTTGACTGAAGAGAGGCACACCCAGATTCTGCAAGGTTTAATTCTGTCGTGGTAGTCTGAGCCAGACAGAGGCTTGGTGTGTGCCAAGAGAGCAGCACATATTCAAGTAGGTAGTGGCCCTGATTCTGTGCAAGATGTTCATGCGCAGAGACTGGCCCCCTAAAACCTTTGTTTGCTCCTGAACCACTGCACATGCAGAAACTTGTCACCTAGAGGGATGTAGGTAATCAAGAATGAATTAGTCAGTTTTCCAGAAGACTTCAAAGATGTAAAATGATACTGTTTGAAAATTATGGGGAGTACAGCTGTTCCTCTTGAATACATATTCATACATAGCTAGAGAACTGGAGCCGTAAGCAAAACATCATATTTCATTTCACGTAACACAATCTGAAGTTTAGCACTTGTATTTTCTGTATTGGCTGTCTGTGAGGTTCTAACAGTTGAGGAAACCATTAGGATATTGACAGAGGGAGAGTATCATGCCTATGAAGACAACTACAGGAAACTTACTGCTCAGTGCATCAGAATTATGACTTATTAATTCAGCCACACTTTACAGTCGCATTGCACTCATGCAAATAATGCTGAAGAGTTGGAGTCTGTAGGTTAAAAGGACTTCACCTGTAAAGCGAAAATATCACTTGAAGAAAAGGTTTCACATTATTTTGCCTCTGAAAATGACTGTTGCAAGCACTACAATAGAAATAGAAAGGACACTGAAAATCATGAGACACTAGGTGTAATTAGCCTTCATGCACAAATCGAATGCACAAGTTCTTAATAGACTAAAACACAAGGAATTCTAAATTGCACCAAGGAGAAAGACGCTGACACTAAGTTTTCTTCTAATTGTCGGTCACACTGGAAGAATGAAGAATAGAATAAAGAAAGATAGATGAAAAATAGAGCATAAAATCAAGAACATCACTAAACTACCATTTCCAATAAGCCTATTTAGTAACTTACAAGAAATGCCTCCAGTTTAGACTATAATTATAACCAAAACCAAGTTAATATACTCAGGCTGAGTAACAGTGTGACTAACACTTGTAGCAACCAGTTCTATTCTGTTAAAATGGTGATGGGGTAAAGAGACAGATGGGGCATGAGGTTACAATTTTTATGCCATTAGGATATCTGTTGCTTCTAAACACACCTTGTTTGTCCATAACTGGAGATAGTGAGGCCTGTTTGCTGTAACCTTGCTCTGAAGTTGAAAAACCACCTTACCACTTTGCAAAAGGCAGAAGATTCCTCTTGCCTGTTGAATGTAGAAAACATCATATATGCTTAAGAAAAAATAAATGATAGCTAAAATTCCGTCCTTCTCCTATTCCCTATATGCAAATTAGAACTAACCTGGATGATCTGCACACTTTCTGACTTGCCCTTCTTTGTCTCTCTGTAGGTCTCTGTTCAGTTCAGATCCTCACCATGTAGGAAGAGCCCCCTTCAGATGAGTTAGTACAGCTGATTTGACAGAAGAGATGGTCTTTTGGAGAAACAATTGCAAATATATAGGTCCTTTCAGCTTTCTATCAATATAAAAGGCATCTTCAATGTTTTTTCACTTTCAAAAGAAATTACAGAAGAAACATGTACAGAGGTTCTGGTATGGTCTCTTTTAACCTCAATAAAGGGCTGGTCTTCCTGTGTCCAGATGAAATTTTGTCTTAAACCAGGATAATTTGAAGAGCATGCTTCACACTAAGCTAGAGAAGATGCAGCTAGTAGATACTATTTGGGCATATATAGGCAGGAAAACATTTAAAGGCTTCTCATCTCTTCTCTGTGGTGACCAGTGACAGGACCTGAGGTAATGGGCTGAAGTTGTGTCAGGGGTGGTTTAGGTTGGGTATTAGAAAAGGTTTTTCACCCAAAGGGTTACTGGGCACTGGAACAGGCTCCCCCCAGGGCAGTGGTCACAGCACCAAGCCTGACAGAATTCAAGAAGCATCTGGATGATACTCTCAGGCACATGTGTGACTCTTGGGGATGATCCTGTGCAGGGCCAGGAGCTGGACTGGATGATCATTGTGGGTCCCTTTCAACTTAGCATAATCTGTGATTCTGTAATTCTTTACTGAAGTACTCAGCAGTGCTCTTAATACACTCTACAATCAAACCAAATAGAACATCTCACATGTACCTTTATATCTTCAAATTGATTGCATCTGCATTGCAGACAAATTGTTGATTTATTACTCTACACATTAAGCTTGAGTATAGGGATCATAAGTGATCACTGATAAAGAAAAAGAAACAAATTTTTCTGCACAGAGTGTGATTAACATATAAAAGATGGTTTTCAGCTGATACAGAGCTATTGGCTTTGTATTTTTTCTATCAGCTCCTCTAGACAGATGACTTCCAGGATTTAGGAGGAAATCTGTTACAAATTATTTGCTTTTATCATTCAGCTAATTTTCTTGTTGTTGGGGTTTTTTCATTATTTTTTATTAAAGCCAAATGATTGTGCTCTAGGACATGCCACAAATGCTGCTGTACTGTCTTTTTAGGAAATACCATTAAAGCGACCTTTTCCTTGTTTGCTTCCCATGGTATTTAACTAAGCTGTTTTAAGAGAAACATCATTAGAATTGTCAATTCCTCCATGTGTGCCTTAAGGTTATTCATAGACACTGTAGTCTTTTGGGGATAGCAGAAAAACAGGGCTTCGTTTTGCCTTCATTAACCCCATTTTCCAACGAAGCAACAATATCAGGTTTAACACAGATCTATCAACATTGGCCAAATTCAGACTCTCTGTTGTTTTTTTCCGTCTGTAAGAATTTGAAACTAGTGAAACATACCACATTAGAAACATAAGAGAGTGAATTCCTCTATCCAACCTCAAATTGTATATAGCAGAGGAAGCAGTTCTGCTACTCCCCCTTCCCCCTCAAAAACCTTTCACAATTCCTGATTTTTGTTCTGTCGTTGACCTATTTTAAGAGGATGTTGGACAGTAAATCCCAATAGCACTTGGCCCAAAATAGTAAGTGCTAGCTATGATCACAGTTCTTGAGCTGCTTTGACTCAGCCATGAGAAAAAAACTGGTTAAGGTATGACAGAGCACAGAACAGTTGACGTTGGAAAAGACTTCTGGCAATCATCTGCTCCAAACCCAGTGCTCAAAGAGGGGCTCAACAGGAGGAGGTTACCTGAAACCCCATCCAGTCAGACTGAGTATCTCTACACATGGAGCCTCCAAAATCTCCCTGAGCAACTTGTTCCACTTTTTTCATCACTTACACATTGAAAGTTTTTTCTTATGTTTAAATAGAATTTCCTGTTTCAGCTTGTGCCCATGAACTCTCATCCTGCCACTGGGCACCACGGGGAAGCATCTGACTCCCTCTTCTTTACTCCTCCCCCATCAAGTATTCATACAAATTGGTAAGCAATCCCAGGTCTAGCAGTCTCTCCTCATATGTCAGATACACCAGCTGTTTAATCATCTTTGTGGCCCTTCATTGCACTCTCTGCTACATGTCCATCACTCTCTTGCACTGTGGAATCCCAGAACTGGGCACAACACTCCAGATGTGTCCACAAAAGTTGAGCAGAGAGGAAGGATCATGTGTTTTAACTTGTTGGCAATGTTCTTCTCAATACAAAGAGGCCATTGGCCTTCTTTGCCACAAGCACACATTTGAGAATCATATTCAAATTGTTGCCTATCAGAACTCCAGGTCCTTTAGCACAAAACATTTTTCCAATGGGTTGGTCCCAGCCTGTACTGATGCATAAAGTTTTTCCTCCTCAGGAAAAGGACTTGACTTTTTTCTTTGTTGAATTGTGTGAGATTCCTGTTGAGGTATCTCCAGACAGCAGTATGACCATCTATCTATTAATCTTTCTTCCCAGTTTTATGTTGTCTTCAAAGTTGCTGAGGGTGCACTTGGTCCCATCATCCAGGCCATTAATAATGATGTTAAACAGTTTTGAATCCCAGTACTGACCCTGGGATACTCTATTTGTGTGGCCTGCCACTGATCTATTTGCTGCTGACCACAACCTTTAAAGCCCAGCAGCTCAGCCAGCTACTAAGCCATGTCACTGATCACTTATCTAGCCCACACTTCATCAGTTTCCCAGTGAGGACATTATGCAAAAGTGTCAAAAGCCTTTCTGAATCCAAAATAAACAGCAGCTACTGATCTGCCCATATCCAACAAGCCAATTATCTCATCATAGAAAGCTAATAGGATGGTCAGGCATGATTTCTCCTTATGGATTCATGCTGACTACTCATGGTCACCTTCTTGTCCTTCATATATCTGGAAATTATTTACAAGAATGTTTGCTTCATCATCTTTCTAAGAATTGAGATGAGGCTGTCCACCCTGTCCAGGTCATCCTTCTCATCCTTCTTGAAGATAAAAATGACAGTTGTTTTCTTTCAGCCCTCAGAAACCTCCACCCCCTGACTGACTATAACCTTTCAAAGCTAATCAAGAGTGGCTTCACAATGACATTAGACAGTTCCCTCAGCATTTGTGGGTGTATCCATCATGTACCAGGGACATACTTGTTTATTTGTACAGTTTAGCTAAATATTCCCTTACCCGATCCTCACCAATCAAGGGTGAATCTTCCTTGCTCCGTTCTTTGCTGCTGGTCTGAGAGGCCTGGGATTTCTCAAGGTGAGTACTTCCAGTAAAGATCACAGAGAAAACTACTTAAGTATCTCATCCTTTTTCACGTCCTTTGCCACCAGGTTCCTGAGACCCTTCAACAGTGCGTCTATTTTTTCCTTCTTCTTTCTTTTGCAGTTGATCTTCCTTTAGACACCCTTTTTGTTTCCTTCATGTCCCTTAGGAGATTCAATGCCAGGTAAGTCTTGGTTTTCTTATCCCATCCCCACATATTCAGATAGTGTCTCTATATTCCTTCCAGGTCACCTGACCATACTCCCACCCCTTATAAACTTTCTTTTTATGTTTGAGTTTAGTCAGAAGCTCTTTGTTTACCTACACAGGTATGTGTAGGTAAACTTTGTTTCATTTCCTGCCCATAAGGATGAACCTGAGCTTGGAAGATGTGATCCTTGACAATCATTTGGCTCTCTTCTCTCCAGGGCCATGTATTGTGGGATTCTTTCAAGAAGGTCCCTGATCAGGCCACGGTCTGCATTCCTGAAGTCCAAGGTTGTGATCCTGGCTTTTGTATTGCTCCCTCCTCTCAGGATCCTGAATTCTACTGGTCACTGCAGATGAAGCTACCCTTGATTTTCACACCCCCAAACCATTCTTCCTTGTTTGTAAATGCCAGAGCAACTCCTGTCTTGAGCTCAACCATTATCTGTGTTATCAGAAGCTGTCATCACTCCAGAAACCTCTTGGGTTTCTTGTGCCCCGCTCTACTGCTCTTCCAGCAGACACTGAGGAGGTCATGAGCCTCCTCTAGTTGCCTAAAGAAGGTGTCCTCTACTCACCCTTCTGATATATAACAGACATCCACCAAAGCATTGATCTGCTTTATTATCCACAAGCTCTCAATTAGCTCATGGTCCATCACCACCAAGCAGAGGCTACCACTGAAGAAATATTTCACAGTAACATCAGGCTCCTCCTCTGCTGCAGTTTTTCCTTTCTGTGATTTCCGGGGAACACTCAGAAATCCAAGGATGTCCTGTTCTGGGAGACCTCATACCCATTTAAAGCAATACCACCGCTCAGGGTCAATTTAAAGCAGTTTCCCTGCATACCACAGTTCCTTCCCAGTTTGCTGTTGTTGATGTCTCCAGTCTTGCTGCCTGAGACTTCACCACACTGCCACGTGGTAGACTTGGACCTCTACCTTCCTAGAAAGAATTTCTACAAAACCTTTTCAACTCATTAATGTACAGAAACCCTCACATGGCCCTGGTTACCCTGGGGCTCTCTGCTTCCTAAGAGCTGTCCTTAGTCATGCAATTCACATGGCATTACACCTTCTCATGCCTGAGTCTAAATGTAAGACATTTGCCTATGACTTGCAATTGCAACATTTTTTCATTCTGATGAACAAACTGGATTTTAACAGGTGACCAAATCTTTGTTCAGCTAAATGTAACAACTATAATCTTACTTACCAAGCAGGCCTGCTTAATTCTATAGTATTACTTTTGGTATGGAGCACTGTCTGTTTGATTCTGCATTCACATCTGCATCTTTCAGTGCCACAGCATCTCACTATGCAATGCAGTGATCCTTGTTTCCACCTTCCTAACATACCATGTAAGAGAACCAGGATGTAACATCTGACAAGAAGCAACAGGCATGCTTCTGTGTAATCCTCATTCATTTCAAAGACAATTCCTGCCTCAACTGACACAAAAGCAGTGAGTGAGTGGAGTTCTAAGCAGCATTGCCTGACACATTATCTATATGCACTCCTAAGTGATTTTCTCAAAAGAGCTGGCGGAGATGGAACAGGAAAAGAGAGATTTAATGCCAAATTTCTTCACTTGATGCAAATATCAGCCCCCTTGAGTAATAATTTGACATTCCTTAGCAAAGACACACTCTGCATTTGAAATATTTACCATTCCTTTACTTTTTATAACCTTAAGAAAATTTGGGAGGAATGTGAGCTGTTTTGGTTTTTGTCTTCCTATGACGGCAGAGCTTTATTTATAGACAGGAACTGCAGGACAGTTCTCACGTGGCTGCTGAAAATTAAAACAACATGTAGAGTTTTGTTATGTTTTGCTTTTATGCCTTTACTGCTACAATCTCTCCCCGTGCTCCCTAAACCCTTGTTATTGTAACCGGAGCCACATTTTGCATTGCTACAATTGCAGGGTTATGTAAATTCCAAAGGCTTTAAAGGAAAGGGCCTGCAGATTCTACACAGGGACATAGGGAAATTGACACAAACAGTTATTCCCAACATCTAGAGAGAGAGAAAGGCATTTATAAATTGCTAAGAAACAGGAAGCAAGTCTCAGCCTCAGCATCAACCTGACGTTTTCAAAACCTTTAGAACTTACTGGTTTCATTTAAATTGATTGTCCTCTCATTTTCAGTGTTGTGATTTGCTAGGACCAGGAAAATTTCTTTCAGTCACTTCTGAAAATCTTCATGTGTCCTCTCTCACTTTCCATCACTGTGTACTGGTTTACCCAGGAGGGCCAACAACAGAAAGTTCTACATGTACAAAAATATTCAGACTTAAGGAACTGTATTTTTACAGTGATAATGAAAATGTTCATGTTGAAATGCATTACTTTACTGATGATGACTTTTATTCTAAAAAGGAAGTCACAATAAAAGAGAAAAACCATATTCATGAAAGTCATCAAGGTAACAAAGAGTATGCACCTGACCTCTTGCAAGCAGTCTTTATGGCACTTAGGGATAGAAAGAAGTGCGATGCATGTTGCACATCTGTGCACTTCTGAGTAACACAACTGTAATGCTGACACCAGGTGTGCATTTCTGTGTGGTCATGGGCAAGCCAATTCATGTTTCTGACTCTGTACTCTCTAAAAGTATAATAATGCCTGACTCAGACTGCATAAGCTCATCTTAGTCTCCAGTGTTTAGACAACTCAGCTAAATGAGAAGAATGTTTAGTCCACTTCTCCAGCCTTGTTTCTGTTTCAGTTCTAAACCACCATTAGGCAAATCATGCTTAAACTTCAGAAAAAAAATTAGATTACATTATTCCTGAAGTATGTGGAGGTTTTGCTCAGCATGGTACACTCCAATCACCAGAGTGTGCTAATGAGAGCTCAGGGAAATCACTAGTTTTGTGAAAAGGTGCAGCCAGAACTCCCCAGCCAATTCAGCTGACACTATAAGAAAGAATGAGGCTGTGGTGCCACTCCAGTATGCCGCTTTCTATAGCTGTTGAGTTTTCTAGGAAAACTTAAACTTGTTGCAGTGAATTAAAAAAAAAAAAAAAAAAAAGAGCAGGACTTGCTGCATTGTTCACCCATGTCTGGTACAGAGCCAATTGTGGTAAGCGGGAAAAAAAATGAAGAAGCACTGGCTCACACTTTGCAACCAGGTAGATCAGTGCCAAGACAACATAAGAGGAGCATTCCAAGCAATTCCCAAGCTGTGATATTTTAAAAACAATCACTGAAGTGGAAAAAGATGCCTTCAGTGGTGTACAATACTACAAGTACTACTCCCCTGGTAGTCACTGTCACTGCGCAGGTGGCAATAGATATTATCATTCTAAAACTGTAGCTGTTTAAATCTTGTTATGAAAGACAAGACTCATTTCTGAAGGTGCAACTATACAAGATGCTTCCACAGCTCAGAAGTTTCTGCTAGTTTGTCATATGTGTTTATTTACTTGGAGCCAGAAACTGCCCTTTGGAGCCCTGATCCTGATCCTGACCATTACTGCGACCTTGGTCAAGTGACAATGCCTTTGCCCCCAGTACTCTTTTTGAAGTCAACTGCTGATGTGGATGTTCACCAATTCTGGAAAAAAAAAAAACAAAAAACAAAACCCAAACAATAAAACCCCTACAGGTTAAAGCCAAAATCTGTTTGAGCTGAGGTGTTTTGTGTTTTGGGTAACATCATAAATTATATAAACTTTCAACACAAAAACTGAAGCATCAACAGATAAGAAATATTTTTGTAAATGTGGTCTTGTAATTGTACCAGTATAACACAACTCCCAGACACAGAAGTGGGAAGTCCAAGAGACCACCTATATTAATATTTTTTTGGAAGAGGACAGTTTAGTCAGTGTCTGTGTTGAGTCAGAAAGAAGCATCTATAAGACATAAAGAAACTAAACACAAAAGCCATATTAGACTTTGTCCCATTCTGATTGTACCTAATTATATGTATCTGAGAATATGCATACAAATGAACAAGATAAAATACCCAAACTGTTACTTTATTTCATAAGTTACGTTTTCTAATAGTCCAAACTCTTTAATTCTTTCTTCAAAGATTACTAGTTTAGTGCTCAAAAGCACTGTGGAACACAGCCAAGAAACTCTGATGTCTTATAATATCAAATTCCTCAGATTTTGGTCTTAAACCTGAATCAAAATCGACACACACCTCTAAATGATCAGCACTGCTTTGTATAGCCTTTGGTATCTTATCCAAGTATTAAGCAAGATGGAGTTTGCTTAACTTTTGGGACCTGTGAAGTCTGCAGCCTGTAATTAATTATTGGCCAAACCAGCAGCAAAGCTCTTACCTACAACTCATTACTTTCCTTGAGTTGACAAAGCCCTTCCAATAGATGCTGCTTGGCTCAGCACAATTAGCAAAGCAAGCAGGACAAGAGGCCGTTTAGTCACCTCTGACATATTTTACAGTAGAGAACTTCCAATAGCTGGCATAGGTCAAGCAAGGCAAAACAAAATCAGAAAATACTAATAAATATAACCACACAGACTTTTGACACATCAGACAGATCAAATAAAGTATAAATCTAACAAAATTCTCCTACTGATTCTAAATGGCAGTAAGAAAATAAAGGGCCTGTGTTGGCCCAGTGGTTCAATGTGGTCAGATCTAATAAGGCCCATATCAGATCCTTGGGACTATGACTATGACACTCCTCTCCAGGATAAAGAAAGGAGGACAATAGAAATGAACAGACGTAAACATGTGGATAGAAGGTACTTAGTGAAAAAACTGCAAACCAAACTGAAAAAACACCTTCCATAAGCAGGAGTAGAATAGAATAGAAACAGAATTAGAACAGTTGGAAGGCACCTCCAGTGATCAGCTAGTCCAACTGCCTGATTGCTTTAGTGCTCTCTAATGACACAACACAGGTGAGCTGCAAAAGGCAGACTTGTGTTGTCCTCTCTCCCTGCTGCAATCAGCTACACCCAAAAATATCTGGAGGGAAAATGACATCTGACACAGCCATGGTAAAAATGACCCAAACTAAGAAGTGGCAACTCTGAGGGTGTGGGAAAGTCTGCAAACAAATCACTGGGTGTGTCAGATACACAGACGCTAATATAATGCAGTGATTACTATGTCTCTGCTCAGGGAATATGTATAAGTGAGCTTGGTGTTCCAAGAGCCGTGCACAATGACCGATGAACAAATTCCAGCCTGAGTACATTAGCCTGGGAGCAGTACAACATTTGCTATGACTCCAAAGCTTCATGGGATGCTCAGATTTAACTGAAGCCCAGTGATGCTAAACAAACCCAGCATGGCATCTTATTCTACATGGAGACTTTTTAGACTGCTTCTAAGTATCACAGAACTGGGAAAACTGCTTCGACAACACCTGTGAGTGAATTTCTCCATGAGCTTCACTAAGGCTACAGGGCTCATTATTCCCCACCCTGTTAGTGTTACGAGATGCAGTGCATACAAGCCACATTAAATAGCAGAATCCAGCCCTAGAAACAAGCCTCCAAAATGCTGGTGATAAGCTTTAAAATTCCAAAGGCAACAAATATAGGAACCTAGAAAGCTCATGGATTTAGAGTCACAGAGATGGAACAGGAAATCTAGAAAATAAAGCTTATACATCCATGCAGCCTGGGCCACTCCTTTACAAGCAAGCAAATAGATAGGTAGATAGATAGATAGATAGATAGATAGATAGATAGATAGATAGATAGATAGATAGATAGATAGATAGAAGATAACACACTGGAAAGCACAAATACCAAGTTAATGTCAGGGGTCAGCCAGCAGAAGCAAGCCCAGGATTAACAATAGAAGAATTCCTAGTGGAAGTCAGAGAGTTTTTCCCATTTCTCTTGGAGGCGTTGCCCCCCAGTCTGGCACCAAACTGCCCAGCTCCCTCTAGCTTCTTTGTGAATTGTTTATTCCTGAAGGAGCTAAAGAATCCCATGAGACCATGACCAATGAGGGTTCAAAATAAAAACGACAGTTGCTTATCTCTCACCTTCACTATGTAGCCACCTAGCATTAAGTACCCAGAATTGAACACAGCCTTCCTAGCCTTGTTTCATCATAGCTCAGAGACATGTTTCTTCAGTAGGCTGTTTGGATAAAAGACATAAGGCAACATCCCTGAAAGAAAAGGCAAAACATGGAGAGGACTTTTTTGCCATGTGTTTCCATTTTAATTTGCTGCACTCCCACATGTCACCAGAGCCTGTAGGGTGGTCAGTTGGATTCTGGGTCATGTGCATTCATGGCAGTATAAGACTACAAGGTCATCACGTCCTGTTTCCTACAATCACAGGCAACTGTGTCATGTGATATGACTACATGTCACATGTAGTCCAGCAGACTCTGCAGCACATTTATTCCAATACTGCCACATATTAACATGAGCCTTTTCAAGTGACCAGTGGAAAACAACTAGATAAGTTTTCCAGTCTGAAGTGAGGCAGCCATTTTCATTCTTAATTTAAAGCAGGTGACAGTGACAAATCAGGTATTTCATTGTAAAAACGTATAATATCATCTCCCTGGCCTCTGATATCTGATTCTAGAGATCATAGTTTAGTTCAATCTGTGGATAAAAATACATAAATCTACAGATATTTTTATATATGTCAAAATGAGAAAAAAAATTATATCTATGTAATCTGAATTGTATGCTGATATATCTTGCAGACTTCAAGGCCAGTAAATGAAAAACTGACACTCAAACTAATGAAGCAGCATTCTTATACTGCTTTTTAACAAAAGTACAGTGATATCACAAGAAAATGTTAACATATTATGATAAGTTAGCTCTAGCTTGTATTTACAGCTAGTATTTTCTTAGATAAGGCTCCCATTTCACAGTAAATTAGCTACACTAACAGATGTGTAAATGAGAAAGAGCATGAGCCACTGGAGATGCCCGAATAGATGTGAACATACTAAACATCACCACTGAAAATAAGCAGGGGATGATGTAGTGAGGAGTTGCTTGTTAAATTTTGCCTCTGACTAAACATAAAATGTGTCATGAAGGGCACAGTAGGACATTTATAGCTAAACACATCTTCCCCAGCAGGTACACGAAGCTATTCTAGATAAGCCCAGACACAGCTGGAAAACAATTCATGGGTCTCCCAAGGAAAATCTCACCTAGTCAGAAAATGCATCTGTTTTTCTCCCTATAACTTTGTAATGGTGAGTGCCAAAGACTTCGTAACATTCACACAGACTGCCTGAATCCTGCTGCTGATGAAAGGCTAAGGTCAAGCTTTGTACTTCTGTCATTGGCAACACATTTCAGGACCTCTACAACAGAGCCAGAGAGATTCACTCATTGGGATGCCTGACCCACAGGGCAGTAAAAGTATGAAACAAGCACTGAGGGCAAGTTCATATCTCAGTAGGGCACAGTTGGAAGACAGTTCATATTGGCAGGGCCCTCACATGGTTATTACTCTATCCCTACATAACAGTGCAGGAGGATGCTGACAGATCAGAGCACAGGCGAGAACAAAACCAACCGTCTCTCTGTGCACTCAGTTAGAAACAGTTTAATTGGTTCCCGCTGTACACACGGCTGCAAAAGTAGCAAAGGACTGAAGTCCCCTCATGTTTGGTCAAGATCTTGCTTTCTTTCATCTGTTGTGCAGATGCTGATGGGGGTCGCCTGCCTGGAGGGGGTCAGGATTCTGCCAAAGGGATTTAAGCAAGGTACTCACAGTCGAGGCATCCCAGCCTAATGGTCAGTGAGTCAGTGAGAAAACCAAGACTGTCTGCACTAGTGGATGGCTCCATTCCTGATAACGTTTGTAAGGAAGAATGATATCCTGGCAAGCCCTCTCTCCACAGATGTGAGCTGTTTTATCTAACAAATAAACCCATTCAGCCTAGTAGGGCAGTTCTCTTACAATCAGTATCAGCAGTACCTGAGTTCCATGCTCTCAGTACAGGCAAAAACCTAAACGAATGGTGGAGAGTAGGAGCAAGAAGAACTGGGATTTGTAACTATAGGCTCTGGGAAGCAAAAACACAGATATGGGGGAGGAAGTAAGAAAGGGGAGAAATATCCACTCTGTAGTAGGGTGATATACTTGCATTCTGGGAGGAATATGATTTTGGTGAATATATGGCTTGTCTACCAGGCAGGAGGCTAAATGCAACATAAAGATGTTTTTATATATTTTAGTTTAATTGCTATGGCTTTGCAACACTAATACTTGAGAGGACATAAAGTTACCTGAAAAAAATGGGTCTCTAACCTATCTGCAGTGTGAGTACTTACACGATAGTACAGACTCTGATAAGTTTGCAAGCATCTGAGAAAGCTGTGCCTCCATTTCCCAAAATGCCAAATCCATTAATATTGGTAAAGTGCTTGGAATTTTCCACAGGAAAGCATTGAACGCAAAGAATAAATTGCTAACTCTATCTTCCACACATCTGTGACTTATCCTCACATGTTTATACAGTACGTGATTGCAGACAATAAAATATTCTCATAATTTAATTCCTACTTGGTGAATAGGAACAGTCCATTGACATTGACCCAGCTCTATCAGAAACAATCCACCTAATGGTCATAAAATACCCACAGCATTTAGAGTTTGATCTTAAACTAGTGGAAAGTACAGAACTTGCTGTATTGTAGGCTGATGATTTATTGATTACATGTTTTTAGAGGGACTGGACTGTTGCAACATACTTGGGGGAAAAAACAGCTTCATGTTAGAGGGAAATCACATTACACCTCTAGAAGAGCCCAGGAAACTTCTACGCACAGATCAGCAGAAACAAAGATGCTTGAACAGTTCCACAGTTGTTTCATTCCTTCTTGAAAAGGTTGTTCACTTCGACCTGACAAAGCAAGGAGCAGAACTGGCAGGCTGATGCAGAACAACATGGAATTCCCACGTATTTCTGTCACAGCCTTCTGGAGGTTTGAAAGAAAACAGATGGCAGTCAGTACAGGACCAAGAGCATGAAAAGAGATTTATGATTTCTCAAGACCAGCATGAAACATTTTAAAATAGCCTAATTTTTTTTTGCACAGAGTGTTCCTGGAAAATGGAAGAACCAAAACATTTGTTAGTTATGAAAATATCAGCGATAGTCATACTATTGAAAATACCAGAAACAATCATTCTATTGAAAATACCAGCAATAATCATACTATTGATGAGTAAGCCTGTTACAAATGTTTAGATTTAGAGAAATATTTAAATGCAAAAGAAAATACAAAACATTTCCAAAAAATAACTGGAGGGGGCTAGCAAATTAAATATTTTCCACAAAAAAATTGTCACTGCTTGTAACCCACTTTTCAACCACTGGACAAGGAGAGATGCTGATCCCTTTTTTCAATATCCAGAAGAGAGAGAGAACACTAAAAATAAAGGTTTAGTTTCTTCATAGGTATTCTTGATACTTATCTCCAAAATGTGAATAAGTTTCCAGAGGTTTGTGATGCAACTGGTCAGGTTCTTCAGCCCACATTTTACATATATGACTGTTTCTACCCTGCAGAATAGCTGAAACATTAGAGGATCTCCACAGTGTTTTCTTTCTTAAAGACCACAGGAATACAGAAGTTACTAAAAAGAGTCAGAAGTCCATCTAAACCAGTACCCTATCTCCAAGTAATGGTCATCTGCAGATGGTTAGAGAAAGGATATAAAAATACCATATATAGTCTAATCCTACCCTTCCTCAATCTTTTTAGTTGTTTAGAACTTGGAAATAGGAGTACAGCCAGATTATCATGTTTAATAGCTACCAGCAGACCTGTCCTCCAAGATTTTTCATTTCTTCCCACATTTCTTCCTTCCTCTTGTCTTAGGAGAAGAGAATATTGCCATGTGATATTAAATCCTTGAAATGTATTCTTGCATGACTTCTTCACAATAAATCCAACCTGGATTGTGCTCCTTGGCAGAAATGTTCCTTCTCCCTTGTGTGTGTGTTTGTGTATTTATTTTATTAAAATGCCCCAAGAACACATCTTCAGATCAGATCTTAAGAAGTTAAATTGGCCCTGACCACATTATTTAAAGACGAACAGGGACTGTGAAAGTTTCCATCTCTTAGGACTTCAGAGCTCAGTAATTCAATTCTTTAAACAGTTAAAAACATTGCCCCTCCAAGAAGCAAACAAATGCAAAGCCCCTCAAATCAGGCCTGTTCACTGCCTTGAATAATAAAAGCTATCTCAGTAAAAATGAGTCCTTGTTTATGCCTTCTTTAAAAAAGAAATACACCAAGGAGGCAGAATAGAGTTGTTGGGTCTCACAAATCAGCTTTGTCCCCAACTCGAAGAAGAGCTGGGCTGGCACATACATTGCCTGGATTTAAGTCATCCTGGGACATTGAAGAGAAAAAATACTCTTCAGCAAAAGCAAATATGAACTTAAAAGCTCAGGAGTAGAAATACAAACTTCAGTGATTATTACTGGGAAGTCAGAAAGCACTTGTTATTCAGGGAAGAAGCCTATTTGTCTCTTGCTGCCAAAGTTTTTCTCAGTTACTCAAGCTCACGTCTAATTCCATTTTCATGCAGTCTAAACACATCCTTCTGATCTCCCAGTCCCACTCCTTGAATTCCAGCAAGCCTTCTGATCTCCTTCCTTTGTTATCTACTTCCTTCTTTCTACCTTAGGTCTTTAATTTCTTACTGCAGAGAAACCTCATAACTGGTATAAGCCTGCCATACTCCCAGAATAACTTTTTTACTAAATACAAAACCTCCAAGCTTTTCCTGGTCAGATTTGTTACTCCATGTTGTCCCAAGCCTAGAAAACATCTACTATTAGAAGACATCTGATACCATAGAGATCACCAGAGAGGCTAAAATCTGAAGCATTGAAATACCATGTGGAAAACTGATAATATAAATCTAACATGGAGCATGGAGCAAACAAAAGCCTCAGGGAGGGAAAAGCCTGTTTGAGCATTATCAAGTACACATTTAACACACAGCACTAAGACAGCTTGAGGCTACACTACCAATAGCACTGCTCAGGGTGTGATGTATTCATGGGCATATGGCTATGCAGTTCTCAGCAAATCAAAGCTGGGTACATTCTGGACATGTCAAGAAAAACAGAACATGAGTACAGGACTGACATACCAAAGGTCATGGGAGCTTCTGGCAACATGGGATACATTCCTCTGTGACTTCTACTGCTGTAAAACAGCAGTAGGTCCACTGACCTTCAGAGAGCTACACTGCTGTAAAAAGTATGTGAGGAAAATCAAATTCATTTGATTCATTGTGTAGATTTGCTCAAGTCCGTTGGCCAGCATTTCAAAAACAGCTTATAATTTTGGCTGTCTCAAGTTTTGAGTGCCTTGGTGTCTTGAAAGACACTAAAAATAAAGAGCCAAAATTACAGGTTACTTTGCACAATTTGGGCCTCAGTTTCTCTGGACCAAATTCTGATGCTACTTGGACTTATTTACAATTGAAGCATGAAATAAGTTTCTTGAACAATACAGAGGTACAGAAAGCTTTGACTAGTACAGATGAGAGAAGACTTGTACTCTCTGTGTCTCACTCAGGTCACTTACTATCAGTATGAAGACACTGGGCTAAATCCTCAGCTGGGACATATTTGCGAAAGCTACACTGGAGCCTCCATACCTATTTTCAGTGGCTGAGTATCCAACTCAATAAATCCCATTTAAATAATTTATGTAGCATCATGAAATTTAATACCTACACAGAGCTTAGAAGATAACAAGTCCTCTGCCTGATAATGACTCAGAGTTGTGCCAAACAGAAGTAAGTTCACTGTTAAGTGGAATTGCCGAAATATGAGAAATTAATGCAGACCAACTGCATGTTAATCTATATATACTGAAAACTACCACTTTTCTGCACGTGCTTCAGTTTAAAGGAGTGTGATATTAGGGAGAAAAACTGGTAAACGAAAAAGCCACACAAGACATCACTGTCAATAACCAACAAAACAAAAAGCATGGGAAAATACATGTAAACTCTTTCATCCAATGAAAATCAGAGCAGTCAGCTTTCTTTTAATTTAGGAACATGCTGTGCTTGCCTGGGGGCTGCAGGGGCAGGGAAGGGAAAGAGGGTCAGTTCTCCATAGGACTGACCCAGGTTTGAAAATTCACAGCAATTAAAGTGCTGAAAGCCAAACCTCCCACACATCCTTCCCCTAAGTGTCAGGAAATAGTGTCCCCTGGTTGCTCAATCTCTAAGTCAGATGGCTGGCCTGGAGGGACTAGATGGGTTTCTGAGATTCCATTGGACCCTGGGGGAATTTTATGTCAACTAAAGCAGATGGAGAGAAACCAAACTATGTGGGAGATGCCTTCAAGATGCTGCTCAACTCTTGCTAAGCTTCCCTGCCAATGAAGTACAGTCAGTGCACACCATGGATGGTGGACTTTGC
This sequence comes from Lophotriccus pileatus, assembly GCA_035583135.1. NCBI lineage: Eukaryota > Metazoa > Chordata > Aves > Passeriformes > Tyrannidae > Lophotriccus > Lophotriccus pileatus. The sequence goes on from JAWWES010000115.1 coordinate 29,662,715, forward strand.
GACAAAACTTTTTGTGACTGATTTCAAGATGAACAGAATTACACATAAGGAGCACAACTAAAATAAACAGCAGCGATAGCAGCAGACAAGTGATACAGTGTTGTAAAGCCACTAGGATATCCAGGGAATTTGCTTACTCAGCTCTGTGAAACCATGAGACTACACTTCATAACACATAATATAGACTTTTAAAACCTCATGGTTGCACTGTGATTGTCATAAGCTCCAACAGTGAAAAGCTGTCTGCCTTGTCCATATTGTGTTTGTTTCTCTTGCTTCCAGGGTCAGTGTCCACCAGTAGTAGAACTAGCAATTTCCCAGCTGGTATAACCTCATCCAAACTCTGATGAGAGGTGCTGAGAGAAAACCCATGCATTCTCATTAGAACTAAATTTATCTTGTGCTAGATCGATCTCTCCTTCCCCATTTCTCCTCCCATCCTTCCACTCCACAAGTGTGCAACTTTCCTGCTGAAACACAACAACCGACAAGGAATTTCCAGACTTGCAAACCCTTGCAGGTAGTGTTCCTTACTTAATGGGATGCTGAGCTGGAGGACAGAGAGAGGACTAATGAGACAGAAAAGAAGCAGTCACATTAGAACATCCCAAATATGGAATTATCTCCTCCTTAGCTCCTTTTCTCACCCCCTCGGCTTTCAGCAGTTCTCTATATATTCATCCTGTATTGCCCAATGCACTTCATACAGACCAACTGCTGAACCATATAAAAAGTATTTGTGGCTCCCAGACACTTGTCCTGGCTGTGACAGCTCTGAAGTTCTTATTGGGCCATATAGGTTTCTAACAAGTTACTAGATTCCTTAAAGATTTTTCTTTAGTTTTACATTTCTAGTCAATACTGCTAAGAAAATAAAGCAGGTTCTTGAAAAGTTGCTACTAGGCTACTGGAAACAAAATCTGACAAGAAATAAATTGGGGAGAGGAAAATAATTCTAATATGTCACTATAAAGCAGCTCAGTTCCCAATACGATTCTTTCCAAGTCCGGACACTTCACTTCCAAAGTACATCCCTGGAGGATGTGCATTTGAGAACACATGCTCCCTTACACCATGCAGTCAATACAGTTGTTTTTTTTTCCTGCTCATGCTTGTCTTGGCATGGCATGGCAGGACATTGCATGGCACGGCAGGGCATTGCATCTTTTAGTGGGGATTAGACCTTGAACACCTGCCCTCATTACATTAGCCAGAACAGTCGTTACATCAACCTGCAGTTGCTTTCCTCACAACTAACTACACTTGTTCAATTTCATTTTGCAGTGGGGATCCCTGTAAAACTCCCTCCTCCCAGTCCTCACTTTTCCTCCTTTACTTCTTTCTCCCTGCCCCAGCAACCCAACAACCACTCTGCCACCCTCAAAAGGAAAAGTATTTGCAGACTTACTCCATTACCAGAACAGCTCAATGCAGGGAACCTTGACTTGCAGCCTTTCTTGTGACAGCTTGTTGGCTGGAGCCAATTGCTAACAGCATGGTGTGTTGTACCGTGCAATTCACATGGCTCCTGCTCCTCAGCCCAGCTTTGTGTTTATGCTCAAGGGCATCATCTCTCCTTCCAGCAACTTCATGGGCCAACAATGCTCCTGCTGGCAAAGAGCTTTCTACAGTTACAAGTGCTTCCTAAGTATGTCAGCTTCACACAGGAGGCATCAAACTGTTCCACACACTTGGGGAAGCAAGCAGTTTCTGTCATGGGTCTCATTACAGAAGATGCCAATGAAGATGACAGCTCTGGAGGCAGCTGTCCCCAGAACTGCTCCCATCTCTGCTTTAGGAATGAAGGCGGCACATCCAGGTGTGAGGTGGGGAGGTAAGGTTAATTAAAGGAATGCAGCACAGAATTTTATTGGAAATAAATACAGCTGTATGCTCCACTCAAAAAACAACACCTGCTTATAGAGCAGGTTTGGGAATCTCTGGACTGTTGAGGTTTAAAAAAAAAATTACTAAGAATTTTACTTGGGACTTGGACTATGTGTCTGTATCAGTACCTCTGCAAGTTCTACACAGGGAGATTCTCCTTGTGGTAGCTGACTTTTTCATGTATGACCCTGTTACAGATAGGTTTTGGATGTGAGAGACACCTCTCCTCTGCGGAAGCAGTGAGTTCTATGGAAAGCCCTTAGTATCAAGTGAGTACAGGCTCAAGGCGATAAATTAGTCAGATTCGGCCAATTGAATCCCCACACTTGTGTTAGGATGTGTTATTATCAATAGCCTGGCACACAGAGTGAGATAGGACTTCATTGTCAGGGGCCAGGAAATTGTCCATCATCCTCAAAAGGAAAGATGAACAGCTCGCTGCACAGTATGGCAGGGGATTAAAGAGTTAAAAAAGAAATCCCACACTGAGAAGTTGCCTAAGGAAGTTGGGTTTTGCCTAAGGCTTATTTGGGATTTTGCTTTCCTGCTACCAGAACATGAACTAGATGAATTTCAGCTAATTTCATAGTCTTCCAAAGATATGACCTTCCCCTTCTCTCTCTGCTTAGTCCTCTCTCATCCCCTGTTACCTCCATCCACATACAGAAGAGTGCAAATGCCTGGACTGTCAGCCCCTCTGCACACCTTTGGAAGATGCAATCAAGTTAAATCTGAATCCTGTATGCTGCCAAGCTGGCTTCAGGATATTTCAGAGAAGAAAAAAAAAAAAAAAAGAAAAGAAAAACAAGCCCTACTTGTAGGGATTTGTTCTTGAAAACAAGCAAAAACTTGAAAAGATTTTCTGCAGCAGCTGCACTTACACTGTAGTATCCGTGTCTCTGTATGGATCCTCTCTGTTCTGCAGTCCCGTAATCCACATAGAAATGCCTGTGCTGCTCCTCTCTCTGGCACTGCTTTTGTAGTGAGACTGGAACTGCTGCTGTTTTCACTTTCAGACCAGCCTCTCTCTCCAAATCCTCTGACGTCAGACAGCCTGTAAGAGATATTTATGGAATGAACAATCTAAAAGTTTCTCTAGGTAGATTTCAGACTGCAGTTTGAAGGGGTTCTGTAATTTTTACACTCTTGGATAGAATACCCCTCCCAGAGGGGTCAGGGAGGAAACAGTTGGGAACTACAGATGTGGTTGTGTAAGTCCCTGGCAAAGACAATCCCTGTATTTTCTGTCCATGATATATTATATCCACACCCAGGATGTAACTGTCTGTCATGTAAGTCCCCATTTGGAAAGTGGTTTTCCAGTCTCTCAGCTGTGCCTAAAGAGGATTTGAATCAAGCCTGACACAGAGGTCTCTTACAGACACACTCCTAGACCACAGCCCCCTGCTGTGTCCAGACTTCGACTGGATTTAACTAAACCAGGAGTGAAACAGCATCTTGTCTACATCCTGTTTCATTTTGCACTAAACCCTTCCAGCTGGAATCTTTTCCCAGGCATGTGGGCCATCTTCCCTCCTAACTTCAAAATACCTTCTAGAAGTGTCTCATCTCAGATGAATACCAGCTCAGAAAATTAATTTGATCTTTGATCTCTATTATGCTCTGCCTATTTGCATCTCTCTCTCTCTAGTTTCTTTGCTACTGTACATTATTACACCTTTCACTTGCTGTGAAAGCCACTTAAGTGTTATGTAGAAGAGATGCTAAAGCAAAAACTGAAACAGTATTAGCATTAACGTTAATCAGTACTTGAAGAGTAAAATGCTCTCGTGGTATAATCCTGCTGAGGCAAGTGATGATAAATTTAGACTGATAGGCTTTTTTGTTTTGTATTTAGAAGCTGACCTTGGCTGCAAGCCTGTAAGTATCAGTAGTCCCATCTAAGAGATGAGGAAACTGAGGTCTGAAGGTAAAGTGTTATATGGTGAAAGTCCTTGAATGAGCCTTGCATGATTACAGGAACACCTTTCTAAGAAGTTTAAAATTATTCAACATTTTCTGGAGGAGTGTACAAATGTGCTGCTATTATAAGCATCTGTGTTTTTGCCTTTTTTTTTTTTTTTATACCCCATCATTTCCATTTGTAAGCAGTTATAAGAAGTATATGTCTTGGTACCACTTTTAGAGATGCAATTGCTATTTCAAAACATGCCAAGGTTCTTTTCCATGCAACACACTAGCAGCAAAAATTTACCACCGAGGGCTGTGTGGATTAGTTTGTTCATATACATATGCTTTCTCTTTTCTGCTCTATCATCATCACCTTTGGGCATGAGCAAGGGCTCTTTGAAATCAATAAAAATCATCTGATCAACTTCAAAAGGTTTAAAATCGAATTTGCTCTCATAACTTTCTAATGGCAGCTAGCCCCATACATTGTCATATCATCACTATCACCAAAAGCCTTGAGATACATTCCAGAAGAAAATGGTGCCTCTTTGAAGAGATTTCCACATTTATACTTAAAAGATGGGTCCAAGAGCCTGGCAGATGGAGGAACAAGAAAATTATCTCAGTTCCATAGCAGCATTCAGTCAAGTAAAGGAAGCAAAATGTTCTGACAGTACAATCCATGCACTGAGGAAGTGGTAGTGGTGTTGTTCCCTCTGGCTATCAGTAGCCACTTGTCTACTTAAGATCAACAAATATCACTCAGAACATGAGTCCCCAGTCTGCTGTGCTGCATATGATCTTATTAAAGATCAGCCCTGGAGTTACATTGCTACCTATTGGCAGTCTGTCCTATATAGATATAGATATAGGCAACTCCAAAGGGCAGAGTGATTCAGTGCTTCTCTGTAGGATACCAGAACTGTTCCTTATGGGTACTTCCACATCCCACCATCTTTCATTGACTCAGCTCCTTTAAAGCACAGTAAATGCTCCTGGTGTTTGCTAAATATAAAATACCCATCCATGAGTCCTACTTCCTCTGTTTAGTTTACAGGATTGTATTACATCTTCTCCCTAGTGAGTGGAAAAGGAGGAATGTGGAAATCCTGACTTTCACAGAGAAGCATGAATAACCACAGCCTGTCTTACAGTGTGACCCAAGCACAAATGTGACTTCTTTATTTCAAAAGACTTTGCAGCAAGATTGAAATGCTAAGAGACTGAAATGCTCTCTTTACCCACCCATGATATGGACACTGACAGTAAAATTTGCTATTAACCTGTGTCCAATAGCTCATTCTATTTCTATCCTGGAGGGATATGCCCCTTAGCGTGTAGTTGTCAGGGTAGAAATATCCATGCTGCAACATTCCAGCTACTTCAGATTAAGATAGCATCTCTATGAACCTGTTGCATTTCTGTAGGGAAATGAAAGGTACAATAGCCAGTTGTGTGGTTGCATATTCATAATGTATGCACTGAATCCCATAGGAGTCACTTCCACAAGATGCCACAGGAGTCTATTGTTTTCTAGAACACAATACCATTATATGAAGAGCACAAACATACCATCTGTGGGCAATCTGTACTACTGTTTCCTATGTGAGAGAACCCTCCCTATTAAACTGGGAGTGTGCATGCAAAAGCAAAATTTTAAACAGAATTTATTTAAAACAGTACTTTTCCCAAAAGATACTAGTGGCAGGCACTTCTGGAGGGCGAGAATTGACCTTGGGCACAGGACCAACACAAGCATAGGCATTACTCAGCCCTGAAACACAGAGGAAAAAGAGAGAATCAAGTGAGACCCTCTGCATCACTTGCACATGACTGACAAAATAAGACAGCATGCGTTCCTCAGATCCAAGCCCGTCTCAATACATGTTCACATGAGCAACTATAGCAGTCCAGTTATCACTCCCTTAGTGCTACATAACAAAATAATAAACCAAAGGAAATGAAACCATATTAAAATACTATTCTTGCTGCCATAGTGGAACAGACCATTCAACTCGCTGGTCTAGTACACTGCCTCAAGCAGTGGTTAGATACCTGATGATTCAGAGACTAAAGAATGGAAAACATACTACATCCAGCCAGTTGTGGGCTGGAATATTACATAAGGACTGGGGGGAAAAGAGGGAAGGGAAATTCTTTCTTGAACCCCATACTTGATCAGTTTGCACCCTGAAGCATGAGGTTATTTCAGATGCTGATTTTTTTCCCCCTTGCTCTGGTATTGCTATGTGTTTTATTTCTGCATATATTTCAGTTTGGGAACCTGCCAGGGTTTTTTCCAATCTACTGAAGTCAGGAAATGCAAAATTATGGCATATCTTCAAAGAATAGCACACACCAAAGCATGCAGAGAGCATCTGTGTGCATCTTTGTCCTCAGAGGCGCACAGCCTTGGCCCTAGTTTTTAAATCCACCCAGTGATTTTCCTTTCATTTTGCATGATGGAATTCTATTCTCTGTCTACTCTTGGCCCCTGGATTTAAATCTCCATTGTACTGACCAGAGTGAAACCACTTACAGGTCACCTAGATGTTTTTGGTTCCACAGCCTGAAGCAGCACCAGGGCTTGCCAGGTGCTAGTATTCAAGAGATAGGAAGGGAAGATGGTGATCTGTTGCAGATAAACATGTGCCAGCAAGAAGGACTGTTCTAAAACACTGCCAAAGCTGTCTTTGTCCCATGTAGGGAATCACACTCTAATCAGGAAACATAAAAGAAAGCACTTTCTGTATCTGTACCAGAGTGCAGCTGAGATGTGCCCTTAGCCACACAGGATCATGCAGAGTAAGGTAAGTGTCTGAGCATCACAATCAATGCATAACACTGGATAAATCTGTATTTATGGCTAGGCAATGGACTGACTGCATTTTAGACTCAGTTTCTTCCAGTATCAAAGTCAACACAAAGTAAGAATCAGAGGAAAATAAAGCTCACACAACAGAAGGAAAGTTTCAAATTAAAAGTAGTGCAGTATTAATTAGAGTAAGGCTTACAAAGCCATCAAATCTGCAGAATACTGTGACTGAACTTAGAGCCTGAGAGATGGATTGGACTTCTCAACCTAAAGTAGCAACTTAGACAGACAGTATTCTTACATGAGAGTAGACAGAAAGCAACATGGGCTGAAAATATCCTGCCTCCACTGCTGGCAGAAGAGGAGGTAGGAAAGAGTGAGCTCTGTCCCACACAGGGAGTTGTGGCTAGGCTCTGACTCCTTTGCAGCAGTCAACTAGACCAAAGAGAATTGGGTAGGCAAGACTATTTGGACAGTTGTAAACTAAACTTGTTCTGCAGATATATAATGTCAGAATTAAACAACATTTTATAATATATCACAAGCTAACTTAAGTTAATTTCGTTTTCCACAAAAAACTATATAGTGAATTCAGGTTAACCAGAGTCCTTCGAGAGTTCTGTGGGACAACAGTTTCTTGGCTTCTTTCACACACATACTGTATTGACAACTGTTAAAGCAGAGATGCTTCAAAGAAGCCGAAATAAAACGTATGCACACAGTAGACAATGATGCAGACAGAAATGCCAGCAATGATATACCACATTAGCAACCATCATCATGTGTTAAAATGCATCAGGGGAACCTGAGCTGGAAGGAGAGTTAAATTCTGTGGACTGTATCAAATTTAAATGTCTTGACTGGTATTTTTTTTTTTATTTTTTTTTCCTAGACAATTTTTTTTCTTGCAAAGGATTTATTTTTAAAAGACTCCAGGAAGCCAAGAGAGCCTATTAGACTGGCAATTATCCTGAGTCACTTCCTACAATGGTTTAAAACAACCTCTCAGAAAATCTCTTTTGTGGGTATAAATGCAAAAGTACATCAGTGGCCCACAGATTTGAACCAATAAACCTGAAAAAGTAACAATCTACAGCTAACTACATTACATTTTTAATAACACTGACAAAATAGCAAGCTTAGAAAATCGAATGTTCGAAGATGACAGACAGCAAACACATTATGATATGGACATGTTTAGACACTACCCATGTAAAACAGCTGTGGCAGAACATGGGATGTGACCCAGCTGTCTGCATTTCAGTTCAAGACATTTAGCTCAGGACAACTCTCTCCTTGCAGCTCTTGCCACAGTTGATGTGAAAATGATGCATGGGATGAAGCAAGTATCTACAAAATGTAAGCACATAGTCAGAGCTGGTGCTGCAATTTTTGTGCTTCTACACATTTAGGTGCTTTGTTTTACCAATGCTTATGCTCTTTACTGTTGTTCTTTTTGTATTATTTGCTAATTCAAGAAAAAAATACCCCTTAACAACAGTTCCAAAACTTTTGCCCATGTAATCCTACTGAATTTTTGAAATATCAACATAATCCCTGAGGTTTCCTGTGGGAAGTGGGCCCAGAGAGGCATACAGATTCTGGAGAAGGATTGAAGAGGACAACAGAAAAGACAGCGACTACCTGGAAATGAGTTA
>JAWWES010000115.1:29671085-29712103 GCA_035583135.1 Lophotriccus pileatus
CTGAGCCTTCTCTTCTCCAAGCTAAACAACCCCAGCTCCCTCAGCCTCTCCTCACAGGACTTGTGCTCAAGTCCCTTTACCAGCCTCGTTGCTCTTCTCTGGACCTGCTCCAGCACCTCAATATCCTTCCTGAACTGAGGGGCCCAGAACTTAACACAATACTCAAGGTGTGGCCTCACCAGTGCTGAGTACAGGGGAAGAATCACTTCCCTGCTCCTGCTGGCCATACTGTTCTTGATGCAGGCCAGGATGTCATTGGCCTTCTTGGCCACCTGGGCACACTGCTGGCTCATGGTCAGCCTCCTGTCAATCAGCACTCCCAGGTCCCTTCTGCCTGGCTGCTCTCCAGCCACTCTGTCCCCAGCCTGTAGCGCTGCCGGGGGTTGTTGTGGCCAAAGTGCAGGACCCGGCACTTGGCCTTGTTGAACTTCATGCCGTTGCAATCAGCCCAGCTCTCCAGCCTATTCAGATCCCTCTGCAGAGCCCTCCTGCCTTCCAGCAGGTCGACACTCCCTCCCAACTTGGTGTCGTCTGCAAATTTGCTACTGATGGGCTCAATCCCCTCATCTAAATCATCCATAAAGGTGTTAAACAGGACTGGTCCCAGCACTGACCCCTGTGGAACACCACTGGTGACCGGCCACCAACTGGATTTAATCTTACTTCCGAAAAACAAATCACTATTTTTCTATTTTCAGGAGTATTTTTATGTCAACACAGAGTTTTATGGATAAGAACTTTGCTTTTATAGTTGAAGGAGCACTGTCTGGCACAGGACTGCTTTTAACAGAAAGCTGATGCTACCAGATATTATTAACAATAAAAAGAAAATGTTTCATCATCAAACATTAATAGTTTAGCATTGGCAACAGAATTGTATAGACATATCTTATTTGATTAATATTTTACTGAAGATTTAAGATGTTAAAATGGAAGGATACCAGAGAGTGAGACATAAGCAGTACCACCAGCAATCAGGACCAGGATGGAGTTAAGGATGGATATAGATTGAGCTGTAAGGATACCACATTCATTGTTAAGAGCATTGAGGTGAGAGGCGTCACTGGCTAATGTCAGGGACACCAAAGTAAAAGCTGGAATTGGGAGAAAGAAACAGGTAGGAATAGAAACAGTTCAAATGGTGGGAATAAAAGATCCTAGCTGAGCAGGCAGAAAAACAATTCAGGAAGAAGGCGGACTCTGGGTTCCCTCATATAAGGAATTGGCATGGTACTCCACAGATGGAATTCGAGTGGAAGTCTTCACCAAGTGTGGATTATAAAGCCTTCACGCTCAAGGAGATTAGTTAAGGCCATCTATGGAACCGGCTGTACCTTACTTAGGCATAAGCAAGGCTTAGTAGTAATAAATTGGCAAACTGATATATTTTCTAGAGGACTTCTTTTGGTGTGTATTTCCTCTGTTTTTTGCTCATTTTTTTCTGAAAACAAAGTTGCTCATAAGAGAAATGCTCAAAGCATCTGAACACTCAATAGTCTCTAGTTGACATGTATAAAATCATTCAATATCACATTGTATATAAGAATTATAATATAAAATTATAATAATAGTATATGTTTGGAGGAAAAGCCTTAAATATATGATTAGATAAAAATTATACCAACTTAAGTAAATTGAAAAATAAATTGAGGTCTAGAAGATAGGGAAGGGTCCATGAGCCTGCAGGAAAGAGACTGGGTTGTGTGGGGACTGCAGAAGAGCAAAACACAGGTAAGAAATTACCAACTAAGTACTGGCATCAATGCCTAGCTTACTTGAAAAACTGAATGAAGACACTTTTGCTTCCTTCCTACCTCTGAAACGTGATGAAAACTGCTCTGCATTACAGTTGTAATACAGAGGAACAGTAGCCGTCTGAAGTCTTTCCAGAAGTGCAGGACTACTGGAGTGCAGTAATGTTTGGAAGCAGCAGAGGGGATCATAAGCAAGTGGCTTCCTTCACGTAGAATCAAGCCCTCTGAGGATAATTAATTCATCTGAGAGGCTAGTCATAAGCGTCTTCAGAAACTAGGGAATGTAAAAGGAATCCAAATGGAGAAGAATGATTAGGAATTGGTAAATGAAGTATTTTGTGAAACTTTGTGCTGGCAGAAGAGCGCAAAGCAGCTAACTGGGGCAAAGATATGTTTTTGGCAACAAATACCTAAAGCAGCTTCTTTTCTTCACACTATTGTTACAAGTCAGATTGTGTTAATATCTGTAAAGCTCTTTGAGATCTTCCAATGGAAATTACTATTCAAGTTTTATAAAAATATTATATAAAGAAAAAGTTACAGTGCCAGAATATATACAATGAATCTTTGGGTAATCATAATTCTTCCATGTTTCAAGAATTGTTTGACAAGTTTTGAAATTATTTCTCTGGGAACTGGTCTGACTGAAATGTGTTTATCTTTTGCCTTTTGTTAGCTCATGTTTGCATTTACTGTCCATTAATAATAGATGAACACAACAGCCTAAGGTACTTGATTCTTTTATGAACTGATTATTCCACATTTCAGCCGTACATAACATCAACAGTATAGGGAAAACTGGAATGTGGCAAGAAGCCCAGGAAAAGGCAAGCCGAGTTGGACTGGGAATTAGCTGGAAGGATAATAATCCTGCAAGCCAATATTCATTAAGTAATTTTATGTGTGGTGGAAGAAAATCATGATACACACTTGGCACCTGGAGACTTTAAAATGTAAAGAAAAATATTTCAATAACTGTACAAATTGGTTAACAATTGTGATACTAAACAATTATTTCTATGGTCCCTTGATCCAACATGATTCAGTTTTCATCAGCGCTATTCTGAAGCATCAATATGTAATCTAAAGAATTGCTTATCAGACAGCCTCACTGCTTTCTGAGATGTTAAACAATCCCTTCTACCATTTCCCCTCTTTCAGCCAACATTTGGCCTACATCCAAACAATGTTCACTTCAGCAATGTGGGATTAAGCTTCTGGAGGTGATTTGGCATATACTGGGGCCTAGGCAAGGCCTACGAAAGCACGCAAATACATCAAAACTGTAAAAAAAAAGAATTTTAAATGTTCAAAAACTGATAATAAAAGCAGATAAAACCCAGTATACTTAAACTGCATTTATGGCCTAAATTAATGCCTGTTCTAAACTATTAAATGTGATCCAAAATAACACTTCTAAGGTAAGATGCTTCATTCCTTTTATAGCTAGTGACTTGCGCCAAACTGCATGTTTTACTTATGCAACTCTTCTGATAAACCATTCAATGGACAAATAATATAATTATAAATTAATTATTAAATAAGATCCATTGAAAAACAAATGTTATATTACTAGAAACAACTTAGTTTAGCTAGCCATGTAACTCACCTAGATGGACAGTTTCCTCTCAAGGGAGGCTATTGGAGTATCCCATTTGACAAAGATTGGTCTTACTCCATATATATAAACGTCTGTTCATTAGTGAAAAAGCTATTATTTATGTGAATGTAGGCAGTAGACAGATTTGGTTTTGTTTCTTTTGTTTTTCAAGTAGTATTTCTCATTCATGCATCTCAGTGGATCAGAGTTGTAAGATGTGTAATTAGCTCACAAAATCATAGCTTTTTTAATAACAGTAACTGTTAACAATCTTTATCTGTTGTTTTGAAAGTATCTACGTGCTATTCATTTGAAGGAAGAAAATATGTTCTGAAAAAAAATCGCAAAAATGAATGTATGTAATGCCTGAAACTCGCTATTCATATTGACCTATGTTTTCAGATATAATATCTAGTATTTCACGTTTATTAGCTTACGAAAAAATCTGACTGGAGTGCATACAAATCACTGCCCCCTCCTGCAGGTCACAGACCAATGAGAACTTGAGAAAAATATCTCCTGATTTTGTCCATAGATCTCCAGTAGAAAGGATACTATTAGATTAATAACGACTTCATGTGAAAAATGCTGCTGGCATATATTTTTCTGTCAAATTACCTTTGAGGTCTTTGGAACCTCACTTTCTAAAACAAGGATCCGCACTATGTAGAGTGTTGTTGAATTTATAACTCACCATCTTGGTTATAATTTTGTGAAAAATTAAAACTGTTGACAGTGCTTACAATAAGACTTCAATTTGGAGAAGAAATAATGGAGATAAACTGCAGTGCAGTTATCAAGTTAGGAAAGAGGGATTATTCTATTTTCAAATTTGGCACATTACCTTTGTGCTCTTCAGTCATACATGAAAAAGAGGTAAAATGCATATTGTTTCCTGTGCTTGTAATCTTAGAGTCCTAAATCCAGCTTTAATTTGAAGAGGATTTAATTCCAAGTGCAAGAGAATTGAAACTCACTAGTTCATTACATGATTTGGTATTCTTCAGTGAAAGAAGTTTAGAAATTCTAAACAATGACTAAATGTACAATCCATGGCCAAGACAGAAGATCAACACTGGGTAAATGAACATTTTGTATTTTAATATACTGACTCAGACAGGAAGTCTGCATCTTCACATTGGCAAGTAACTGATGTCTGGAGTCCCTGGATACCAACCCTTACCCAGTTAAGATTTCTCAACTACTGATCCACAACATCAGCATGTGACAAAATCACGCAGCCTTAAATGCATCTGGCATTTGAGACTTAGAATCAGAATGGTTTGGGTTGGAAGGGACCTTAAAGATCCTCTAGTTACAACTCTCCTGCCATGGGCAGGAACACATTCCACTAGACCAAGGCTGAATCTGCAATAGTAGTCGAATGAATAATAGTAGTTGGCTTTTTTTAAACTAAAATCTGGATATTACAAAAACTCAACCAAACAAAACCTTTTTTTTTCTTTCATCTCTTGAAAACATGTAATCTTGTAAAAAAACGGATTTTCAATATCATTGAAATGTCCTTAAATGAGGGCTATTCTATTTTATTTCAAACAGTTCAAGAGTAGTTCTAAATTCCTTAATTCACAGAGTTGTTTGGGGAAAAACAGTATTGTCCTGCTTGTCCCTCATTTACAACAATATGAAAAGACATGGAAAACTCTATTGGGAAGGTTGGTCTGGGTATATTAAGACATTTAGTACTTTGCTACTGAAGAAACAATATTCTCTGGATTCACTGGAGGCTCTGCTTGCACAATTGGAGACGTTGCTTAATTATTTCATGTCTTAATTTTCTTCTTTAAGAAAAAGGCATGTACCAACTCTAGAGCTAAACATATTCACGTCTGGCACACCTGGCTGGAGACATTATTGTGTTGGCTGGCTCTATTATTACATCTAAGTTGAAGCACTTGTGAGCTTGTCCAAGTACTTATGAATGCTCTTTATGACAGTTTCCTGAGATGAGCATACCTGGGGAGTATAATTTCCATTAGTTTTAGCTATGCTATTCTACTTAAATTATGATGCAAGCCTTTGCTTCCTTACAGGAGGCCTTCTCTTTTTGTACAACTCAATCACCCTGTAGAAGTGGTCACCCTATCCTAATCCATCTTCTAATGAGATCAACTCATATGCTTCTGTATTTTTCTTAATTACTAACTCATCTGTGTCTCTTCACTTTCTTCACACTAGCATCACACTTCCATCTTTTCCAACCAAATAAATAAGCTGAAGAAAAAGCCCTCAAGGGGTCAGCTACCTTTGTTTCCCTTTACCTCTGAAGTAATACTTAATTCGCCTTCCTCATTTTCATTTTTACATTACCTAAGCTATGACATTTATTTTTACTGGCTGGAGTTCTCTTTTATACTTATATTCTAGAGCCTCCTTCACTATCGCTCCCTGCATCATGCCTTCTATGTTCACTTAATGATAATTGTGAAACTGAGATCATGGCCCTTATCCTTTTCTTTATCCCTACTCTTTTGCAACACAAAACTTAATTTTGCTCCAGGGCTTTAGTCACCTTCCATCACATTGTTGCATCTTCCTCATTCCTAGCCTCAATGAACTTCCACCCAATCCCACACACAGATCCTCAAAACACTGTTGCTAATATCCTTTGTTTAGTTATCACTGTTATTGCTGTAACAATTGTGCCTCCTCTGACAACTCTCCTGTCTTTATTACATTATTTTATTTGTCTTTAAGGCCCATTCAGTAACACCTTAATCATGACCAAGTAGCAGATAGGTTTCTGTCTATGGTCAATCAACAGTATCAGCTTCATTTTACACTTTCAAATCAATCTTCCTCTGCTTTCTGTGATGCTAGTTTTCATTCCTGAAAAAAGCTCTGCAAAAATCTGTAAAATTACATAGCAATCTTTCTTTAAATCCTCTTTATAATAATGTCTGTACAACAGCTTGATAGGAGAATTCTAGCCCCTATTATTGTGCTAATATTATCCACATTATTTCTATTTATTTCCCTCTTTTCCAGCATTGCCACCTGTCCTAAACTTGTCTAGCAAGAGCTGTTTGGTTCACCTCTAAGCTTACGCAGCATCCAACCAAACTTCTAATCCTTGGCTTCAATTTAAGACTTATTATAAATCAATGTCTAATAATTGTGTTTCGTAATGTTTTGTTGAAGGCAGTGGGATTGTAATCCTCTTCAAAGAGCATACACAAACTAGTTACACAATGAATATACAAGGAATTATTCGCTCAGCAAAACGAATCGTAAGATTCTAAATTTCTCACCAGTTTTCAGGTCCACAAAATCACAAACCCCACAGACTTTTCTAGTCATGGTCACCTAGTATTTTGTCTGTCCTTAGTCAGAGACAAGTCAACAATGGACTTTGGAAGGTTTAGTGACAAAATAACAAATAAGAAAAACTATAATGCTAAAGATAAATGTGGGAAAGAGGTAGTGAAAACTGTGCAGATAACATTTGCAATGCATTAGAAGTATGTTTATGTCTGTTGCTAACACTTCTTACACTGTAGTTTCAACAAAAGATCCAGTTTACCATATAGAAGATGAAAAATAACCTCCAAAACCCAAACAAACAAACAAACAAACAAACAAAAAAAAAAAAAAAAAGCACGCTCAAATTGGAAAAAAAAGATTTGTTGTCTGTGGTACTTAGAGTCCTAAGAATCCCTAAATTTCTTCATGGAATTTTTGTTTACTCTAAAAGAGTCAAACAATTAAAGACAGATATTTACATAAGTCCTCAGGAGGATATTCTAAGATTTTCTAGCTTGATTAAGTCTACCAAGACAGACATTTTTAGGGCACATATAAATGTGTTTGGTGAGAACATCAAAACAGTGAAATTTTAAGGTACTTTCCAAATCTGACTCTTACATACATGAAGAGGTAGCCCTGTTTCCCAAGAAACAGATTGTAACAGTAGCCTAAAAGAGAAAAACATCCCTGCCCTTCTCACAGGGCTGGACTAGTAAAAGCTGAACAAAGCAGGTTTTGTCTAGATGAAAGCATTAACCATTTTAACATTGAACAGAAAAGTAGAAAAAAACAAAGGTTATAGGGCTTTGGGATGATACTTGAAATACCAAAAAATATTGCCTCAACTTTTTCACATTCCATTCAAATATAGAAACCTAAGTTTCTGTATTACCACACCTTTTACAAATAAAGGTTGTACTCTTTCTGGCAGAGCTTATTTAACAAACTGAACAGATATTATACATAAATTTAGGCCATGTTTCAAACTTTAAGTTCTGGTCATTTAAGAAGTGTTTCTGGTCATGTAGAAGATATATATTTGGCACTAATTTTTTCAGGAGTTGGATGATGAGGCAAACTCAAACTTTGGCAAGAGTTTCGGCCCTTCATCCTGCCCAGTCGATCTGTGGAAAGATTTTAATGTTCTAACTTCTAATCATTATCTCAGCCAAATGGCATGATAGTTGCCAAGAATAAGTAAAGTCTATGAAAGTAAAACTTTGGAAAAAAAAGAAAGGACTTGAAAGTTTGGGCTATTATAAAACTTACAAGGCTGTTTATTTGGAAGCATATTAAGTTGCTAGGTGACATAATGCAGCACAAGTCCTTGAACTGCCAGCCCCAGTATATATTATGACCCATATTATTTTTCTAATTGGGAGAAAACTATAATGGTAAAGGCAGACAATTAGTTGTGACACTGTAACTATTACTTCAAAATGCAATGGCTGACCTTTTCAAAACATGTAATTGCCAGATCCTGTAACTCATACAGTCACCTAATTGTTTCAAGCCTACAGGGTGCTTGTGTTCTGTGGTACACTTTCTCTAATACTGGAGCTGAAGAAAGTTGACACATCTTTGAGGTTTAGCATAAATGCAAATGCTGAAAATTCTTCAAGTACAAGGTGATTTCCCAGGGAAGAGAGAAAGAAGTTCTCAAACACAATAAATTTAAAGCAAACAAAAACTTTTCAGGCCTCCATCATAAAACGCAACCCCTAGACCAGTCCATTATCTGGAACAGTCAGGTGTCACCTTCGGGTTCCATTTTCCAAGACTTTTTTCAAAGTTCTAAAAAATACAAATTCTGAAAACAGTTCTTTTTGTTTGGTAATAACAAAAAGATGTCCTACAATTCCTGCACCTTTGTAATCAGCTCTTTACCACTAGTAACAATCCTGTTTTCCAAATCTTACCAAAATTTTAAAAGCCAAATTACTTCTTAAGCTAGGCCTCAAGAGAAGACTCCTGTTAATCAGCAATTCTGTAACTGTGGATTAAATTAAGTGGCCTTTGTTCATCATGTTCCTCTGGTATCTTTTTACCTTTTATTTTCTCTTAGAGGTTGGAAATTTGCTGTTTGACAGAATCACAGAATCAACTAGGTTGGAAAAGATGTCTAAGATCATCGAGTCCAACCTAAGATCTGATACCCCGTTGTCAACTAGACCATGGAACTTAATGCCATGTCCAGTCTTTTCTTAAACACCTCCAGGGACGGTGACTCCACCACCTCCCTGGGCAATCCATTACAATGCCCAAACACCCTTTCTGTGAAGAACTTGTTTCCTAATGTCCAGCCTTGACAAAACTGAGTCCTCTTCCCCTGCCACTAGTTGCCTGGGAGAAGAGGCTGACCTCCACCCAGTTACAGACTCCTTTCAGGCAGTTGTACAGAGTGGTAAGATCACCCCTGAGCCTCCTCTCCTCCAGGCTAAATAACCACAGCTCCCTCAGCCCCTCCCCATAGGACTTGTGCTCCAGACCTTTCACTAGGCTCGTTGCCCTTCTTTGGACATGATCCAACAACTTTCTTTTCTTTTTTTCTTTCCTTTCTTTTGTCTTCATTCCAGCAAGCACTGGACATAGTCTGTAGACTCTTCACAGTGGGGACTCCAATCAAATCCCTTTTCATATGAAAATTAAGTTACAACATGAAATAATGAATGGAATAGTGAAGAGATTGAAACAGACATCTTAAATTCTCTCGGCTAATGACAGTTTTGTCCTATTTGGGGGTTTTTGTTACTATTTTGTTACTTGTGTTATTTTTACTGCTTCAAACAAAGTAAGTAGCTTAATTAGCCCTTCAATTAGCTTCTAAGTGTGCCTAATAGTTTTTGTCCTTATACATACCTGTGCATACTTCTTTGATAATTTACATAACTTTTCTGGGAAAAGAACCTCAGTTTAGAGATAATTTCCCTGGGACTAATGCCTATAAAAATATAGCAGTCATATCAATATCCACATTTCTTAATAATAAAATAAGATACTAGGAGACAGTAAGTATTATTATAAGATATTAGGAGATTACATCTCCATATGTCTTCATTCTTAAATGCATATCTCACAGTGGCACAAATTTGCCTTTACTTAACACTTTTAAAATCCTATATGAAAATACTCATATATAAGCTAGTCATAACTCAGGGATAACAAAAAACTGGAGGTTATCTATTTTGAAATTGGAAGTGACTTTAAAGCTACAAAATCTCACCTCTTATATAAGACAACACAAAACTTTGTCCATTAGTTCCTAAAGCAAATTGATAATTTCTTATTGAATTAGAATCTCTCTTAAGATGAGCACTTTTTGAAACTGCTTTGAACCTCATAAAGTATTTATCAGCACCTCTTGCTCCTAAACACAAATGAAGCTGCATTCAACCTACTGAAACAAATGCAGACAACACCTGACCTTGTTCTTAAATTGCTGGAATGACTGAACCAAGTGAGGAAAAGTTTTACCTTTTCTTTTCTTTCTTGACCATATCTTAGGATATGAGTTTCCCTTAAAAGGATGATATAAAAGGCTGAACTTTAGATTTAAATATCTTAGGAACTGTATATGAAAACAAAAACCATGATGATGAGATTTAGAAGAACCACAATCAGTTTCTTACTATCTTCTGTACTGGACAAGCTGAAATAGACACAGAACATAAGGACTAGGAAAATGAAAGTCGGTAAAAGGAGAAATTTGATTTCTTACAGATGAAAAGAAGACTTCAAGATGCACAAGCAGATAAATAATCAAGCTGTGGAAGTTCTTTGACTTAGAGATTTTTATTTTATATTTTTTGTGAAATATGCAACTGTTGACCAATCTCATTAGGAGCAATGTGTGCCTTACAGCTTTTTCAAATTATGAAGTGGACAGAAGGTTTCCTACAGCCTAAAAGGTTTAACTGAGAGCATGGGGCTTTTTAATGAACTCAAGATTACATGTTGACAGTGACCTTAAACAGAAGATAGACACAGATTACACCCAGGCAGGGATATACTATAATGGTTAAGGTAACAAAAAATGGTTAAGATAACAAAATAAGGTGAAGTTGAGTCCCATCAGGTGGCTTGGAGGAAAAGAAAGGACTCTCTCTTTTTCTTCTTGTTCATAATATGGTTCTAGAAAAATGCTTGAAAAAGACTTTTTGGAGTAGAGGTTCTTGATTTATCCTTGTCCCTTATCCCTGCTAAGGTAAGTGATCATGTAGTACTCTTTCATAGCTCCATCATGTTTTCTCCAGCACCCAAATGAAATAATCAAGAACCTAATGTTTTCCTTTTTCTTCTGCTTTCCAGTGTGCATTTATTCACCTGAAATTATTTTCTTTTTTTTTCTTATGTCTGTCTTAGAAGATTCTTTTACTTCCACATCCATTACTCATAGCATATTCATACACACCCATAGAGCTTCTCATATTTAGCCTTTGCTAAATAAATTAACTCCTAGAGGTTTGTTGTCTCACAGCAAAATCTCCATCAGGTTAATCATTCTAGTAGCACTTGTATTCAAAAACTTGCAGAAATAAAAAGAACTGACCATAAACACACAGGGAAAGTATGCTGAAGGTCTCACCAGGACTCTGTAAAATAGTGTGAATGTTTTCTTTCCTTTGTAGAACACATTGTTGATTCACTGAAGAACCATAGCTGACTTTTTTTCATTGGCAGCGGTCTTCTGGACTTCTACAACCAGAAAATCTTCTGATACTTCTAGCTGAATGGATTTCAGATTTTAGCAGAATATGTTGTCATTAGTTGTCAGTCCCACATGCCTTCAGAATTTTGCAACTCATACCACATTTAATGGTTATCCATATCTATTACTCTAAACCTCATGGTCATTCATCTTTTCCTGTATATCTTTATCCCTTTCGGCACATATAAATCTCAGCCACATCATCATCATCAGAATTTAATTCACATCCCCTTTTTTGGTGCAAAATTATTAACTGAAATATTACATAAGCTATGTCTCACAAAAATTTCCTTACAGTCCAAGAGCATTCTTTTTCTTAACAAACTATAAAAGAGCACCTTTGACTAGGTTCTCACTCCTCTTATAATTCTTCCACTGATTTCCCATATTGCACAGTCAGCATATTACATACTCCAGCCAAGAGGAGAACCTGGATAATTTTGATCCTCTCATTAATGATGCAGATCTTGTTTTGCAGAAGGACAACTAAGCCTGGAGTACTAATTCTGATTTGGGTGCTACTGGGCTAACATGCCAGTCTCAAAGGCAATATTTTGTGGAGAACAACACAGAAGCACTCCAGCATTTCTGCAAGGATTGCTGTGTAACAGAAAGAGTATTTTAGAAGACAATTGTGTCCTTTCTGTTATCTTTGTTCTTCTCTTGCTATGCAAGTGATCATTCTGCAGGTGCCCCAGAATTCCTTCTCCCCTCTCAGAAATTCAGCTTATGCTTTCATTCTGGAAGCAACTTGAGCCTGAGCTGGCTCATTGGCTTCTCTGCGCAGACCAGATCATATTCAGACTAGTCCTGTGTAAAACCAGTGTGTCTTCACTGTGCCATTAGTTCAGAGTTGATGGGTCAGATTTTGTGTTGAAGAGGGGCACCTAAACTATTTGCACAGCAGACTTGATCCCAGAAGCAGTACAGTCTCATTCACCAACTCCATACTCCAGCTACTGAAAACCACCAGACACAAAACGGCTTTCCTCACAATTAACTGCAGAGTTACAGTGTCTACTGCCCACTTAATTCAGAATTCAGCTAAGTTGCTAAATAACACAGTTGACTATTATATTTGTACTTTTCAAACAGTACTGTACTCTCTTGCATCTGTTTCATTACAAAACAAAAAAAACACAAACAAATTAACCCAGTTACTGGGCCTTTAATTAAACAGCCCAATTCTTTCAGAATTCTGGGACTCAAATTATGTACTCTTCTCTCCCAAATCCTGATCTTCCAGTCTAAATTCATTGAACACTGTGACTTCTGCTTCCCTCTTGGCTGCATTTTTTTTTCTTTTCATATTTCCCTCTTTTAGTCACTTCTGCCTCTAACATCACCTTCAACATCCCCATCCCTACACTGACAAGAGTCAAACTTTTCTGTAGTTTGGGAGCAATGTTGAGAAGATACTATTTATTCCATTATCCTATTCCAATGTCCTGCAGGGTTTTTTCCACTCTTTATTTAATCACCAAGTAATATTTTCCATTTGTTTTCATTTTTACCCTTTTGACTTTTGCACTTGACTTTGGATGGTGATTAGTCCTTTTCCATTTTATTCCCTGAAGGCTCACTACTTATGCCTCATATGCTTTCTGAGACAGTTATTTATTCAGTTGGGAGAGAAAAACCTTTTCCCTACTGTTTTTCTTGTTTGGAATACAAGTTCAACATACTTTTACCATATCTGAGTAGAAGAAATTTCTATCCTCCTCCGTAATAATTTCCCTGATTTTCCACTTAATTTAAATTAGTTTACTTGTAATCAGTTGTAATCTGATCTCTACCGCTATGTCTCACCAAAAAGAAGGCCAAAATACTATCATGTTGTTTGACTCTTCAGTAACCACTGAATGGAGTAATGGGCTCCTGTTGTTACTACTCTCGAAGGTTAGCTCTTGTAACAAGACGACACCCTCTATTTCCCACTAGCAGTTTTCCCCCAATCCTTCTTATATTAGAACTAAGGACTTGACACCTTCCTTGCCTATAATCTAGGTATTTTGCTCCAATTTCCCTTTGTGGTGTTTCAACCGCGTAACTCCCTTGAGCCTTGCACGCATGAGCTGAGCCCAAGCACAGCCGTGCGGACACACAGGTAAGCCACAACAGGTGAGGCGGAGATTTCCCGGCGTGCCCACGGAGCGCTCCACACCAACCCCGCACCTCTGGGACGGGGCAGCGCCTACAAGCTCCCTCTCCTCACAGCCGCGACGCTGCGGCCTCGCTCTCGGGGCCGCCCCCCCTCCCCCGTCCCCATCGGTGCCGGTGTGGGAGCGTGCGGGGTTACGGTGCTCGGTCGGGCTGCCGGGTTGCAGTGCCGGGTCACGGCGCTCGGTCACCGTGCCGCGCTGCCGTTGCCAGGGGCAAGGCGGGCAGCGATGGTGAAGGAAACCGTGCGGGTGTACGCGCGGGTGAAGCCGCTGGGCAGGCGGCAGCAGGCGGGGGTAGGCCGGGGAGCTGTGGCGCTGGGCGGCCGGGGGTGGAGAGGGGCAGGGTGTGCTGCTGGGGAGAGCCGAGGGGGCGTCCCGAGGGGCGTCCCGGGGAGGCCGCGTCCGCCCTGCCTGCGAGAGGCTCGGCGGGCTGGTGGGGGCGGAGGGCTGGGTACGCGAGAGGGGGAAAGTCACAGCCCGGTCCTGCGCTCCGAAGCTTTTAAGTTCATAAAATCACGAAGTAGAGCTTTGGCTGTAACTGTTGGGGGAAGGGGAGAGGAACTTCTTCCCAGCCTAGTTTGTTAGAGAAAGGCTCCGCGGGAAAACACTTGACACTGGTCACCGGGTTTACGCAGTTCAGCCCTGTTCTGTGCATGGGAGGTGAACGTGCTCCTCCCAGGCTGTAGCTGTACTTGCGAGGGATAATAAAGATAATGAAAGTGTTCCTCAGAAACCATGCATTTAGGTCTCTTAATTGTCTTGTGGTTTTAAACCAGCTCAACTCATTTTGTCGTAGCCTTTCCAAATGTATTCTTCCAGGGCTTTTTTGGAGAGGTTTGCACTTGGGGCTGTGCTTTGTTTTTCACACCACCACAGATACTGAAGTGGTTTAGTTACCAAGTATGCCAAAGAGGCTACACTTTTGTTTCAAGTATTGTTGTAGTGTTTACGTGGTGACAGGATAACGCTGGTATATGCTCGTTTTGTTGTATAATAGTGGAAGGAGGATCTGGTCAAATATTTAGTGAAATTTGTACAATTTTTTTCTTAAGGCAGTTTACAGGTGCTAGGCTTACATAACTGTTGTGGTCTATTGGTGAAATTATGCTGTGAATTCATATCCATGCTTATTAGAGTTATTCGGTGGATGATGAGGAGGATCCTCTTTCCAGTCTGGAGATTACTGTGCCACGTGACCTGGCAGATGGGTTCGTCAATAATAAACGAGAGACCTACAAATTCAAGTGAGTAAAAGCATTATCTTGCATCTGTTTCCTTTAGTGACTGACAACTCTATGTGTACTGATACAGATGTACAGAATCAGGAAAAGTCTAATCGTAAGTTTTGGTATAGATAGGTTTATTTTGATACAACTCTCCTAACAAGAGGAGTACTTCAGCATATGCTCTTCACCACATTGGGTGAAGATGTGGTACTGTTGTCTATCCACTGCAAGTCATTATACTTTTCTAAGTCTCATCTCAAAGGTTGCATTTTCATTTATCAGTACTTCCATTTTTACTGATTGTTTTGAATTTGTGTATGAAGAGTGAATGCAGGACTGTGTGTGCTCTTGTATTCTAATGAGTTGTCCTAGGCTGGCTAAATGTTGTCTTGCTGTAAAACGCTCTGTTTAGAAACTGTGTTTCAGACATTACCAAAATAAGGTAAACAGAAATAGTTGAAAGAAACAAAACCTTGTTTGTAGAATGTAAAGGTTTACTAGGAACTTAAAATCACTACCAGCAATATCAATCAAATATTTCCATCACTTCAGCAGAAAACTTTGAGGCAACATTTTATAATTTTGTTGATAAATAAAGCTAGATATATAATCATCTCTAATGATGAGGTCAAGTCTGTCTTTTTCCTAGTGGAATATTCTTTATTTTTTTGTAATAATAAGTCAATTTGTTGCTCTATGCTATTAAAAAAGAGAGCCCTAGATAAACATTTGCAGTTCAGACTGATGTCATTTTACATCAGCTAAGGAAATTTGCTTGGGAAGAGAGGAGCTGCCCTCTCCAAAAAGATTAATATGCAACATTAGGCTAGGTTGCAGATGACCCAGCCTGACTTAATGAATGCCGATATTTTTTTCAGACTTTATAATTTATTAATAAGTCTGTAGAGATGGATTTTGAGACACTGTGTCTTATTACCCGTAAAACAATGCAGAAATAATTCTATGGAGTAAGCATTTATTTTTCCTCCATAAAACTCATGCTTTCATGCAGTCTATCTATCCTGGTCACATCAAACATTATTCTCTTTTGTTCTTACTCGCTTGTATGGGAAGAAAACACAATTGTTTGAGTTACTTGGCTGATTAAGCATTGGAAGGGTAGAATGTATGCATTTGTGTTTTGTGTATTGCATTTGTCTGAGACACTGCACACATTGCATGGGTCGCCGTGGTGCCTTTCTGTATACCCGGTGTCTGCAATGCCTTTCCACATACCCTGGGAAGTTCTATGTGAGTGTACATTTCCAAACAGGGGGAAAAACACAGCCAGACACCGGCAGTCCAGAGGTTTCTGGAGTATATGGATCAAAACTTCCTAACATATGATTAAAAATCCGATGAGGGGGAAAACTCTGCTACACCACATATTTGCAAAAATGGAAGAACTGATGAGAGATGTTAAACCTGGGGGTATCCTAGGTTGCAGTGGCCATGAGATAGTAAAATTCAGATACTGAGAGAAGGGAGCAAGGCAAAAAGTAGGATCACAACCCTGGACATCATGAATGCAGATTTTGGCCTGTTCACGGACATGATTGAAAGAATTCCACGAGACAGCCCTGGAGAGAAGTCTGGGAGAACTGGCCGATTTTCAAGGATCACCTCCTCCAAGCTCAGGAACAGTCCATCCAGATGAATAGCAAATGATGCAAAGGCAGCAGGATGATTGGATAAGGAAGCAGTTCTGACTAAATGGCAACATTAAAAGGAAGTGTGGAAGAGGTGGGAGCAGTGTCAGGTGACCCAGGAAGGCTGTGTGAGGAGTGGGATCGGGAAAGCCCAGATAAGCAGACAGTGAGGGGTGTTGAAAACTAACTGAGCTGCTGGGCTGAGGGTTGCAGGAGGGGCTCAGAGGGTCGTCATCCAGGCCAGCAGGAGGCCATTTACTGGTGTAGCCAATATGAGGATCCGGTACCATTTAGCATTAAAGGTCTGGGTGATGGGACCAAGTGTAGCTTCAGCAAGTTCACAGACAGTATGAAACTGGAAGGGATGGTTGATGCACCAGATAGTTGTGTTGCCATCCCTGCTGACCTCAAGAGAATGAGACATGAGTCCATAGGAATCTCATGAAATTCAACAAAGTGAAATGTCAAGTCCTACTCCTCGTAAGGAATAACCAGGACAGGCTCAAGGCTGACTTAAAGCAGCCTTGCAGAGCTGGAATCCTGATAGGCAAAACATTGAACATAGGCCAGCAATACACATTTGCAGCAAAGAAGGCCAAAAGCCTCTGGGCTGCATTAAGAAGAACACTGCCACCAGGTCAGGGAAGTTGATCCTTCCCCTTATCAACACCAGTGAGATCACATCTGGAGTTCTGTGTCCAATCCTTGGCTCCAACAAAGGGATACAAATATGATTAAGGGACTGGACAGTCTGACATGTGAGGAGAGGCTAAGAGACCTGGGACTCTTTACCCCAGAGAAGGCTCAAGGCGATCTTATCAATATATATAAATGTGACTGGGAGAGGGGGAATAAAGAAGATGGAACCAGATGCTTCTCAGTGGTGCCCATGGACAAGACAAGAGTTAATGGGCACAACTTGAAATACAGAAAATACAACAGAATCATAGAATGGCTTGGATTGGAAGGGACATTAAATATCATCTAGTTTCAACACCCCCTGCCATGGGCAGGAAGCCTTCCAGTAGCTCAGAGCTCCATGAAACTCAGCCTTGAACACTCCTAGGTATGGAGCACCCACAACTTCTCTGGGCAACCTGTTCCAGTGCCTCACTGTAAAAAAAATTCTTCCTAATATCTAATCTAAACCTATTCTTAGTTTGAAGCTATTCCTTCTTGTCCTGTCACTACATGCCCTTGTAAAAAGTATCTCTCCATCTTCCTTATAGGCTCCCTTTTAGTACTGGAAGGCCACAATTGGGTTACCCCTAAGCCTCCTCTTCTCCAGGGTAAACAATCCCAATTCTCTTAACCTTTCTTCATAGGAGAGGCGCTCCATCCCTCCAGTCATCTTGGTGGCCTTCTTCTGGACTAACTACAAAAGATTGATGTCCTTTCTGTCCTGGAGACCCCACTGTGAGGGGATCAAATATTGGAACAGGCTGCCCAGAAAGGCTGTGGAGCCTCCCTGTGTGGAGATACTCAAAGCCTAACTGAACAGACCACTGTTCTGTCTGACTCTTCTTTGAGCAGGGGGATTGGAGCAGACCTCCAACCCCAAGAATTTTGATTCTGTGAGACAACTTCACATATTTTATATAAAAAGTGACAAAACATACTGAATTAGATATCTCCTTGTGACCTATAGTAATAGTGCAGCAGAGTGAAGGAAATAGCTAGGAAAAAATGTGAGCCTGGCTGTACTGGTGGGATGCTGTATTTGGTTATAGTGTAATCTATTTATCCAGGATTCAGTGTGGTGCCAGTTACAAACACTGATTCTCTTGATAGATTTAAAATACGGTTTAGTTTTTTCTAAGTCACATCATTTTATCAGAGGATTTTATTGTACAGACCTTGTCAAAGCAGCTCTGTGTACAGCCTATTTATGTACAATAGCACAACAGCAAGCTGTGGTTGAGACTACAGGGAAAACATTGTACTAAGTTATGTAAGCCTAATGATGTAAACATTGACTATTACAAACACAAACAAAAATGTATGAATCGAGTAGTGTTTTAGCATTCTAAGAAATTTTTATTTGCTTAATATTTTCAGATTTCAGAAAATTTTTGATCAAGAGGCAAAACAAGATGTGGTTTTTGACAGCATTGCCAGACCAGTAGCAGAATGGTATGTTTTGATCTTGCAAGTAATCAGGGTGAAGCTACTTTTGCTTTTCTTGTATTACTCAGAGGAGAGCTGGCAAGTCATTGTTGTATGGATTGATATTTTAATTTTCTAAATACTAACATATCTGAATCTAGGAGATATACAATACCCTGAGAATTTTATGTATGCAAAGGTTCTGCTTTTGACTCCTAAAATAGCACTGCTACGGTTACCTCTTGTGTTGTATAGCCATAGAAATCTGTGCCTGATTCTTTTTCTGTCTGTAATATAAGCTCATTTAATTGCCTTAGAAAAGTATTCCCTATATAGTTTCATGAAGAGGTAAAACCTAATGAAAATCTTATTCCCCTGTTTAGTTTTCATTAAGTTAGGGATGCTCATTAATACCTGTGGAGGTATTCCTAAATTTTGCCCTTATTACTTTTGTCTTAACATGTAAGGCAGTGCTTTTGGTACTGTTTTTGTTTTTTACCTCTTTCAATAATCAAACACTATTCATATCTCACAGTTTGCGAAGGCAGGCATTTAAGACTGATGAAGGTCTCTGCATTCACTGTGTGGATTGAATGCCACTCTGAAACAGGTGGATTTCCCAATATACCGTTCTCTTTGCTTAGTTTTTTTGTCTGAATTGCTGAAGCTTGTACTGGTTTTAGTGGGGGAGAAAATGCCATTCTGCAGGAAGGAAAATTTCTGCATAACGTTTTCTTATCAAACTTATTGCTCAGAATCCAAACTTGTAGTGAATTGGGAAGTATTACTTTAGATGCCAGCTTCTTTCTCATTCATTATCTGGAGTTTGTCTAAGCTATGATTCTGCAAGTTATTCCTCCATCTATTGCACTGACTTGTGTTTAGCACTGTAGGAAAACAGACATCCTCAGCTGGATATTAAGCCTTTCTCAAGTTGTTACTTGGAAGAAAAATATATCTCTCTCTTTATAGTTTAATTTTCTTTTTCTTTTTGCCTGTTTTCTTCTTTGAAGTCCAACATAAAGCAGAAGGGTAATTGCCAGTAAAAATGAAGAGACAGTGAATTTTCAACTTCATTAGAATAAGTTAAAATAAACTTAAAAATAATATTTGTTATAATATTTTCTCATCCAAAAGAGATTTATTTGCTTATCTGACATCATGACATATAGCTTCAGATTAGCTCATACACTTAAATTTAAATATTTCTGGGTTCAATGGTGACTGCAGGGAAAAAAATCTTTATCTTATTTACTTGGAAAGAGAAGGGTTAAAAACCTCGTTGTTACATACTATGGTTTTAATTATCCTCAAAAAAAGCTTGGAGTACCAAAATTAACTAGCAACAGACTGGCTAATTTTTTTCCCTTTGGAGTATTTTGCTAGAACATGGAAAGGTTTTCCAGTCGAATAATTCATCTATACTGTGCTCTAATAAACAGGAAGTGGTATTCTTTATTTCAGTGCTGGCTGATACAAGACTGTTATATATTAATTTTCTACATTATGTAGACTTTAGTTTTGGGGTTTAGGTATTTTTAAGTACTTAAAAGTATTTAAATGCTATTAAAATCAATGTTGTTTAGGTATATGGTTATCTCCAAATAGCCAAGTCTTTAATGCTAAAATTGATTTATAAATTCATTTTCAATTAAATCAAGATTTTGTCTGTGAGTTTTATAATGTGCTAAAGCTTGTATTCTTATTGATGTTTGTGTTGTTACTGATAATACTGAAGGATAATTTTACTTGTGTTTTTATAATAGAGTAGGCAATAACTGAAGTACGTTCATGTTTCTCATCCACTTCCTTAATTTTTTTCCTTTTTTTTAGGCAAAAATATGTATATTTCAAAATATATATTCATGAGGTTCCTTGGTTAATGGAGTCTTGAACTGGACCTGAAAGTTATTTCACTCTATAGCTAATGACTTGATTTTCCTTTCCACTGTGGGACAATAAGAATGACCCTATTTCTGTGAGATACCACAGTTTTTCATAGCAAAATGTTCTTCATTATTTGTTTCTTTCAAAGTCAACATTCTCTTGCATGAAAAAGCTGTTGAAAATACACACATTTCTGGTTTTGGAGTCCCTTTACTAAGGGAAGAGGGTTTTTTGTGTGTATTGCCAGGGAAAAGAAAGTAGTGGGCAAGCATCAATGAAATAGTTCGGTAACATTTTAAGGCTCTTTGCCATGCATACTTACAGTCCTGAGAAAATTCAGTTACAGACTTGAATGCTCAGAAAAAAATTCTTGGGCATTGTTTAAACTAAAACCAGCAATGCAATACTCAGGATTCTAAAATCTTTCTAGTTCTTGGATGGATGGAACTTGGATACAACTTTCTTGTCTTCCCCTCACCCCCTTTTTAAATGTGTTTTCTTTGATGTTGGGCCACTACTCTTCCTTCTTTAAGTCCAGTTACATTGTCATCTTGCCTGTGGTTTCAGAGGCACCAGACATTAGTTTGTTTCATTTGCTTCTTCAGTCAAAAATGCCTGCCTCTGCAAACCATTATAAGCATGTGATTTGCTTGAACTTTTTTATTACTTTTTTTGAATCCTTGAGTCCTCTCTTGCATGGTTTCTTTTTATCAGTTGGTTGTGCTTTCCCCTTTTCCTTTTTATTTTAAATATGTATTCTTGATATTTTTTTTCGGGCAAAGTCAACTTGATGTTTAAGAAGCAGCACTAATTCTGTTATTTTATCAGAAATAGAAAAGATAAATAACATCCTACTTTTACAGTCTGCTGATGATTAAGCACTGTGTAAGCCTCACAACAGAACAAGGCTACTCTTAAGATGTTTCAAATACTAGTGTTATGATTATTAGTGCAATCAGAAATTAATTAAAAATATTAAATGCTTTGAGTTTTCTTTTCAGTTCTAATATGGTCAATATTTTGGTATAAGATGTCTTGATTTATTAAAGAATAACATTTGAAAATACATTCTCTTAAGATGTCTCATGCAAATGAGAAATACCTCAGCTGTTTATAAACCTAATGACAATTACTTATGTTCTTTTGAAAGATCTGAGAGCCTCCAGGATAATGCTCCCATTGTCTCAGGTTCTGGTTTCTTCCATTTTGTACCTGGATATATTTGTCACACAGTATTGGAAGTAGTGGTTTGACTCATCTGCATCACAAAAGACCTGTAGAATCAATGTATAATAAAAGGACACTTTTTTTGGATGTCAGCTAGAAACAAATTTGGCTTCAAAATTTCCCCTAAATTGGGTAGTAATGCCAGCAATTCTTTCTGAAAGTGAGTACAACTATGAGGCAATAAAAAGTGAAAAGTGTCATTGACATTT
Source organism: Lophotriccus pileatus (assembly GCA_035583135.1). Taxonomy (NCBI): domain Eukaryota; kingdom Metazoa; phylum Chordata; class Aves; order Passeriformes; family Tyrannidae; genus Lophotriccus; species Lophotriccus pileatus. The sequence goes on from JAWWES010000115.1 coordinate 29,692,881, forward strand.
CATTTAAAATGACTACTAGTTGCTTGTGTTTGCTTTGACTTAAATTGCGCAACTTAGAATTGTTCAAGAAGGCTGTTTATTGTAAGTTGCAGTTTGATAGCTTTGATTCAGAGTGTCTTTGTGCCACTTGTCTGTTTATGGTGGTTGTGGTGGAATTCTAAATATAGGTAGAGATCTTAGTTAAAATAGGAAATTATATTACTTTTCTTTTTCCTTTGGAGAGCCCTTTTGAAATTTCTAAGGAAACTTGCCTGCACTAAGGTCTCAAAAACAGTTACATTGGCTTTGTTTTTTAAAGATGAGGCATTACCAATTTAGATTTGTTCCACAAATCTGGCAAAGACATAAAGAAAAATATCATACTGAGATATTTTCTTTATTTTAATTAAAAGAAACTTTAGTCTGAGCTCCAAGTTATAGAAGATACCTAAAAACTGAGTCTCCAAAGACAAATTCTCCATGAAAACTTGTTTTCCAGATCCTGCAAATTAACTCCTTCCTTCTTTTTATCTTCACTATCATTTCTGGGGGCTGGTTTTGCATGGACTGTGTTGATTTTTTTTGTTTATTTATATATATATGTATATATGTATATATGTGTAAAAATAAGAGTGAAAGTGAGGGACAGTGATAGAATATTTCAGGTCTGCAAGAACCGAGATGAGGAGAGGGCTAACAGTGTCCCAAGATCAAACTACTGGTGTTTTCTGCTATTTTCATCAGTCTAGTATTTGAATAGTTATTGAATATTTTTTCAATCACATGCGTTTTTGTTATTACTCATTTAAAATGAAGATGGCAGAAATCAAATTAAAATAGTAATATGAAGATGAAATAAACTAAGAAATTCAAAATAACTACATTTTAAAGTTGCAAGTTGTTTCTAGTTCCCAGGATTTTCTCTTACCTATATATAAACACTTACAGAATTTAGTCCTTAATAGGGGGATTTGTTGTTGCTTTATTTATTCATATTATAAATTTAGTAAAAAACTCTCACTTTGAACCTTTTCATCAAACTGGACTAATTAGGTGAGAAGGAATCTCTGTAGGTCATCTGGTCCAACCTCCTGAGCAAGCAGGTTTTGTTCGATCACGTTTCTTGGGCCCTTGTTCAGTAGAGCTTCAAAAATTTCCAAAGATGGAGATCCCCCAATCCATCTAGGCACCTGTTCCAAGGCTTAATTACTCTTACTGTGAAGAATATTTTCATTTTACCCATTTGGAGTTTATTCTCATGCAACTCATGATCACTGCTTGGTGTTCTACCACTGTAAGTCTCTGGGAAGAGTTTGAGTCCATCTCTGTAACAAGCCACTGCATGGGATGGTAATTAAGTACATGAATGGCTTTTTCTTCTCTGGGTTGATAGGAAACAGTTCCCTTGCCGTCCCCTGGTGTGTGATGTGCTGCAATCTGAACTAATTTGGTTCTATCAGACTCACTGCCGTTTCTTTAGAGCATTTTTCTTCTACTGGGGAACCCAAAACTGGAGACAGAACCCAAAGAGGGGAGTTTCTTTTCTTCTTTTGCAAATTTTTATGGTAACTGTTCTGTTTGATTCAGCAAAACCAGTGCAGCAGCAGAGGAAGCAGAGTTCTTTGCTATACTTAGGCAAAAGCCTCCCTAAAGTCTCATTAACAATGAGCACAGAAGCAAATGTCCATAAACTTTAAATAGCACAAATGATCTTCACTGGAAATTAAGCCAAAATGTAGTCAGAAAACCCGACCACAATAAAACAACCTCAGTCTGCTTTCAGCCTCTGTCTACTGTCACTGGGCTTTATACCACTATTTATATTGTCTCAGATCCTCAAGGACAAAGTACTGAATGATATTTTAGACTGCAGTAAAGACCCATAAATTGTCTAGCTCTCACTTGAGGAATTTCTCACTTGAGGAACGTTAGACAGTTGTAAACATAACGTATCTATCAATTTAAGTGGGATTGCTTCCATGAGTTATACTTCTGTATCACGCCCTATATTTAGGAATTAGACATCTTTCAGGCATGAGACAAGGCAGTGGAGTGACTGGAAATGCCAGTACATAACTCTGTACCAACCATTCATTTAAATAGGAGTCTAAAATGAGTTTTCAAATGAAAATCTCACGGTGCATGTTTTTAAATCACTGCTAATTAGGAGTAAGTTAGAACGTGCAAGTTAGTTGATAAGTGAGTAAGAAAATTTGAGGGGAAAATCTGCATTGTGTTTCTGTCCTCTACATTCATACGAGTCCATACTAGAAAGAATTGTCCTATGGCTGATAACTGATACAAAGTTCTACTAACAGCTTCTGCTTAGCAATATAGTAAGGGAAGAGGCGGGGATTTTCTAGTATCACCAAAAAAAGCCCAATAATCCACTAAAGCCCTGAGCCCCATCTTCTTTTGTCCTAGTTGTTGGTGATTTTAATAAAAGATGCTTTCTCTAAATACCTGGTTTTTTCCTACACTTTTAGACTATCATAGTTGCAGCTGCAGTGTTGCAGCATATCTTATTCTTCTTCAGTGTTATTGACTAAGTCCTTATATGTAATGACCATTTCTTATTAACTCTCTTTTTTTCCTCTGGACTCTAAGGATTATTATTTTTAAATTGTCTTACCACTGATAAGGGAACCCTAAAATATTGAACCCTTGCTATTTCAATAAATTATTTATTTAATTTTCTTATCAGTTTCTCAAAGTCCAAAGTGCAGAAGAGAAAGCATGTTATATATTCACTTTCCATAAAGCCAAAACTGATTTTCTTGAGCAAGCATAATTACATAAGTTTTTGTGTAACAGTGCTCAGGTTATTAAGTGGTTTTAAGGTTGTACTGAAAGTGGAATATTTAAGGAACATCTACTTCAAGAGATCTTATTGTTCACAGGTGCAAAATTCCACGTCAGACTTAGTCCTCATGTGTATGGCAACTTAGGTTTTTCCTTTACACATTTAAGTTGATCCATATTTTCCAGCTAGAAACATGACATACCTCATTGTAAAGCAGACAAGCAAAGCTGAAACAAAAAATTTTTTCTTAGAAATTGACTTTTTAATGTCTATTAGTCTTCTTCTTATAAAAACTAGGTCTATCACAAAGTGTTACAAATATATGCCTGCATGTTTTAATGAATAATGAAAAGGAACCTCCAAATTTCGTAATACAGTAAAATAAATATACAATTTTGGAGAAGTTTTTAGTCATCATATTTTAAAAAGTTATTTTTCTCTGTAATAGTCTTTGATTCTAGCTTGGTATTAATAAAAAGAGACCTTTCAGGAATTTGGATAATCAGAAGTTTGATAAAATATGCTGGAGACAAATTTCTCCAGCAACATTTTAGCTAGTTTGACTGGAAGTATTCCATGAATTTCTGAACAAGGTGTTATACAACATTATAGAAGTGCATGAAAGATCTTTTCTGCAAAGCCTCTCCTTGGATTTTATGTGTTTGAAGTAGTAAAGGGACAAATTATTCAGCAAAATGTCTTCTTAACCATGCTGAAATTAAGATTTTGGAGAGAAAAAAAAAATGCAAATTTCTGGATATTCTGATAACACCAAGGGGTTATCACTGAAAATATCCCTTTCATGTATGATTTTTATTTATGCATAATTTAAAATCTTCACGACTACCATCACTATCCATGTCAATCTGTGCAGTTTCAAATACTAGGTTTAACAAAAGTTGGGGATATTTGTTTGCAGAATCTGAAGAGTAGAGGTGCAGACTTTGCCTGTGTCAACTACTATCTTGCAAAGTAGGTTTTGCTGAATAGGGAGGAAAGAGCTGCTGATTCTCTATCACCTTTACCAGCAAAGAATCAGTTCCACTACTGTTGGGGACAGCTTTAATTTTCAAATGAGAATCTTCAAGGATGCTTTTAGTGGATGCTGTTTAGAAAATACACTCTTGTCATGTCATAATAGGTGTTGCCAACATTTTTTGGTAACTGCTGCAATTGTATTTCAGGATGAAAGGGAGAATGTGTATTTTCTGCTCACTGTACTAACTTGTAGCATTTGAGGGACCCACCACTTTGCCAAAGGTAGTTATGCAGTATAGTTTGATGTTGTTTTTTTAAACAACATTTTATGTGTGGCTACAGGTTTATGAAACTTTCTGCTTTTTTATTTTCCTAAAGGAATTGTGCATCTTGAGTTGAAAACACTAAGTACATATCTTAAGCTTCCTAAATATTTAGTAAATAGATACTGCTTTAATTGAGCTGTGCTGATGCACTGCAATAAATATAAGAAATATATGAATCGAATAGGACAAAGAAAAGTCACTTTTGTAGTTGTTTTGACAGCATATGGTATCTTACATTTGCATGTGAGGTGTTTCTAATCTACACCTTTTTCTGAAGTACAGGGATGTCAAGTTAATAGTTGACAGGCACACCTTCACTACCTTTTACACAAACTGAAAAACACACCTTTGGCAACTCTGAAGAAGGGAAGGACTAATGCTAGATCTGAAGAGCCAGAGAGCTCTTCTGTAAAAGCAGAAGATTGACTGTATTGCATCAGACCAAAGTTCCATGTAGTGCACGTTATCTCTCACAGGGACTACAGACAATGCTCAAAGGAAAAGCATAAACAGAGTAAGCATATGGACCTGCTTCCCCATGCATCCTGTTGGTCTTTAGTAATTTGTAGTTTAGGGACTTTCTGTTTTCTCGGTGTTTGGTAGACCTGAGAGAAAATTTTTCATGTGATTTAATCCAATCTCTGCTGAAGCCTATGTGAAATTTTAATATCCAAAACATGGCATGACAAAGAGTTGAACAGCTTAACTATGTTCTGCATGAAGAATCATTTCCCCTTGCTTGTTTTGAATCTGCTGTCTCTGAACTTCTGTTGATACCCCCTACCTTTTGATTGCTCATTACTGTCTTCAGCATTCAGATACTGTAACAGTGGGCACTAGAAATTACTAAGGTGGTTAAATTAGGTGTTTTATAATAATAATTATTTTGATTTTTAACATCTGGAATCTAAAATCTGTATAAACTCTGGGTGTTTTGGTTTTTAGGAGCAGATGTTCACTGTAGTTCTTTCAACATGTTTCTGCTTTTGTCTCTGACATCCTACTGTAATGGATTAAAATAAGCAAATTGGCAACTACTCAGGCCTTTAAATAAACTTTAGTAAGCTGGAGAATCATTGCATCTCTTGTGGCGCCAGACCAGCAGCTATCTATATATATATTTCTTTTCCTCTTATGCAAGAGTTGCTTGCCCTCTTTCTAGTTATTAAAATCTTAGCTTATTTATCACTTTTTCAATAAACAAAATGCACAAGAAAATTTTTAGCTTTTCATTTTGTTTAACAGTAGTAGGTTCTTAAGCATAGTAAATCAAATTCAAAATTTAAGTTTATTAAGCTTATCTACTGTTTTGGTGGAAATCAGATGGAAGTCAATGGTGAGAGTGTGGTGAATTAGAGAAAGATATTTGACCTAGACTTTTATTAGGCACTTCTGCAAGTAAGAGGTGCGGAAAAAGATGATGAATCTGAATGACGTTTCATGCTGTGCCATCGCATAGCTGTTATGGCTGTTCCACAGAAGTCTCTTTTACAGTCGCAGTTGAAACAGAAAACTTTGCTATTACCAATGAGGTTTTGTGTGTTTTCACAGTAAATGAAGAACTTTACTACACTGATTTAAGCACAGGTTCTCCTGCACACCCTCATCCAAGAGTAGTCTGATAGTTTAGTGTAATAGTATTCTCAGAATAAAAATGACCCCTTGTATAACTGTATCCTTACACAAGTTTCTAACCACAATATAGTTTTCTCTGTTTTCATTGAATGAAGTTGCATGTGAAATATTTCTAGATTCTTGAGTGTAGTGTATCAATGGCACAATTCGTGACCTCTGCAGACTTTAAAGAGGCTAAATATCATCCTTGCAAAAAATCATCAGCCAAAGAAAAAACTATGAAAAGGTAGTATAAATAGTAAAAAGTATGATCAACTAATGATGATATTGAATAATGGGGTAAGTCAAGGCATCAAAAAGTCCTTCAGTTCTAAAAAATTTAAATTCTATAGAATCTAGAATAAATATCTTGAAGTGTATTCTTTATTATCAAAGACAGCTGCTACATAATTAAGAGGTGCTGTTAATTGTATTTTGATTCAGTACAAAGTCGACTGTGAAAAATACGTTCTGATGCAAATGTTAATTATCTTCTCTTTTCTTGATTATGTAGTGTTTTGGCTGGATATAATGGTACTATCTTTGCATATGGTCAGACAGGCAGTGGCAAAACTTTTACCATCACAGGAGGAGCAGAACGTTACAGCGATCGAGGCATTATTCCCAGGACTCTATCTTATATTTTTGATCAGTTACAGAAGGTATGGAACATTATTTTCTGTTTATTTTTAATGTACAGTTTACAAATACTTAACTATTGCAAGAGGCTTTTTTTGTAATAGTCTTAAAGGGAGCCATAAAATTAATGCTGAAGAAAATATCTAACTTGACACAATACTGTATGCAAGAATACATTTGTAATAGTTTTGGTTACCTGGCTATTGCAATAGACTGAAAATAATGGGCATCAATGGAGGGGGTTTTTTGTAGGTTTAAAAGCCATGCTATTTTTGATTGCTGCAGCATACATTCAGATCATGTAATTGGTTATGCTTCTCTTAACACTTATATCAGCTCCACTCTGGTTTTGTATTGTATGCACTGCATTTCATTTTGACATTCCATGCAATAAATGAGTGAATAAGTGAAAGGATGTGCCAGAGTAAGCACACTGATTGTTTATTATGTTTATTATGTTTGCAAGAAATTTCATTTTCCTTCAGTGTCTGAGATACTTACACGGGTGAGCACAGTCAATCATTCTGGTGCTTTCATAACTATAGGAGACAAAAGTGAAGAGAGAAACAAGTCTTGCGTAATTTATGTTTTTGTCTCTTCATTTATTCCATTGAGCCTACGATTCATTAATCATCACATTTTAACAAAGCTATTTAATTAAACCAGTTTAAATGTTATTTGGCATCAACATCAATCATTACACTGTACTTTTTTACGCTGTCATTCATGTAATACAGGGTACCAGTTCATACTCATAGGGGTATATGTCTCTGTCACATGAACTTGCCCTGTCTCAGTAAGGGTTAACTATAGTAAGTAATTACTTTGGCTCTTTGAAAGTATGGTTTTGGCTCGTAAAATACACATAATATTGCAGGTGCACAAAAGCTTGCTATTGTGGGAATGGAACTGAAATAAACTCCCACATGATCATTTTGCCTTAGACCTTCTGCTGCACTCACATGACCCCATGGAGGAATTCTGTGGCAGAAAGTGAACAGGTTGATTGTGCAATTGCCGGCAATGATTGGTGTCAACACACCAACATTCTTTTCTAACGCTAATTATGTCAGCCAAACAAAATAGGGTGAAAACTAACCAGTTTATTTGTAATCTTCTCAGCACATAGTTTCTACAGAAATAAAAAAGTTTCCCTCTTCAGACTGGGTTTTGAATCAAAAGCCATACTTAATTATGCTTACAGGGATATTTCGGTTTTCCTGCTTTCAAATCATTGTGTTTCATATATTTTCTTTCTTGGTGCATCATAAAGATTCCCTTCTTGATGTGTTATCTTTCCACTTGCTTTTCTTTTCGTATCTTTCACCTGTTTCTTTATAACTGTGCTTATGAAGGTGCTGACATTGTAGACAAGACATCTGCCTTCTAACCCTAAGTAGGATGAAACGGGAGAAAGTGAAATCAGGGACACAAAACACAGAACTTGTGAAGCTCTTAGTTGCATAAAGACAGTGCAATTTGAAACCAAGGATACAAAGCTTTTTACCCTAAATGAGAAGCAAATCAAGCCCTTTGTTTTTAATAACATCTCCTTTTAATTTAGAAATTCTCCTATTTCCACAGTTTCCTGTTTGAACAGTTTCTTACTTCATTTTTTCCATCCATCTGTAGTGTATCTTTTAAGTCATGTCCCTTGAAATAGTGAACTGTCATTATCAATAAAAAAAACCCCACAGGAAATAACTATTCAATGAAAATGAAAAGTTATATCTTGAAGTATTTTGCAAAACAACAGTAATGGATTGGATTATTAAATTTCTACTGTGATATGAGTGCTTTCACAGTGGCTTCCTCTGGCAAAAAGAAGTGACTGGGTTTGGGTTTTTTTATTTTATTTTGGAAATCATAGCCCACTATTTTGAGGTTTGGGGCAGGAGAAAGTTCTTTCTGCAAAACCCACTTGTGTTAAATTACATTTTGGCAATGTAATATACCCAAAAAATTGTGATTGCAGAGAACAGCGACATCATATACAGTGTTTAAATGTTATAATAAAGACAGTGAAAAGCAGTATGTCACTGATGTTTCTAAATGGAGTAGGTTTTTTTTTTTGGTCCTTTCTTGTTATTTGTTTTTTGGGTTTTTTTTTAAAGCATTTTTTTTCTATCCGTAATATGAGGGTTTACCTTTTTATAATAGCATTCTTTTCTTGGTGTAGAAGTGAAAAATGTCATGTTGCATTGTTCTGTAAGCAGGCTCCCATGTTCTAAATATACACAGACTTTTCTAGGTATAAGGAATCAATTAAAAATCCCAGACTAAACTCATGGGCGTGGTGGAGTTTTGGGGGGGGGTCTTGTTTTAGTGTGTTTTGTGTGTATGTGTGTGTCTGTTTTAGTTGGGGATTTTTATAGTTTTCTTTTTTTTCTGTTTTTCCTTCTTGAGCCTTTATACATGTGGTAAGAGAAAATATGAAAGTATAACAAATTGATAATGTACACCATACCCAGGAAAAGAAAAAGAGACAGAGTGAGAAATTAATATAAAAGCCGTAGCGATAAATTTGTCATCTAATCCAATTCTGACTTCTCTTTATAGCACTCCTTTTTTCTATTTTTTTTCCCTTTTCATATCCAGGACAGCAGTAAAGTGTATACAACTCATGTTTCCTACTTAGAAATCTACAATGAATGTGGTTATGATCTGCTGGACCCAAGGCATGAGGCCTCCAGATTGGAAGATTTGCCGTAAGTAATAGGACCACTTAAGAGAATCATCAAAACCAACAGGAATCATTTTCATATACCCTGTTGCATTGTTTGGGGACTTTTTTGCAGCTGTGTTACTGATCTCAGTGTTAATTTAATCAAAATTTGTTTTCTCAATTTTATCACCACTGCTTTAATTTTCTGTAATTTTGTATGTATAGAGGCTGGGGAGACTAGATGGGAGTAACTGAAGATGAAAGTATTAAAAGTGTATTTTGCAAAGAAGATCTCTTGCAACCACTAAAAACAAGAGAAGATACTTGTTTTCTCATGACAGCCTGTCTCTGTATGGTATACTTGACTGTGTGGGGCAGAGACATATGTAACAAGCATTATTTTCTAGTAACAGTAGTGAGAAAAGCTCCCTGCTTCTACTTGGACCTTTTCCTTCAAGGATAATTATATATTTTTCTAGAATAAGCTATTAGGAAATAAGGTAAGTAACAGCTAGAAAATAGGCCACAAGGAACTCCAAAGAACACGATGTTTACTTCAGAATGGATGATTATTATGATAGTTTTCATTGATCAGACACCAGCACCTACTAATACTTAGAGAAGGGTAGTAAATAGAGGTTTGTAGGTCATGAACACTCCAGCCTGGTGAAATTAAAAATTTCTAATTTGTAGGAAATCCAAATCCTTGTATCCAAGTCTGAAATAATAGTTTATAGTCTTTGCTATTCTTTAAATAACTAAGCAAACAGGAAATATGTATGAATAAGAGAGCTGTTGACTGGATTTGCAAATGTTTTGAAATAATGCTGGACACCATAAACTTTATTACTTAACATAATGGTAAGAGAAACATGTAAATAGCAATTAAATAATTGCTGATACAAGAGCAGGAAATGTACTGAAAACGTGCAATGGGGAAATAACCGAAAATCAGTTGAATTTTGTATTGAAATATCAAATTATATTATTTACATATTATTAAACAAATTTTATTTATTAAACAAGTCTTCCAACACAATATTTTATTGTGTTAGATTAGAGCTTTAGTTTTCTACACAATACAGGGTATCTAGGACATACTTACAAAAAAATTTTCAAGATTGATCTTTATAAAATGAACTAGTCTAGAGATTAGGAAGGCAGCAGACAAATGCTAAGTGTGAGACTGGGCTGTGTATTGGTCTCATTGTTTTGCTTTCTTCACCTGTAAAATGTAAATAAATTTTAGCACCTTATGATACGTTGGTGCTATAAAGACTGTGTATATTTACCAATATCTTTCATGGCAAAGTTTAGGATTTTAATTTAAGTTATTGTCTGCTTCCTGTGCTATGCAGATGAAAAATTTACATCAGAGGCTAATTTGGGTAATAATTTAATTTTTTGCCCATTTTTACAGTGCAGATTTTTTCAAGGTTTTATGTTAAAAAAGCATATTACACTTTATTCAGCTTATTAAAGTTAATGCTATTACATTATTCAAGTTTATTACATTATCAATATGATTTATTAAGTTAGTTGAAATATTTTAAATAATTGCATTTGACATTTTATGAAACTAAATTTATTCAATTGAAATAAACTGAATTTGATTATTCTAATTGAAACTTTGAAACAGATATTTGAGGGTCATATACCCTGGAAAATATCTCACGTTTTGAAACTAAGTACTGACTGCCTGCTAATAACTATGAATTTTAGAGTCTCCAAATTGGTCTATGTATGCTGATTCAATTAAGCTTAAGAGTAACTCCTTGATATGTATTAGGCTATGTTAAAAAGTAAAAGTTGATAATTTGGTTATAAATTAGGGATAAAGCACACTGGGATAATCACAATTATCTGTAAACTTACACAGTGTATATACTATTGCAGGATGGGTTTTAATGAGATAATAAATTTTTCTGTGCAGAGTAGTCTTAACAAGTACTTTAAGGTTTTACTGTATGTGGGCATTATCATTTCCAGTACATAATTTGTCAATACAATGTGTTCTGTACACTAAAACTATACCTTGACCAGTCATATTTAACTCATAATGCAGTCAGGGGCAGGGGAGGGGGTATGCACCACCACATCTGTAAAAGTATTTAATTCATACAATATTTTTTGTTTTTTTTTTTTAATATTGTGGTTTGAGGATTCAAAATTCAAAAAAATATAGTGTCATTCTGAGCTAGGAAGGGACTGTGAATTGCAGGAATGGATAGTTGTGTGATTAATTATTTTAATTACTCAATTAATTTTCATAAATGACAAAGTACAAGTTACATGTAGGTAGTAATCCTATATTTTAAAATTTGTCAGGTGTTTATTACCTAATATGCATTTAATGTTTCTGAGAATTTTATGTGCTTAAAACCTTGTAGCAAAATACAAAATAACCTGACTTTCTCAAGTTTGTTTGAAAGCCTGTATTTAATGAGAATATTAAAAGGAACTAATGTTTTTTGTACTGTAAAAGGGTCACATTGTGCATAATTTTCTGTTGAACTCCACAGCAGATCTAGGCTTTAAGCACCATACAAAGCCAAATTCAGGGTATTTACACAATGTGCTTGGGTAAATATTAACAGTCAGTCCTGATACTTTCCCAAGTATTTAAGATGTACAAGAAGAGTATTGAAGAAATGTGTCATTTTAGAAGAGTAAGCAAAAAGATTAGTTAACCTCATAAAGTATGCAGATCGTTTTGGAGGAATACTTTTTTAACCATATTCCTGAAAAAAAAGGGGGTGGAATTTGAATCAAAGATATGTACTTCTGTCTAGCTAACTTTATGTTAATGGGTTTATGCTATCAGTTCAATGAAAAGAATAAACACAGATTGCACTTAGGTAATACAAGCTATGAAAAGCTCAGTACAGGCTTGTTGCTAGTACTTAAAAAATGAGACATAAAATTGTATTTAATGTTTAAGACAAAGTGAATAAAAAAGGATTTTTAAAATTGTCCATTGCATCTAATCATTGCATGATTAGATTTGGAATCTCGGCTCCTGGAGTCAATGTTTTGTGTATAGCCATACTTTGTATTTTCTGTAGACTATGGAATTTTCATCTTTAACATTGCTTAATCCTTTCATTAGAGTCTGACAGATGAACAGGGAAGAAACGCGCACAAAAAAAATCACTAGTTTTCTGGAAATAAATTCCTGAAAAATGCATAAATGTACTTTACACATCTGCACTTTAAACTTTTAATGGAAAAAAACCCAGTTTTCTTGATGTTTTGTTGGATGATATTACATGTAGCCCATAGAAGATATCCTTTGATATACCTTAATGCTTCATCCAAACTATGTCTTAGTTTACAGTTGTAACTTGTTTTGCTTATCCAGAATTGACAGTGTTTGAATTTTGTGACACTGTAACTGAAACCAGCATAGGCAGATGCAAAAAACATTTGAAGAATCTACTTGTTAAAATGCAAAAATTGAATTTAATATTGACAATCTAATTCTGTTTGTAGCTGTAGAGAGTTCCATGTTTATGCAAGGAAATTATGATTATTTTCAAACATGTAAATATATAAAAATGTTGCTATAAAATACAGCTGGTAGGAGACTATTTAAATACTTACTGCCACCTCATGTGTTGAAAACATTTTGCAGGCCTGTTCAAATTAGGAATATTTTTCTGAAGCTCTGAATTTGTGCAAAAGCTTTCAATCTCCAACAGGTTCTCTGTTGTAGTGTATTTGTAATTTGTGTAACTCGGTGTTACTGAATCTAACAAATTTCACTGTAGTTACAACCTACAAGTGCTCTTCTAACTAGTTCATATTATTTATTAAGAAGTAAGAATTTTCTTGGCACTGAATAATTACAAAGAAGTAAAGAAGGAGATTATAGAATCATAAGTCAAGAATGACTTAAGTCATAGACAACTGATAACTTACCTCTTTACCTGTTGTGTGGCAGGTGACCCTCTTGCATGTGAAGGTAAACAAATGCTGCTTTGCCTTAGAATGTTAGCCTTAAAACTGCAGTAGTTGAGGAGGTACTTCTAAAAAGGCTAAAGGAATAATTTTCAACATACAGGAAATATATTTTTGTAAGGGTAAGCTTTTCTGTTTGTTAATGAGGAGACAGCTGAAAACTGTTCTGAATCATTTCTTCAAAGATTATGATTTTTTTTCATTACAGTTCAAACAAATTATACTTTAAATGTATACAATAGCTTCAGCATACATTATGTATTGTTTATTCACATCCAGATCTTATGTTGATTTGTTTCCTGAAAACCAGTAGGAAGTCAGTGAAACTTTTCTTAGGTGACTTTTCTAACAGCATTTGATGAGTAAATTAATTCATTTTTTTGCTTCTGAATGTCAAAGCTTATTTAACAATTTATTTTTTTTAAATGAGATTATTGCAGTTCCCTGCAGATTCTAACATATTTTGTATGGTTTTTTGTTATACAAACCACCAATCTCATTGTTTCAGTTTGGACTCCTTGTTCAGCATGGTGGGGTAAGGGGAGAGAGACAGTGCACAGCTCTTTTCGGATCTCAGTCAGAAAGGACTGACAACACATGGCTTACTAATGTAACCGCTTCAATTACACAGAATAAGAAGAGGAATATAGGTGGCAAGTAAATCTTACATCCCATCAGGTGCCGGGTGCCCTGCATTTGTGCGGCACTGGCTCGAATGGATTTCTCCATGGTGCACTGCACAGAGCAGTACACTTCCAGTGCATGGAGAGAAGCTCTCCCTTTTGCCCTCCTGAGCTATTATATAATTTGCTTACAAAAAACCAGCTCCATTCTAAAAGGTGTTCTTATGAGAACTTAGTGCATTTATTGTGCAGCCAAGTCATCTGTGCAGTGTGACACAGGCCTGAATGCACCTCTGTGCCTGCAGAACATCACAGGCTGTGCCTGCTGCGGGTCACTGTTGTGTGAATCACTAACTCCTAAATGTGTAAGTCTCCCAGTCATGCCTGTAATATGCAGAACAACCAAAGTGTGTTTTTGTTGTCTCACAACGGAATCCACTGGAGACAGTGGGAAAAACTTCCTATCACAATATGACGTGTCAAGCAAACAGACTGCATGAATACTTACTCATCTCATAGTTCTGCCGTGTCTCACATGCCAAGGAGATTATGCTCTAGGTCTATACTTCAATGGAAAATCAAATCTGTGTGCTACTGAAAGTTGTGTTGGTAGCTGAATAACTTTGTTTAGCCTCGCCTCTTGAATCAGTGTTGACTTTGTCCTTTGTTGTGATATTCAGGGAGCTGTACTTCTGAAAGATCATTTTTTTGGGGTGATCTATAAAAGGATTATCTTCATCATTCTTTCTTAAAACCTAAATTTTACAAATCATTAGCTATGCTTATCCATTACTTTATTCTGTTCTTCTAGACAGACTCCAAGGGTGCATGCTTGCTGCTTTTCTCTTTAATCTCTTTCCTAAATTTGTTACTGGCTTTATACTCACCTCCTCACATTGAAGTAGTGTCACTATAATCTCCTCATGTGTTATTGTAGAAGGTGTGTATCTTCATGTATTATTTATTTGTATCATTATGATTAATTTTTAATTGTATATAAAGTTTTTTATATTGTTTTAGATTTCTTCAGTTCTAAGCCCTAGAGACAGATATGATAATAGGAAACTTGATTTTTAAAATTGTAATTTTTTCCAAAATATTTTAAGGATTTTTCTTTTATTGTTTGTATAACATATGAGATGTTGTTAATTAATCAAAGGGAGTTTAAACTTAATTGTATGCCAGTAACAAGAATTTCATAAATTAAAGCGTTTCAGTGTGCAAGGCTCTCCTGCATTAGTGGCAGCTCAGCTGATGCAGGAAAGGGCCTGAGCTAATAACAGTATAAGAAAGCCTGATCCCATCCTACAGGCTTCCTAGTCAGCTACTAATTCCATCCATTAAGCCAAATGGAAAAGATTCTTTGTTTATAAAGAATACAAAACCTTGTCTCTGCCTTCTTTCAGTCATTATGGATAACTTAACAGAATTTTTCCACCCAAGCTAGGGCCATGAAATTTAAAGATTTTACTAATACATCATTCTATATAGTAACTTTATAGAATTGTAAAAAATAATTTTGTTGTCATTTTGGAACATATCATTCTGAGGAAATTTTGATAGATGCCTCTGCAGATGTACAAATGTAGGCTTCCATTTGGAAATCTTCATAATAGTTATAAGGCCTGTATAGGAGGCTGTTGCGGTTTTGTGAGGTCTGCACTGTCTCCTTTCTGATATAATAATCCTCAAGAGCTTTACATCCAAATTAACATCTTATTTCTCTGGAAATTATTTCACAGAATCACAGAATATTCTGAGCTGGAAGGATCAAGTGTAGACTCAAAAGATCCTTAGAAGTTTAAATGCTTTGCCAGATGTGCATAATAAAAAAAAATTGTTTTCCTAAATTATGTAGATGATGCTTACCATGCAATTTCAAAATATTAAAATTAGTCAGAGCATCATACTTTAATCAGAACCACTCTGGGCTTTACTGTGTGATGCATGCACAGGTGGAATTGCAGACAGAATACAACTTGACATTGTCAAAAATTCATTAAGAGCAGAATTATGCTTTGGAGTTTATGCTTTGAATGAGGAAGTTGAGTATTGTGACTGTACTAGTAATGTCTTAAGCTACCACACAAAAATAAGGCTATAAGTGAGAGGCAGTCATACTTGGAAAAGCAATTGTTATGAATGCTAAAGAAGCATTGTGCGTACTTTTACATGTATTTATTCTTGAAAATAGTGAGTGTAGTGTGATTGTTAAAATTATTTGCGTGTATCCATTCAAATGTTTTGACCATCAGACTGTGAACTACTTCCCCATATCTAAGAGCAATTCTGTGGAATGCTGCTTAGATGCTTAATTTGATTTGTGAGTTTTGGGGGAAAAAAAAAAAAAAAAGAACAAAACCATATCTTTCTGGTTTTGAAGCAACTTGAAGTAATTAACATGCAAGAACTATCTACTCAAGCCCCATACTCCCTCTTGTGGTTAACCTTGAAGAACATGGAAAAATATGTATATACGTATATGTAGACATATAGGTGTATATGTATAAAGTATTATCTATATTTACACAGAAGAAAATATTTTTTTTTAAGAAAAAAAGCCCAGTAACTTTTAAAAGCGTTCTAATTTCCTTGTTTTAAATTGTCTCAGAACATGTAATTCACCTTGAAGCATAGGTTATTCATCCTCAGATTTAGCGTACTTCCATTTTAACAGATTCTTCACTCTGGAAGTTTTCCAAATCCAATGAGGCAACTACTTGGCTTCCATGTTGGATACTAAAAAATGTTCCAAATAAGGAGAGCCTAATGGCTACTCAGTAATGCCAGTAAAGTTTAACTCTCAGTAACTGTTTCAAAAGAAAAAAAATCTTATGTTAAAGGACTATTTAAATAAATGAAAAGGGTTTTCAGTAATATTTAACAGCTCTTTTGGAGCTTTTGCCATATCCTTGCTACTTGCATCTAACTTCCTTCTGTAAACTTTATGGCTTATAGAAGTAAAGCTAAGAGTATTTCTGATGTCAGTGGAAATAAATAAAATCATTCCGTTGCCTTGTTTTTAATTTAAGAATGGTATAATTTACAGTTGTAGTTACTACCATTTAAAAAGAATGAAAATAGAAATAATGCAAAGTTATTAGAAACATGTTGACTACAGATGTGTTGATTCTGAAATATTCCATGCCTATTTGTACATCAAGATTATGGTATGTTTTATGTATCATCTGTGCTTGGTAATATAAAACAAACCCCCACTTACTATTTGTTTGTGATGATTCATCTAACCTCTTGCTCTTGAAATTTTACTGTATCTCACTAAAATAAAAATCCCAATGCTTTCTATACTATTTACAGATTTCATATATTCCTTTTCTATGTGAAGGTTTATAGTAAAGGAATAAAAACAAGATGACAGTTTAAAAAAATCAACCCTTCGTTTTAATAGGTGTCATTTATTTTCACTTCTTTAATTCTTTCATTATGATTGGTTTGGAGGTTTAGATTTCACCTTTTAGGTGCATGCAATCAAAATGAAAGTATGGAAGAAATATTGCTTTAACATTATAGTTTTCATTTGGTGGTTGTTTTTATTTTCCTTGTAGAAAAGTGACAATAATGGAAGACTCTGATCAAAACATTCATCTGAAAAACTTGTCTCTTCAGCAAGCAACCAATGAAGAGGAAGCCTTAAACCTACTCTTCTTGGGAGACACCAACAGAATGATTGCTGAGGTGAGAATTGCTGCTCAAAATCTGCCTTAACACCACCAGAGTTAAAATTGTCATAAACCTCTCCGCATAAGATGTGTATTTTGGAAATCCTTGGAGATAAAGTAGTATCTTCTTTCTGAGTGTATTTCCATGGTGAAAATAAATAAGCATTTCTCTGATGACAGCTGTCACTTTGCAAAGAGCTTTCTGTTTTCCCGTAGTGAATCTGATTGGTGGTTGTTGATGTCATAACTTACTGAAATTCAAATAAATAGAATACAAAAGTTCTTGTAAACTAATGCCTGACTTTTGAATGTGGCATGTATCATAATACATGTACATTTAAAGATTAGAAAACATGCCCTTACACAACATTATCAGCTACAATTCCCCCAGAAGTTTTTCTCTGAAAGTGTTCAACACCAACTTGGATGGGGCGCTGAGCAACCTGGTCTAGTAGAAGGTGTCCCTGCCCATGGCAGAGGGAGTTGGAACTGGGTGATCTTTAAGGCTCCTTCCATCCCAAATCATTCATAATTCTATGATTAAGTACTAAATTGTCTTTGAAGTGCTTACCATATGCTGTCAGTCCCCTCTGTTTTTTCTTGTTGCAGAAACATGTGGTGTTATATGTAAAAACAAAACAAAAAACCCCAACAAAAATGCAGCCAAAAAAACACCAAAAAAACCCAGCAACAACAAAACCAAATCAAAAGAAAAAAAAAAAAACGAAACAACAGAAAAACTCTCAAAAAAACGAAATGGTAGTGCAAAGCAAATTCAAAATAAATATGTGCAAATAGGCAAACATGTTTTTGCTGATTCTGAAAAATTCAAATGAAATGTTTCCGTATCCAAAATCTGTAGGGTTCTTTTTTTCCTTATCTTTGTGCTTGGATGTGGAATGTAAATGTAAAAACTATATAGTAAAATGTGAGCACTGTCAATGTGTCTTTACTACAATACAGTTAATTCTATTTTAGATGTTTGTGGATTTTCTTCCTCTGTGTCACCAAAAAGATATATCATAAATCATTGACAAGGAAGACTCTTTATGCATATGAAGTAGTTAAGTAGTTCTATGTTCCTGCTGGCTGACCATGTACACCTGAGCAGAGGGGAAGAAGCACTTGATTACAAAATGTAAATAGGCAAAATAAATATTTGTTCTCTCTTTCTCAAGAAGGACTGTTTCAACAGTTACATTTTGAGAGGCAAGAAATAATCAATTTAAGGGCTGTTAATAAATATGAGTATTGAGGCAAGGAACTGCTTCATAATATTGAAATGGAAAAATTGTAGAGGAAAGAAACTTGAAACAGTATAGTATGAGAGACGAGAAGTTGACATTGATTTCAGAAGCTTTAAAACCTATGATGATAGTGAGTAATCACAGAATATTCAGAGTTGGAAAGGACCCCCAAGGATCATCAAGTCCAACTCTTAACTGAATGGCCCGTAAAGGGATCAAACCCACAACCTTTGCGATTATTAGCACCAGGCTGTAACCAACTGAGCTAATCTCAGGGTCAGCAGAAATATAGAATTCATTGTATGAAGAAAGATCTACAGAAAATACCTGATCAGTCTAGAGAACCTCTGTATGAAAATGAGACCAAATATTTAAAGAATGATACACTGCTGGGTAACAGGATCATAACTCAGCAATTGTAAAGGGCAATTTTGTTTTGTATTTGTAAAGAGAATATATATCCCAAACGCGGAAAGCTATGAACAAATAGCAAGACTAATAAACATGGTAAGTCATTAAGTGTCAAAATGAAGTAATGGCCCATAGCAAAATATATAGAGATGAGTAAAAGATAAACGAAGTCAATAGAGATGAGTAAAAGATAAACGAAGTCAATAATGATACTTTTTTTTAAAAAAATCTCCTAGTCTTCATTAGTATATGTTTCAGACAGCTATCAGCTAATGACTTTTGCTGTACATTTTCTTTG
>JAWWES010000115.1:29712203-29733534 GCA_035583135.1 Lophotriccus pileatus
AGTCATTAAGTGTCAAAATGAAGTAATGGCCCATAGCAAAATATATAGAGATGAGTAAAAGATAAACGAAGTCAATAATGATACTTTTTTTAAAAAAAATCTCCTAGTCTTCATTAGTATATGTTTCAGACAGCTATCAGCTAATGACTTTTGCTGTACATTTTCTTTGCATGAATTTGCCCAGATGCCTTTTTGTGACCCTGCCGAATTTTTATCATGAAACCTCATGTGACACAAGATTCCATGTCTTAAATGAATTGTGTGAGGAAAATGTTCTTTTGCTTGTTTTTAGATCTGCAACTTGTTAGTTTTATTTGGAGCATCCTAGTACTTGCTAGAAAACAATAGGCATCAGATTGTGTGGCACCCCAATAGTAGAGAATTCACTAATCTCAATAGCTTGGGAAAGCAAATGGTATGCCAGCATCACTTTTTATGCTTTTGCAAGTGTTTTTTGTTATATGAACACTATAAAGTTATTGTTTAATTGGTCTTTAATGAAAAATATTTAAAAGAAAAAATGCTGAGAATACTTTCATGTAATAACTACTGCATATTGCAACAATATTTACTTTGCTTAGTCTGAATGCTAGTATGATTTTAAAAACTCTGAGATTTATTTCATTGTAGAAGATTTTTTATGTAGTTATGTCATACATTTTTCCTGTATGGTTGCAGCAGATATGTTGCAGTACAGTTCAGTGACCTTACTGATTGCCGCTTCCTCTTAGCATTACAGAATTTATCCTCGTTATTATATGGCATTTTGGGCTTAAGGTGACTCTGGTACTTTATACAATAACTTACCAGAATAAGAGAATAGTGTTTGCAAAAATGATAGATTAATGTAGACCTCTAAGAAAGAGGACTTATGACATAAAACATAACTTCTTCTCCAGAGATTCATACTTTTAAATCTTCATTGAGTTATGATAATACTTTTTGACCTCTGAAGACTAGAACCTTCTTAAGTAAACTAAAGAAAAATACACAGGATTAATAAACCTAAATAGAAAAGAAAGTAAAAGAAATGCTTGATTCATCTTTTTTAAGGATGACGAGTTTGTGGAAAAACTCAGACAACTGTCATGGATCATGTATGAAATCTGTAGCGTCTAAAATTGCGGTCTGATGCTTTAGCCCTGAAATAACCCTTCTTCGAAGAGTTGATTATTTTGAAAATAAGAATGACAATTTAATTTCTGCTTCGCCTGTGCTAGTGCAGTCTAACTTGTGATTTGAAGGCTGCATTTTTCCCTCATCACTGATTATGCTAAAAAGAAAGTGATCATAACGTTAGAAGTATTTTACAGGCTACATTCATTCATTCATTCATTAAATGTCAGAACCTAAGGGAACATTTATAACTGAATACTTCTTTCCCACACATAGCTATATAACTCATGAGAAGGGACAAAAAGGAAGGATTACTTTATTAGTCAGTGTAGAACTGGTTCTTTCCTGTAGTTTTGACATGTACTACAAGTTGTGGAGATAGTAAAATGAAAGATATCTGTGCACAAACAATTTATAATGTAAAAATCCAAATAGGAATTTTTTGTCTTGTATTTTTCCAGAGAGAAATAGGCAGAGATCAAACCCAAAAAATGGATTCATTTGTCGGCAGCTCTGCCAAATGTAAGGGCTATATTTTTGGTTTTCCCATAATGCCAAGTTTCTTGTTACATTTGAATGCATGAGAATCTGCAGCAACAGGTTATAACATCTGAACTCATTTTTTGTATTTTAATTTTGTAAACCAACTTTGATTTAGTTATCTGATATACATGCAAATAGGGGATTTCAAAATCTAATTTTTAGTATGACACAGGTCATAGCAGCAACATCTAATAAAGCTCCTGAGCAGAAATAAGTGTTTGGCCATTTAGGTAGTGTCCACAAACCATTTCATTTTGGTTTACTATTAATATATCTTCAACTGAATCTGTTATGATCTTTGTCCTTTGAAATAACGTGCCTAAACCTCTATGATTTTGAGAATTCTTAGTATTTTTTAGTATTTCTCTTAAAACAGCAGGGTAAAATAGTCTCTCAAGGACATGCATCGATTTCCAAACTGTAAAATCTTTATCTGAGATTAATATGCCTGAGTGCTGCAGTTGCATGTACAGCTAGACTTTATTTTTCCTCTAATGAAAAAATACTTCATTTTAATGAGGAAGGAAATGTTTTAGTATATGATTTTATACCTATAGTGCCTCATTTTTTAAATTTGGAAAACCATACATACTACACAGTATTTGTTCCATCATTTAAAATGTTCAAAGTACACATGGGGCAAGCAGTAAGCTTTTGGCAATGTTTAAATATGTTTATTTCAAGAAAGAATGAAACTTTTAAAGATTTAAAAATAGCTGTGGGGACTGACTTGTGACCTCTGAATTGGACTCATTCCATTTGTATTTGTTGTCCATCACTATTCTCTTGAATATATTTAGGAAGCCCTTGTAGTGTTTGACAGCTTTTTTTTATTAGATACAATATGAAAAACAAGATTTGAATGTGTGAACATATGAGATTAAATGACACTTGACAAAAAATGCATGGTATCCATGTTAGCACTGCATTCCAGAAGGAATTAAAATTTTCTGCTTTACTAGATTCCTCACTGGTGTCAACTATTTATTTCTACTCCAAAAAACCTGTTCTATAGTATTAATAACACTAAATGGCATTGTCATTTCAGCACAGGTGCTTTAATTTCCGTGTATGGTAAAGAAATCACTAGTTGTACATATTACTTTGACTAGCCCTTAAAATGCTTTGGGATTTATATGGATAAAAGGCACTATATAATATAAAGTTTAATAATATCCTCACCAAGGAATATTAATTATTTGAAAAGTTACCTGAGCTTTTGTGGTCTAACTGTGAAACTGTACTTGTATTAAATACAGAAAGATAAAGTATTGCTTTCAGGAAATGATTGCACGTATTCTGATCCTTATATTTTCATAGCAAAAAATTTTCAATTTCAACTATGTCAAGTGTACTTAAGTATACACGAAGACCCCTTTCACTTGCACCATATTGTGTAGAAAGGAGACTAAAGATATATAAAGGTCTCACTCATCTACCAAATATAAAGGCAGGAGCCTCCTATCATCAACTTACATACCCTTTCATATAGCTCAGTTCTGTTGGAACTGGTGGAGTTTATATTCATTAGGCAGAGATATCCATCTAAACTGTAAAATGTAAAATCTAAGATGTAAAGTGTGAAATGACTGTAGCTGTCAGAACTTCTTCCTACAGATATCCCTTTGAATGTAGCATGAGATTGGAGAAACTCAATTTGATATCGGTCTTGTATGCTATCAGTGCTTCTCTCTTTTGACTTCAAAAAGTTCAAAGTGAAAAAGTCTTATGAGGAAAAAGAAACTCTCCTTTAAAGAAAATTTTGTACCTTTTGATTCTCAAAAAAATGCAAAATTTCAGAATCAGATTTTCTTCACTTATGCATTGGCCAGTCACTAATTCACTCATATAGGGAATTCACGTTCTTCTAAATATTTTGATTCAAGGAATAAGAGATTCCACTGGAATGGTATAAACTGCCAAGTGGAGATGGTTTGCAATAAGAGCTGAACAACTGCATTTATCACCTGTAAAATTTTTTTGTCCCAGCAGTCCTGAACTCTCTTATATATTTTCTCTGTCACAGTGTTTTGGCAGCCGTAATCACACATTATTCTTCCAGATAGCAGCTTCTGTTAGCCTAATGGGGATTTTCAAGCAGCTTTTCACACGTCTTTCTCCTATTTAAGAAAATTTCTCTTAGGTCCTCAATTATTAAGAACTCTATTTAGACCAGTAGCATACATTTATGGCTATTCTTAGTGAAAACAACATTTATAATAGCCATGGCAATAAATTAAATATTTGGGAAATACATAAATTCTTGCATAGGAAAGAAGTTCTGCAGTGTTTTGTCGACTTAAGATAGGTAAGAATTCAATTAAGATGGACAACTTGGGCTCCAGCAAATTTTTGGTTATTTCCTGACATTTTCCTTGCCAGAAACATCCAGCTCAGATGTTTCTTGCAGGATGACTGTGCTGTAGTTTCTCAGTTGAGTAGAAACCACCTTCTTGCAACCATTGTATGAATAGATGTAATAGTTAAAGTCACAAAGTTTCTATACAATTAATTTAATTTCAGCAAACAGGTATATTTTGGTCCTGGAAAAAAACAACTCTGTGTTGTATGGCTTGAAATATGCCTTATTCATTTTTTCCAAATGAAACACTTGCTTTAGCAAGTCATGATCTTAAATGTTATTGAGTTCCTCTTTTACCCTGCTACATGGGCAGCAACAGATGACCTGGCATTAATTCCTTTGGAGTGTTTTTGTGATATCACAAGGCATCCAAAGTCTGCTTATGTGGTTTATGATGTCACAGAATTCCTGGAAAAAAACTATTCCTTTGTAAGTAACTGCAGCTCATCAGTTGTTCTATATATAACTCTCACAATAGCAACCATCTGCTGAGAACCAGGCCACTCCCCTCTTTCTTTTTTTCCTTCATCACATCAAATTAGTGTGAGGATGATTTCATATACATATGGTTTGAATACTGCTAACAAAGCCAAAACGAACTCTGAAAACCACTAAAGGAACATTTTAGTAGGCTCTGAGACACTGTCCAGAAATTTTTGTTTGTTGGTTTTGAGCTTTCAAACTTTCTAAAAAGATGAATGGTGATTCTCAGAAGTTGCATATGTAAGATAGCAAATACCCAACCAAACAACTAAAAAAAAAAGGCTTGGTTTTGGACTGAAGATGCTGACAAGTCATCATTTCTGTTGTATGGCTTTCATCTACTTGTGTGGTAAAAGAGCAAAGTGTGGGAGATTATGACTGCAATTAACGTTTCACAATCTCATCCCATTTAACGGTTTAAATTTTTATTGCTTTATGCTTCCTGCAAGAGTTCTAACAGAGCTTCCTACATACTGGAACTGCAAAGCAGAGATAACATCATATTGTAAAAAGGTGTCTTATTAAAACATGATTCTACTCTGAAGAAGGACTTTAAAAAAATATCAATTTGGGATTCTAACCAATGACTCCCAAATCAGCTTCACTCATTTTTTAGATTTACATAAAAAA
Organism: Lophotriccus pileatus; assembly: GCA_035583135.1. Classification (NCBI taxonomy): domain Eukaryota; kingdom Metazoa; phylum Chordata; class Aves; order Passeriformes; family Tyrannidae; genus Lophotriccus; species Lophotriccus pileatus. Next base: position 29,717,338 of record JAWWES010000115.1, read on the forward strand.
AGGAAGCTGTGGAGAGAAAAGCAGGAGAATTTCTAATGGCCAGTCCAGCCAAATCTACTTGGAATACGCAAAATAAAGTTGTGGCTAGTGTATTGCAGTAGACAATAAGGACTTAATAGACAAAATATTGCCTTGTTTTGGAATTCAGAGTCCTTAAATTATTTTCTTTTATACTTAAATTTTTTTTGCCTCTATTGGCATTAAACAGATGTTTAAAAAAAATTTTGAAAAAAAAAGCACATTTTGAAATACATGAGGTTTTACTGCATAGTGAAACTCAAGTTTGCTTAAGAATACATATTCAGAAGTATGGTAACCTCTTCTGCTTTTTTCATAGCAACCTTTACTTTGTGCTTCCACAGCTGAATCTGTATGGATATTTGATCTGGCTTACACTTGTCTGCAGTTTAGTGTGATTGATACCATGTCTGTAGTGCAGAATCTCCTCAGTTCTGTTGAGGAGGATGTCCTTAAATATTAGTTCTGTTGCAGATTTTGAGCTGGAAAAAAATAAAATATCCAATCCTGCTTCACAGAGCTGCAAGTAATAAAATTATAGCTGTCCTAGTAAAATAAGTGAAGCTGGCTCTGATTATTCATGGAATCAGAATTGCTGAATAAAGTACATTTTCACAGCATATAACTTTTTCTTAGTATAACTGCGTTTTAAGTAAGTTTTGGAGTATTTTCTTCCTTGACACCTTTTCCTGAGCCTGTTTATTTTCATTCCAACACTACAACTCACTTCCTCTTCATTTGCTCTGAAGATAGCATAGCATGTAACTGCTCTCTGATGCTCTGATGCTCATTTCCCAGGTTTGGGAATTCCAAAATTCCTCATCTGTATAAACTAAAGTTCAAAATTCGTCTCCCTCTCCCTTTGAGCTTGCCTTTATTATATAAAGCAGCCCAAGAGAAAATCATGCTAAAGTTGTAATTTACGTACAGAATTTTCACTAGCAAGTATAAGTGTATGCTGCTCTTGCTCACTACCTACTTGTTCACACCCTGTATGCTGCCATTTTCAGGTGTTTTACTAGAACTGTTGTCCATAGCTGTGCTGTGGCTGAATTGAGAAACCAATCCAGGTTAAATATCTGTGGTTTGCAGAGTTTATTTTCCTTTGAACTGAATCAGTTCCCAAAAACAGCTCAGTTACTGGCACTATTAAGGCTGAAAAAATTGTGGGGAAATTGAAGCTGAGACAATTGAACCAAGCAGTATAGCTGTCCATATTATTCCTGTTACAGGATCATTCAGCTTGCACTCGTTCTATTAAGAGCTGTCCTTTCTGTGTTCATAAGACATCATCTTCAGCACCTGCAATGGGCAGGATATTTTAACATCTAAAATGTTTCATATCAAAGCAGACTATGTAAAAAAAAAAAGCAATATGTTGGTATTTCTATTCTGAATCACAGGGTATGCCTACATAAATAATTATTCCAGAATAACAGAAGAATAAAGTAGAGACAAGAGATTAATGTAGACAGTATAACCAGAATTTTTTTATCATCTTTTTCAGCAGATATAAATATAGATTTAGTTGCTAAGTAAATAATATTAATTTGCTAATTTATTTCAGTCCCGTATTTCTCTGCATTTAAGTCCTGAAAACAATTTTGTCATACTTGTTATAGTTCATAAATAAAAATACCATCTGTATGCTAACCTTTAATCTCCATATATAGTCTAAAGCTTTAGCTATTTATAAAATGAGGATAATAAGGAATTCTTTTAAAGTTTCTAGTAATATCTTCATACAACTAAATGAAAGGTGTTTTAGACGATTAAAGACATTTTATATGCATGTGTGATGGCATATGGTCGTTTGAAATCGAAATAACTGAGAGCAGTTTAAAATTTTATGTTCTGCATTTCAAATATATTGAGAAAACCTTTAAAGTGATGCTAAAACTGAGAATCTCTAAAAATTGACCAAGAACTTCCATGTGTCTAGTTAAGGAAGTATGGCAGTAGTTTATTCCAAATAAATGGATTTAAAGCCAGACCTTTTATGAAAACTCTGCCATGTCACATAAAATTCTGACACCAATTCTGCCAAGTTAATTTTTTTATAAACATAACAATACAAAAGTCTGAAGCCTTATAGAAAGTCCTAATCTTAGTTACACTGGTAGCAATCTATCAAAACCAAAAAAAAGGAAAGAATTGTGCACCAGTGAGGAAATTGATAACCTGGCAGAGATCAGGAGTTAGTAACTTTACCTCTGATCAAGGTGCCCTTTTCTGATATTCCTCAGCATAGACTACTTGCTTTGCTGATGTGCTCAATCACATAGTTACAGGGACCACAAGGATCATAAAGTCCAACTCTTAAGTGAATGGCCCATACAGGCAACGAACCCCCAAACTTGGTGTTATTGGCACCAGACTCTAACCAACTGAGCTAATCTCAGAGTATCTTGGACTAACCTTGGTTGCTTGTACCACAGTTTGTCCAGATAAAAGTTATCCAAGTATTTGGCCAGAATAGGAATGTCAGGTCCTTTTGGCTTCTTCTTGCATATTTATTACAGGTCCAATAGCTAAAAAACTGGACAGGGAATTTTGATTGCCAGATGATTGAGCTATAAAAAATTAAATTTATTTTCCCACTGAACATTGATTCTTCCTTTCTTTTCACTGTAGACACCAATGAATCAAGCCTCCAGCCGATCTCACTGCATTTTCACTATTCACATCTCCAGCAAGGAACCTGGATCTGCAACTATCCGACGCTCCAAGTTGCACTTAGTAGACCTTGCTGGATCAGAGCGTGTTGCAAAGACTGGAATTGGAGGTCATTTGCTGACAGAAGCCAAATATATCAACCTGTCATTACATTATTTGGAACAGGTATAATAGAGTAAAACATTTCTTCCTTTACTACATCCCTGCTTAGCAAATGCAATGTTTTGGAAAACTTGATTTATTAGGATATTTATTGCAATTTTCAAAAATTTAATTGATAACTCTTCCTTTAAATTAACATATTTTAATTTAAGAAAAGCTTAAAAATTAAGCTTAAAAGTTAAGCAGTAAGATTACAGTAGGTGTACAGGGTAGTATTTCCAAAATACTTTTCCTGTTTTATCTGCAATATTAAAGATATTTGCAAGATTGCATCCATATTTCTACTAAAAATGTTCTTTGTAATCTTCTTCCCCTTCCACATCCTGAGATCAGGATGTATCACTCAAGGATCAGTAAACTAAAGTGTTTTGGTTTTATTTGTTTGAAGCATTGTAATATGGTAAATTACTCTTCTATCATGTGTTGTTTTGTTCCTCTACCAATAAGAATCTTTGATCTCTTTAAGACAGGAGTTACCTTTGGTAATGTATTTATGGAGGAACTACCATAATTAGTTATTACTACTCATAGATGTAACTACAATGATAATAATGATAATAATAAATCTCCACAAATCTTTGTCATTCAGCTGTTGTTATTGGAAGAGAGTTAGCCTCTTGATTCAAGGTATGCTAAAATCGCTATCCTCCTTTCGCTGTTGCTTTTTAGCTTTCCTATTTGGAAAGGGCAAATACTGAGAAAATAGATTACTCCCAACTAATCTTACTAATTTGAGAAAAAATAAATTCTTAAGATAGCAGCAGTGAATGAAAATTTGGAGATGAAAAATTTTATTAACCATGATGAGTATTATTAATTGTATTTTTACAAAAATTAAATGGTTGTTAATTTATTATTTTAATTATGTTATTGTTAATTATTAATTGTAATTATTATTAAGGTTTTAAAATATATCCCCCTGATCTACTGTGATGTTTCGTTTGTTCAATGTTTAAAATGCTGTAAAACACCAAGTAAAGGTAAGAAACACTTGGCAATGAATGAAATCTCTTTTGTGAATGCTGTGCTATTAATTTGCAATCATTGAAGGTTTTCAAGTGTTGATTACCTCACACCTGTAAAAGAAATTAAGTTCTTCCTAAGGCTGAATACATAATATTGTTTTCACAGTACAGGAAACACTATTCTTGTTGCCAGAAATTAATTATTTGGGGGGATTCTGATGGATAATACAGTATTTCTTCCTAAGGCTTCTTTAAAAATTTTTATGTACAACCATATCAGGTTTGTGAGGCTTTAATTTAGTGGGAGAAGTAAGGGGATAGAGAGAAGAAAAAATGCTTAACTCTGAAATTTAAATTTGTCCTTTTTAATTTACACGTCAGTATATGTGTTATTTAGTAAATATATAGTTGAGGAAGTCCATAAAACCAAAAAATTTTGTGGGTGTCTATATGTGACAATTCTTTAAAATTGTGATTAGGAAATATAACTGTTTGTTTCACTTGCTGGGAAGAATATTTTTTGTTTCTGTGTTATGTGTTTTTCTGTTAACAAGAACAATGTATTTCATTTAACCTGCGATGAGAGATATTTCATCTGTCAAAGGAAGAAGCTTAAAGCACAGCAGGTGGCAGTCAGTCATTTACTATAAACCTGAATTTTTTTCAGACCCCCCGTTTGTTTAAATTTTACCTTGAAGAAAAAGTCCGTACTTCAGTTGTACTCAAGTGGAGTGATAATGATTAGTGATTCTAAAATGGACCGCTGCAGAATCATAGAAATTATACCCAGGATCCTTCTTATTTACTGTATGATTTTTATGTGTTTATAATGAAACATTGTATGAGCTTAAATGAGGTTGATTTTGATGATCTGTGTAGTGTGTTTTGAGGTACTCAGATCTGAAGTGCTGCAGAAACAAATTTTTTTTTTTATGCAACTCATAATTCCAATTTCAGAAGAAATACAGTTGGAAATAAGCATGTTGGGTTTTGTCTAGGATTGTGTATCATTAATAAAAATGTTTTCTGATGCTGAATAAAAGACCACTGAAGACTATAAAAAAATATCTGTTTTTTCAGTGAGAATTAAACCATTCAATTCATTTCACTGACTAATATTAAAGTATATAGATTCCTCCAAATCAGCTTTTTTACATTCTCAAATATTTAGTTGTCTACTGGTGGTTTAGTGTTAAGTTATGCCATTTTAAAACACTTTTCATAATGAAATAGTCGTGTAAAATGATTTTTATTGAGATGACAATGGGAACACAGCTCTATGTTACCACACTTCGTCTACTTGTTAAATATTCACAGTGTATTAAAAAAATCTTCACATAAATCAACAGTACTTTTTCTCTGGCTGGCCTCTATGTCTAGAGAAAAATGAAGGTAGTGTCATGCAGCTGATCTAAAATGGCAGCAGGAACTTAAAAGTCCCTACTACCACATCTGGGTAGCTTTTCTTTGTCTGAGAGATGTAGTAGCATTTTCTGGAATTACAACTGCATTTTAACTGCGTGTATGTAAATGTTTCCTTCTGATTCACAACATACAGTATCCTGGACCAAACTTAGAGTTGTAAATTGACAGTGATACTGCTTCATGATTTGACACTCTAATGGAATTATTTCCCAAAAATAATAGAGTACAATGTTCACAATGCTTTAATGAATATGCCTGTTAACTGTCATTTAACATGTGTTCCATTTAGGGAATGTTGAATGATTTTATTCATTAGTGAATGGTTACTACCCATACCTACCAAAGGTTTTTTTAATAAAGTTTGAAATTACTGCCAGTCATCAAATGCTCAATTTATTCACACCTTACATAAAAGAAAATTTTCTAATAAACATATACAGACACTAGAGTAACAGAAAAACCAGAAACTTTTACATAATTTAAATTGAAATACATGCATTTGTTTCTGATTAGAAAATCATGATTTTGGGCTGAATTATTTCCAGCAAGACCTGTAGTATATATTGCAAACAAGCATATGTTGTCCAAAAAGTAAGAATGCTTGTAATTAACTACAAGTCATGGGCAACAGAGTTTGTTTGGTTTTTTGTTGTTTTTTTTTTTTTTTTGCTGTAAGGACTGGAGCTTAAGCTGGTAAACTCTACCAGAAATGGGAGATAGGATGGCAGACATAAAAAAAGACCTCTGGAACAGGCATATGGCTTCAGAGCATCTGATACATTAAAGAGCAAGATACAGATGTACCTGATAGATCTGTACCTGCAAGCATCTCTTGAGGATGCTCTGAGAACATGTTCTGGCTGCCTGTTGGCATGAGGTACTGGTGCAAATCTATTTCTTGCATAAAGGATGTGGACAGGAACAGGGACCCTTGGGCACACTTCATATTATGTCAGAACCACTTGTGAGTCTCAGGCCTTCCTTTATGCTTAACAGTATTTCCATACATTTCAGTCAAATCATTTGTGAGTGATTGTACATGCTCTACGCTATAACATGTCATGTGGGATGCAAGTAATTATAGTTCTGACAGCTTCCACATTAAAAAATTAACTAGACTTTAAAGAGATTTGTTTGACCTACTCAAAATGAAACTTTCTGCCTTAAATTTTGTTGATTTCAATCAGCATATTGCATATTACAGCCCTGGTTTAGTAATATTATTAAGCTCAGATCTACCAACAACAAAAACAACCAAACAAAACAACCAAAACCAACAACAACCAACTCTTTTGTATATTAAAAGGACAATAATGCCTTCTTAAATGAGACAATGTTCTGATATTTGGTGGCTGTTAAAGCACCCAGGTTCAGAGTCTGTACACGTGATTTCTCTCACTTTATGCAAGAGAATTATTTCCCTCTCCTTCAGATTCTCCTCTTTCTATTCTAGATTCCTTGATTGGATTGTAAAGATTGATTTAGTGATTTAGGTGAGGTTTTACTAAAGGGACTTAAGGCCAAAATCTTCTGTGTTATGACAGTACAGTGGCTTTTGCATCATAAGAGTTGGTCATAAAGCTTTCCAGTGTTGGTGTGGGAGGGTTCAGATTCCACCTGGACTACAGACTTCCTGCATGAGCTTCAGAAAAAAATTAACTTCTCTGTAACAAAGTTCCCATTTGTAATGGAAATAACATATCTTCCCTCTGGCTCTTTTCCCATCTTGTCTATTCAGATTATGGTCTCTGTGTGGCAGAGGCTGAGAATGTGCTTAATGATGTATGCACTAGACTGCTATATGGTTTCTATGCAATATTATAAACCAATGAAGTTTTAACATGTTTCTATATAACAAGTTGTAATATATGAGATTTGAAAACCTTGATCCAGGAATGGCTTTCCAGATTTCTTTACAAGATAGTAATTTTCATATTATGCATTCATGTCTCTCAGGGCTGCCAGTGTAAGATTTATAGTTTTAACTTTCTGAAGACTGTTAAGAGAAACTAGTACCACAAAAAAGTTTATACTAAATTTTCTAAAATAATGCTTTTTGTAAATGCAGCATAAATTAAACATATACTGGAATGTAATATTTATTAAAGGCAAACCAACTCCTAATCATTTAGAGAGCTTGCACAACTCATATAGCTGCAGTTTTTCAATACAGTCCTTGGCCAGATAACAGTATGAATCTTTTATATCACAGGTGATCATGGGGTAATCTAGCCTTTTATTTAATAATAATTAGGTCCCGTAATGTAAACAGCTGAGAAGGGAAACTGAGAATAGGAGGTGTACAATTTCCTTTTTGGCCAAGGCATATATATTCTAAACTGAATAATTCCTTTCCAGCAGTACATTGTAATCATGCACCCTTTTATTTGTGCTTTGCTTTCCAAAACATTTTCTCAGAAATGAAGGTATCAACCCATCTAAGAAGCACATGCTTTAAGAATGTATAATTTTTAAGCATGCTTTAGCGAATATTGAGGAAGTTTTTACTTGAATACTATCCGCATGTTATTGTTAAGATAAAAAAGTATGAGGAAGATTTTCAATAAGTTCCTGTGTTTTAGGAAAATCTGTGGGTTTGAATTTATCGTATTCAGTTTCCGTGTTGCTGAGAGACTGTAAGGCTAGGGTATGATAAAATTTAATTTATTTGGTCTTTCAGGTCCAGCTCCTACAAAGACATATAAACACACTGAAATTTAAGTTGAAATTAAAACCAGTGGTTTTGCAGCTAAGGTGCATAAGTGTAGTTTTATTGTATCAGAAGTTCCTGAACGTATTGGTTTTGTTCTTTTATGTGTCATTTATTAATAGGTATATAAATTTCCAAGTCTTTTCTATTTTTGCTATTGTTTTAGGTAATAATTGCCCTTGCAGAGAAAAACCGGTCCCACATTCCTTACCGAAACTCTATGATGACCTCAGTGCTAAGAGACAGCCTGGGAGGAAACTGCATGACTGCCATGATAGCAACACTCTCTATAGACAAAAGAAACATAGATGTATGTTATTTCTATCTATTTTGAACAAAAATATTTCCACTTTTTTAAAGATCCTGCTCTTTTGAATTTTATTGTTTACAATTCAAATGTGTGTGCTTAAATTCTTATCCTTTTAAAAAAAAATTAACTTTGTTTCCAGGAGATAATTTGATCTGTGAAAATTGCTCTAGGATATAGACATATCCTTTAGGAAATGTCTATTTCTCTAAGTAATCGCAAGTCAAGGAGCAGTTGCAAATCATTTGATTTGCACCTAATAATGAGCTGTTCTTGTTTTTTAAATTTACTGATTTCCTGATGAATAAATTTTTGAGTTATGAAAATGCATTTCCACTGAAAGCTTTGACAGAACTTCTGCTAGACTTCTTTGGAGTCAAGACTTCATTGAGTATGGTAGACAGCTGGAGAGTTCACTAGGTGGGAGAGGGAATTGGATGGGGTAGTTTGGGACTTAGGGAACTTTTTTATGTACTTTTATGTCCCTTCACTAATTTCCTGCCCTGGAATTATGTTTAGTGATGTTTTCTTCTTTGTTTACAAAAAGGGCTGTATTTTTTATCAAAGGGTGAATGGGGCTACATCTGACTGGAGACTGGTCTCCAGCAATGTTCCTCCGGGTTCAGTTCTAGGGCCAGTTCTGTTCCAGTATATTCACCACTGATCTGAATGCAGGATTTGAATAGTCCATTACCAAGTTTGCTGATGATACCAAACTGGGAGCTATGTTCACTCTCTTGAGGGATAGGAGGCCATGCAGAGGGATCTAGATAGGTTGTAGCATCAGGCTATGATTAATGGGATGAAATTTAACAAGTCAAAATGATGGATTCTGCACCTACAGTGGAGTAATGCCCAGCATAAACATAAACTGGGAGAGAAGTGGCTGGAAAGCAGCCATGCAGAAAGGGTTCTGGGTGTGCTGGTCAGCAGCAGGCTCAGTGTGAGTCAGCAGTGAGCCCTGGCAGCCAAGAGGGCACCACATCGCAAAGCACATCAGAGACAGCACAACCAGCAGGTCCAAAGAGGTGATTATCCTGCTATATGCAGTGTTGATGTCTGCATACACCTTAAGCTCTGTGTGCAGTTCTGAAGCCCATGATTTAAGAAGGATGTGAAGGTCCTTGAATGCATCCAGAGAAGGGCAACAAAGCGGGTGGAAAGCTGTAAGAAAGGTCCTGTGCGGAATGGCTGAGGAGTTTGGGCTTGTCTAATTTGAAGCAAAGGAGGCTTCTTTGATCTCTACAACTCCCTGAGGACAGAGGGTGAAGAGGGAGGTGCTGAGCTCTTGGCCCTGGTATCCAGTGATAGAATGAATGGGAATGGTTCAAAGCTGCACCAGGGGAGATTCAGGCTGGATTAGGAAGCATTTCTTTATTAAGAGGATGGTGAAACACAGGCTGGAGAGGTGGTTGACATCCCAAGCCTGTCAGTATTTAAGAGGTGTTTGCACAATGCCCTTAACAACATGCTTTAACTTGGTCAGTCAGTCATACTGGATGATTGCTGTAGGTCACTTTCAGCTGAAATGGTCTAGTCTATTTCATTCTAAAATATGTAGTGACATGAATACATAGACCCCCACTCAAAGCCATTTATAATATATTTATTTCCTGATTTTATTAAAATCAAAGCACTCTAATGTGAATAAACAAATAAAAAAAAGCTATTTAGCCTAAGACTGTTTTCTGGAATACAGTGGAAAGCATTATTCTAAAACCATACTTCATCTAGTTGTAGACTTCTTTTTCTTTAGAAAATGGACTTTGCTGTTAAATGAAAACAGAACATTCAGACTTGCAAACATGTAATTATGCAAGCATATTGTCTTGTTACAAATGCAGCTGGGTAAATTTGTTAATTTTATTTTAGGCTCTGTGAGATTAGCACCCTTTTGTATATCACTTCATCAGGTATATGTATTCATGTTGCGTTCCAAATTTCTGTTTTGGGAATATTTAGCCCAAGCAATTATGCAGAGTAAGCTACTGACAATTTTCATGTTCTTTCTTTAACATATACAATCCAAACAACAGATCTTACTGTTCAGTCCTCCCAAAAATAAAATAAAAAAACAAAACCTCTTCCTTGCTCCCCACAATCTGATATGTCCAAATAATATAGATAGACGATAAGTTAATATTTTCTGAATAATATAAGCAGATGATAAGTCAGTTACTATCAATTAAAGATAAGTCATTAGAAAATGTCAGAATTAGGGTAGCTGCATGAGTAATTATGTTTGGTTTGCGCGTTTGTTTATTTTTTTCCATGGGATATACGTTTCATTCACAAATGAAACACAAGACAGCTACCACCCGGTGGGATTGAAGTTGTATAATAAAAGCCGCTTTCTTAAGGATTTAGTGTTGTTTCTTGCAATGAAAGCAACAAAGCAGAGAACTCAAAGTAAGAAAGGGCCCTCATATGAAGAGGAAAATGGAATATTATCTTAGAGAACTAGATTATATCCCTACTTCTACCAATGAGTGTATGTGGAATTTCTCAGGCCACTACATCACATTTTTTTGTGTTAGTTTTGTGGAGTACTTGAATGAAGATTTTGATTCTGAATTATAGATATATTATTTATTATAGCTGTAGCTGAAGCTGAATGGAAGCTGTTTTGAATAGAAGATTATATATTGATAGCAACTGCATATACTTTTTTTGGTATTTTTGACTTCAGTTTCCTTTCTGTTAAGTGCAGTCGTTCCACACACTTGTAGCAAAGCAACAACTAGAGGTTACAGCCCTCAGGTGCTGTGATGATAAGGATGGTAGAAAAATGATTAGGAAATTAGATGTCAGGCTTGATTACTGTTTTCATGGCACAGAATAAATAAATTGTAAGCTTACATATTGAACATCGAGAACTGAATTGATTAGCTACTCATTAATTTAATGTATGCTTCACATTAAACAGGGCAAAGATATCTGGTGGAAATGTATGTGTACTGTACATACAACTGTACTCAATATATGCACAGAACTTAATTAAAATCACATTAGCTGGTCATCAGTGCACAGGAACAGTACAGCAGAGGCAAACATAGAGTCCAGCTAATACTGTGTACAACTCTCTTAATTGTAAGGCCTTCCTTTCCTTTAATTCTCTGTGTATGTTATGTTTAGGCAAGAAACACTAGTATTTTTCTTCATGTAACCCTAATTCAGATACCACCCCTTCAAGCACTGAAAGAGACAGAAGTCCTGCAGAAAAAGAGCTATATGAACATATTTCAATTGGTATTTTCATATGTTGAGGACTGAAAACTGCAGAATTACTTTGATTCTGAAAATCAATTCTATTACAATAGTAAAGTACATGTAAATTCCCTTTTAAATGCAGTATAGCACATTCTCAGAACATTTTATCATACAGTTCTCTAGCAGGGTATGACATTCAAGTAAAAGATGGTTTCAAAGGAGGAACAATACGTATAAGGATCTTTAATTTCATTCTGTGCCCTTAATGGGAGTACACACTGGTTGTTACAGAGTTTCCTCCACAAACTCAGTCTTGTATCTTTTTTTTTTTTTCTGCCTTCCTTTCTCCTGCACCCCATCTTAGGTCATCAGACATTTTTTATCTGGTATCTCAGTTCTCCTGTATGCCTTCTAGTGCCAAGTCTCCCAGCTTCTTTCTCATTTTTCCTGGACCTCCACTCTTCCCTTTATCTCTTTTCCCATTGTCTTTTACATAAAATGATCTAGTCCCATTTTCAACCAAAAAAAAAAATTAGTTTTAGATAATTTTCTCTTTTTCTTGTCATTCAAACCTTATTACCTTCTGAGTAGCATGGCTTTCTTATCCTATAGTGCCAGTCAGGGACTTACCTGAAAGACAGTTGGTCAGGAGATTAACTGGATCAATAAAATATGTATTATGATTTTAAAATTTTGTATGTCACTGTCATTTATATGCTAACCTGATTTCCTTTGAATATTGTTATTTTGGAATATGAAATGATAGAATATTTCTGTAAAATGCTCAAAAAATAGAAACATAGTTTAATGATTTCATTAGCAGTCTGGTCTACTTACCTGGTGCAAAGCTAACTGAAATTCTTCTCTTTTCTCTCTCTTTTATTTTTCTTTTCCTTGCAGGAATCTATATCAACCTGCAGATTTGCACAGAGAGTTGCTCTTATTAAGAATGAAGCAGTTCTTAATGAAGAAATTGACCCCAGATTGGTGAGAGTTCTCTGAGGGCAGAGAGAAGGAGATTGCTTGGTTTACATTTTAATAATCAATAGCAGTCAAACTGATGTTGAGAATTTTATAGTGAATCATCCCAATAAATTGTTTTTAGATGCAAGTTCGAACTGTTTGCTATAAAATAACTACCATTCTATTTTTTTTCTTTGGGACATAACTATAATAAGTCGATATTTATAAAACCTCTAAAGGCTTTACCAGCTCTTAAAGAATCTGAGGAGTAATGGTCACTTTCATTATCGGTTTTGTGTTGTTTTTTTTTCAGAGTGTTAACTTCTAAATGATAAATGCACATAATTGGATGGCTCTAAAACACTTTAAAAATATACTAAGATTACTACTCACTTGCTGAAAGCGCACTGCTGCAGTGAAACAGTTTGTGTATTATAAAGCTAAGAAACATACAGATACAGTTCTTCCTTGAAACTGGTTCAAGGAACATTTTAGCTAGGAAGAGAGAATTCTGAGAAGTTCCCATTAGGAAACAAAATTAAGACAAGTGAAGCAGATAGAAATTGGATTTCTAGAATCTGCAGAATGTAAGAAGCATCTGTTGTCTAAAACTTGGGGAGTAGATGATTAATGATTTCATTAACTTGATGGTAATTAGCATATTTCAGTTACTGATAATGATTGTGCTTTTTTGTTGTTGTTGTTGTTATCTCTTGTCCTTGAAAATCAATGGAAATAGAAGATTCTTGTCAGGTTTTCTGCTGTTTTTCTTTATTATTATTATTATTTATTTATTAATTTATCTCTCCAAACAATTTCTAATAGTAACAGCATCACAATTTAAGAAGGAAGAAAAGCCAAAAAATAAACCCAGTAGGCATTGAACAACTTCTTTATTTCTGTCTGTCTGTCCTCTTTTCTCTTTCCTATGTAGGCTTTATAGTAGCAAATCATGCGAAACATTTCTTCCATGGCCACAGAAGCCTTTGATTGAGGTGGAACACATGCAGGCTCCTGAGCATTTACTATATCCTGTGGAGCTATACTCCACAAGTTTGGTATGTCTTGCTCTGCAGGATCATTTAGCAAGTAAAAGCAAAGTGGACTCGTGAGAGTTAGAAAACCATCCCCCCTTGTGGAAAAGGCAGGGGTGCACAGGTACCTTGATTTTATATGGCTCTGTGCTCACTGTGGAATTTGTTGCCCGTCTTAACTACCTTAAGTACGTTCCCAGCATGCAACCTGATTATTCAGTAAATGGCTCAACTTAGGATTTTTTTTTTTTTTCATAAAAATCCAACACGATTTATTGGCAATTTTTATCATCTGTGAGTTGAATACATGCTTTATAAAGGGAGTTCATAATACTTCGTGACAGATCTGAGTTAAGTCTGACTGTTGTGTAAACTCTATTCTACATAATGGAGATTTCCTGACTTTTTATCTAACTAGAGAAGAATTTGTACCCGTTGTACTTTTAAGCTACTCATCTTTGAACCTCTCTCACTCATGGCCAAAGATTTAAACTGAAAATAAAAGTCTTGAGCCTGAATTAAACCTCCTCTCCTCTGGCAGTCATGTAGAATAGAAATTGAATTGTTCTGCTTCTGTAGATTTTTACTTGTCTTAATAATACTTGAAAATCAATCTTTTATCCATGTCCTGAAACTGGTATTTCTGTTATTGTCCGATTGAAATTAGTCTTGCTAACAAATTTGAACATGGAGCAGAGATGGTGCTTTCATTCAGCTGACTACCATTTTATACTCCAGCCCCAAGTTCTATTTGCTTGACTCAGTAAGTGGCACAGACTACATCAGTGTGTGGCACCACAGAGGGGCAATATGGAATTAGGTTAAAACATTTTGCCTGCAATATTCTCTAAGTGTTCTTGCAGCTTCTCTAATTAACAGTTCATCACTTTAAAGGATTCTTAAATAAAATAAGTTAGCCTTTTATACTTTTATTGTAAAAAATATGTTAAGAGTAGGTCTAGGGTTAAAAGAAATAATCAAATGCATATTTAGAATATTTTCATTTGTAAAATATGGTTTCATACAGACATTTTTTTCCCAAAGTAGTGTTCCAACAATGAACCATTAGAATTTAAGAATCGAGTTCAGTTCTCCAAGCAATTTTCTCACTATTCATTAATGCAATTTAATTTTGTTGCCTTATAATATTAGTTTGTTGTTAGCAACTGATGCATCCTATGAGTATAGTATGGTATAATTCTAACAGAAGTGTTTTGGAACTTCTGTTTCTAAAGGGAAAGTAAAAAAAAAAATCACTTCTGGTGTGTAGTTGCCCTTTCTCTAACAAAGATGTCAGTTCTTAAATGTCCTTTCATTATTAATAGGCAAAACTAACAAGACAGAAAAGCTCTTTTTATTCCTATGTCAAATTATATTTCTCTTTTGCAAAAAATCTTTTGAACTCTTTCTGTACAGCCATGTCTTCTAGCACAAGAATATACTGAGTTTGGAAGACTTTTCTTTGTTTTATAAGTGGAAAAAAGAAAAAAAAAGGTGCTTGATGTATTTAAGGCATTTTAACAGTTTTTTAAAAAAGAGACCTTGTTTAAAAAAAGATAAAACCAAAGTATAACATTTACCTAAACTCAGCCTTCTAATGCAAAAATCATAAACTGGCTATTACTTGTAGATGATGTTTGGTTTATGCCTTGCTGTTTACAGATGATTGTCCAGCTGAAAAAGGAGATCCAGGATTTGAAGGATGAGTTGGAGCTGGTGACTGGCAAGCAAAGAACATCAGAGCTTTCACAAGAAGAGCTACTTCAGTAATGGCTTTTTTCTTTTATTGTTGTACTTCTCATCCATTTACTTTTTGTTTACTGGCATAAATATTTAAAATCATCTCAGAGTTTTAAACTTCCCTGAGTGAATAATGAAGTGAAGTTAGGTGCCAGTTTAGAATGGCTGTTTTCCTTGAAAAGCTCTGTGAGGCTGCTGGCTGTGTTTTTGCAGCCTCAGCTTTGAGGAAGTGAAGTGAAGTAAACGCAAAGGATGGGAATGCCTGTCAAGTGCCAGGCAAAAAGAAGTGTTGTATAATAGTGCAGAATGAAAAACAGTCTCTTCCAAAGCTGGATATGCGATCTGAATAGTGTTCAAAGAATATTCTTGTGCTATAAAGTATCCTGCTGCAATGTTAGTTTGACATAAACCAAAAGAAATCTCACATTTGTGATCCACAATTAATCAATGTCTTAAAAGCCAAATATTCATTTTTCTTTTTACTGAGCAAGCTATTGAAAATACAGTATTAATTCATGTAAGTATTGTAACACGCTGCAGCTTTTTGTAACAGATCAGTAGAGATCTTACTATATATAATGTAGAAATATTTACTTAGGTCTAAATGTTCAAAATAACTTAATTCAGTTTCCAGTTTTGAAAAATTTGTTTTGTAGGATGGACCCACTTAATCTCTGTACCTCATCTCTATAAAGAAAGTAGTAACTGCCTAATTTTGTTTGGTAATACATTAATGGTAACCAAAATGAAGCTGTGAGAATTTTTAGTCTTACTTTAATTTCTCTTGGGACTGGTTCAAAAGACAACTGTCAGTATTAACATTTTCCTGAAATACAGAAGATTCTGGAGACATGAGGACAAGCTAACTTGAACCTTGAGTTTCTCATATAGATTATTGTCATTATTAATTACCCAGGTTCGATTCCCGGTCAGGGAGCTCCCCGGGCAGATGGAGCTCGTTAGCCCTTAAGGCAATCCATCTAAGAG
>JAWWES010000115.1:29735080-29782862 GCA_035583135.1 Lophotriccus pileatus
AGTAACCTCATCAGTCATCAGTACCATATAATGGCATTGTTCAAGGATCATTATTTTTTATATGATTTAAAGTGAAACAAAAAAATGTGATATACAGGGGTTTTTCAAGCAGAGAGCCAAAGATAGTGTTAGAGAATAACCATCATATACATGAGTCAGACTGGCTTATTGGTACTGTATGCGGTAGTTGAATGGAACATCACAAGCTAAGTCAATCTTTTTAAAAACAGTTCAAGTGGAGGAAAATATCAAATGTCAGGGTTTATGAGTTTTGCATTTGTATGTCTTACAGAGTGCTCGCATAAACAACTGATGTGGACTAAACAGCCAAATGAAAGTATAATCAAATGAGAGTTAAAAAAGCCACTACTTCAATGAAAACATCTTCTATGGTTTTTTGAACATGTATACTTTTTGAGCTTGCTTTCATATGTCAGTAACATTTGCGACCACACTGATTTTCCGTTTCTGAACTTGAGGTCCATAAATGTTCTGAGCATTTATGACAATCAGCGGATAGCATCTAAGTGCTCTGTCTTCAGTTAGAGTCTATCAATACATAACATGACAAATGTTTATGGCAATTCTGCTTATTGAAACTAGCCATCTGAGTTTTTTGGAGCTACTCATTATCTGGAGAGTTCACATTAAAGAATAAATATAAAAGTGAGTAGTACAAACAGAAATACTGACCTGGATGAAGGCTTATAAAATCATGATTGATTATTGCTAGAAAATGTCTGTTTTGTGATTTGCATCTAGGTTTGCATCTATAATGAAACCTGACTAATATTATTTATCAGCAGACATATAGATCAGTTTGTTATGACAGGAGAGGAGGAAAAGAAACATAGTGTAGGTGATCAAGCAACGTAGTGTTGTGCTTTATTTCAAGTTACCACTCAAGAATGGTTCTTAGGGGACCAGTATTGTAGGGGATTTTTTATTATTAATATTGTTGCTTTCTTAATATGATAGGAATTTCTAATTAAGGTCATTATGGATTTCAAATAGTTCTTAGACATTTTTGCTTAGTTGGGATATCTTCTGTTTAAACTTAAATAAACTGTACCTCAACATGTATATGTGTATATACATATATATCTATAAATAATCCAAGTTTATATAGATCTTTTCAAAATTCCTAGACTTTAATGAAAGTCTTACTGTAGTTAATTTTATTGCAAATAATTTACTAATAAGGAGAAGTGTTACAAAGTATAGTCATATAAAAAATTGATGTGTTTTAATTCTTCTTCTTCTGATTTGTCATACATATTTTAAGAGAAGTCAGAGCAAAATTAATCTGCTGAAAGTATTCTGTGTCAGTTTTTTTAATTTATTCTTTGATTCTGAACACAGTTAGTCAAAGGTACAAAACATGTCAGTGAAAACCTCCAGACACTAAGTACATATTTATTTTGTTGTCCTGCCCAAGTCTTTATTTACGGCACTTTTCAGGAGAAGACAGATACCAAAATGAAACTGAGTCCAGTGGTACATGTGTAGATCCAATATAATTTTTTTAGTGTAACAAAATGCTTAGGTTTTTTGCTCTCCACATATGTTGCAGGAGTTAAATGTTGGTGATTTCCCAGGAAATAAGTATTAATAATATGTTAAAATTTTATTTTGTATGTTTTTTGACTTACTAAGTTAAGAAATACCCAACATCTCTTGCAATAATGAGCTTCATTCCACTTGTTTTTGATCAGGGCTTTCTAGGTGAAATCAGTGGGCTACTCAGTGCAGTTGAATTTACTAAGTGTTTGACGTTGGTACATGAATAAGCTGAGGTTCCTTCGTTGGTTTGTTTCCACACTTCAATCAAGTATGTGTCTTCAGGGATTTTATTTTTTTTTATTATTCATTAAATGGAAGGAAAAAATGTGTCAAATAGGCTTTCCTAAGAATCACTGTTGTATTGTCATTCACTGTTTAAAACAAAATGGAAAACAAATGCTCCTGACTTTTCTTGTGAATGGTAAATTATAATACAACACAACTTAGTCATGTGACTAAAGCTCCAGCTGTCTGTAATTCTTATTTCAGAATTCTGTGTTAAATGGTAAGCATTTGCGTTAGTATGTCATATTCTTAATTTTATTATTTTATTCTTATAAATTTTAAACATAAATGAATTCTGCTGCTCTCATTTTGTTTATTTAAAAAACAAAGCATAAAAAATTCAGCTAGACTACATAAGTGGTTCAGAATGTAGTCATAAAATGCTTCCAAAATCTGAATTGCTTGCTTTGGATCTTACCATCTACTTCCTTAGCTGTAAAGGGCTGATCTAAATATTTCTTTGAGCTGGAGAATTAGTTTCTTGTTTAGGAGAAAAAAATAAAAAAGGGATCTTTGGACTATTTTTAAAAAATAGAAAATAATACAACACATGCTTCTGCATTATGCTTTAGAATAGAATTAAATTACCTTCAAATGATGGGTTTTTTCTTATAAAATGCATGCCAAAAGTAAAAGGGAGAGTCCCTTTTTTTTTTTCATTTGGGATTTTTGTTTTTTTTAATCATATAAATGAGCTCACTTGCAATTTACAATCTGTGCCCAGAAAGTCAGGATTTCAAATCAAGGTCCTGTGTTCCAGAGCACCCACGCTTCCAGAGCCTTTGCCAGTTGGAATTCTCTAAGAACAGGACCGGAAGTACTGGCTTAGCACTTTAATTTATTAATAACTTTACCTTATTTCTTTCAGATACATATGGTATTACAGGCGCTTCTATTTTTTACTTCAACAGTCATATATTGTTCATCGTACTTAAATCCTGGATATCTCATTACTTCTTTCTGTCTTTCATTTCTCTGTTTCAACATTGTGACATCTGTATGCTATCATGGTATTAACAATATTGCACTGTTGTACAATATAAAGCTTTAGGAGTTACTCATACTTAAGCTGTTGAACAAATGGCTTCCTTTACGAAGCAGAGCAAATGTTCTTATTTGCTGATGTCAGTGTTGAATTTCAGTTGCAAGGTGGAAGAAATAAAGGCATATCACCTTGCCTTTTGTCAACACGGCTCTGCAGACTGTTGATTTGTGCAGAAGTTAGCAGACTGACAGACATGAGCTGTGTAGGCAATATTCAAGAGAAAAGAAGCTATTGTAGCAATAAAGTAGTCTTAAAATGTCTCACATTAACTGCTAGCTCAGATGCCTAATTTAGAATGCTTTTAAATCTCTGTATTTCTCTAGAGCTCATTTTTTGTCTTACATGTTATGAAATCTTTAGTGACAGCACAGAAAGTTCAGATTCCTGATGCAGGTGTCTAAGCTAGATGCTTAAAGTAAGTGTAAACACTTTTCTGTGATCCTGCATTTTGTTCCAAGGCCACTGAAAGTATGAAAAAAAATCTTACTTAAACTGATCACCTTTTACATTCAAACTATTAAGAGATAATAAACTGTAGAATTCTTTTCAAAGGTTAGTGAGTTTGTTTCAGTAGGGGGGTGGGAGGAAGATGGACAGTAGTGCTCAAAATTATACCAGTCATCTAATGTCGTGTGGTTCCGAGAATCATAATTAAATATAGTATAACTCATATTAGTGATATGTATTGGAAAACATAACATAGCTTTAGTTGATTATTTAGATGCTTGAAAAAATCTTGGAGGCAATTCTCAAATACGTGTGGTCAAAAGTGATCATAGAAGCTTTTTGAATCTCACTGAAATTCACTGAACATTTGGTCAGCTGAGTTCTTCTGAAAATGCTACTAAGTACCTGTTTGTATCTTATGGCACTATAAATATGCTTTGAAAATCTTCTTCTTTTGAGTCTCTACATCTAATTAATAACCTGTAAGTGATACTTTACTGAATCTTTTCAAAACTACTTTTCCCATGTATACTGTAGGAATATCTTGGTGTTCATCCATATGAGTAGTTTTGGCATCTCTGAATAGTTGTTATGCTTGTCTTATGTCCTTTCATTTTATTTCAAGTTCTTTCTACCTTAGAGATATTTTTATTTTTTAAATTTTGATAAACCGAAGGTTAATTTTCTCTTGCTACTTTTACCTATACTCCAGCAGTTAGAATAAGACTACTGTTGTGGCCACAAATATTAGCTGGCAGTGAGTAGCATTTCTTTATGTACATGCTTTTGGCTTGTTTTTATAAAATGCTGCTGAAGAAGGAAATTGTCTCCTCAGCAAGCTACTTGACATGTTTCTTCTCTGCAAAAAAATTGCATGTTTAGAATTACTGTAGGCACTTTTTTCCTGTATGAGCTAATCTTCGTCTTTTTATCATCCATTCAAAATCACCCGTTTTTACTGATACAAAGATCATCATTGAAATTAATGGTTTTCAACTGTGTAGAAACTCATCTTACATCTGTTTGTCACATGGCAGCCATCTAATTCAGAAGAATCTCCTGTAATAGGAAATTGTTAGAGCACTGTATAGATATTTTAAAAAGCATAAAATCTTCCAGACTGTAGAAATAGAAGATACTCAGGGACTTACTACTCTTGCTTCCCTGATCTAAGACTGCACCAAATCAATGCAGCCTATACCAGGGCTTATGTAACTGGTTCCACAATTTAGTTAACATAAGTATTATTATTTCATCCAGAAGTTAACACACTTTTGTTAAATTAGAGGTTAAGCAGTTATCTCTGGATAAAGCATACAGCATTATCCTCTGTATGTGTCTATGTGCACTACCTGTCAGTAATGTGTTACAGCTCTTCCCAGGGCCAGCTCAGATGTATTCTGTGTACTTTTATCTTCTGTCACTCCATTGACAACAATGCCTGGAAAAACATTCCTTTTTTCTCTCCTGTCTTCCATAGCATTATTCATAAAATCCACTATTTAGAAACTCCATGGTCTTCCCATACTGATGCACACTTGAAACTAACTTAGCTTCAAGGTAGCTGTTCTTAAATATAATAGTAATTCTGCCCCAACTATCATGCATTTTTTTAGATCAATAGAGTCATGAAATTTGTAGATATGTGGATTTACTTTTTTTAAAGAATATAGAAATAATTATTAAACTTAAATATAATTTTCAGAACTAATATATGAAGGAAAAATTGATATCAAGTATGTTACCAGTGGAAACTATTACAAAATCAAGCTAAACAAACTTCTTTAATTAAAGCAACCTCTCTGATTACCACAAATGTTTTGGTAGCTGCCTTGTTAGCAGCCTATTTTTCATAAACTTGGATTCCATTTTGCTTGTCACAGACTTCACAGCTGACACATAAAATTAATTGTTCTTTAAGGTAACTTAGTTTCAATACATAATATACAGTGGATCAGGGGTTAAAAGGCAAGCTCTCCCAGAAATTAATCATGGCACATAAAGCAAGGTCAAAACAAGTCCTTCCAAATCTGTGATTTGAGACCATGCATCCTGCAAGCTATTGAGAGCTCCAGACTTTAAAAAACATACTCTCAGTTGGCTGGGAGTGCTTTTCTGATACATTTCAGCTGTGTAATTTGCATCGTGGTTCATCCAAATATATGACTGATTCAGAAGCGGATTGTTTTTAAAAATATGGAAGTCTGTTATTTAATGAATGGGTAAAAGTGAAATAGCTTAGTGCTCATTTAATCATTTTGCTGTTGTGCTATCAGAAAAATTGGGTGGAATTTGAAATAATGTGGATAGAAAGCTTCTGTGATTTATGCATGGTCTAAATGGGAAGCAGTCTACATTAAAGAAGAATTTCTGAAGGGTGGAAAGCAACAGAAGAGAAATAAAGTTGATAATGTAAAAGTTGTCTCCAAGCTGCAGTACAGTGTGTGTTTACATTATTTGCAAAAAAAAAAAAAAGATATAAAGAAGGAAATGCTAGAGCAAGAATTTGGGACTGATTCACAGTCAATAACAAGAGAGTGCTGTTAGTTTAACACGTTTCTATCCCAACTGTTTATGACTGTTCTACTGCGAGTTTTCTTCCAATCATCAACATAAGAACTTGTGCTTGACACAGCTTGTGGTTTCAAATTCTGGTTTCATAATTCAAACTTGCCTGGATCAGCACTGCAATACCTTTATTTTTGTACTATGTTAATATGTAAAAGGCCACTATCAGAATTAATTTTAAATTAATCTCTTAACTCACATTATACTGTGCCCTTCACATTGATTTAGAAAGCTTTTGTGTGTGTAATCTGTTTAGTTTTTTGTTGGTGGTTTGTTTTTTTTTTTTTTGGTGAGCACTGAGAAAGAAAACCCCATTCTTTGTTTACTGCTGTTTTTCACAGAAAATGGGTCTTTGTTTGATACTTTCATATTCTTCCTCCTTTGGGGAATTTCTGTTGGGAAAGCTATTCTTTCTGATACAGCAGGGTTCTGGCAATAGGCCTCAGCACACCCTTGCTCTTATTAGTATAAGTTAGGCCTGCTGTTCTCAGGGCAGAACCTTGTAGTCCTAAAAGTAAGAATGTAAATGTATGAAAAATTGCCTTTCGAGGCTTCATCTACTGTAATAACATTAAATAATAAATATTGAATGCTCTATAACTTCCTTTACAACATAAAAGAGAAAAGGGGGAAAATGGAACCATTTTGGATCTCTATGAGACATCTTCATATGACACTGATTTTGCTGTCATGTGAAATTAGCTGTTATTATCCATGCTCCAATTTTGATTAGCATAAATTCTGCATGGCAGCCTTATTGAGAGCCTCAGTAAGCTCTAATTAATGAAGAATGCAGCAGCTGGCTTGCTAATGTTATTAACTACAACAAATAAAAAACTATTATTTTAATATTTGTTTCTACACAAAAATAGAGGGTTTAGGATTTCTAAAATGTATTTTTTTTGGGGGGGGGGGTTATGTTAGTTTAGTACTTTCAGTGCAAGTATCTTGTGGTTAGTTACTTCTTTTTCAGATTAATGTAACCTTTTCTGATGTAACTCACCAGTATAACAAAATGCCCTCAAATTTAAGTAAGTTAAAATGACCATCTTAGCTTAAAAGAGTATCAAATTCTGAAATACAGATACATACTGCATATTTCCACTGTAGCAGTTAAGTGTGACAAGTGAGCAATTCAGTAATTTTCAATTCAGTGTTTCCATCTAACAACATAATTAGGTTTCCATTGAATTTCAGTTAATTAACCAGTTTCCATCATGGCTTTTTCCAATCAAGCTGAGTGCACTTCAACTTTTTAAGCAGAGCAGTGTGAAATCTTGGGGCTAAGTATTTTTTTATAAAGGTATCTCCAGTGTGAAGTGAAATTCCTGGTGGTGTGAAATTCCTGGTGTTGATCTTCAGATAATAATGTAGAGACCATCTCTTTATTCAGTTTTCTTCTCCAGTGAGTGGTTTTTGGTGTTATTTCATTACTAGGTCTTTGGGTTGATTATACTGAAGTCAATTTAGTTAGGGGATGATTCTTTCTGCTACTGATTGACGTCGTGCAAAGCTCATTTTGTAAGTTATAATAAAGAAATAGAATGTTGAAACAGGAGTTTATTTCCTCTGCAGTCAATCTCTTGTATAACAATAAGGTCCAGCACTGCTGTAGTGCTAGTCTTCATAAATACAATCAAGGACAGGAAAAAAAAACATACTGAAAGCAGCAGTGTTCATATACATATTTGATACTCTGGAAAGGCGTTTTGATATGTTTCTTGGTTGATTTTTTTTCTTAATTTTAGCTGGTTTTTGTTATAAGTTTTAACAAAAGTGTTTGGGCTTTTTTCCTCCCTCTATGAGTTACCTTGGCACCCTCAGTCACGCTGTAAAACCAATGTACTTGAATATCTCTAATTTTTCTAAATTATTTTCTCATTGACTTTTGGCAATATGTGATGGGGAAATTAAGCTTCAGCCTAGGTTGTTTCAGGAGAAGGAAATCTCAGTCACAAACTTAGAAATTTTTCACATGTGGTATGCATTCTGTGCCAAGCATGCTCTTTCCTTTAGCAAGTTCATTATCATTACCTTCCTTGGGCAATTTCCTAATTTCTCTTTTGAGAGGACATGCAAATGTTAACCATTATCCTTGGCGTAATAGCAGAAGCTATTCATCAGTAAATGTAAGATTTGATAGCTCTGGTCTTTTTCAAAGGAAATGATAGTTCACAACTCTTCCAGGCAATACTGACTGACAGACTAAGAGAGATGTAGGTGTGTGTGTCAGGGCTGAGCCACAATAATTGACTAAAAATACTCTATTTCCTGTGATTTCTTGTTACTCTCCTATGACTGAGTTGAAAAAAAGGTGCTTTAGAAAAAGAACAGTGTTACTTGGCCTCATGATTTCACATTACCTTTGCTCTGTCATGTGCCTCTAATTAGGCAAATAAAGGCAAGATTTGCTAGGGAGTTTTCTGGAATTCTTGTTTTCCATGGGTTTCTTGTTCCTCTTGAACACCTAGACTCAACTTTGTTCAGTGCTGGGCGGTTTTATGTGTTTTTCTGGTTCAATTCTTGCTGATGTATACTCTTGCAACAGTTGTTGATTGGAAGAAAACAGTTTAATATGCATTCTTCTGGTAGACAACTGAGAATCAAAGATAGGTGACTACCTCCAAAGATAATGTTATTGCTGAGGAGAAGGGTATTATCCATCTCTTGAAAGAAATGAAATGAAAACCAAAAGCAGTTTGGCTCTCCTTTACATCCAGAAGGGTTTTTTTCACTTTGTCTCTTTTGCTAGGAGGGCAACTGCAGCCTGAATGCAATGTTTTGATTAGAAAGAATGGGTTGGAGTTTTAACTGTAGATGTCCTATATGAATTCCGTAAATCTTTTACAGCCCTATTTTACATAATTCTGTGCTTGAGTTTTCATATATTCCATATATTTACTTTCAGTTTTATGGATATTTTTAGAGATAAACATAATAAACTGTTTGAGTCAGGAATAGGATAAGTAAAAGGATATTCATCTTGTAAATTCTGTTGTCATTTGTTTCTGTGCCACCTAGCAAGCAGACATACCTTGTCTAATCTGTATTAGGAAAATGAAAATGTATAGTCAGTATTCTTTTTTTGGGGCTTATTCTCAGTTGTGTTTTTTCCCGTCCTCCTGTGATTTTTTATTGTCCCCTTGATTTATATTGTTAGCATCTCTGCAAATGAAGTAGCATTTTTTCATTTGTAAAAATTAAAATCTAGCTACTGTATAAATCCATGTTGTTTTCACGATCCTTGAACTGCTAAATCACTTAAATTACTATGAAATGACATTCAGAAGGCTTGCATATTAAATGAGGAGCTGAACCAAACTCACCCAAAAGAAACACTGTGCACAGAGATGGTTCTGAACTCTTGGCCTTCTCAGGCATTTGGGTACTAACTGCAGCTACCTTAGATACCTTGGCTCAGATTCAGAACTTAAGTTTGTCTTCTGAGGATAATAACCTAAATAAGCATTTAAAATTATGAAATTGTGCTTTACGGGGTATATGCCTGTCATTGTTTCCCACCATTTGCCTACTAAATAATTGTCATAGCATCTGTCAGGAACCAGGAAGCTATAAATCTGAAAACAGTTGGTGGAGTTTGAACTTGTGCTTGCTGTTTTCAAGAAATGTACCATAGTAAGTGGGTTAAGGGGCCAGTGTGGGATTAGAAATCCTCTTCCCTTTGTCTCGAGGACAAAGGAAGTGATCTGCAATGCATCCTGGAATGCAAAACCTGGAAAAATGGTGAGAGCATGAAAGAGGATGTCTGACTCTTATCAGTATAGCTGTGATATCCAGCTTAGAAGCACGGTATATTATGCCAGTATAGCTTTCCAGGTTTTAATTTGGTTTTGAAAAGTAAAGAGGATGCTTCTGTGTGCCAGATTGTCTTATGAAGACTGAATTACTGAAATAAGAATAGTTTCTCCCTAAGGAAGATTTTTTTCAGTTTGTAAAGAACACATTGCAAGAGAATGAAATACTTACTGCATTTCATTATTCAAAGGAAGAGCAGTAGGTCTTTGAGAAATCTGTAAATATCTGCATTAAAAGTTTGCTTTGCTTGGTGGTTGGAGTGGGTAATTTTATGTATGAAAGCTATTCTGTCTTCTGACTATTGTAATAGAAAAGGACATTTCTTTTCACAAATAATCATATATAGCAGCAAATCCTATGTCCAAAGTCTCTAAAAATCTAATCTTCTGAGAGGGCAGGCTTTAGGTTTTGTCACCTATGAGATAGCAAAAGAATAAAAGGTTATAAAATAAATGAGAAAAAGAAAAGATTACTTTTTAGATGCTGTTGGTTCTAGAACTATTCCTTAGCAGGTGCAAGTATGTTCGGATATGCAGTTATAGGATCTCCAGTATCAAATCCAGCTTTTAGTAATGAAAACAAAAGTACCTTTCAAATGCATAGACCTTGAAGGAAAATAGCCTACTAATATCTGGCAGCTTGGTACATTTTGCATTGTATTTGACACACCACTTTGCACAGTTGTCTGCTTGTTTGTGATTTTTTTTTTTTTATTCTTAAAAAATGCTATGTATTTTCAGGTTGGATGAGTTAATTGAAACATTTCTCAAAGATAATGATCCTGATAGCACTCTGGACATTGGTGCTGACATGCGCAAGATCAAGTATTGCTTCATTCATATGAAGGTACTTTTTTTAAAACATAGATGGAAGTGCAGCTGGCACTCTGAAAATAACAAGACATTCATGGTTGAAAAGTGTTAAAAGAAATGCAACACAGTTGAGAGGTGCTGGAAAAGGGTAAAAACCCCTGAACTTTGAGAGGACTGATAGAAATTTTGTATTTAGTTGGAAAAGTTCACCAGCGTTTTGTGGAAACCTCAGCAAGGACCTCAGCTTGCATTACATTTTAATAGGGCACTGCTACTTATTGGAATCAACACAGACTAGTTATTTGTATATGGCTTGATGTTCCCATCTCTATTTCCAGCACTATGGATGCTTTAATTTGGGCAAATTATGTTGAAAGATAAAAAAATGTAGATTAAAGGCACTAAATCCCTGAATCTGTTACAGTAACTCTCCTGAAGGTGTTGCAAGCCCTTCTGAATCATTGACCAAACAAGATATGCTTGTTAATTGTGAAATTATTGGGAAAGGAATAGAAGATAATACTTCTGTGTATTTTGTGATACAGTTTTTCCAATAAAACACTGTATGCATTCCTGATCTTAATTTTTCGTCCTTCAATAATTATTTTTAGTTTTATTGTTAATATTGAAAGTTCTGTGATACAAGAGAACACTGGAATTTATGTCTTGAAAGAGTAAAATAAACTGTATGCTTGGCAGTGAAGATCAACAAATACAATTTGTTCCCTACTTAACACAACAGATATAAGTTGACAGTCAACTGATGGCATGATTTTGTTCTGTCAAGAGCCTAGAAAGGCTTCACCTTTCTTACTAGAGCTAGACCATCTCAGAATAGAATAATACTGATCTGGAGGTAAAGTTAAAAGAGTATGCTTTTTTTTTGTTTCTCCTGATAGCAACTAGTGAATCATCCCACAACTTCTGATAAAAAACTGTTCTCACAAGGCATCTCTGAAGAAAAAGACACTAACAAAGAGTCAGGAGAAGAACTGGAAAAACTTAAAGACCTTCTGCAGCAAAGGGACAATGAAATCAGTATCCTTTGTGAGGAAAAAAATATTTTGTTTTGAGATGATCTGGCTTACAATGGGTTTTGTGTGTGAGAGATAGGCTCTGTCGAAGCTGACCCCATTGTGTTAAAGCAAATACTCCATTCCCAACTTTTGTGTGACAGGCCTTCTGCTTTGCACCTGCATCTCTTTCAGTCGTTACCCAAATCAAAATCCTGGATCCAAGCACCACTTAGCTTTAGAATTGTCCACCCAATATCCAAATACTGTGGGTCAGGTCATGACTAAAACACTCTCCTCAAGCAAATCAAACCAATTTTTAGAGGGGAAAACTCTCATGCAGTATAAAAACCAATTTATTACCTTACAAAGAATAGAATTTCCTGTATGTGTTATTTTTAGCCAAATGAAGTGCTACTTTGGAGACTGTTGGCCTGTATGCCTTTAGAACAAATATAAAAGCTGTACTTTTTACGTTTAACATTAAAATTTAAAGCTAAAACTTTTTGGACATGAGAATACTAAACTGCTCAGATGTGCAGATTTCACTGCCTCACAAGAAACAGGAGTAGCTGTGCTGTAGCACAGTGGGTGGGAGTTATTTTTAGCAGGGTGACAGAACCGTGGGCAAACTGCAACACTGCTGTGTCCCTAGCTTGGTGGCTGCTCAGTGGGTAAAATTTGAATATGGCAGAGAAAAGAAAATATGGGTTTGCTAAGTTTGAAGACAACAGTTTTGAAGATAACAGAGATTCTCTCACAGATACTAGTAAAGAGCAAACTCAGTTGTGTTCTTTGTACTCAACAATTCCTGATCAATTTTAAATGTCAAATGAAAATAACATTTTTCATTGGGGTGTAACATGTTAACAGTTTGAACTAGAGGTGGTGGGAAAGCTTCTCTAAATCTGCCCTGTCAGAGATGATAATATTTTCATTTTCCAAGGTGTGAGTTTAAATAACTTTATCTAAAACACTGACTCATTCCTTTCAAAAAAGACATCAATTTTATGTCAGTTTTAATATCTGAATTCCCAATTCTTCCTGAAGTGAATTATTTCATTAGTATGAGGAAAAAAAAAAAACATCTCTAAGAAATGCACTTGTGCTTAATAGATTTACACAGTTTTGTTTGTACAAGGAGGAAACTTGTGGAAATCCATGTTAGAATCATATAGGAAGAATATAATAATTAAGACTTTGAAGACAAGACTGATTTAGAGATTCACTAAGTGACTGTACATCATCACATTAATAACATGTCTAATGTGATGAAGTTGTGGGAAGTATGGAAGCTGTTTAGTTAATAAACTATGAGTTCCTTCTTGCCTACAGTAACTAGAAGCTATCATAATACCTGAATTGGAAAGTGTTTTACTATTACTACCTAGTCAAGTTAATAATATTCCCTAAAGGATACTTAGATTTTCTACTATTCATTTAGAAGAGTAATTAAGATTAAAATGAATAACATATCAAAAACATATCACAGGGACTTCTGTGGTTTCATCTAAACACACACACGATTTCTATTGTTATGAGCTATTGGGCAAAATGTATTTATACCAAGTTTACTGCCAGTAAATGTGTAGTGTTATTGCAAGAAATTTCTGCATTTTAATAAACCTTCTTACTGTGAAAAACCTAAACATGGGATGCACTTGCAAGGCTGCCTATAAATTAAGAGGTTTTTTCCTTTTGTTTGGAAGTCTTGTTTATTACAAAATTTTAAAAATAAAAAGGGAGTGTCACACAATGGCAGATCCTAAACTTTTCCTTCCTGTTTGTATGTAAATGCTTTTATCAGGAGTTGATTGAATGGGATCAACAATTTGTGGTCAACATGTGAATTTGTTAGTGTTTAGTAAAAATGAATCTGCTGTTTGGAAAAACTAAGGTGGATGATTGTTGTTTTATATATATTAAAAAAAAATAAATTCTTAATTATTTCCTTAATGTGTCTTGCAGATATTCTGGTAAATATGCTAAAAAAAGAAAAAAAGAAAGCACAAGATGCTCTTTTCCAGCTTAATGCCACCTCTTCTTGTCCTACAGTCTTGGAGCAGTCTCTTTCTATAAACTTGGAAGATAGGCAGAGCCCATTAAGCTGTTTTAGTCTGAAAGAGGCAAAAGATTTCAGCTCTTCTGTTCACAGAGTACCTTTTCTTTCTAGACAAACAGGTTAGTGTAATTAATTAAGAGAACATTTATTGGATTATTCCAATATGATTTACAGCATATCATTCAAATGTGAACCAAAACAGGAAAGCTTTATTTTCAATATCAGTCATATTGTGCTAATTCCGTATCCACAAATACAGAGTTTTAAATTTAAAGCTCTCTCAAGGTGCTGATGGCTTTTACAAACTGATATGAATACTCTGTGAGAGAGCCCTACAAAACCAGGGTATAAATTCGGTTGCAGACCCTTGAATCTCTTAGTAAATTCTCAGAAAAAAAAGTCCTTTTGACCATAACTCATTAAAAAATGTTGAACTGTTTCAGGTGGTCATATGTCTCTGCATTCCTTCAGGGTCGCTGGACATTCTGCTACCAGTTAAATAATGTTGGCAGCATTTGCACTTGCAATCTTTTGTAATATATAGCTGATAGCTACTATAATGATAATGCCTTATAATGATATGTCTTAAAATGCTTTCATTACTGTGCTCAGGGAATACTTAGAATGGCAGACCTAAAAAAGTAGTAGAAACACTTACTAATACTACACATAGAGCATTGCCAGTGTGCCTTAAACCCAACCTCAGGAGACCAATTGTCTCTACAAGAATATAACTGAGTGTTCGAGCTCTGTCATGTTTTTGTGTCTCTGAAAATGACAGTATTTTCTCCCTAATATAGAAGTAATTTTATTTTTCACTTTTTATTTTTTTATTTCTTAAAGTTCTGAAATATTTATCTTCATATTGTAACTAGCATTTATGTTTAAAAGTTCTTGTAGACAGAAGATTAAGTATTTTTGCATTCAGCTTTTTTAGTTTGATTCCTCATGGTACCAAGAGAAATAAGTGACAAAAATTTGCTATGTAATACTTGTAAACATATGCAGATAGTTCAGTGTTGAAGAAGGTCTCACTGTGTACGTATACATAGTATGCATAAAGTCTTCATATGTGATGTTGAGTTGTGCTAGGAGAGGAATTTTAGTAACACCTAAATAAATTCTTTTTTAGAAGTGCTAGAGCTTTTACGTAGTATTTAAAATTGCATTTGAAGAATAATAATTATAATAACAACCAGAATGGATCATGACCCAAAAATTATCAAATATAAAGAAGTATTTAAGAACAAGAACTAATAGGTAAAAGAAGGCCAGAAGGCTCAAGTAAAAGAAAAATCATAAAGGAAAAGAGAAAATTT
Organism: Lophotriccus pileatus; assembly: GCA_035583135.1. Lineage (NCBI taxonomy): Eukaryota > Metazoa > Chordata > Aves > Passeriformes > Tyrannidae > Lophotriccus > Lophotriccus pileatus. Next base: position 29,750,011 of record JAWWES010000115.1, read on the forward strand.
CTGTGAGTTAATATAAAGGAAGCCCATACTAGGACAAGCAACCTATGTGCTGATTAAAAAAAAAAAAAAAAAAAAAGGTACAGATCAATATCACATGAAGAAAAAGTCTGTAATCAAGAAGCATTCCATTTTTTTGTGGGCAAGTTACTGATTTGAGACCCTTAGCTGAAAAATACCGTAATCCTCAAGCTGTTACTACTTTTTCTCTTTTATTATAAAGCTTCGACAGTGCAAAGATACATTGGTACATTCTTTGGCAGGCTAAAACTCTTTTTTCTGTCTGCTAATGGCTAGGATGTAGCTCTCTTTCCTGTTGAACTCAGACCTGAACACGTTTGTATGCCTCAGACTTGATGAATCCCATTTGTTCTAAGAATGAAGCACAGTGTCTTGAAAGAACACCATCTGGTGAAAAACATGGCTGTCAACTTACGTAGCAAAATAAGTTATTTGCAAATATGTAGTTTTAATACTCTGGTATCCACCAGATGGATATTCTGACTTCAGTTTTTTCTTTTAACCTTCAGATTTCTGTATGGGTTTGAAAAGCTTTCTCATCACAGTTTTTGACAGGCTAGTGCAATGATGAAATGGTCAACTGGCTGGGGAGACTTGTGAAAGGCTGGGAAAGAAGTCTGAGAGGGACAATTGCAAAAGCATTAAATGTTTCTCTCAGGAGTAAGGTTTTACCACAGGCCTCGTCAGAACTCATAACTAATTCTCTTAATATTGTCTTGCACACTTCAATTAGTATGGCTATTAATTCAACAAATTCCAGAAGCTTATATATTCAACCCCAAAAGTTTTAAATACTAAATCCTGGGATTAAATGTTCAAATCATTAGTTTCCAGAACAGCAAGTTTTAAAAGATATGCAGGTGTAAGTAATATTTACTGATAATTTGCTTTTAAAATGTGTTCTTCTGCACACTAAAGTTTGAGAACTACCTACAGCTTTTTCCAGAACCTGATTTTATAAGATTTCAGGGATCTATTTCACCTCATTTGTAGAAATGATACCACAGGGTCCAGGTATGTGGTTAAATCATTGTAGAATCATCTCAAACAATGGAAATAATATTAAACAGTTAGCATGGATTGCGTACGTAGGGCGGTTTTATAGTGGTTATTTGAAAAGGGTTAAATGCCAACCATTGCAGTTTTCTTTCTTTACATTATCTGAGCTGGTTAATTTATGACAATAAGTAACAATATTCTTGCAAGTAGTTAATTTCAAAATTCACTTAAAACAACGTCCAATAACTGTAGGCAGTTTTTTCTTGCATAGTTGCATATTGTCTTTATTTTCTAGTGGAATTATTCAAATAAAAAGGTTTTTTGGTGTTGGTAGGTTCTAGAAGTGCTTATGTTTTTGTTAGCAAAGAACATGCCTCATCCTAGATTATCACATATAACTATTACATGTTCATGATTTGCATCTCTGTTTACTTTTTTATGCATTTTGTGAGGGGGTTTTAAACTGAAAGAAGAGAGAATCTTCAGCTTGAAATTCAGACATAGCAGCTGGCAAGTAGAAACTTAGATTTTGCTAGTGTACTAGTGGGAATGCTTTTCTTAAACTAGTTAAGGTTGCCAGTTATACTCTAAAATTGCTTTGTAATTGAATTAGGAGTCAATTGTCACACTTGCTATTGTTTCAGTTACTCAGCTATTGAGGAAATCCCTTTGCCTTCAACTTTTCCTATTTGTAATGCTCCTTCTCGTTTTATAGGAAGAATTTATTTGATTTGGTGTCATAGTAGTATTAGCTAATTATAATCATGACAAAAAGCTTTTGATTATCTCAGAAATATGTCAGCAAAAAGTAGCTATGTTTTATCAACAAATGACTAACATAATTGCATCTTTTTTGTAGTGCTATTTGTTCTTTAGCCTTTAAAGAACAATTTGCAAGCAATAGCAAATTCTCAGTTTTGTTCAATGCTTTCTCTTTTTGCAAACATTTGTGTGTGTGTGTGTTCAGCCGGCATGTCAGCTCAAACTGACCAGATTGTTGAACCATATCTCCTGCACTCTGCATTAGTGAGGCCAAGTTGGATGGGGCTGTGAGCAACCTGCTCGAGTGGAAGCTGTCCACGCCTGTGGCAGTGGGTTTGGAACAAGATGGTCTTCAAGGTCCTTTTCAACTTAAACCATTTTGTGATTGTAAGTTTGGATGAGGCATCACTCTCGCTCAAGCACAGAGCCTCATTTTTCATATAATGAAAACCTGAAAGTAATATTCATCATTATAAAGTTATCCATAATTTCAAAATCTATCTGAACTGTATACATATGCCTTTTTGTCTGTAGTCATAAAGGGTTCACTAAAGATGTGTGAAAGGTCTTGGGCCTGAGCCAAGGTCAAACTCCCAACTAGAAGCTTTAGTGTAATATTAGTGCACATAATAGCGTAATATTAAAGCTATTCTTCATCATTTAAACTTTCTGCATACCTTACATTATTTATAAAGATTTCAATTTTCAGTAGCATGAAGGCTTATGTGATATGTTACCTGCTTTAATAGTCTAGCTTGCTTTATTTTATTCTGTACTCTCAAAGCTGTCATTAGCCTGATTTAGTGCAGTATAATTCAACGTTATTTCTAGTGTGTTCTAATGTGTTTTCCATTTTCCTATCTCATTTCCTTATCCTGAAAACAACTATATTAGGAAATCAGCAGAAAGCACAGAAAAAAAAATTTAGTTTAGTGAAACAGCTGTTAGAAAGTCTATCTAATAATTAGATAGACTTTCATTTATTTTCCTGTTGATCTGTTGTGTGGCTTTAACATTTTTTTCCCCAGAAACAGATCTTTACCATTCTGTGTTAGAAAACAGAATAATTTCATTCTGTTACTTTCATGTTAGATTTACTGCTGCTTTTACATTGTAAAATCTCCAGACTTATTGACCTGTTATTGAGTCCACCAAAAAAAAAATTATTTATGCTGCTAAATTTCTGAAAAGTAAATGAGTTACAAGAACACAGGCAGTCCTATGCAGGCAGAGTTTGTTTCTCAGTGTGGTAAAAAATGTTCTCAGAGAACTGCTTTTTCTCACTGGTGAAGCATATTTTTATCAATTTCCCCGTATGATCTAGGACCACATCTGCATTGGAAGATATCTGTAATGATGTTTCTAGTCTATCCTATCCAGATATTGCTTTGAGTAGGAGAAACGCAGTCATACTATTTCACTGCTGAGCTTGATGTAATAATCTGTGTTAACAGGAAAATTTTTATCTCATCACAGCAGTAAAACAATTCCTGGTCCAAATTCGTCCCACAGCAGGCTGACTTTGAAGGTGAATGAGTATTGACTTCTACAACTGTACATGTTGTATAGGCACAGCTGTAATTTATCTTAAGTCCATCCTGCATTGAATGTGCATGCTCTTGAAAAGATACTGACTGAGCATAATACATCTTCAAAGGTTTGACATATGGTAATATTTACCTTCCTGTACATTCTGTCTTTTCCCCACTGCTTGTATGCCTGCAACTCCAAACAGAAGCCTTTAATGGTAATGACTGTACAAACTGAAGGATCAATAAAGCCTAACACCCCACATTTGGTCTGACATTAGATTGGCTCAGTTGGTGAGAACACCATCAAGGTAGTGGGCTCAATGCCCACATGGGCCATTCACTTAGGAGTTGGACTTGATCCTCGTGGGTCCCTTCCAACTCAGAATATTCTGTGATTTCCAAGTAGGTTTTTGGGCACCATTACAGCATATTTTTGACTGCTAATAAATACTAAGTTGCAAAGAGTTGATTTCATAGAAGCATAGAATAGTTTGGGTTGTAACAGTCCTTAAAGATCATCTAGTTCCAGTCCCCCTGCAAGGGGCAGGGATGCCATTCACTAGATCAGATTACTCAGGGCCCCATCCAACCTGGCCTTGAACACTTCCAGGGATGGGGCATCCACAACCTCCTTGGGTAACCTGTTCTGGTGTCTCACCACCCCCACAGTAAAGAATATCTTTCTAACATCTCATTTAAACGCACTCTCTCTCAATTTAAAACCATTACCCCTTTCCTGTCACTATCTGCCTGTATAAAAAGTCCCTCTCCCTCCTTTTTATAAGTCCCCCTTTAAGTACTAGAAGGCTGCGATGAGGTCTCCCTGGAATCTTCTCCATGCTGAGCAATGGCAGCTCTCTCTCCACCTGTCTTTGATGTAATATTAAATGGTATTTTTTCTGAACAGGTATGTCTTTAACTGCTTGGTTGAATATCATATTCAAAATAATGACATTAATGAAATATTGTTGAACATGAGGTTTGATACCAGTGACAGACGTAATTAAGCACAACTGAAATTGGACACGTGGATCATTGTCATGTTCTGTACTGTTCTTTTTTAGTGTATATTAGGGTCTGTATCAGCATGTTCTTCTTGATGGTTGGAGCAGAGGAATATGCAAGTGCAGTGTCCTAGTAATGTCCTAGGTTTCACTGATGGTACTGGGTTACATAGCATTGAATTCTTCAGTTAGAAATAATATCAGTTTGCATGCTGTCAGATTTGTTTTCCTTGGATCCCAAAAGACTTCTTTTAGGAGGGAGTGGTAGGCAGGGTGCCTGGAAACAGCGGAAGGCAGCCTGCTGCTCTCATTTTGGCAATTCAGCTGCCATCACTGCAAAGGTTTTGCAGATTGCATAAGACAGCAAACTTAAAGTGAACAGATCAGAATTGTTATCTTAGTCCAAGTGTTACACCATGAAAGGGGAGAACTCACTTTTCAATACCCATCTTTAATCACGGAGCACTCAAAATTGTAAATGCATAAGTACATGAGTGAGAGTGAGTAAAACGCTACAGTAGCTGCTGTTATTTATTGCATCAGAATATCTTTTATAAATCTGAAACAGACATAACTGGCTATGAATTTAATTTATATTTCAGATGAACATTCCAGAAAATGCAAGATAAATTATTGGCATAATAACCTGAGCTTTACAAATGCTTCAACCATTTTAATTTTAATGTAATCATTTAGTTCATCATGAAGTGTCTATTGCAGCTTTACCTGTACTAATAATTCATATCTTGTAGAGATATAAATGTAGAACTACACAGTCTGTCTCAGGAGATGGTGTCAATTATTATAAATTAGTAGTTTTGGGATAACTCAAAGAATAATGGAACCTAGCAAAACAAGAAAAAATCAGACTTCATCATCTATGCTAGTGGACTGATAAACGTTCATTGTATTATACTTTTACTGCATTATATCACTTCTTCTGTGCAGAAAAGTCTTATTTTGAAATCATTCTTACACTGCAGCTTGCCTCTTAGCATAATTCTATCAGCGTAAGAGACGTATGATGCAATTTTTCCTCCTCCTGGATTTGTTTTTCTCTTGAAATGTAAACAGCCTGGTTACCAGACAATAGTGTGACTATGGTGACATTCAAAGAACACGATAAATCTTAGTAAGAGCTTCAAATCATTCTATATGCTGATGGACTTGAGAGGGATTATTTTGCTCTCACAAAAGATTTTGCAAGGATCATGTTTTGACCAGTTTGAGCCACTTCCTTTATCTTACTTTGAGAAGCTGTGAAGTTTTTTGAGAAGTTGGTGAAGAATTGACCCCCTGTGGACCTCCTTCATGGTTTAAGATCACTTTTTACTCAACACTAGAATGTTCCTGCTGAAGGGCTGACAAGCTAACTTTGAAATGTAAGGTGAGAGATGGTTTCTATAAACAGATGATGATTATGAATAGCACGAAAGTAGTGATCATAACCCACCAACTGCTCATTTCTGAAAGCTAAATATTTTTGTCTTGTATTAAGATTTCTCAAAATATTTATCTTGTCTATTTTATATATTTATGTAATAATTCAGGGAAAAATACTTCCTTCCATTGTTGAAAACCCACAGAAAGTTCCCTAATGGAAAGGATTGACTGAGGTTTTCCTTTAGAATCTCTTCTGTGTCCTTCAGTTCAGAAAAAAGGCAGGTCTCAACCCTCAGAAAACTTAAATGGTTAGCAAACCTATTTGTATCTTGGAGTCTTTTCTGTGTCCGGCAGTGCTTTGGGATATCTGGTGGCAGACTCTTGGCATTGTGCCCATGACAGATCTTCTGTCAACAAACACATGTAGCCATTTTATTGCTATTTGACCAGCAAAAGAGCTCACTGGTGCATTTAGGGCAGTGTTCAGACTTACTGTTGATCTTCCTTCTCAGTCAGAAAAGAAAGTATGTGCTACATTTTCTATTACAGGTCCGGGAAAAAGATTTTATTCCATTTGCTCTCCAGCTGAACTTCTACTGATGTTGTGCCTATTTCATTGCCACTCTTAAAGCTTCATAACAACTATTTAAAACAAGATGTGTTGTTTTGCTAACTTCTTAAGCATTAAATGTTTTCTATAATGTAGAGTGATTATTTGCTACAATAATTTTTTTGTTATTGCCAAGTTTACGGATGAAGCAGGAAGTATCAGACTTCCCTGCTTAAGATTTAGGTATTTTAAAAAACCTTCAAAATAAATTCAGCAAATGTTAATAGTCAGCATAAGCTTTTGAATAATTTTATTGAACTTTAGTTCTGATAAGCTTAACAAAGGTGTCTTCTGATATTTCAAGTTACCAGATAAAATATGTATTGCTAAGGCTCCAATTTCTGTAATAAATATGAATGAATGTCTATCTTCAGACACGTGTTTGTAGCATGTAGTTGTGGAAATTTTTTACTTTGTCATGTCCTTTTATACATTTTGGTATCTCTCATTGCCTTAGAGATCACAATTTTATTCCTCTTTTTAATGTTTTAGAAGGAACAAAAAGAAAAAATTAAAATTCAAAGTAGTTTCTAGAAAAAATTACTGTCTTTAAATGTACACTGAGTGCAGTAAATACCAAGTAGACTACCTCTGTGAATTTATAGAACACTCGACTAACTTCTGGGAGTTGGGATTTTTTGTTTGTTTGCATTTTTTTTCAAAATCTACTCTTCTGTCAGTATTGCTTCCAATATCTTTTTTTTTGTTAGACTTTACAGTGAATCCACTGTGAGTTATCCTTGAGTGAGGACTTTGAACTGAACTCACTGAGATTAGTGAACAGCAGAAAAACAAATGTGCTAAGAAGTTTGAGACTCTGTAACATCTTTGTAAGGAACAACAGATGACTATTCTTTGTGACAAAGAAGTATAAATACATGTTGTAAGATTTAAAGTTAAGTGAGCCCTTGCATTTAGTATTCCATGATAAAGCACTGTGTGTTACAATTCTTGTCATCTTAACTGTTTATAAATATGATCGTAGGGTTATTTTAGAAGATGAAGGCTGGATTTTCCTTTTGGAGCTTGGTCCCCATTTGCAACATCAAAGGCAGATTTTGTAAGTCGTAAGGATTTAATGAGAGTGAGGAGCAGATCATTACAGGACTTTCATTAGTTTCTCAGAGATATTGAAACTTACATATTGAAAATGTTGTTACGTAAAGACACTGCTTATATCTACAGCTTTTTCTTTTTCCATATTTATTTGGTTTTACAAAATATTTCTGTTTTTTCTAAGATGCCCATCATGTCTGTCTTTCCACTTCTCAGATGGGAATGTCTTCTAATATGGAACGTATGTTTGGAAGCTTGTTAAAGATGCTTTTGGCAGTTTTTACTGCCTTCCTCTAGAGTCTGTTTAGATGGGGAAACTTTCCAGTATTTTTATGCTAGTTTGCTGTTCTCTGATTCAGATTAGTCTGCTAAATGTAACCTATTCTTCCTTGGAAGTTCTCTACTATTTCAAATCTTTTTGGCTTCCTCTTTCATTAGGCACATTTTGCTATTGGATCCTTCAAACTAACTCCTTGAAGTTGTTTTTGGGGGTTTTTTTTTGACTGAAGCTCTGCAACTCTTGATATTTTAGAGGTAAAAATACACTTCTGAAAGTTTCTTTGTACTTGAAGGGTAATCAAATTCCTTTATATATTGATTGTCAGATTTGGCAAATACCTCTGTAAAACCTCTTCCATATTGTTGTTGTTATGAACATCAGTCCTGAGAGACTACAGTATCTTTTAACAGAGCCACTACATGCACATTATATAGGGATATGGGCAATCAAAAGACTAAAAGCTCCTCCTATAAGCTTAGCTTTATATATTTCTGTACAGATACTGCTAATTCTGCTAAGTAACGGTCTAGAGTTCTGTTTCTCCCTTTTTTGTGTATTTAAGCTAAAAAAAGCTCTTTTTCGTTCTGTTCCTAACAAAACCAGTTATTGTCTTGAGAGACTAATCTCAGCATATTTGAATATAAAACCAAAGTGGAAATTATTGGAGATATCCCACAAATCCCTAGTTTTTTCCGATATTTGCAATACATTTAACTGGTGAGGATAAGTTTCATCCAAATGTTTCAGGCCAATTTCATGCTGCTGTTATTGTACAATTTTTCCATTGAATTTGGTGGATTAATATGTCTTTTTGCCCCAGTGACAATCAGCTCCTAAGTTTTGGATGCTTTTGGTGAAAAAATCATGGCACGGTTTAATTACCTCTCATGCATCATCTTTTTGACTCTTACGATTTTGACTCTGGAATACCTATTTAGTAACCATGCCTTTGTTTCATTCATTTTCAGTCCCTGTTGAAAGTTCAGAAGGATAATTTCAAAAGAGTGGCATTATGTTAGCAGGAGGTTATGTAATATTTAGGTTAATCTGAAAAAAATTAGACTATTATTGACTTGTGTGTGAAAGAAAAGAGTAAACAAATTATTGGAAATTAACTAACTACTAGAGCTGAGGTGATATTTGATTTTCCACAATGTCATGCAGTAAGTTTGGTAGATTTTACTTCTAGATCACGTAAAAGCTCTTACTGATTTTCATTGCAGGGCTGATCTTACAAATCTGTGGCTGAGATGCTCTGCTGTATCTATCTACCAAGCTATACTGAAAATAGTCTTTGATCTTTTTATTCATAGCATCAGGTAGGAGCTGGTCTAGGACTTCCTTAAGTCAAGGGAATTTTGCAAGTTGAAATAATTTCACAGTTATACAAAGAGCTGAATTGGTTCTTTGTAAACTTGTGTGCATCAAAGATGCTTCACAGGTAGGTAATTATGGCCAGTTTCTGTAGCAAAAGTGAAGTGATTATTTAACATTTATAAGCATTGAGCAATAATTCCAGTTCTTCTTCAAACCACTTGTATCTGACTGATGCAGTGAATGGTGGAGCCAGTCATGACAAAGTTCTACACTGTCTACTACATTGCAGTGCTTATGATACTTTCCCTTAATAGTTTCTATTTTCCCATTTTTCCTGACAATATTCTTTATTCTATAGGTGAGTCATTTGGTGATGGTTGAGCAAAACACTTACTGAAAGATTGTTTTGTTTTTGTTGTTGCTATTGTTAATTATATCATGCCAAATAGTCCTACTCCTAGTGTGAGCTCCCTACCTAATTTTCAACATTCAAATAAAATTAAATTTCATCTTTTGCTGTCTTTTCTATTTCCCTAATCATTCAACTACTTTTCAATAATTTTCTATAATCAGTACTCTCAGTCTTTTATTTTATTGTGTTCTGAGTGTAATAATCTGGAGTCTTTTCATTTTGGTCAACTCATGGCCCTTGAACTGTTGCTGTATGTTCATGTTACTGAACTTGCTTGTTGTTACTATTTTAATTTTTTTGATGATAATGGTAATTCTGTAATTCCTTCAAATAATGATCATCTCAAAAAAAATATTCTGAAGTTCAGCTCTAGGAAGAACTAATATAGAAATTTAATCTGAAAATCTGGTGCTGTTAATATTGGATGTCGTATTTGAAACCTTCTGCAATTTTTTTATTATGCCTATGACAATGTCACTGTTGCTTTCTGCTGCTATTTTAGGCTTTCTATTACCTAAATATAGAAGCCTTTAAGAGCATCAGTTTATCATGCTGTAACTCACAATAAACTTTCCCAAAAATATGAATGAAGAGATGAACTTCTTGAATATTTGTATTATACATTTGAAGCACAAGTCCTGTGAGGAGACACTGTGGGAGCTGGGGTTGTTCACCCTGGAGAAAAGGAGGCTCGGCAGTGACCTCTCTACAGCTCTCTCTACAACTGCTTTAAAAGAGGTTCTAGCCAGGTGCGAGTTGGTCTCTTCTCCAAGGCAGCAAATGACAGGATGAGAGGAAATGGCCTCAAGTTGTTCCAGCAGAGGTTTAGATAGACTATTAGGAAAAATTTCTTTTCAGAAAGGGTTGTCAAGCATGGGAATAGGCTGCCCAGGGAATGGTAGTAGTCACCATCCCTGGAAGTGTGAATATGGCATTTGAGGACATGGTTTAATGGTGACCATAGTGGTGATGCTGGGATGACAGTTGTACTTGATGATCTTAGAGGTATTTTCCAGCCTCAGAAATTCTATATATCTATGATTTACATCATATTTTGGGAAGATATTGTCACCCTTTTCCTTATTCCTCAACAGAAATCAAACCAGTTTCTCCAAATGCACGTCTTAATAATATAGAGAATACATCAGTATTCTTAAATCTTTGTCTTTGAAACATTTTATTAAAATTTTCACTAGAAGTGAGACTGATAAGTAAAGGCAGACTAATAAGGGATTTTTTTAATGAAGATCGGGAGCATTTCAACTGCTGTTTTCTCTTTGCATTGGTATATACTTTTTAACGTTATGTTTAGCAACATTTTAAGGTGTTTTTTTTTCTTTTGAACTTATGAGCATCCAGTGATCATTTAAAAAGAAAATCCTTGCAAGCTATATTATATGAAATGCATCTAAAACTAGATGAATCTGAAATGTCAGTGAAAAGGATATAAAAATAAAATATGAAGTGATAGCTTTTATTCTCTCTCAAAATCACTGCCTTTAAAACCATAATGTGCAACTAACCTTTTGTAATACAGAAGAAAAGTAGATTTTTACTTTTGAAAGTAGTTGTTTCACCTTTTTTCCCCAAGGATAAAAAGTAAATGTATTTTCCGATGCTAGTTTAGGATTTAATTGTGTTCAGAGGACAGGCAGTAAGAGAACATACTCTTAAGATGATATTTATGACTTTATGTTAGTACCAATTGACGAGTTTTCTCATGTATTCTGCAAATTTGTAAGTCTATTTTCAGGAGATTTCAGTGGAGCCCTGTATATTTAAATTGCCTTAACAGCTTGTGTTACCTTTTTTTTGGTATTTTTGATTCTTTTTAAGAATTTCTAAACCTTTTCTTATAGTAAATCCAGCACAGAGGAAGCTGTGCTGTACTAGATGATTGTTTGAGGTTTTTTTCCACATGATATTCTTGTTGCTTCTGAATGCTAAACTTCTGAAATCACTAAATTTATATGTGAGGCTTATATTCCTGAAATAAACAGTTAAAACAAACAAACAAACAAACAAACTATAGCATTGCATCCACATAGTATCTAGGCATGAATGTTGTAAGGATGTGTTCCTGTGTCATTTCCAAAACAAACAGCAGCACCACCTCCTGGGCATAAAACTGCTGGAAATACCTGCATGTGTTGCAAAACCAGATGCTTCACAGGCAGGTAAAAAACCCCAGCATAAACTGCTGTTTATAGCTTGTGGTTCAGTTGGGTTTTTTCTTGATGTCTATTACTTAGTGTTTAGATGAAGTGCAAAAGCCCAAGATTTAATATTTCTTCCAGTTTTAGTTGCCATCATAATTCTGTATATGTATGTGGCCAATCTCTTTCTGCTTTCTGGTATTGTGAGTTTAAAATGTTGAGTACTTTGATATTTATAGATAAACCTTTTGCATGCTTGTTTTCTGGGCACAACTTCTGCCCCATCAAGGCCTGATGATCAAAACATCCAGATGACTGAAAGAGGGTAGCTCAAAGTACTTTATGGGGGCTCTCAAGTTTGGAGACCTAGCCTGTAAAGCTAAGGAAGTTAATCAGAAAAAGGGTAAGTGCTTAGAAGAATAGGTCCAAGGCAGCCCCAAGGTTCATTGTATCACTGCATGACCAAGCAGGATTTATTTATTATCAGGTCTTTTGTAAAAAAAAAAATAGTATTTTAGTCTCTGAAGAAGTATATAAGCATGTTGTTATTTTCCTATGGTGTCAGTTGGACCTAATCACATGTCAAACATTCATGTAATGTTTTGATACTTTGTGAATTAAAACTTTCATCCAATAATCCTTACTGTTTGAAGAGGCAAGGTTAAGTCAAAGGAATTTCTTTCACATGCCTAACTTCCCTTGTAAATTATTGCAGATTGCTATCATGTCTTGTTCTTAGGTATGTCTTTGAGTTATTTAATGATTAATAATGATTTAAATAAAGGTGGATATAAAACTTAAGGTCTTTTTTAAAGTGAAAAAAAAAAAGCCCTGATATGGTTTTCTGAACTTTATGATTACCTGTAGAATGGATTTCAGTCAGGACTATATATTGGAATGTTATCTATTTGATTTTGATTAAAAAAATGTGATATATGCTTCTTTGAGGTGGGGATATAAATGAAGATTAATGTATCCACTTCAATCCACAAAATTATTATGCAGCATTATGGGAACAAGGGGCAGAACTACTCAGAACTTAACAGTACCACTCTCAAAGAGAAAGTTTATTTGTAGTATGTAACACGACTTTGAAGTGTTTTAGACTCCAATAAACAAACATGATAAGTATGTTTTAATCTGTGACTGACAGGCACTGAATGAACAGCGCTTCTTCCTAATAAAGGATTTTGCTACACCCTTCCATGCATTTGTTGCCCTAGGTTTGATTCCTGCAGTGTTCTCTGTATAGAGCTACAACTTAAAACTGGTTTGAATCTGGTGTAAAAAGTCTATTAAAAAAAAATGTTCTCTGCATATCTGCAATGGCACAGTTCTACAGTATTTCTCAAATTAAGCCTTTGGCCTAGAAGTGTCAGTTTTTTGGAGCCTGTCTTTTTAAGAAACCCTGCTAGAAGTTGCATCAATTACAAAAGGGAAGATCTGTGGTCAGGCTATTGTTTCTGAAGTGTCTTCACTCTTGACTTCCTCATGAGGTGCCCCAGAGCTTTCTAGTACTTGTTTTCCACATTGTTCCAAGTCTGATTTTCTCTGGGTTTTTAGAAGGAAGGAATACATTGAAGGGTGCCAGGAGGAGAGGAGATATATGTTTCTGTATTTCTATGGCTGAACTTGTTAGCTGTAGTTTTTGATATTAAATCATTGAATTTGTACTTAGGGGAAGAAAGCTTGGGTAAATTGCATCTTATCCTGAACTTTTGAGTAAAATAACTTTAATGCTGTGTTGAAAATTTCCATGATAATGTCTAAAACTTTGGAAAGGGACTCAAAAAAAAAAAAAAAAGGAAGAAAAAAAGACAATCAGCATTTTATTTTCTCTCTCACACTCTGTTTCTGGGCTTTTTTTATTCAAATGTCAGGAATCTGTTTGATGTGTTTGATGGAATACATTCAGAGAACATGTGCTGGCTACAAATAGCAAATGTGTTTCTGAATACTATTTTTTGTCTTTCTTGTGAAAATACTGTGACTGCCAGGAAACTTTAGATGGAATAGACAGTAGAAACAATTGGTATTAAACAGTCTTTGTGCCACACACTTGACTGCCTAAACTGTGGGAGGAGCAAATTGATTTGGAACGGATAAAAAGAGGAGGGGAGGTAGGGATTGGAGTTCTCTTTTGTAAATGGGGTAGAAAAGGGCAAAGAGATTTGTGGTTAGGATGTATTCCTAATGAAGATGGAAATGATATGAGGAATAAGACTGTAGGTTGGAGGGAAGCAAGAGCTAAGTTACTAGGGAATGAAAAGTGAACCCAAGAGAATTATTGGATGGAAAATATCTAGAGAGACAAGACAGTAATATGTGTTTTGAAATGATATGTGCAATAAAATGGAAACAGTCGTTGGGAAGTTCCTGCTTGTCACCCTTAATTTAGCTCTTACTCCCAAAAAGAACTGAAAACTCAAAGACAAGCACCTCAGCTGAGGCATATTTTAGCTTTAATGGAGCTTCATTAAATCAGGGGAGCTGTAGAGAGAAAAGGTACAGTTTTAAACTGCTGCATATCTAATTGTGATCCCTTAGGCAACTTTGTTAATCTTTAAGATAAAGAGGTAGATCTGGAGCCAAAGCAACCAGGTTTTTTTTTTCTTTATAGGTAATTTAATCACTTGGTTTGAAAAAAAAAAGGTGTTGTTACAGTTAAAGACTTAATTTTATCATAATAGAGATTGTGCAGGACAAGATGTGGTAAAGCACCTGTTAGCAAAGTCCAAGAAAATACGATTCAGTCATTGACAGCCTGTTCAGTTCATCTGATAAGTATAATGTATTTGATGCTTTTACATTATAACAGCCCATGGGTTTGTAATAGAGGCTTTCTTATTGAAATTTCCTTTTCTATCTGCCACTGAATGAGGCATACATAGTGTCAATTTCCAAAAACAGCGACTGTGTTATGTCATGTTCCAATGAATGGTGTCTCTGCAGACTTTTCATAAGTTATACTTTAGAGTGAATTCATGTGTGAAGCTGCACAGAGAGAAGAGAGGAAGAACAGAAAAATACAAACATATAATATCAGGTCATGGATGAAGTAGTCCATGTGTTTGCTGTTTGGCACCTGTTTGATACTATTTTTCCTGACAAATGTAAAATTAGATTTATTATTGCTGGACTGCAATACTTTGAGCGGTCAAATATATAATACTGGTGTACAGTTTTGGGGCTAAACTGAGTTTTTGTGTGGCTGAATGGAATGCCCATCTTGGTCGGATTGAAAAATGTCATAAGGCTTTTTTTCCCTGAACATTTCTGCCAACTGTGTACAGGAAGTGGCTTTGGCAGTTGTATCCAAACAAGTAACTTCATTTCCTGGAATCTGTTTTTTTGCAAAATGTGGACTTTAGGAAAGAAAGTGTAAAGAGGTTTGTTAAGCAGTAGAGGAAAAAATCACCCCTGAAAGCCTCTGAGAGGAAGTTTGAACAATTTATCAAACTCCATTTTTTCCAGATGTAGTTGCAACAGTGTTACATAATTTCTTTTTTCAAATTGATAGTTTCTTTATACAGGAAAAATAGTATTAAAAATCTGTTGATCATAACTGCACAAAATTACTAGAACCATTATCTTTATTAAGGTCCATTTCACCATGGTGGTGTCTGAAAAGAAAAAGAAAAGGAGACCGCATTTATTTTTTACTGGCAAGGCAGCTATAAAGTCATTGAGATATAAGAGAATGCATTGTATGACCAGTCAGATTATAAGGACCTATTAGCAACCTGAAGATTAGTAAAGCCTCTATTTACTGACATTAGAAAGAAGAGAGAATTAGAAAGACAGTAGATGTCAGGTATAATTTTCAGACAAAAAGAAGATATTAATTGATGTAATATTAAACATATTCTACTCAAAAAAATAATATTTTATCTGACTAGTCAGGTGCTATTTTTTATGCTGTTGCAAATTCATGTTTTTCTAGTCGAAATAGCTGGGTTTGAATCTAAATTTATTTTTTCCTTTGTTTTTTGGGGGGTTTTGCCTACTCTCTTAAGGTTCCTAACCTGAACGTTTCAATAACAGTGACTGCAACCTTCCTCAGAGTGCTGGATAGCTGCCAATTATATAAGCAAAGCCTTCCTCTACTTTCATCTTCCTAAACCCTTAATCTCAGGGTCAAATCACAGATATTTTTCAGATGCTTGAAAAGCAATAGTGAAAAGCCGTTTTGTATATAATTTTTTTAAGAATTATTGCAAATGAGGAGCTATTTCAGAATTGCTAATAGGAAAACCTGGAACATTGAAAAATGCAGTAGCAATGAGTCATACTGTGATGTATCAGATAGGAATCTTGAAAGAATTGCCATCTTCTTATAAATAATGTTGCAAAATCCTAAATTTTAGAGAGAAAAATAAATACAGCAGAAGAAATGCTGCAAATGGCAGAAAAAATGCTACAAAGTTCACAGATAATTGAGAAATCAGAATATATATATATTTAGTAATAGATTTAGTTGTGTACTACAGAATGACAACATATGAAACAACTTAGTGTGACTATTGATTTATACAGAATCTTTATCCAGTCATTAAACATTCTATTAGTGGATGAAGAGTTGGAAGCAGTTCAGTGCAATAATTAAAGCATAAGTAAAGGTAAACAAACAAGAAGTGGCAAAGGCCATGCTTCTTATGTCATAAATGGCAGCTGCTGTAAATTTTGAGGGAGGTGAAAGCTTTACATTTCCCTTTTTATTTTTTTTACCTCTTTTTATATTTTATTCTTCATGTAATCATCTATTCTTCGGGTTTGTAATGTTCACTTTTTCATTACTTAAGCAGAGAAACTTCAGACAGTTGTCTTGTTTGCAGTTGTGCTTGTTGACTACTTACACCACTCCTGTTATTCCTAAAGAAAGGAAACTTCTTAGTAAGAATATTTCCTGAATAATGTGCAAGCTTCTGTTAACATTTGCCTTTGTATGTTTCTGATTTTTCCACTGAATGCTTGTGATAAAGTATATTGTCTGACTGAGGTTGTTAGCTGGCTTGGAATCTTATTTTTGTTGTTTGTTATGTTTTTTGTTCATGTTCACTATTGTTTGCATAACTCTACTACTGTGTGGATTCAAATTATAAATAAAACAACTCAGCTTTCAACTGCATTATAGAGGCAATACATTGTGTTGAATAAGATACTACACTGAGATGCAGGGCATCTGTTTTTTATTTCAATCTTTATTTTTTACTAAGTTTGTGAACTTATACAAGTGATCTCATCTCTCTGAACTAGTTTCTTCAACTGTGAAATAAATTAGAGTGGGTTATCTTCCTTGATCCCTTTGGGATTTCATATTCAAAGGCCATCTGTAAGTGCAAAGTCTTGTTTTTCCAACATTGAGGAGCAGATGAAATGATTTGTGAAAATAAGAGAGTGAATCAGAAGCACAAACCAATATAAAACCTTGGAAGTCTTGACTCTTCATTTTTAGTCAACATAACTGTTGCAACACAGTTCTTGAAATTGTTTCTCTTCATTGATAGCTAACCTGTTTGGGAAGCTTTGTTGAATATCTGAGCTATGCTGGCTTCTTAAAATTCTATGCAAGCATGGACAAACCTTTCTATTATTAGTATATTTGATATTTATTGTAAACTCTGAGAGTAAGCTGCATACAAGTATATTTCACGCAAAGCTGTCTCTACTTATTCAGTTAAAGAAAAGAGTAAAGCACTTGAAGTGGGCTGAAAAGTTCTGAGTGTTAAAATGATTGTATATTTTATTATGAATCCTTTCTTCTGCAATACCTCCCCACTTTGATCAGCTCTCTTTATTTATGCCATTTAAATCCAGCTATAACTCTTGGGAGAAATAATTCTAAATATTTCAGAAATTTCCTTTAATCTTGAAATGTGCAGAGAGATAGTGACATCAGTTTGAGCAACGACCAATGTTTGGAAACAGGAGAATGTCTTAGTTTTATATCAGGAGTGTTAAAATAACTTTGCATAAGGGAATTCCAGAAGAAAAAGAGTTCCAGGAAGACATCCTTTTGATTTTCAGCAGGTTTATTTAATTAACTAAAGCCTGATACAAGAGCTCATGGATCTAAGATACAGCACATTTAATATTTTAGTAAGCCTGTATGACAAGGAATTTCCATAATATATTGTCCTCTTTTGATCTTCAGGAAAACAAGCAGTTTAAAGCCATCAAAGAAACATAGTGTACTTGGCATTCAGGAAGAATTATGCTATTTTTCTAGTGATAGTCACTTATTTCAACAGATTTCCAAGGGGCAAAACCACTTTTAGTTCTATGTCCTGACATAAGCAGATTTAGAGCTACAGAGGTCATTGGTGCGAAAATTGTCTTTTGATCCTTTGCTGCATATTCGTCTTAGAGTTCAGTTGGTTACAAATTTTGTTTAAAAAAGAATGGAAAGAAGTTGCTTTTCACAGTGGGAATTGTGCCAATATGAAATAGAATTTCACTCAAATAATTTACATGACATGATTGGGGGGTTTTTTGTAAGGGAAGTTCCTAACATAGCATCTGAGACCATTGAATTTTCACCAGAAAACCTCTGTGGTATGATGAGCCAGAGAAACAACAGGGGACTCTTGCCTCTGTGAGCAATCAGTTTTGCCTTTAATGTCTCTGGGACAAGAATGTCATCAGTTTTGATTAAACTGGGATTTTTTTGAATCACGGAAAAAAAAGGCAATAAATCAGACTCAGAGGAATGCAGATTAATTGATTTTTTTATTATTATTATCAATTTTAATATAATACACATGTTAGGCATCATCATAATAATTACAGTTTTCCTTTTCTCTTTTTATTCACCATGGGGTCTACAGGCAGAATAAATAAAGCTGACGATAAATTAGTAGGAGTGGACTCTGTCTGAAGAGAACATTTTTCGGTTATGTGAAAGGTGTTGCATGCTATTTTGCAATTGTATACATGTTGTGTAAAGGAAAAATAATTTGTATTTTAGGTGATTAAGATAGCCTTCTAATATTGGAATTTTTTTTCACTTGTTTGTTCTTAGGAGTGGGAAAGATTTTGCATCTCTATGTATGGATACATCCATATGTATCCATAAACAAATGAACATATGTTTATGTACATATTAGTAAATAATGTTAGCTCTCTCTCTGATTTCTCTGAGTACTTGGGGAAAAAAATGCCTGTGCATGTTTATTTGCAGGATCAGAAATTTAGCTTCTGAATTAATTTGCTTTCCATCACTGCTGAGGATGGCAAAAAAATGTGTAATCATGTAGTGCAGATATGCATCTAATAGTAAGTGATTTGGAACCACTATAACCTTTCATAAGCTAATGGATTTTAAATGATAATATATATTTCTATAAAATAGGCACCCTCCAATAAGACAAAAAGAGAAATGTTCAAGAAATTTCTAAAGATTCACTGATAGTTTTCTGGAAGACAAACATTCTGTGAATTATTATAAGCAAAATACATGTTGCCAAATCATAGGTTTATTTTACCACACTCCATTATTGAACTGCTCTCTGACTTTTATTTCATGGGAAATGGTTGCTGTACAAATTATCAAACTCCATGAAGACAAGGAATGATTATGTTACTAAACGTGGTTATTTATTGTTATGGAAGCAAGACTGTGTATTAATAGGATAGACCACAGTAACCTACAACTACAGGGTAGAAGGCACTTCCTGCCTTTAGGGGAGATTTAAGATGGAAGTTTCACCAAAAATTTAATAAATTTTAGCATGGTGAGGTTTCAGGGTTTGGATTAGGACTTGATATGCGCACTTCTATTTCAAAACTATGTTAGTTAACCCTGACGTGATTATTTCTGTTTTCTCTGAGGACAGAAAATAAAAACAAAAAAAACCCCACCAGATCTTTTGGGAACTTAGCAACAATTACAAGGTCTTAGCTGTCTCTGGCTATTCATTCTCCCTCTGGTAAGACAGAAGTTAATTCTCTGCAGTGGGCCTGCCCTCAAAGAAGGTTTCTTAATCAATTCAATGGCCCAATATACTGGGATTTCACCTGCGGAATATGTGAGAGTGAGAATTAATTGTCCAGTAATTTTACAGTGCTCATAGTTTTTGAACTCTAAGCTCAAAATAGACGTTTCCTATCATTAAGTAGTAGTCCTTTGATAAAATGCATTAATGTATATTTAACAAAAAAAAGAAAACTCCCTCCAACTTTTTGCAACAGCCACAGTATAAGCATGTTCATGGTCAGTGTCATCCCTGTTGCCGCCTCCAACATATAATGAGCCTGAGGTTGTCAGGTGGGGAATTAATTGTTAATTAATATGTTCCCCCTTTGTTTTCCTTTGTTTCTTCTTGGCTCTGGGACCAGTACTGTAGTTAGACATAAAAGGTGTTCTTCATTCATCATCCTAGAATGGATGTACCATGCCCCAAAAACGGATGTACAAAGAGGAAAAGGATTGAAGGGAATAGGCTTTGAGATCTGACTACAAAGGTTTAGACATACAATGTAGTAAAGAATAATCCATTTTTGGATATTTGAAAACAGCATAACCAGCAGTGGGGAACTCTCACATTCAGTCTTATTAATTCAAAACCTAGAGATATTTATATATTTGAGTGACGATTTTCTCAACAATAATGGAAATTAAGATTGTATTTCAAGTGAGGTTTGTTTTGTGTAATGCAAATTTACTTTTTTTTTTTGCAATGACGTGCTTTAAAATGCACAGCAGTGAAGTTTGGGAAAATGACAGGCAGTAATTGCTCCAATGCTGAATTAAATAAGTTTACAAGCTCATCAAATGACAGTACTAGTTGGGGAGCTTAACATTCCCAGTCTTAATTATATCTTTTATTTAAAACAGAGAGTTTAAGCGTTGCTTCTAAATCAGATAGGTTATTAAAATCCTATTGGTTGGGTTTTTTCAAATGTTTCATGTTCTTCTAAGAGGAGTGCCTGAGCCAAGAGGAATAAACAGGGATATTTGTTTGAATTCCAGAGATATTTCTGTAACATTAATGAAATTTCTCAAGCATTTTTTATTTCCTTCAAGTGTTCTAAACTAAAGACACTTATTACTGCTTATTACTTTTATTTTTGATATGAGCAATGAGGTTTTTTGCTTGTATCATTTTGTCATACATAGAAAGTCCCACATTTATGACACACAAGTTTTTAGAGGCTGATACATAAGATTGGGTGGTGCAATACTAACTTTCATTGATCCTGATAACATTTTAGCCCAAATTCCTTCCATCCTCCATTACTCAAACATGTGCAAACATTTAGGTGGTGGCTTTTTTTGAACTGCACTGAATTATAACTTACACATTTTGACTCTTCAGTATAGTATATAGCCACACTAAGAAAAGAATACATCCACATAGTTAACCTTCTGCAGTTGTCCTGTGGCTTTACAGTGACAATTTTTAATCTTCTTGTTGTGAAATTGCCAGAGCAAAACTAATGCTATACCTAAAGTAACTGAGGAGGGATATCAGTGAATACAATCAGATGATAAGAACTCTGTTGTCACATTAGAAATGTGGAAGCGTGTAAGTAGGTATTCAGTAACTATAATTAATGTCTTATTAATTTATAAACAGAAAAAAGATGACCTCACAATGGCCTAGCTGTCGTAGAGTTTGTTGTCAAAGTTATCTGTAAACTGTTAAGTAAAGAAAAACAGCGATTTATCTTAGAATTTCTTAAGCCTGAGCTGTGTTAGAAGAATGGCAAAAGAAGCATTCAAATGCAGTTTATGGCTCTACCTTTATACAGACTTTTTCCCTAATCTCTGGGACCTGGAATAACTGAAGGCTGCTCATGCCAGTAATGACTGAGGCAAAGAAGGCGTTCAGAGCCACAGCCTGTAACTAGGTCCCCGTCCTCAGTCAGCAGGGGACCCACAATTTCCCTAGCCTTCCTTTTGTCACCTATGTATATATAGAAGCCCTCCTTGTTGTCTTTGACATTAAGCAGTTTCTTTCCATTTTCCACTTTACGTAACCCAGTACAAGAATGCAAGTTACACAACATAGCATCAGTACATACGTGCTTCCTATACAGCTCACATAAAATCAACAGGAATATACAATGGCACTGGAAACAACCAATGGCTTGAGTCTTGGCAGACAAAATAATTGTAATAAAAACAAAGGAAAGATACCTCATTCTTTCCCTACATTTCCCTACTCATTTCATTCCCTACAGAATGAAAATACTGGGGGTGGAAATGAAACTCTTTGTAATAGTTTCTGACAGCATTGCAAAAGGTCTTGATATCAGTGCATTTTGATATCCTAAAAATTTGACCAGCTGTTCATATATTTTTTCATACCAAGGACAGTTGCTACTTAAAACCTTTTCCATTTTGGTTAATTTATCAGTATTTCCATACAGGCAGGATTTCTCTTGTTGCTAACAATGATTGCTAATGACTGTAGCTCAAAACCATGTGAACTTAAGTAAACTTTCTGTTGTATTTTAAGAATGTTCATGGAATGTCTTTCTGAAGGTTTTATTCTTAGAATACTGAAACTAAAATAGTATTAATGTGTTGCATAATTTTGTTCTTAAAAATGCATTTTTAATGAAACGTTTCAATGACTGTCTCTGCTTAAAATGTTTTATTAAAAATGCAAATTACACCTTTACTTAAACCTCAGTCTTCTAGACTATGTTAACACTGATTCAGAAGGCAAGTATACATTGGTTTGGCAAAACTTGTTTTCATAAAGGATGTATATGGCATTCAGAATATTTTTCCTTTATTCTATAGTGTGCAAAGTCTTAGTGTTTTCTTTACAGTTTAATCCATCCAGATACCCTTTTTCCCATTCAAAATAAAATATGTGTGGTCAAAAGTGTTTTTAAAAGCAGTAAAAAGCCTTTAACAGCTGAGAAAAGTCCAAAATAATGAGCTGAAGTTTTAAGTACAGTAAGCTAAAAGTTTTGTAAAAACAATACGATAAAGTTTGAAAAGCTGAAGTGAAAGTTCCAGAAAGAAACTAGCCAGTTTGTTTCTATGAATAAGTCCAGGCCTGATTGTTATCTCCTCCTTTTCTACTTTGGCTGCTATTTCAGAACTACTACAGATAAAAATGGAATTTATAAATATACCTGGACTGCAATAACTGTTGTCTTTCTACATGCACTATTCTGTACTTAGTCTTGCTAAAATGCATCCTTTGTGTGACACAAGAGGCACAATGTGTTTCATTCCAAAGCAAATTCAACAACTTATGTCAGGATAGGTGTTTAAGAGCACGCAGGTACCTGAACAAAAGTGTTCTCTAAACCTCTGCTGATTTATGTGCACAGGACTCCCATTTTGACTTTGCTGACTTCTGGAGCTTGTCACATACCTAAAAGTCCTCAGTTGTGACAAGATTAGTTAAAACTTCTGAAGGCTCAATTTTGTGTGTATAGAGTACAGTTAATACACATTAATGCCATTCTGTAATGTAGCAGTAACAGGACTTTCTCAGTAGGTGAATGCTTGAAATTTAGTGTAGTCACTGCTGAGGTATAACATACCTAATTATTTTTTTCAAATCTGGGCATTAGTGCAAAACAGGCTACTGTTTTGAGAGACAAACCCCAATAAAGCTTCAACAGAGCGAGAATCAAAGTTCGTTCTTTTAAAAAGGAGTTTCACTCATTTCTTAATTGCTAATTTTTCTTCCAAAGAGCTAAGTGATGAGCAATAGAAGCAGTAAAACTGTTCATCTTGAAGGTAAATAGTAAATTTTAAAGTTAGTTAATCTAGATTACTGACTAGGAAATAATTTACGATGGAGTTTATGTCATGGTTTCTTCTCTCAACTCTCTACCTCAGCATACCCCATTCTTTCAGTGCTGAAGTTCCTGCTATTTAAAAAACCAATCAAACCAAAACCAACAACAAAAACCCAAAACAAACAAAAAACCACCAACAAACCAAGAAAAACAAAACCAAAACAAAAGAACAAGCAACCTCCCCCCAAAACCTGCAACAAAAAACCCAAAACAAAATAAAATAAAACAAAAAAGACCAATTTCTCATTAAGTGGCTCCTGCACTCCCATAGTTTATAACCTGAAATACTAAGATAGCCCCAAGCTGCTACTAATTAATGGTGTAGCCACTACAGAGGATTTTTTCTTTTTATTGTCTACCTAAGGTGTAGTATATTTGGGCTTCTACTTCAGAAAACCTCAGTATTTCAATAAAGAAAAAGCTGAAATGTAATACGAAATTAAAAGTAAGTTTCCAAAACCAGATTGATGTTTATAACAAGTTCTTTTTCCTCTGTTAAACTGTTCTGAAAATGAAATATGCCTCTTTTGTGGTTTATGGTGTTACTGGCAAGATTAGTGGTAGAAATTATTCTTCAGACACCAAAAATACATGCAGATGTCTGCAGATGACCCTAACAAAAAACTTCACTTGCATTTGGTCCAAGCTGTCATGACTCCATTGATGTAGGCTGTGATTTTGTAAAGCTCTTAAGATATTCTTATCCACCATTCAGAGTAATTTTTCTAAAATTGAGAACGATGTATTGAAAAGGAGAATCTATCACTCAAAACAACATAGAGCATGCAAATGAGGAAAATTTTGTTGAGAGTACTCTATCTTTTTTGAAATGTGTTGGTCTAGTTAAAAAGGGTTGAAAAGTTTTTGAACATAAAAGCCTTTTTTCAGGTCTGAAACAAGCAGTAAAAGTTGCTAATGCAATGTGGTCAGCATGTAATAGACATCTAAACATACATATTTAATCTGCTATTAATTGAAATATTCATCTTAAGCACAGTAGTTTAAAGTTGATTTAAAATCAACTCTAATTTGAGTTGACTGAAGTGCCTAAATATTGGCCCTTTCTTACAGTTAGTAAAATTTTTACAACTGCATCAACCATTGAAGGGAACAGATTTAAACTCCAACAAAAAAAGAAAAATGCACAGTTTATTTGTAGTATCTGGTGTTGGATGTAAACTGCACAATGAGATATATATCCTGTTTTATAAGAATTTAGCTGAATTGTATGATTTCATTGTAAGCAGAAGCGAATCTCATTTATTTAGAAGTGGCAGCACCATTGGGTGGGTCTCCTAGAGTTCTTGTGGGTTTGACTTCATAATTTCCTTTGTATCCACCCACTGTGCTTCTGCCAAGCTTACCCTGCTTCATTTCAGGCTCTCCCTTTGTACCTACTAATTAAGGATTTTCAGTGTCTGTATGTATTATACAATCAAATATGATCTCAGAGGCATCTTTAAAGAAGTAAATGGTTGCAAATAGCTGATTTTTTTTCTCTTTTGAGTCATACAAGCTGTCATACCTGAAATGAAAAATATTTATGCAATAATATTTGTATCAGAAGACAACTATCAATAGGTACACTATTTCATTCCCGACTGCTGATAACTGCAAACATTTTGTTTATGCCAAGTAGCTTCTGCCTGTGTCCTTGTCTCCTAGCATAAATAGGAAACAAAAAAGTAGGCAGCCTGAATATCATTGATGCTAGTGCAGATATTCTGCAGCATCTTGATTCCATGCCATGTAATCTGAGAAACTGTTAGAAACCATAACTAACAAAAACAGAATTAGACCAAAATTATTCTGGTAACTGAGTGTAACGTCTTAGTAAAATATGTGCTCTCTAAGGTGAAGGTGATGACAGTATTTAAGGTTGCTATTAACAGTTTCCTTTTATCCTGTAGTTCTCACTAGCAGAGGGACAACAGAGAGACAAACTGGTATACCAGTTTTCCGGAAGCTATTTCAATAGTTTCAATCTTATCACATAGAGATCACTCTGAGATTGAACTTGGTATCAGACTTACTGCAGTAAGGGGCCTAAAACCATGTATCTGACTATCATTAGATTTTAAAGGTCAAGTGGCTTTGGTTGCTAAAGTAGAGCTGTTAAAAACATGCATCTAAGTTAATATAAAAAATATTTTTTTACCTGGATTGTAATTTGAGATTGCTCAAAACAAACTGAAGAAATTGATATACAGTTCAATATTTGCCTTACCCGTAGAGGATTATTAATTAATGTAATAACCTGCTCCTAATGGGATGCTTGTAAGTTGTTGTTCATTGAGGTTTTGTTTGGAAGCATTTAAATTGTGCTTTATAAAAATTGTCTTTTACAAAGTTGACATTATATATAATATTTAGGTTTTGTTATTTTATTTTAGTACTCTTAAAGCAATCCGATCTTTAGTGATCACATATCCTCTAACGATATTCATTGCACTAGAAATTAGTGTAATTTCTTGTCTTTGATTTGTCTTTCATTTGTGTCTGAGGTGCTCCAGTACAAGATTGTTCTTTGCTGTTGGTCATTTTCAGTGTTTCATTTAGTGATGATTTTTCTTCTGTTTATAAATCATTCCAACATATATGGAATAGTTTGTCTTGTCAATCAGTTAATTTTGTGTGCATGTGATAATGCCTAGGTAAATGGCCCATGAGCCAGTTATCTCAAGAGTTTCCATAACAGAAATTTTCACTTGTGGAATTTCCTTGTCTGACTTACCTAGATCAATGTTCAGTACCACAATAAATATGCTCATAATCTCAAGAAATTGTTCTTTTTGCCCTCTCCCACCCCGGCAAATAAACAAAGAAACTCCAGAACTAGAGAAATTAATTTATGCCAATGTTTTATTTAGTTCATTGCATTTGAATATTTTGGTTTTCCTTTGAGGCCAAAAGTTTTGCAGTTCAACACTGCAGGGGTGCTGTGAGCAGACTTGTTTTATGTCTTTCCCATTTTTGAATAGTAGTCAAATGAAGGTAGCCATATGTAATACACATGCTTTTCATGAGAAATTCAGCTGAGCTTTACAGTGGGGAAGTATTTGTTGGATATTGTTTTGGGGTTTGTTTGCCTATTTTTAAGTATTTATTCTTTATTGATTCATTATTCCCAAGCTCTGTTACATCTTTTTTCCATTCTGAACAGATGGCTGTGATATCTTGATAGATTCTGATAAAGATGTAATTAATTATGCGAATATGATTTCTAATACCTTAGTTCTATTACAGACTTACCAAATAATTTGTCTTTAGTTTCATTTGGATGTTTTCACAGTTCTCTTGTTCTCATTTGATAATAAGTGGGAATACATAGTAACACAAACAGGCTGACAGTTTTTATAAGCATGAAGACTCATAATTCACACTAGTTGCTATCCTGAAATTCTTCAGACAACCCTCACTTGCGTGAGAGCTTTCCTTCAGCCAAGGGGACTTTTTGCTTTTATTAATTTCAGTGGGAGAGCTGACAATTCTTGTCCAATAGAGCACTTACTAGAAATGGAAAGATAAAGTCTTTTTCTGTGAAAATGTAGTTTCTGCAAAACAGATACATGGGCAGATATGTGGACAGATGCCTTTCTCATCAGAATACATGGTCTGAACAGCTATTCCCAAGAGTTTGCTTTTGTCAGCAGTCTTAATGTTCCTCCCTCAGAACAGCTCAACTTGCAATCTTAATTCTTCTCTTCTGGAGTGTTGTTTCCAATTCTTTTAGTGGGTTACACTGGCATCCTCTCATATGAGGGCTGCTGAAAAGCTCGCATATACCAGGAACAAAATCTGGTTACAAGGTGGGATTGTGAGGAGACACAGTGGTTCTGCTTTCAGACAGAGAAGATATCAATTCCCTGCTATTGTTTTACATATTTTTCCAGACCTAACTGAAGACCAATGTAAATTTTTTCTATGGGTTTCATGCATTAAACTTTATGAAGGTCTTTCCCTCTGAACAATAAAACCTTTTTCAACAAACCAACCAAAAAACAGAGGGTGACCAGACTCAGGACTGGAAGTGCCATTTCCAGATTGAGCAGTCTTGAAATCTGTTTGGGGAAAAAAGAAAAAAGCACAACACTGAAACAGAGTACTTTGAAATTGTCCAGTATTTTTAAATTGTGATCACTAATACAAGCTGCAGTAGGATTTGTCAGTGTTGGATAAATTTAAAAATCAGTATGGTCATTTAAATATGTACAGCAGTGTTTAATCACTTGTGGAAACAAAATAAAGTCTATGTTTATCGAGTTGCATGCTCTTACCTAATCAATGTAGACCCCAAGTAATCCCAAGTGGATACCATTTAACTTAAAAATAGCATTCAGCCATATCATTTCCCTGCTGGCAGTTGAGCACCCAGTGATACACTATACCCTACATGTTCCTTTAATTTTAAAGTTCCTTTAAACTTAACATTTGGTATTTAGGATGTCTGTAAATAGCATCTGTATATGTACCAGCATAGAAAAAGTTATCTAAATCAGTTAGTGATGGAATAGGGTGCATAATACCTGCCAGGGTCTTTGTTGCTATGCTTCTACCTGCTGTAGGCGTGCAATGGAGTATTTAAATCACTTTGATCTTTTCTTACGTTGAAAAGTAATCACCAACATCCAAAAGCCTTATTACATTTTTGCTCAGTGTATTTTGAATTATTACTGGTCTCGAAAGTTTAGCTCGTTATCAATACTACAATAAGCTTTTTATTTCTTGATCATTCCAGGTCTTGTTGCTCTGGTTCAGAGCTTGAGCCTTAATTGCCATCCTGTTGACTTACACAAGTTCAGTGGGACAACTGTAATTTCCACATTTCAGGAGAGGAGCCTACTGAACCAAAGCTTTTTGCTTAACGTGAAAGTTGAGAGTTCACTGAATAGGAGTACAGACTGAAATCAAACCTTCAATGGGAACATTCTTAAACATACAGACTTGGGAATTAAGTGAACCTGAATTTTACCAAAATTTCAGCTGTGTGAATTTGCTGTAAATAATGGTGGGTTTGCTGTGAGTTTCACATTGTGTGACTTGGGCATACTTGTGTTTTAATATTAAAGCCAAACTACACAACCTAACAGGAAAGGTATCATTAAAATCAAGTTGATACAAAATTTATCACTCTTTTATGCAATCCTGTCAACTGGGGTTTCATGACTGTGATTGCAAGAAATTTTTATGCTTTTTCCAATGATCTGAATTATTTTTATGGTAATGATTATTCCAGTTCACAATGTAATGACTTGATGACATGTGTTTCCTGGTTCTTCCTTAGATAAGAATTTTCAAATATTTATTTTGCAACCCCATGCTATGTTATTAAAGAAGGAAAGAAGAAATTGTTTGCCTTGTAAGAGTGAAAGAAATTGTTTTCTCTAACAGTTTTAGCTGAACTGTTCCACCAGCTTGCCAAAAATTTCTCCTCATCAATGGTTTCTTCTCCTAATTCTGCCTTTATTCATATCATATATATATATCTGTGCATAGATTTCAATTTACAGCTAGACAAAAGCAGAAATTTGATAGCACCTTGGTTTAAAAGAATATATAGTTTATTTGTTGGAATTAAGCCCAGGAGAAACAGCATGCCAATAATATTAATGCACCTTGGCACTTGGAGGCCATTTGAAAGAAGGTGAGGATACTTTATGAAATTAAAGAATATTTAAGGAAATGTAAACAGCATGATTGAAGATACCACATCAACCACAGAGAAGCAATAATCTTCATTACTGATCAGAATGAAAACACAGCCACTCCATCAAGCTTCCAATGCCTCTTGCAGTCTTTTACTAGTATTAACATTGCTGTTTTCCCTTACTATCATCCTAAACGTTTTTATCATTACCCGCTGGCTGCAACATTTTTCTGTAGCTGTTTTATGTTTATATTATGCTGAGATACAATCTCAGTGTTCCTGAAGTTCCTTTCCTTTTATGCCATTTTCAGAATAGTATTGTTTACTACTTCATATGTTTCTCTGCTTTCTTAAAATGAACTGCAAAAACCAGAAAATTTCCCCATCCCAGAAGTTCTGGGGATCTATTTTTGTGTGCTTTGTTTGGCTGTACAAATGTGCTGCCTCTTAATTTAGTGCTGGAAAATGATTATCAGGTTACCTTTAATTTTGGTTGATACTTTTCTGCCAGGCAGTAGCAATAATCAGTGTAATAGTTTTATCTTCCAAACTTACTTTACTGGTTTTGCTTCTACTCTCAAGGGCAGTGCTTTGCCGGAAGAGTTAAATACTTTACATTGCAGTGTTACTCATGAGTAAGGGCATTCATTGTTTATTTTAGACTTGATCATGAATTTTGTCCAGGCTTTCTGCACTTAATACAAACTTTTTCTGCAACAAAAGCAGTTCTAGAGGGTCAAATCAGGCTGCATGTTAAAGTTAGTACTAGTGATGGGATGAATGTGCTATAAAATTCTACTTGCAAAGCTGCCTGTTTTTCTTCAAGGCAAGCATGAAACATGAACATTATATTCTCAGGTCATCACCACAGAAAAATATATTTTCCTAAATCCTCTTGCTCTTTTGGATCACACAACAGCAAAGACTGCACTGTATCTTTCTTTGATTTTCTTATTCAAAATGGGTGGAGAATTTCTGCATGCTTTGCCATTCAAACATTCCTGGTGGTTCTATTTTCAACTCAAAATTTTTGAATTAGTAACAGATGTGCTGATTCTTTTGACTGAAACAGTGGGCAAATTTTTCTCTGTATTTTGAATAAACTTTTACACTTTTACTGATCATTGAACTCTGAGTCCTAGGATTTTTTTACCAGCCCTCACTGTAAACAGTATCCTACATCACAGAACTCTCACTGTGGTCAGTGGGAAATTATCCTGATAAGTGTGATGAGGTTTAGCAGAACATATTTACAGTGACTTTAAAATGCAGCTTTTGGAGCAAGACTCCAGTAAGGGGTAACATACCAGTATTGCACATCCCAACCTGTTTAGGTATGTTTTGCTATTTTTTGCCTCAGTTTCACTAAAGTAAATAGGATTCTGTGACTCTGAAAACAATCTTTCATCGCTAAGTGAGAAAATTGTGTTAAAGAAAGCAGGAGAAACTTGGAAAAGGAGAAGACCATTACACCAAAATTGCAAAACAGGTAGCCTGAAAAATAACAAGCATACATGCATAAATGTTATTGGTAATGCTGATCCATTGGCATGAAACGTTTATAGAAAACACTTGCACAGCAGAAATCCTAGGAAATTTGGGATTTGGGGGTCCTGGTAGATCTGGAGCAGAAAGGCAGACTTGTGAGTAGGACAAAAGAAAGAATTAGGAGGTGAAAAAAATGACAGAGAATAAAATTCCAATTTAAGGAATATAATTTTTGAGGTTTAAGTTGCAATCTTGAGGTTGAATTAGAGGTGGAGCATTTTTTATTATCATTTTATTATTATTATATATTATTTACATTTATATTATTTATATATTTAACATATATTATTTATATATTTATATAATTATTTTATAATATACATTATATTATCTATTGTTATCTATTGTTATCTATTTATTTCTTTATATAATAGATTATTTATATACTTAAATTCTTTATATTATTATTTTTTAATTATTTTATTTCTTTTGCATTTTTCACACTGAGTGTGAGAGTCCTCCAGCTTTTTGCTCCTGAGCTATCTTCTTTACTATAATTTATTTAAGTGTTTCTCCTTGCTTATATAATGACATACATGTACACCTGATAACACAAGTGCTGGCATGATCTTTCATTCTCCTTAAGCCTTTGAATTTTCTTGTTAATGTTAATGCAAATGCATCATATCTTAATTGGATCTTAGATCATCTAACAGTGAGAACTGATAAATTATAGAGACTGTAATACTTTTCTACAATGATTTCTAAAAAGATTTGAAGGCCAAATAAGTCTTGACATTCTGGTGCACAAAAGGAGACAATCACCCCGTTGGAAATGTAAAAAGGCAGGAACCAACCATTTCTGTAGGTAGAATTTCTGCTTCACATAAAAGGGTATGAAAAATATTCACTAATACATAATTAAAAGAAGCCTGAATTTTCTTCTTCCAGAAATACTGAAAATATTCAAGTTATGATAAGGATGCAATGATGAAAGAAATACAGAGGCAAATTAAGTTTTGCTGTTGTGAAAATACCTCTGGCTCACACTTAAGAATGTTTCACATGAACACTTTAATTTATCTTGAGAAATTATACACCTCAAGCTTTCAGACTTTAGAGAAGTGAGGTGAAACAAAATTAATTTGTCAGATAATAGAAATCTTTTGTCAAAAATGCTTTCCTATTGGTGGAAAACTAAACTTTAGATTTCTTTGTGCTTTAAGACCCCGGGCTGACTTGCTGTTTGTCTAAATAGGATTTAATTAAGTGCAAAATGTCTGTCTTTTGATGACCACGAAGTAATTCTTTTTTACCTTGGGGCAGGAGGAAAGATGTCACTTGGATGTCAGGAAGCTTTTGAAGTTTTCAAGCGGGACCATGCTGACAGTATAACCATTGAGGACAACAAACAGCTTCTGAAACAGAGGTGAGTGTCACAGCAAAATACAGCTGGAGGAAGACATCTGTGTGAGAGTTCATTACCAGTCTAGGTAGGAACATAATTTTACACCAGACATCCCAGACTTCTGGGTACAGGACTTGGTACAGAAATTTTTCCTTTTCTTGCTTACGACATTTCATATCCAGAAGTCACTGAGTGGTAAGAGAATAGAAGTCTGGATAGAATATGAAAGTGGCATGAGGAGCCTGAGTGCGTATTTCCACTGGTTTTATTCATCCTCATAGCCATGTTGAAGCAACGTGGCAATGGCATTCACAATCAAGAATTATTTAGAGGAAGTAAAATGCATGTGACTGAATCAATTACTGCAATTTCCATTGTCAAAAATGTTTTACTGGCTTTGACACTGAGTTGGACAGTAAGCTAGGAGATGTTTAACATATGCATCTGTCTGTTGTTCCTAACTTTTTTGCCAAGTGATTTAACTTCTCTCTGCCAGTTTTGCACTCGCAAACAGAAATAATACTTTCCTCCTTCACATTTGTTGTTAATGCTGGCAAAACACTTCAAAATGTGGTGAAGATGGTGAGAATGGAAAAAACATTGAAAACGTGTTTTCATGCAGCAGATTTTAAACATCTCACAAACTAAACCACCAACACTTGTCCATGTTGATTGGATAGCAGTACTGTTTCAGTGTCAGTTTTCAAGTGTTAATTCCCCTTGTACTGCAGAAGAAATATACAGGTTTGAGATTGCAGATGCAAAAAGCAGATCTCTCAATGTATCCTTTTAACTATCAAGTCCCCTAATAGTTGCTTGGAGTTTTTTTTTCCCTTTTCTTTTTCTTCTTTTTCTTTTTCTTTTTCTTTTTCTTTTTCTTTTTCTTTTTCTCTTTCTTTTTCTCTTTCTCTTTCTCTTTCTTTTTCTTTTTCTCTTTCTCTTTCTCTTTCTCTTTCTCTTTCTCTTTCTCTTTCTCTTTCTCTTTCTCTTTCTTTTTCTTTTTCTTTT
>JAWWES010000115.1:29782962-29805197 GCA_035583135.1 Lophotriccus pileatus
CTCTTTCTCTTTCTCTTTCTCTTTCTCTTTCTCTTTCTCTTTCTCTTTCTCTTTCTCTTTCTTTTTCTTTTTCTTTTTCTTTTTCTTTTTCTTTTTCTTTTTCTTTTTTTTCAGCCTGGATTTTTCTCCTCCAGCTTTCTCCCGCTTTCTTCTGCTTTCTTTAACACAATTTTCTCTCTTAGTAGGCATGAAAGACATTGTTTCCAGAGTTACTAAGTTTAATACTCATTTACTTTAGTGAAATGGAGGCAAGAAGTGATCTCTACATCTATGTGACTTATTGCAGCTCTTGCTGTTTAACACTTTTCTGAATTGGTTAACTTTCTACCTGGATCTATAACTCAGCCACAGGAACACAAATTGATGAGGTATTAGATGTATGTAAGAATTTATCCCTATAAATTAGTTGTTTAGTAATGGAATTTATCCCTATAAATTAGTTGTTTAGTAATGCCTTTCTTCTGATCAATATATCAGACATTGCCACATCACTGCATCATCACTGCATAAATGAGTAATTTCTGACGTTGCTGTTTACTGAGCAGAACACTTCATGGTCACAGCACGATAATGAGAGCAAGACAGCTCTGAGCCATGCCCTGCATTTCCTCTAGTTAATCACAGTTCTTCCATATTCTTTCTGTTTGTTATTACTGTGAAGCAAACCAGTATTTCCTTCTGGTTTCAGAACATATAATAGAGATGGGCAGAATCCACAAAGTTTGATGACAGATTTGCCTTCCCTAAAGGACAGAGAGATTCAAACTAATGCCCTGTGTAACCCTTCTCTAATAGGCATCAGCTGATTGCAGAAATCAGTGTTAATGTGAATGTTGATACTCTGGAGTAAGTTTCCCTCCGCCATTTGCAGACATTTTTAGCAAAAATGCTTATAGCTCTAAGTTTACCAAGTTCATTAGGATGGATTTACATCAAGTCCAGTCTGTAATTTGGAATGCAGCCTCTGAACTACCAGTTACACAAAAGGTCTGTTACCCAGCCAGTGTTCAAATTGCACAGGAAGAAGAGTGTGGACACCACATGTTTAAAAGTTACCATAACTTTCCTTTATATGTAGACCTCTCATGTTAATAATTTTGTTTATAGTTGCATAACCACTTCTGAGATACCACAAACAGTATTTGGCTCACAAATTACTTATTTTTAGCTGTCTTATTTTTCCTTTGGGTATTTGGGGGAGATTTTGTTGGCTTGCTAATTGTCATAGAGGATAGGAAGGAACCTTTAAAGGTCATCTAGTCCAACCCTTCTGGAATGAGCGGGATATTTTCAACTAGATCAACTTGTTCAGAGTTTTGTCAAGCCTGACTTTGAGTGTTTCCAGGGATGGGGCATCCACCACCACTCTGGACAACCTGTTCCAGTGTTTTACCACCCTCATTGTAAAAAATTTCTTCCTTATACCTAGTCTAAGTCTACTCTCTTTTCATTTAAAACCATTGCTCCTTGTCCTATCACAACAGTTCCTACTAAAACATTCTTATAATCCCCCTTTAAATATTGAAAGGCTGCAGTAAAGTCACCCTGGAACCTTCTCTTCTCCAGGCTGAACAACCTCAACTGTCTCAGACTGTCTTCATAGGAGAGGTGTTCCAGCCCTGGGATCATTTTTGTGACCCTCCTCTGGATTCACTCTAATAGGTCCAATGTCTTTCCTCTGCTCTGGATGCAGTACTGAGGAATACATTTAGTGCTGGTAGCTCAGTGTGCAGTTTCAGTGGGAGCTGCAGATTGAGCTCTGGGTGGCAAGAGCCAAAGGCTCATGACACATTATGTCATTCTTAATTGAATGGAGAACTGTCAGTGAACCTAATTGGAAGTTTCACTGTGAAGGTCACAACTGTTGCTTGGGCTGTGAAATTATTCATATAGATGTGACTACATATAGTCATACATATACAATATACTTGTATTTTTTTTCTGTAACTACCCTTTTATAAATGCTCAAAAGTAGTCAGTTGATTAAATCAAATACTGAAAACATTTGTTTTGTTTAAAAAAAAATATATATATGGAAGAAAAATTCTGGTTTTGAGTAAAGCTTTTCACATTCTGCTTCAGACCTCTTCACAGAGGCAGTAGCTTAATACTGTAACTCAGTACTGTCTCTGGATTTAAGAGGTGGGAAGTCTGATATGGTTAAGAATAATTTCTTTCCGAAGCTCATTACTGTTCAAGTGAAAGAAAATGGATTCAAGCTATCCAATTAGGGCAGTTGCCTATGAGGACTACCTTCGTAAGATAAAAAAGGTGACCTTTACAGCTTACTTCACAGTTAATACAAAACAATTATTTTTTGTTTTTCTTCTGTACATTAATAACTTCTTCCCTGCCTAAAAAAAACCAAGCCAAAACAAAGCAAAAAAACACAACCAAACCAACCAACCAAAAAAAACCAACAACAACAAAAAAACCCATGTGTTTATGCCCAGACAGAATCGGATTTCTGCAATTTGGTCTTCCTATACTTGACTTCCAGAGAACTTAATAACATCCTATTTCTCAATGTAGCCATGTTCTCTTAGGATCGTTTCTCTGAGGAGGAGAAAAATACATGGTGAAATATACTATCAAAAAATCTTCCCAGCTGAGCCACTTTAATGTAATATTGCATATTGCACAAAGCTTTTAAGTGTCATCTTAGTCAATATTTCCAGCAGTAAAATTCTACTGAGCTTACAGATGTGATGTAAATCTAGTTTCCATTTTGTTGTTCTCCACTAATATTTTCCATTTTCTTGTTTCCTTGCTTTCTGTGTTTCAGCTGGTTAGCAACTAACTTGTTTTTTCAATACCTATGGGCAAGTTTCATGGAAAGGATGAGTTTCACTTAGGTCGTTTGTTGTTGTAATTTCTAATAATTAAAAACGAATGAATGTTCATTTAATTCACTAAATGTCTCCACTGTCTCATTAGACAGCCTCTGAGTTTGTCTTGGTTTACATTATGAGTTAGAGATTTGTTTTTCAAGAAGTTTATTTTTAAATTACTGGCACTTGCATTCAAAGGGTGAAATCTTTGCCAAAAATGCTTGTTCCACTGAAATGAGTGGCAAAATTCACTTTGGGGTTTCATCATGGAGTATTTATCTTGTAGGTAATAGAAGCCATGATTTGGCAACTTGAGCCTTTCTGTTGAGTGGTCTCCATGTAAGATACACAGGAAGCTTTTTCAGCTTACAATATGTAATTGTTCACTCATCAATACTCATAGCAATATCAGTTGGATAATACCACCTTCTTTTTGATTAGAGGAGTATCAGAAATAGCTTTTTACCTTTCAGTATTAGAGTCCAATCTTATGTCTTTACCTGGTTTATTTTGTTAGACTGTGATTCATAGTCACAGATGGAATCCATTGGACTCTCATACATTAATGCCAAATTTTGGTTTATGTTATTATGCTAGTTTATAAACTGTGGTGCTTGAGAAACATATGCATGATTCATTCAACTATTGGCAGT
Source organism: Lophotriccus pileatus (assembly GCA_035583135.1). Classification (NCBI taxonomy): domain Eukaryota; kingdom Metazoa; phylum Chordata; class Aves; order Passeriformes; family Tyrannidae; genus Lophotriccus; species Lophotriccus pileatus. Next base: position 29,786,447 of record JAWWES010000115.1, read on the forward strand.
AGTCTATGAATCAGGGTTGGATAGACAGATGACTTCAACTTGTCCAGATAAATCTCTCTGTGAACATGAATCAAAGTTAATAGTCAACATGAGATTTGCCTCAAGAGTTATTAAGTTATTGAGGAACTTTCTATTTGGTTCATGGGACCTGAGGGAAAGAAAGAGGACATACTTTAGGGTTTCTTCCCTTTGACATTTACACACCCTACAATGCCCACTTGGGGCTCTACGTCAACTCTAGAATAAGTGGAATAAGCTTATATAAAGTCTCACAGATGCTTCAAAGGCTTGTGCCTTCTCTATGTAAGAAAGAGTAAGTGCTGAGGAACCCTCCAGGTCCAGCCATTTAGTCTTGTTGAATTCAGCTTTGAAAGCATATGTTTGTGAGTAGATACCAGTGAAGGCACCCGAAATGCTAACTCATTCCAGTTTTACAGGGAAATTTACTTAGTTGAGAGGGAGCAATTTTTCAAACCCCACCTCTCCAGGGAAAAGTTGTTTTCCTTTATTTTGCCATTATTTGAGTTAGACAGAAGAACAATTTGTGGATTTCCTCAGTTACTTTGTCTAGACCAAGACTCTTCCAGATCAGCCATAGTCTTGCTTAACAATTGAGTTCTGCCTCCACATTCTGCAAGGTTCCACTTGTACATACACAAGTAACAACTCAGAATTTCATGTCAATCTTAATGTCCTACAACAAATGTCACAGTGCAGCAAATCATCCTTTGAAATTTTAAACTATTACTGTTTAGACTATTAACAATAGTCTAATATTTCCTTGAAATAGCCTCAGTTCTCTCAGTGACTCCTCAGACTTTACCACTGTACATTGAATTGACTGTCATTACAAGACATACAGTGAGCTGTTGCAGGCTAAAAAAGAAACTTCTGATCATTAGAATATTTTACATAACATGTGAAGATTTGATTATTTGAATGTAATGAGGAAGTGGTCAGTGAACTCATTTAGAAACATACCTGGAGGGAATTTCCCACTCATTTCCAGTTTTGATTTGAGGTCAAGCTATTTGCATTCTAGAAAAACAGAGCTTCCAAACACTGATTCATTCATTCCTTTCCATCTTTCTTGGCCTGCTTCTTGCTTGCTATTTGCATATCTTCGTGTATGTTGCTGTTTGGGCAGTAGCTGAATATCAACTGAAATTCTGCATTCACTTAGTGGCTCTGTGTAGAAGAACAGCATGATTTAGTTTTCTTACATTTTCTGTTTGAGTGGTTTCTTAGTGATTGGGATATATATTTCCACACAGCACAGTGTTCATCAGCAATATGCTAATTACAGGCTGAAATTTGAAATTTCCTCATGAGCAGTTCTAATACTTTTGATAATTTTGTTATAATCTGCTTGGGTTTGGTTTTAGTTTTACTTCTATATCACTCTTTGTTAAAACAAGTTGCAAGTAAAGTAACATATTAAAAATTATATTGTGGTGTAGTAAGAGTATTTAAGAGAATCCAGTCATTAGAGTTGAGATAACATAGTTTTTAAAACTTAAAAGGTCAAACACATTGGTTTTGTCTGTTCAGTAAACTTGTCTGTTGCATAGTTTCTTTCAGAAAGGTTTCTCTTGGACCAGATAATCATTCCTAATGGAAAATTGTTTCCAATTACTTCTACTTACAAGTCAAAAAGTAATTCTGAGTAATTCTGTATTTTATTCTGATCAACTAATTTCACTAGTTGTTCTTTAGAATAATTCTGTATCATTATCCTTGCATTGACAGGTTTGCTGAAGCTAAATGCCTTGGAGAAAAACTAAATGAAGTGAGAAGTAAAATAAGTGAGTACATTTTAACCTCATTTGACCATTTAGCTTATGAAATCACAGCATTCAAAAGATATGGGAAGAGATTCTATTTTCTAAAATAGTCAATGCATTGCTAAGATTTTCAGTAAAGTAAATTGTAAGCTGATGATGGCAGTAATAATTCTATGTAAAAGTTTTGATTATTTCAAGTACCATAATGTGAAAAAGAGCTCCCTTCTTTATTTGACAAGAACGTCTGAAATTTATCAGAAGGAGAAATTAAGGTATCAGCATGAGGTTTTTAAATTTTATTTTGGAATAAAAGTATGCAAATACATAATTTCAAAATGTCATATCAATGGATTAAGGATTATATTTATCTATAAATTTGTATAGCTTCTAATAAAAGGAAATTTCATTGTTGAGTTGTCACTCTGTACTTTGTACAGATTAATTAGAACAATTCCAATGAGTGCCTCAGCTTGGTGGGGGTTTTCATCAGTTTTTCCTTAAGGCCCCAAGAGCAAATGTCAGAAGTCAAGTAGATGAGGCAAAAGGCCAGCTTAGCTGAACAGGAATCTTCGCTTGGAAATAAGGCAAAAAAGGAAGGTGTATGCCCAGTGGAAGCAAGGCAAAGTGACATGGGAAGCATTCAGAGATGCTGCTTGCTGCTGTAGGAAGAAAATCTGTGCAGCCAAAGCTCAACTGAAGTTGAAGGTGATGAGAAATGAGGGGGACAATAAAAAGATTTTTTTCAAATATATTAATGTCTATAGGCAGTATAGAAATATCATTGGCCTGTTACAGGATGAGTATGGTCACCTCAAAAAACGGGACGGAGACAAGGAAGAGGCGTTTAACGCTTTCTTTGCCTGTCTCTTCAACATGGATGATAGACCAAGGGAGTCTCAGTGCCCTGAGCTGGAGGACCATGACTGTGAGAATGATCAACTCCCAGTTGACCCTGAAATTGTGTAGGATCTGCTGCTCCAGCTGGATCCATACAGATCTATAGGGCCTGATGGGAGGTATTGAAAATACCTGGGAGGTATTGAAAAACATTCACAAGACAATGCTAGGTTGATTGATCACAGCCAGAATGGCTTACTGAGAAGAAAGTCCTGCTTATCAGACCTGATTTCCTTTTATGACGAGGTAACCCATCTAACTGATCAAGGGAAGCCAGTTGATGTAATCTTTTTGGATGTCAGTAAAGCTTTTGATACTGTCTCTCACAGGATCCTGCTGGGCAAAATGTCCAGCACACAGCTGGAGAAACATACCATGTGGAGGGTGAGCAATTGGCTCACGGGTCAAGCACAGAGGGTAACAGTGAATGGGGGAACATCAGACTGGTGACCTGTCACCAGTGGGGTTCTGCAAGGCTCCATCTTAGGCCCTGTGCTCTTCAAGATCTTCATAAATGACTTAGACATAGGACTGGAAGGGATACTAAGCAAGTTTGCAGATGATACAAAATTGGGAGGAGCTGTTGACTCCCTTGAAGGCAGGGAGGTCCCACAGAGAGACCTCAGCAAATTAGAGGACTGGGCAATCACCAACCATGTGAAGTTCAACAAGGGGAAGTGCTGGATTCTGCACCTGAGATGGAGTGACCTTGTATGTACGGACAGACTGGGGAATGAAATGCTGGAGAGCAGTGCCATGGAAAGGGACCTGGGGGTCCTGGTCAATGGCAAGTTGAATATGAGTGAGCAGTGCCCTGGCAGCCAGGAGGGCCAACCATGTCCTGCAGGGCATCAGGGAAAGCATCGCCAGCCAGTCGAGGGAGGGGATTGTCCCGCTCTGCTCTGCACTGGTGCAGCCTCACCTTGAATATTGTGTGCAGCTTTGGGCACTGTAATGTAAGAAAGATCTTAAGCTATTAGAAAGTGTCCAAAGGAGGGCACTGAAGATGGTGAAGGCCTTGAGGAGAAGCTGTGTGAGGAGTAGCTGAAGTCACTTGGTCTGTTCAGCCTGGAGAAGAGGAGACTGAGGGGAGACCTCATTGCAATTTTCAACATCCTTATAAGGGGAAGAGCAGGGACAGGCACTGATCTCTGTAGTGACCAGTATCAGAACCCAAGGGAATAGCCTGAAGTTGTGTCAGGAGAAGTTTAGGTTGGATATTAGAAAAAGGTTCTGCACCCAGAGTGTGGTCGGGCACTGAACAGGCTCCCCAGGGCAGTGGTCACAGCACCAAGCCTGACAGAGTTCAAGAAGCATTTGGACAATACTCTCAGGCACATGGTGTGACTCCTGGGGATGGTCCTGTGCAGGGCCAGGAGTTGGACTCAATGACACTTGTGGGTCGCTTCTGACTCAGCATATTCTGTGATTCTGTGATGTTTGGCATCTGGTTTCAGATTGTTCAATGCCAAAAATCACCCATAGATACATTCAACCCCAAGCTAGAGCCTATCTGATTCTCCTAGCAGCCTTTGATATGTTCCTAGTTGATTTCTGAGTTCTGTTGATTCCAAGCCTGGAGTTTGTTTTCTTAAAACTGGCTATCCAGGCTCTCTGCCAGATGTGAAACAGTTTTTTTAATCTATTCCTGAAGTTCTTGGAGATCAGGTTCATGTCCTTCCATATGCACACCTTCAGGTGTACCGTGTCTCTTCAAGCTTCCAAATACAGGCTGTGAGGGACCAGATTTAAAGGTACTTTGGTATCGAGGAAAAGTGGTATAGACCTTGCACTCCTTCCTCCTATCTCCTTCCTCTTTGGGTGGCACCTGCACAGACATGGACAAAGAAGTCATTGTCATCACTTCATGTCTTACAACAGCAGTTGACTTTGGGGAAGGAACAAAAATCTCACAGCACAGCTGACAAGTGCTCTGTACTTATACCATAGCCATGATTATATTCTCTGTGGTCATGAATGATAACTACTGCCAGATTCCCCTCCCAATCACCTTCGGGTACACCACAGGTCCCTCAGTGACCTTATGCAGTATATTTAAAGTTATGCCAGATATGTGGAAAGCCTCAGCCATGTTTGCATGTGTTTTCAAACCATAGCACAAATGATGTTTGGAAGGGATCCAGAAGCAGAGACATCAGGTGCTGAGCACTGCTGCAGCAGTGTTCTGAACAACAGGTTATTTCTGTAAGACATAATACTTGAATTCACCTGTCTTCTCTCAGTTGATTAATTTGTCTCCATCAAACTGTCCAGAACATAAATGTCAGTACAGAACCTCTGCATGGATTTCCACACACTGACCCATGCAAATAGAATTTCAATATCTATCTTGCAACTATAGGTCTCTGCAGTGCCTATATAAGCTCCCTTAACTCCTGCCAATAGGCTTTTTCCCCGGTAAACTTGGAAAAGCAGGTTAAGCCTACTGAAGAAGATTCTTTTTTTCTCTGCTGCCATCTTGAAGTCCACATTGTCCTGCATTCCTTTTGTCTCCTAGCTTTGCTCATCTGTGTTAAGCTCAACAGATTTCTTGGCCTAAATGAGGTAGAGCCAAAGCTACACTTGACTGTCAGACTTTTTTCTCTTGCTCAAGTTGAAATGCATTTTGAGGCAGGAATATTGCCAGCAATAAGCAGCCACACACAAGCACATCTTTCTCAGTATTTGCAACTGTGGTGGTTAAAGACAGGAGCCTAGCAGTCACCCTTAAATGTGCCTTTGATCTGATGCAAATATCTTAGGGGAGACCAAATGTTTGAAGGGTTTGAGACAGTACAAGAAGCAGTGGGGCATGTGCCAGTCCTGAAGGTACCGCTTGTACTGTCGTGCTGGGACAAGACTTGTGTGGTCTGTAAGTTCCTTGAGATTTGTAGAAGTCTACTGTGGCAGTTCTCAGAAATAATGTAACAATGCAACGTAGATGTAGCCTCTCTAGACTCTGTTTCCATGGATCGCAGCAAAATCTAAAAGAAATCCATGGTTTGGACTGAATCACTGTGGGTTTTTCCTCAGTAAGTTAGGCAAAATTCTGATAGCTATAGTGCAGTACAGTATGGGTTTTGCTGTAATTGAAAACATCTGTTTTAAAACTTGTTTTTGGTTAAAGTTCTTCAGCGTTAGAAGCGAAACAGTGAGGTATATCTGGGACACAAGCAATACAAAAATCTAAGTGCATATTCATATGTATATGTAACATAAAAACCCAAACTGATCCCTTGAACAAAACAAGCAACCATGTAACAAATTACCAGTGTTGCACTGAACTTGACAATACTTACATGCCTCATATAGGAAATTGTAATAAGTTGTAGACCACATGAATGTTGAAAAGTTACTTTAAGAATCAGGCTAGAAATTACTTCAAAGTTCTAAGAAAAATTGCACAAAATACATTTTGGTTTTGTTTTGGTGTATAAAGTGTAGTTACAAGGGAAGTGTTTCCAAATTGAAAATTAATTTCATTACACTCTTTTTTTTTTTTTTAAATTTTGGTAGTAAAATGGAGAAACAGTCTTTTTATTTAGTTTATACTGTAATCCTACAGTATAAGCAAGAAACTCCATCCATGTTGTATCTTTTATAGCTCTCTATATTCTGATCTATGCAGATGTACACTACTTTATGTATAGTTTTTAAATATTGATGTCTGAGGCTTGGGAATGTTTGTACAGTCTTTTCTTCAATTCTTTCTATGTAACATTATGCAGCATGTGAAAATTTGCACTCTGGCTAATACAAACACTACATTTTATTCATCTGTCCTTTTGGCCTGTCCAGCTTTGTTTTGAACATAGTTGTTTATGTATCTCCCTATAAGCACTTCCTAACAATTATTAAATTTTTGCATCCAGCAGGACAATTTCTGGCTTATTCTTCTCAGTCAGTGCAATTACACTATTTTATATAGTTTAGCGGCCTGAAGCAATTTTTCAGTTAAGCCTGCTTCATCATAGCGTACATACTCAGAAGGCCATTAAAGATGCTAAGTTCACTAACCTGCCAAATCTTTACTGAAAATGTGGTAGGAGAAATAAGAGTCATCTGCGGCCTGCAATTAGATCTCTAATTTATTTTTATTATTGTTTCAGTTTCCTTAAGCATTCCTGGCTGCCTTGTTGTGCACAATCAAGAACAGATCCCATCAATATCAGTTTTTGTTATTTCTAAGCTGCTCTTAATAGTATAAAACTATGCACCACAGAGGCCATAGACCCCATTTCATGCAGTCTGATTATATTTTGAGATACTGATAGCAGCAGTTGGCTGTAATTTTTATGTCATAAATACCCCTTCACCTTGACTTTGGAAATATTAGTGTTTTGCAGTGAAAAGTACACAGAATACTCCAACCCCTTCTCAATTACACTTGCATTTCAAAAACATCAGGAAGTTAGGGCTATAAAAAGAAATCTTCAGTAAGATTTTCATGGTAGGCTTTTGCTGATGTTACTGCTTGCATAAAAAGATTAAGGAAAACGATGTCTAGATGTAAGGTGGATTTCAAGTGTAGAGTGATTATAATATCAGAAATGAGACATTGTGGCTAGCATACCTTTTGCTACTCTATGACACAGTCCTGGATTCTGTCTCCTTTTATGTTTAATAGTACTACAGAGAATACAGAGATTTTTAAATTATTTTTATGGAAAATAAAATATATGTCTTAGATTTGTCATTATGCTTACTTTTCACAGTGACCTCCTAGAAGTAAGGGAGAGAATTTCATTGTAGGATAAAAAGCTTCTTTTACTGATAAATTAAAACAAAAAGAGGAAAAGAAGGAAGTTTTTCTTAGTCAGGGTGATTGTAGTGACCCTGTTTGCTGCATTATGACACAAACTTCTGTATAGGCCAAAAGGAAGGAGCAGAGTGTTTTGGTGAAAGCATTGGGGGGCAATTATTTTTGCAACTCAATATATTGCATAAATACACCATAAAAAGACAAAGAAATTGTATGGAGTTTGAACATGTAGACATGTCTGAATTTGTTTGAGTGAACTATTCAGAACTGTTTATGTATGACTGAGAATGTACCCAAGAACTAAACTTTAAAGACAAATAGAGAAAACCAACATGAGTGAAACTTGAAAAAAATAACTGAGATATCAAGAAATAATGAGAACTCTAGAACCATCACAGAAGAAGTGGAAAGTGGGCCAGCACTGACACAAAGTACATTTTTTCCTTTCTCCAACATTTAGAACTTTAAAAGTGTGTATTTCACTGGCTAAAGAAGAAAAAAGAATAGGTTTCTTTCCTTGGGAAAAAAATGCTGTGCCACTGCATGTGTTTTTCTATTGTAGCATTTTCAGAGAATTAGGGTTTCTAACAAGAACTGTAGATCCTTTTGGTATTACTGAAAGAGACTTAGTGAAGGAAAAGGATTTTATTTCAGAATTGTGAGGGTATAGAATTTCTCCTTGCAAAAACTTGAGTGATTGTGCCTAGCACATTGTGATGGGTCAACCTCAGCTGGCTATCCAGCTGCTCTCTCATGTCCTTTCCTCAACAGAACAGGGGAAAAAAGTAAGAAGAAAAAGCTTGTGGATTGAAATAAAGATGAGGAGATCACTTACCATTGAAACAGACTCAGGTTGGAGAAAATTAGTTTAATATATTGCCAATTTGAATGGAGCTGGATGGTGAAAAGCATCAAGACTGAAATCAAAACTTCTTCCCCTATCAGGGTTAGCAGGAGGGTTTTTTTCCTAGGGTGCTGTTATCAACAGGTAGTTTTACTGGAAACATTCTATGTGAAAAAGACTGACAGTAAGAACTAGAAAAGAAAGGCCCAACTACTACTACACTGATCACAGAGTGAGTTGGTGGAATTAAATCTACTATTTTCAGTGTAAATTAAACTGATATATTAATTCTGAATTTTGCCACTAAAAAAGTTGCTTGTATACAAGAATGTGCTGTGTTAGATGCATTTAAGAGTAGTAAAAGTTTCCAAGTTCATTCCTATAATTGTCTGACTATTTTGGGATATTTTTACCACTATTAAATTTAGTTATTTCCTGAAGGAAAAAAACATACTAAATGGTATTTAATGCCAAAGGGAAGCAGTTGTTGTTTCTAGTCTGTCCAGAAATCAGCTAACATTATGATTGAAGCTGGGAGAGGAAGGGCAAACTCACGTGGGAGTAATAACTGTGTGAGGAAACAGGCACTTTTGGAATGAAAAAGGGTAGATGGATGGATTATGTGCACATGATGTTGACGGTGCATCTATACCCACAGGAATGCTGAGCTGTTGCACTACTCTGCCTCATTTCAAGCTTTAATGCACAAGATCTTAGAATACCAGAGCCAGTTTGGCGGCATGTCTGAGAATTGCGTAGCAAGGTTATTGAAGAGTGTTCATTTAATTTTCTTGCAAATTATTCAAATAATTTTCATATATATATTACAGTTAATGGGGTGCTACACTGAAATGGTGAGGACTGGAGGAGAGCAAGGACAAGCCATTGCAGTGCTCAATGATGATATTGATTCTGATTCAATATCTTGTATGCCACATTGTTATTTCTGTGAATGCACAGTAGATGTTAAACCTAATCCAAACCTAGTTAATATAAACTCAGGATTTTTAACCACCTTTTTCTCTATAGGCAAGATGCTCTATATATATATATATATAAAAATTCTTTTTTTTGTGGTCACCCTGCCTCCCCATGGAGATAAGCCAAGTAAACCTACATTTAAACGCCAAACTAAGAGTCTTTCTTGCAAAGGTTTTCTTTATACCTGCACAACTTTATGAAGGGAACTGATAGCAACGTTTTTGCACAGATAAGAAGTAAGACGAAATTAGGTTTTTTAGGCAGAGGTGGTCTAAGAGCACTCTGTTGGCTATGTTGTATATCTACATTGTTTTAGCTTCACATGCAGGCAATAAATTACTTTGAAAAAGGAAAATTGGTTAGTTAAGAACTAGAATCCTGAGGCTGATATTAGGAATGTTACGTGTATTTTAAGCCATGATTATATGGGCTGAAAGAACTGAGGGAAGTCATGCATGAGCAAATAGCGTTTTAAAAAGTTTTACTGAAGAAGTATCTGTATTTTAGAAGGCATTTCTCTGTTGAAGAAAAGTCCCATGCTTTACATATAATCTAAATGAAATTAAAATCCTCAAAATTATTTGCTATATGAAAAGAAAATCCGTCAAAATCAATGTGTTACTTTCTTAGAGCTCATTAATATTGGTAGTATTATCTATTGCTTTATATTAATGTAAATGTTCTGAATCAGAGGCATTAGCTTCCTGGACATTGTTTCAACCATGAATAAAGTGAGGCTATAATAAGAGAGAAATTACTGTGCTTTGGAATGCATTCCATTCTATATTGTAATATTCTAAGATACTTATTCTTTTATGGAAATAAACATTGCAACTTCATAGCTGCTGATCTAATTCACTATTCTAGTTTAATTCCAGAAAGTATCAAGTACTTAGGCAGACTTATATCTGATTTATATGCTCAGTGAATTTTACTGGAAATGACTAGTGTAGAAGAAAAATGGCAAGATCGGGTTTAAAAAGGAGTTGAGAAACTTCAAGAGGAAAGGTTACATGCCATAGAAAATATGGTTCAAATGAGGTACAAACAGCTCATAAATAAATGAATTCAGTATGCAGATATAATAAGCAGATAACTCAATAACGTCATTCCACAGCATTTCATTCTTCAGGTAGCTTTTATGAATTGCTATTCTCAGCAGAGACCTTTAAAATCCATGGAATTTGAAATCTTGAAATCCTCACTAAAAAGAAACTCTAGCTGAGGTCAGTTTGAGGTTTGAGTTGTACTTGTGTGCAGATTGAAAAGAAAATTCTGAAAATATTTCCATATTTGTCTTTATTATTGTTTTATCTGATAAAGGGCAGCAAGCATTAGACAAAGAATCATAGACTCATTGAATATTTTTGGTTGGAAGATACCTTAAAGATCATCTTGTTCCAACCCCCCTGCCACAAGCAGGGACACCTTTCAGTAGAACAGGTTGCTCAAAACCTGGCTATCCTGGCCTTAAACACTTGCAGGGATAGAACATCCACACCTTCTCTGGGCAACCTGTTCCAGTGTCTTAACACCCTCACAGTAAAGAATTTCTTCATAATATCTATTCAAAACCTACTCTCTTTCAAGACAGGACCCCTTGTCCTGTCACTACATGCTCTTTGTCCCTCTCTGTCTTTCTTGTAGGTTCCCTTCAGGCACTGGAAGGCCACAATTAGGACACTCGTAAGCTGTCTCTTTTCCAGGCTGAACAATCCCAATTCTCTCAGCCTTTCCTCCTAGGAGAGGTGCTCCATCCTTCTAATCACGTTGTTGTTCCTCCTCTGAACTGACTCCAAAAGGCTGATGTCCTTCCTGTGCAGGGACCCTAGAGCTGGATGCAGTGCTCCAAGTGGGATCTCATAAGGGCAGAGTAGAGGGGTAGAATCACCTCCTTTGACCTGCTGGCCACACTGCTTTGGGTGCAGCCCAGGATACAATTGGCTTTCAGCGCTGCAAGTGCACATTGCTGGGTCATGTCCAGCCTCTCATTTGCCATCACTCCTAAGTCTCTCTCAGCAGGGCTGCTCTTGATCTGTTCATCCTCCAGCTTGTATTGATACTAAGAGTTGCCCTGACCTTGCACTCGGTCCTGCTAAATCTATGACCTATAGTAGTAATTATTTTAAACAGACAAATAATATCACTTATAGTGTGAAATATTTGAGGTCTCCAAAGCTGCCTCCTTGAACTCCGCTCACAATTTCACCTATCTTTATGCCACTAAGACTGCTCAGCTTCCTTTTGATTTTGAGAGTAATCCATTGTTGTGTACTCAGCCAGTGAGTTTAGGACTGTCCTGTATTTCAAATGCGGTTACCTTTACATGTTTTGTCATTCACTGTCTTCAGAAATTATACAAGAGGTATGATGTGGTCTTTCAAGTGATTTTTCTTATTTAATGAGCAAGTATTTCACCCTGTAGAAGTGTTGTATACAGCCCTTAAATACTACACTGAATTTTGTGTCATGAGAGACATAAAAACTGCAAGAACAGCAAGAGAGTTTGCTATTTATCTTGTTCTTTGATCAGAGGTTGGTTTTTGTGTATTTTTGTTTGGTTTTTTTTGATGTGGAAAGATCCCTGAGAACTGAGCATTAACACATCCATCAGTTTGGCATCAAAAAAACTGAAGGTCCCAGAATTTTTTTCACAGACAGAAATCTGAGCAGTGTGGTGAATCTAACATGCTCAGGATATGCTGAGGATGTGCAACTGGGCGGTTGGTGCAGCTCAAGCTGTGCAATTCATCAGCCACATTTTGTAGGTGTCAAGCGTACTGTGTGGGCCTTCTACAAGGCATGCTCAGTGTCAGTCTGCATGCACGCTGCATGTACTGAGATTTTTGTGTCCAGGATCCCTGTCTGGACTGTTCAGTACCCAAGAAGTTCCATATGAACAGCCAGATCAGCAATCTAGAACAGGCTGAAACAGGAGTTTAGTATCAGAAGCAGGAGATTTGGCAAGAACACATCAGTGTAGACTGGAAGCTCTCTGAGAAAAAAAAAAAAAATTCCTGCCTGCTGCTTCATCACTTCTCTCCTGCACTGGGATATATGGAAAAATAAAGCCTCAATACAATTAGCCTCCTCTGATTTCTTATCTCCTAGGAATCTGCCTATATGTTGCATCTGTCCTCTGTCACTTGACAGAGTCAGTTTTTGTCTCAAAACACAAGTTGTATCAGAAAATGGAACAGAAAATAGTATTTGCTCCATACTTCATCTCAGCTGTGTAACTATGTTGTTTACTTCTGAGGGATGTCACTTATGACTAATATAACAAAGCACATTAGCTCTGCAAAACCTGCAGCCATCTGTCAGAAAAACAGAAGAGAAAACAGGCCATTGGGACAAAGAGTCCCCCAGATGTAATTTCCCAGCTGGGATGTTATTCAGTGTGGCCCAGTGCCTAGAAGCCTCAGTCTGTTTCTGATCTCCAGGTCAGTTTCAAAGCAGTTTTGTAATAAATGGAATGTTTATGTGTCCACCAAAAATAGCAGTAGCTGTTAAAGCTGAAGCCATTCAGCATGGCTGACACAGTCTTCAGATTCTTTTTCCTTAATTTCTTGGCCCAATAGTTGTGCAACCTAATGCTGAAAAAACACTGTTCCTATGTGTATTTGTTTTGGATAAGTGTCTAATCACCATGCCATTATGACTGCAGTTTTGGAATCTATTTTTTAAATGTTACATTTTGATTTTTGGAAGTACGGAATTGAAAATACAGAAAAACAGCTGAGTTTCTGCAGATTTTATTTTCTTAACCACTCTGTCACCATCTGCAGTTTGTCCATTGTAGAAATGTGATTTACTTTGCAGGGTACTACATCTTATTTTTCTGTTTGGTTATAAGTCCTTCCATTTTAACTTATTTCCTTCTTTCCATGATGAAATGTAGCTTACTTTCAACTTGATTCTGTTAAGATTCTTTTTCTACTGCTTCAGGCATGATTTCTATGGCCCAGTCTAGCCAGAGATCTGTAGAGCACAATATAAAAATGCAATGCTCTCTCACAGCATCTTTTGGAAGACCTCTCTCAAGGTGCTATACTGCAGAATAGATGTTATGTATTTTACACAGGCCTGGCAGACAGCTACAACATGGTAGCGGGTGGCTACCCTCTTGGGGCAGACTTGATGCTGTGATGCAAGCTCCCACAACCTATTTTCTTATCCTAGGAGCAGCCAGTTGTCTCAAAATGTAAAGCAGAGTGATGGGAATATATTTTTCTTTCTTGTTAGCAGTTCAGTGGAAGTTCAGTTAACGACTTTTTTTTGTTTCTTTAGAGTGTTCATAGTGGGTCAGAGTAATCAATTAACTGCCTTGTTTGTAATTACCAGATCGTATTTTTGATTCTCATGAAAATTTTTCTCAGAATTTCGGAAGTCACTGCCATGTGAGCGAGGTTCACATTGTCTTGGAGTAGTGCAGTTATATTTGCTGAGTGTAATTCTTAACACCCTATGATTAGGCAATGTATGATAAAATAATATTTTTAGCTGAATGAGAGTCCCCAGAAAACTGATAATAAGATGTGCAAATAAGGAGGAAAGACCAAACTGTATTACAATAGCCTGTAAATTATTACTGTGCCTTTCTGAAACTAAGAGAGATAATTCATCTGCTGTACTTATTGTATGCAGTATAAACGTCTAGGTCTAGTGCTTGTCTCACTTCAGAGGTAGACCCAGATTGATGGAGCTGTGACAGAGCTGTCTGTTCTGCTACTGCTCCAGTGTGGATCATGCTGGGGCAATTGTCAGAAAAGACAGAACGAAAGATGACACTGCTCTGTCACCATCAGTCCTTGGCTGCTGTAGGATTTGTCTTACCTGATCTTTTAGAGATCAGACTGACAAGAGAACCAGGCAGCTCTAGCAGCTTTCTGGCAGCCTTTTTGCTTTTTCTGCTCCTCCTTATAAGAAGAGAATACCATCTTTGGTAGTATAACATAGTTTTGCAGCAGCTCTCAGGAAACTTAATTCAGAAGGTACAAGTCTTTTGGCTTCAGGGGGGCAATGCATATGTTAATGCCAATGCTAAATATTGTCCATTGTTTTAGAGTAGCTTGCATATGTTTGTTTTTACTTTCAAACAATAGGCAATGCCCCAGGGTGACAGTGCATAGGCTGAATGGGTCCTTAGAATGAGAAAACACAATTTGTCAAATGACTTATTCAGAAAATACCAAACTAAATGAATTAATTTGAACAGCTCTATTATGCTCCCCTGGTGTGCTATTCTTTAAACAGAAGAACCTTATTAGTGTAACAGTCACTGCAGGCCTAAGATGTTAATGTTTTCTTTGGATCTGTGTTGGAATCTACATATGTAGGAAACATTTTCATTTTCTAATTATTACAAATGATGTTCTGTTCTTTAGAAACAGAAGTATTTTCAGGGGAAAAAGTTATGCTCAGGAAGACACCAAGTAAACACTTTTTACTTTAGGTTTTCACTAGAATAACTAATACAAATTGACCAAGCTCATTGGATTTAATCAAGCTATGAACTGCTATGAATATAAACTTTGAAAAATGCTGCTCAGTAACAGATTTTCTGCCTGTAAGCTGTCTTCAGACTGAAAATATGTAGTTGTTGCTATATTGCTACCCTGCATTTTGCTGTTTTATTAGGGAGTGTGTTTTTAAGTAAACCTGTTAAATTTGCTCTTTTAAAGAAAAGATGCTAGATGATAGATCATGCTGTATTGGGGGAAAGTGTTTAAATCCTACAGTCTTTAGTACAAAAAGTTTTTCTTGATCATAGAATCGTAGAACATGCTGAGTAGGAAGGAAGCCATCAAGATCATCAAGTCCAACTCCTGGTCTGTTTCTCCCAAGAGTAACGCCATGTGCCTGAGGGCTTCTTGAACTCTGTCAGGCTTGGTGCTGTGACCACTGCCCTGGGGAGGCTGTTCCAGCGCTCAACCACCCTCTGAGTGAAAAATGTTTTCCCAATATCCAACCTAAACCTCCCCTGACTCAGCTTCATGCCACTTCCTCAGCTCTTGTCACTGGTCACTAGAGTGAAGAATTGTGTACCTGCCCCTCTGCTTCCCCTTGTGAGGATGCTGAAGATCACAATGAGGTCTCCCCTCAATCTCCTCTTCTCCAGGCTGAACAGACAAAGTGACCTCAGACACTCCTCACACAGCTTCCCCTCAAGGCCCTTCATCATCTTTGTTGACCTCATTTGGATGCTCTCTAAGAGCACTGAGGTGCCCAAAACTGTACACAATATTCAAGGTGAGGCCACCCCAGTGCAGAGCAGAGCAGGACAATCGCCTCCCTCAACCAGCTGGCGATGATTTGCCTGAAGCCCCCCCACAACATGGTTGGCCCTCCTGGCTACCAGGGCACTGCTGACTTATATTCAACTTGCCATAGATCAAGACCCCCAGGTCCCTTTCTGCAGTGCTGCTCTCCAGTCTATCATTCCCTAGTGTATACACGAAACCAGGATTGCCCCATTTTAGGTGCATAATCCAGCTCTTGTCCTTGTTAAACTTCAGTGGTTGTCCATCTCTCTAATTTGTAAAGGACTCTCTGCAGGGCCTCTCTTCCCTCAAGGGGGTCGACAGCTCCTCCCAATTTAGTGTCATCAGGAAATTTAGTATTCCTTTGAGCTCTGCATTTAAGTCATGTATGTCTTTAGTACTGGATGGCCAGAGATTTTAAGTGTGAAAAATCAAACCTTCAAACTCTAGAGAAGTAGACCACGGCTTATTCAGAGTAGTACTGTTAAAGAGTGATACCCCTTCAAGAGCACAGAAATACAAATTTGTTTTTCATTGCATCTACACATAGCATTTACACATCTGGACAGCATTCATGCAGCCTTGCAGTATAGGCGTACAGACCTACATCTACTAAATTACAATAGCTGTTTTTTTCTAATCAAACTAGTTCCTAAATCATGTAGGACTAGTGATGTCACCACAGATGGGTGTTGCAGAAGGAGTGCAATCAACAGAGAATAGCTGTATTATGAAGATTTTCTCATGCCCTTTTGTTAAGACTGAGAGACGATGTCTATTCAGAGCTGATGACATCACTGTGCCACTTACATAGAATCAGGTTGCATTTTAAATTGCTGAGCAATTCAAGAAGCGGATTTAGGCTTATCCACGACAGTAAATACATGCTATGTCTTTACAGGAACCTATTTCAGATTTTACTGGGATGTTAATAAGTGTCTAACATATTTTCCCAAGTAATTTCTCAAAGGTTTGGTACATATATTACAAGTAAATGAGCATTAAAAAATGTATCATACGCCCATTCTTACTCTGATCTTGTTTCTGTCATCCTGAAACCTTTACATACATACCCTCAAAACATAGTAACATATCTAATGAGCTTGAGGACTATAATTTTTTTAATTTATTTTACTTTTAATTTTGTGTCATATCTGTCAGATTTTTAACATCAGTCTGTCTCATCTGACTAGAAGTTTACACAGCAGTGTGATCTAAATTGCAGGACAATTTGGTTAAGATAGAAAAATTTTAGAAGTTTGTGAAACTGAAGTATATAGCGATGTCTGGAACTCTATACTCAATTTCATGTTGAACAACTCTGGCCAGAAAAAATGTCACAGTATGAAACTGGGCATCAGATTGTTGAACAGAAATTACAAAGCCATACAGGCAGTATTAATAACAGGAAATAATAGTGTTCATCTTATACTTGGATATAGTCAGTCTTTGTTTAAAACTTGAGGGGGTAAAATTCTTTGGTTTTGACTTTGCTTGTTTGTGCTTTTAAGACCCTTTATTTATTTTTTAAGCTTCTTATATTTGGACATTAAAAAACAAAAGAAAAGAAAAGAGCTGTACACAAAGCTTTTTTTCTGACTTTATTTTCCATATTCTTTCTCTTCACATTAATTCCTCATAAATAATCAAGAGATAAGCTACATTTAGTCATATGAGCATCCAGAACACTAAATTCAGAGATTATGGCTCTTTATCCGTATGGCATTGCTTTTCAGTCATGCCTTTTGGACCAGCTTAATATTTAATTCATGAACAAATACATGTGATAAACAACAGAACAAAAGTTTCCAGATGTGCATTATTTCTATCTCTTTTCTAGCATATGAAGATAGATACACAGAATATTTGTTAACTTTGGACAATACCTAAAATAGTACTCTGGCACCTAAAGTACAGCTTAAATGAAATTCAGGTACCTAAATTCAGAAGAGCTAACCAGGGAAAAAAAAAAAAAAAAAACTGTTCACTTTAGTTCCTGAAATACAACCAACTGCCATTGCTGGTGCTTTATTGACTGAGCTACCTACACCCTCCCCACTGAGAATCCTTAAATGTAGTGAGTAGTGACAGCCAACCTTGGGACAATAGAATAAAGGTCCAAGCATTTCTAGATTCAGAAAGCATCCAGATACTGAGTTCCAGTTTCAAGGAGATGTTGAACTGCAGTTCAGACCCCTTAGTGTTTTCTGTTTGTTATCCTAGATATCCCAATGTTCAGTATCTGGTTTGTTACGAATGTGTGTGCACTAGCCACTTGCCATATTCTGCTTCCTATGGAAAGAAGTCCTGTGCCTTTGGGTGAATGGAAGTTGTGGAATATGCTAGCTTTTCCCTCATTTAAATGAATGGGACCTCGGGGAATAGCCCAACAATTAAGGCCTGTACAGTCTATGACAGGTTTGTACTTAGAGGAAGAGAGAGGTCCTGAATGGTATCATCAGGAAAATAAATTCAGTTTCTCTACAGCTATGCTGTTTAACCCTATCAAAGCATTTTTTTTTGTTCTGTAGCAGCCAGAATATATGAAAGGCTAGTAGGAAAAAAAATGTGGTATAAATGGTGCTGTGGAAATGCAGGCCAAACAATATAGTTACAGGAATGACCATCAATCAGAAAGTATAAATAATCTTCTTGTAAGAAAAAAAAAATGTAGTCTGGTCAGAACTAACAAGAACATGTAGGAAAATGGAAGGAGACTTAATATGGAGGTTAGAAATAAATGCATAGAAATGGGTACAGAGTTTAGAGGAGTGTATATTGAGTAGCTCAAGGAATAATGAGTGAATCACAGAATCACTTAGGTTGCAAAATACCTCCAAGATCATTGAGTCCAACCTTTGACCAACCACCATCTCTTTAACTAGACCATGGCATTAAGTGCCACATTCAGCTGTTTCTTGAAGACTTCTACGGATGGTGACTCCACCACCTCCCTGGGTAACCCATCCAAATGCCTGACCACCCTATCAGTGAAGAAATTCTTCCTGAGAAGTCCAGTGTTATCCTATAGAAATGTCCAGAGAAGAGCAACAAAGCTGGTGAAGGGACTTGAGCACAAGTCCTATGAAGAGAGGCTGAGGGAGCTGGGGTTGTTTAGCCTGGAGAAGAGAAGGCTCAGGGGTGACTTCATCACTCTCTACAACTACCTGAGAGGAGGTTGTAGCCAGGTGGGGGTCAGTCTCTTCTCCCAGGCAATCAG
>JAWWES010000115.1:29805297-29831201 GCA_035583135.1 Lophotriccus pileatus
GGATGTGGCACTGAGTGCCATGATCCAGTAATCACAGTGGGGTTGGATCAAGGGTTGGACTTGATGATCTCGGAGGTCTCTTCCAACCCAGTTAATTTTATGATTCTATGACTGTTAGAGGCTGCTGTCTCATAAGCTTTCTGTCTGTAAATTTGATCATGCTTGAAGGTAATTAAGGTGTCAATAAAAACTGTTATCATCTCAACTGAGTACTGCAAAGAAGGAAACATGTTCCATTCACATGTTTTAAATAGTAATCTCAAAATGTGCAAAATCTTACATTATAGTAAAATATATGCATTTGAATCTGTGATATTTAAACTTCAAGGAAGGAGATTAAGTTGGGAAAATTGTGTGTTTCCACATGTGTTTGTTAATCTGCTGAGCTTAGGCTATGGTTTGAAACTCTGAATTTTGTATGGAAGTCAGAGTGTGCTTCTAATTCTTAACTTGTCTTTTCTAGGATCTCCTACTGATAAATTCTACTAAATATTATCAGCTTCCTTGCTCCCGATGGTCTGCCCCATCTCTTTGCTGGCAGTTACTGTCTCCAATCCTTTCTTCCCAGCTGGCAAATGAGAGTGTTTACTACATTGTAGTTGACCCCATGATAGTGTCTCAGCTTAAATTGCTGGTATGCTTGTGCTGAGATGCCAAACTGTGCTAGAGCAGGCAGAACACAGGCAGACATTTGCTTCTACCCCTCTGCTGTGGGACAGTGACTTTTGACAGCAAACTTTGGGATGAAGGGGTGGGAGAGTTAAAAGGAGAGCTAGTAAAATCTTAAACCACTGGAGATGTTTCTTCAGTGAACAAAAGGCAGAAATCTGCTGCAGCAGGTCATAGTTAACAATATGTTACCTCATTTTACGTATTGTCACTAATTTATTCTTAATGCTGATGAGGGTTGTATTTTATACCTTTAAAAATGCATGTGCTATAATAAGGAGGCCTTGAGTGCTGCGATACTGTGTTTTCTCCCCTTATGCCACCAAGGACTTTCTGAAAATGAGGAGCTATCAGATCACATGGGGACTTGGCCAACCCCAAATAAAGCATTTTCATCAGAAATAGTATTGCTAATGCAGACTACTTTGCCTCTGCACATTGTCCTAAGAGAGCCAATTGACATGTTTTTGTCACTGGAGAAGGACTAAGTTTGAAAAACAGTAAGAATTTCTCCCAAATATTTCTCTGGGTCAGAGAAAAGCGGAATGGTTTATCTGCTCTTAATGCTGCCGGATTTTGAGTTAGAACAGAATGTGGGGTTTTTTTTATTCCATGATTTTTCTTGTCAGATACTTTTTGTCATAGACTGTGTTTTCATACAATTTCAGCACCAGATTTTAAAAAGTATCTAACACATCTGGTTATTCAATATTCACATCTGGACATTCAATAACTGTCTGTGTTTGATATTCTTCATTTGAGAAATTATTCCACTTGAATATCTCCATTTGGGTTCAATGTCCCCTACTTTCAGGAATACTTTGTAAACTGTTACAACTCTGACCTCAAGCACAGTTAAAAATGTACCTCTACAAGGCTCATGGAATTTATGTGACTGCTGCCCTCTTTGTCTGTAAAAGCCTGCCTCAGTGCTTATTTGCTGAATATGCAGCTTTAATTTGTGCTCATTCAGCAGGACTTTTTATCTGATTCAAGTGGAGGCACTCAACTTTATGAATCAGATTTAATAGATCCAGAGTCTTAATTAGGTCTTCATAGTTGGGTCCAACTGCAAATGTAGGGGCATTGCATTACAAACAAAACCCCCGCATATTTCCTGTCATGGTTTAACCCCAGCTGGCAACTAAGCATCACACAGCCACTTGCTCATTCCCCTCTGGTGAGACTGGGGGAAAGAATCAGAAGGATAAAAGTGAGAAAACTTGCAGGTTGCGGCAAAGACAGTTTAATATATAAAGCAAAAGCCATGTGTGCAATCAGAGCAAAGTAAAGAATTCTTTCACTCCTTCCCATCAACAGCCAGATGTTCAGCCATGTCCAGGAAAGCAGGGCGTCATCACTCCTAACAGTGACTTGGGAAAACAAATAGCATCATTCCAAGTGCCCCTGATTCAGTCTTCTTCCCCCCCAGTTTTTTTGTAAGGATGGTATTGGAATATCCGTTTGGACCATTGGGGTCAGCTGTCCCGGCTACTTGTGCACCCCCAGCTTATTGACTGGTGTGGCAATGTGAGAAACAGAAAAAAAAAAAGAAACAACTAATACCATATAGCTCAATTAGGGACTCAAAATTCCCTGGAGGGTGAATTCCAGGAATCAGATGTTCCCAGGATCCATAAGAGGTTGTTCAGCTTAATATTTTATGTAACACCAAAAACGATTTCATGGTGAAGAAAGAAAGAGAGACAACATCCAAATGAGGTTTAAAGGTTTCAGGATCTCCAAGATGGAAGGACTTATTAGGATAAACACAGGATTGGAAAATGTAAAATAATAGAAAAATACTAAAAAATAACAGGAGATGAAACGTCATTGACAAAGGCTTTAGCCTATCAATTACTGAGTCGGAAGAGACCCTGTGCCAAGGTAAAGATCTACTAATACCAATAGCAAACTAATACCAATACTACTAATACTAATAGCAACAAATATTCTCAAAGGGAGGGAGTTAAGGTTGTAAGTGTACTCTTAACTTGAGCAACACTTCTGTCTTTTAAGTTAGCACCCTCTGAAACATTATAATAAGTATTATATGGAGGATCTGATAAAACATAAGAGAAGTTTCAAAACCTGTCATATGGACCCAAAAAAAATGAAAACACTTTTTTTAATCAGTGTTTTTTAATTGTAATATACTCATTTTGATATTGTCCTGAAGCATATGCGGTGTGGTCAAAGCATTCGTTGTCTGTAATAAATTGGAAGATAATTTCAGATCCTTGAAACGGTCTGGAACAACACAAAGACAAGAAGTTAAAGCCATATTATTCAAGCTATGTATTCTGTCATATTTAGTCACCATATGGGATACTTTGCTCTGCTTTACATCAGTCTTAATTAGATTTCTCTAGTCCATTTTGTTTTCTCTGTTTCCCTCCTTGCTTTTGTGTCCTGTCATAAAGCTGAATTTCTGTGTCACCAATTCATCTCTTTTCCATACCTCAGGATGGTACATGTGTCCAGAAACACAGGCCAAAACCAACAGATTTATCACAGCCTTAATGACAGCTGGCTGCATGCTGAGTGAATTCTTAAATTCCCCAAAACTACTTTTTTGCCAAAACATGTGGAGTTGCAGCATTCAACATTTTCTTGGGACCGTTATCTCCAAATGAAGAATGACTCCACTGGAAAAAATTTGGTATCAGCTATAGACCTATTTTTAACTTCTTGTTTGGTGAAACTTCAGAAAACATAATTAGCCATATGTTGAGAGATGTTCTCCAAGTCTTAAATTCAATTTTTGCAAACCACATTTAAGCCCTACCTTGTCCACAACTTTATACTGTTGGAATCAGAAGACATGGTGTTTTTTAATGAGAATGTGATTCTTCATATTTCTTTGGATAAATATTTGTGTTTATGAAGATTGTAGAACTGGCAGTACTAACAACTGAAATCTTCCATTTGTTTATATGGGAAGATCTATGCAGGCAACAGTACTGGAATCACCCCCTACTTCTGACACTTATGAACTTCAAGCCTTGCATTGATGTTCTCAGAGGCAGAAAAGTAGAGCAGTTCAGAAACATTCATTCTCCCCCACAAGTATTTATCCTGAAAACAAAACAAGACTACTTTAATCAAAAACATGCACAGAAAATCTTAAGGTTATGTCAAAAATAAGAGTTTCTACATGAAAACCAATTTTTTTCCAAATTAAATTTAAATAAACTGTCAGATTTCAAATTAGATTAAAACAAATTGAAAGATTAAATCATATCTGGCTAAGTCTTGGTATGGAATTATAGTCAGGTGCCTGATGATACCACCATGTCCCCTGAATCAGAATTCCTCTTTGGGCTACTTTTCCCATTACAAGTACAATTTCTCCTCAGGAAGTTTTCTGCAACATGAAGTTCAGCTTTTGCTGCCTTGAAAAGGCAGTTTGGACTATGTGAATCAGAAAAATATCACCTTTCTGTTTCTATTTAAAGAATAAAAACTCTTGCTAGAAGAGTGCTGACACTGGATTTTTGTTTTTCTGGCCAAAGGAGAAGTTTTCTTTGGTTCTTGTCTGACTACAGATGGTCTGGTTCCAGCTTCTCATTCTTTCACAAAGCTGCCAAATTGAAGAAGGACAAGGTTTCTTGCAACACCATTGTCCATGTCATGGATGAAGCAGAAGCATACAAAGGCTAGAATGAAAGGGGAGAGGAGCATTTGGGGCAGTTTCATGCTGCTGACTGGTCTGACAAAGTTTGCAATAGAAGTAGAACTTTTGCAGCCTCTGTGGTTTCTATCCTAACTGTGTTGAGAGTGAATTCTGCATAATTAAAAGTCAAGCCTCTTGGCTATAATCATTTAAAAACAGTCCCCATGTTCTCATGTTTCCACATATTTGTACTGATGGCAAGCTGTTATCTCTCTGTTCGATCTTACTTTCATTGACTTGTTTGCCTTGCTTTTTTCAGTTGACCTCATTGCCACTTGAAATGCAAAACATTTAGGTTACTGATGATCTGTTTCTAGCAAGGTTAAAGAAGGAGAAATAACGCCATATATTGACAGGATTGAGAACTGTATGCCACCCTTATTTTCAGCTGGCTCTTGATGAACAGCATATTCTCACTGCTAGAACTGCTTTTATCAAATGACAGTGGCAGCTGCCTTTTGCAGCTCACAGTGCGTAAGAAAGAGTTTCTAAGCTCTTACATGAAGATAATATATAATATTATAGATAATATATAATAATATATAGATAGTTTCTGAGGCACCTCAGTTGATGGTAATCCATTGAGATGAATTTCAAGATTACTACAAATTGTTCCATGACTCAGTGGCTCAATATTGAGTGAGTAACATCACACTGTGTGATGCAGACAATAAAATACAAGGATCTAAATATCCAGAGTACCAAAAAGCAATTTGAGGGAAAAAATAGCACATTTAATCACATTTTACTGAGTATTGACATCAACTGAGTTGCTTGATAAAGCTTTCAAAGCACAAATATGGTGAGCATTGATCATTTAACAGGGCTTTTATTGGTAAAAATTATTAATTGGGGGTTGAGATGGAGGATTTATTTGTTTGTTATAGCAGGGGTAGATGAGGTTAGTTATGTCAATCTGTTTCTCAGTAGCTGGAGGCTTTTAATTTTACAGCTAACTTGAAGTACAGAAAAATTCATTGGTTTAAGTAAAAATAATTAAAAATTCCTCTGCAGTATCTATTTTATAGTCAAGGAGTAGGTAGGAGGCTTTGGTTTGTTTATTTCTCTATAAATATTCAAAACAACAAAACTTTACTGTTACACTGTAATATATTGCATACAATACCATTTCTACAATGCTACTAAATACTTTACAATTATTTTCATAATTCAAAAAAAAAAAAAAGTTTAATTTGTCGTGGTTCTTTTGTGCTCACAGAAAAGTCTAATTCTCATGACCTGTGAATTCTCTTTTTTTTTTACATTCTCTGGTTAAGTATTTGACAATTTTAAAGAATTAGTTTGCTCTGATTAGCTTACTCTCTCTGTAGGTCTTCTCTTGTAAGCAAAAGGATATTTTTAATTCAGAATTCATGCTAATATGGTGTAGATAATCAGAAGTCGGGGGGGGGGGGGGAGTGAATCCAGTGGATTTTTCTTCTTTCCCTGGTATCCAGATGTACAACTTAGAAAAGATTATGAACAAGCCTCTGCTTAGAAATGGTTTTAATTTGAAAACTTGAAAGGCATAATTCCGTCATCCCTCAGAACACATACACTGCTGAAATTGCACATTTAGCATTATGTTTTTCCTTTATTGGTTCTATTAAACATCTATGAATAATGGCTTCCCATGTCATAAGTTAATTATGGTTTGGAATAATTGGTAAACTGAAACAGTGTCATAGAACAGGGAAGGAACAGGGAGGAAATTTGTAAAAGAAGGGTAAAGGTGAATTATATGAGGCATGAGAGCCTAACTAGAAATAATAAGATATTAAAATTTTAGTTAATTTTTGGTTGAAAATCTATGACCTCTACACTGTGACTTACGTCGAGTAATTGCTGTGGTTTAGGAATTGTACTCCCCAGTTTAGTGCCACCACCAAGACTCTCTAAACCATACACTGTTCTTTCTCTTCACTCCTCTGCTTCCCCCCCCTTCCCCATTGCAAGTGGGCGGAGGGGAGAATTGGAGGCACAAAATGCAAAGATCACAGGTTGAGATAAGGACAATTTACTGGAAACAGCAGTGAGATAAGAAACTGAACACTAACAGCAACCATACTAATGACAGAGCATACAAGAAAGGACAGGATTCGTGATAATAGGCAATACTGGACGGCTCCCTCTACCACATTTTCTCAACTGGAAGGAACCCCTTCTCCCTGGAATAGAGTCCTTATCCCACAATCCCCGGCAATGATGTGAGGTGGTATAGAATAACCTCTGTGTCCTAGTCATGCCCCTTCCCAGCTACTGCAAAAATTAACGGTGTCCTGTCTGGAACCAAGACACCAGTAGAACTTGCAGAAGCTTTAGCACATGGGATGTTTAAAACTGGGCTAGACAAACAGGAAAAATGGACTGTAGGGAGTCAATTTTTCACTGGCAAAGATGTGGACTAGTGACCCAATATTTCCTTTCCACTGTTAGTGCCTATAAGTCTGTTTGAGAAAATACTTAGAATTCTGTATGTCTTTTAGTCTCACTTGGATTTCTTTTATATCTAGCAAGAACAGATCATTATCCTATAAAAGTGCTTGACAGTAAAGAGCTTCATTTTCAGTTTTTCTTAGTGGACAAAGTTAAATGTTAGGATGTGTAGAGTCACATTGTGCCTACTTGTTTACTTGCAGAAGAGAGAAGGACAGAACTCAGAAAACTTCCTGTCCCATGGAACACAAAAAATACCTCCTAAAATTGGCCAGCAGCACATGGAATTTCAAATGGTGGGAAAGCAATGACTTCATTGATTTTTGACATTTTGAATTCTAACTATTTGCATTTTGTGTCTTTTACAGACTGTCTGAAAGGAGAGATAACCCAGAGGCACATTCAGAGAGCAGCTCTAGGTAAGAGCATAACATTTCAGGTACAGATAGGATGACTCTGCTTGTGAGGCAGACTGTATTTTCTATGAAGCTTTTGCCACAGTATTTCTGCAATATCCATGCCATAAAGAACATGGACTCTGTGAACTTTGCCTGAAATTTGACTCTAAAGGCATCTTATTTTATATGTGATGAGAAAAATAGTACAAAATTCTTACAGGTTTTGGAGCTTGATTTCTGATAAATCTAATTTGGATTCCTATTAACAAACATTGGTATGTCCTGACACTGAGCTAACCGTGTTGCCACAATCTGTCTAACATCCTTTTTAATTTTTCTCATTCTGAGAGGGGCTGAAGGCATATACAGGTCATTTCTCTCGCATCTAGTTATAGAAGTTGAGAAGTTATTTTTCTTGCGGTTTCTGTTGACACAGCTGTGAAGCTAAAAGTGTCTGTGTAAGTTGTTCACATAAGTGTTAAGTCATCCAAATTTGTTTTAAGATGCTTAAAGCTGACTCCACTGACTTTGTACTGAAACAGCCTAGAAGTGTTCATAGGAGAATTCCACTTTTGGGACAATAAACTTCAGCTAAAATTTGACAGAAAACTGCTGCTGCAATAACAGTTTAGATCCCCCCTTCATTTAAATACATAAAAGAATCCCAAAATGTGCCTTCATAGACCTTCTTCACATAAAAGATGGAGCTAACTCAGACCAGACTGCAGTTGGTGCATTTATTTCTGTGTGTACATAATACAGAGAACATTATTTGTCTCTTAGTAAGAGGGAGAAAATTTAGGGACTTTCTTAATCCCAAAAGTCAGGCAAGTAAGTTACTGCAGAAAAAAAGGTAGTTTCTCTTTCTAATTTACCCATGCATCTCAAGCTTTGTTGATGATATTATTATTTTATACCTCTATCCCTTTTTATTTTGATAATCAGCACTGAAAATTAATTTTATCCATGTCAATAAAGCCCAGGAGTTAAACTCAGTCTATTTTGATCAGTATGAGAAGGGGAAATGAAGGAGTTGCTGATCTTTTCCCCAGTATCCGGTGACAGGACACATGGGAATGGTTCAAAGCTGCATCAGGGGAAGTTCAGATGATGTTAGGAAAAGTTTCTTTACCAAGAACTGCTCTACTTCAATCTAAAGGTGGAATCTTCAGTACAACATGGATTTTTTTTTCTTTAATTCACTCCAGGTTTAATACTGTCTGTTTACTAATTTTTTGCCACTTTAAGAAGTTACATCAAGATGAATCATAGCAATGCTGTTTATGAGAATCCCTTATTCAGTGTTTTGAAAAATTAAGTGATATATTCTGAATGCATGTTTCAGTTTGAATGATAATATCTGGGTTTGTATAATTGTTTTTACTATATAGAAAATCGTGTTTCAAATGCTGTTCTCAATAACTAAACTGCTTTTCATAACATAGGTAAGCATAATTTTTTCATGTCCTTAGGAAATGGCATAGTAGTGACTTTACCAGCTATACATTTACATTGTAAATATTCTATTAGTATTCTAAAATGTAGCAGGCAACCCATGTGCTTTTGCCTGTTGTTTTAAGCACTGCTCTCTGCCTATCATCACAAAGTCTGGACTGCACAAATTATTTTCCAGTATTTTCATTATTCTTTTAAATACTCCGGATATTTAGACTTAATATTTATTCTATGAGTTGGGGAGTATTATTTGCCTGCCTGCCTTTTTGAATTAATGTTCTTCCATGGAGTAACAGGTGTCAAGTCTCTCAGGAACTTCTCGACGACCAGAATGTTGTCAAGATATTTTTACTGAAAACTGCATGGTAAAAGTTCTAATGAAGAGTCTGTTGAAATCCCAACATGAAATAAAACACCATTGTTTCAATTAGAAACCAAGTTAATATCTTCCAGCTGCCTTTTTTTTTTTTCTTACAGAATTTTATGGTTAAAACTCTTGAAGAAACTATTCTAGCTAGATTTTAAACAGTGTAGTTTTGTTTCCCTCATGGCTGTGCTTAAGATGTGGATTTCTTATTGAAGGAAAACTCCACTACTTAGCCCATGCTCTTAGCTATTTCTTTTAAAACACCATATGCTGGAAGTTCACAAAGGACACAAACAGATGGAAAGTTTCATCAGAGACAAGGGATTGCTCCATGTTTGTCAGTACACCATCAGAAACACTGAATATTTTGTGAAAAATTGCAAGGATTCCCTCTCAGTGTGCCTTTCTTCTCTATTAACTGTAAAAATACCTTATAATGCAAATAACTTCTTTTAGTTATCTTCAATGAGATCTTTCAGAGTAACATGCTTAAAAGCATTTTTAGGCAGGATTTAAAATACCTTTTGCATGCCTAACTGCATTTTTAGGCAGGATTTAAAATAAAATAATGTACACACTGCTTAAGTATTCACAGAGCGAAAACACTGGGTCATGAGAATGTTTCTGGGTGGAAAAGATAGGAGGAAAGAGAGGAAAAAATGGCTTTTCCTGGAGTTTGCAGTGTTGTAGAAGAAAAGTAGGGTTCTTATTTGATTCTAGTGATATATTAAGATTCTTTAAACTAGCATTTCTGTAAAATACAGGACCTGATTCTTCATTTTCTTATTCCAGTTTTGCATAGATAGAGCATGATTGCAAGCAGGCTAGTGTAACGTTATTTGCCAGCACTGGGGGGAGACTGAATCCTCAGTTGGCCCTGCCTGATGACATAGGAAATCCTATGATGTATTGTAATGGGAGGATGCTTCTAGGGGCATGTAGCCATGTTAGCAAAGGCGTGTTTTGTACAATTGCTTACCATAACAGAAGTAACTGTGCCATGACTTGCACAGTTTTGCCTATTCGACTACATCCTGAGTAGAGGCCTCTGTTGGGTTGGCTCTGGAAGTTAGGAAGGATGCTACAAGTCCCCCAGGCTGTTCAGTCAGCTTCAAGCAGATTGGGACAAAGCTTCATGCACAGAAGGATCACCCATTATGTGCAGTCTGAAACATGTTTCCTAAGTTAACATGAATGTTAGTCTGCGGTCAGTGGTGCAGCATCTTCAGCACAGCATGCCCCTCATTACTGATAATTAGAGGTAGTTAATCAGTTTAGTTGAAATGCAGTTTTGGAATTTTCCATTTCAAATACTTTCCTTTCCATCACGTTCTCCATGAGACTCCCCTCTCTTTATGTAAGTTTTGAAATCTGGGCTAGTAGCAATTCTTGCTAGTAGCAATCCATTCTTTTGGAATTCTCCTGAAAACATCAAGAGATGGCAAAAGCTCTCTGCTTCTGGGAAGCTTTGTACTAAATTACTATCCAACTCCACTTTCTCTGTAGAACTATTTGAAATGAAAAAAAGTAGGACAAATATGGGTCTTTGTAAGGAATCTGCATCCTTTGTACAGATTTCAGCATTAAGGTGCAGTTTTATCAATATTTTATTAAAAACAAACAAAAAAAATCCAAACAAAACCTCCACTTGTTTTCCCAGGTTTTGCAACTTGAGTTTTAGAAATAAGATTCTGTATTTCTGCTGTTATTCAAAGAGCTCTTCCAAAGTTCTTTTTAAAGTGAAATTCCTTTGAAAAAGCCCATTCCTCATAAAAAATAAAATGACTAGGTGAGTCAGAAATGACAGATATATTTGAATCCTTGAAAATGCATACCAGCATTTGATTTAGTGTGGCAAATGCCTGAGAGCCAGGCTTTTGGCAAGTTATTTTTATATTTGGATTTGTAACACATATTTGTTTTAAGCAAAAATAGAAAAATTTCTCCTTATCTTTGTACTCTTTACAGCCTTGTCTATATCATCTTCTCCTACATTTTCAAAGCTAGATAACTGTTCTAAAGGTATTAGTATCAGTTTATGTCCTTTTGCTTGCCGTGATGGGCGTTTCTTTATAGCACGTTTCATTCTGCTTACTCACCTTTTCTTGATTAGAAGTGAAAGAACATGATCAATACCAGAATAAAGCAGGGACAAACAGTGCTGTATAATTAATGTATCAGAGTACTCCTGCAGGAGTATTCTAGCCAGAGTTAGGAAAGAATTTCAAGAAACAATTCCACCAATATGTGTGGTGCTGCCACTACCATATATCCCATCTATACCTGATGGAAAGAAAATATGTTGTTTGACACATTTCTGCATATCTGAAGAGTTAGAATGGGGAACTGTTGTTCCCAGTTGTCCAGAGTGTTACATCACAGAATCACAGAATGATTTGGGTTAGAAGGAATGTTTAAATATCATCCAGACCAACCTTCCAGCCATGGGCTGAGACATCTTTTCACTAAATCGGGTTGCTCAGGGCTCCATCCAATCTGACCTTGAACCTTCCAATGTGTTCCATGCCACTAGAAAAGCTGATCCATCAGGGTTTGTATCTGGTATATAAATGTATGATAGTTCTCTACAACCATTGCAGCAACTTACAGACATATATAACATTAATTAGACTAATAATTATAACTGTCTTGAACTCATCTGCTGTGATCTGTGTCAACGGAAAGCACATCACACGTCCAAACTGCTGGTTTGCATCAGAGTTGATCTGTTATTTAAATAAATCCATACTTAAATAAAATGAGCTTGGTTTCTTTCACTTCTTTACATCTTGTAACTGAGATGGCATTTAACATTTTTCATATGAAGCAGAAGATTCTTGATCTGTACTAATGCCTTGAAATTAAGAGACACAAGTGTTTTCAATCACAAAATGACAGAAGCTGACCAAACTGGCAGTTTGTGTTTTCCCACACAAATCCAGCACAGTCCATGGAGAATAATAGATGGCCTGTTTCAAGACCATCATTCTTGGTACTGAAAAATGATATCTTATGTATGGGCTAAATAAAGCACTTTAGAGAAATAATCTCTTTGAAGTCCAGAATTTTAAGGGGGTTTTTTTGGTTTGTTTTTTTCTGTGGTTTTTTTGTTGTTGTTGTTGGTTTTTTTGGGGGGTTTTTTTGTGGTTTTTCGTTGGTTGATTGGTTGATTGGTTGGGTTGGGTTGGGTTGGGTTGGGTTGGGTTGGGTTGGGTTGAGTTTTTTGGGGGTTTTTTGTGGGAGATAAAGCAACACGTCCCCAGTACTACTAATCATCCAAGGGCTAAAATATGCCAAAGAGCAGTGTAGTCAGTTTGCAACAGCCTCAGAATAAGGGCAAGATTTCTCTTAGTAAATCATAATTTTGATATGCACAATTTTTCTGTGTGTTATGTTCTTCTATACATTTGTACTTCAAATGTCAAGCAACAGTGGTGTTTTCTGTAAAAGTTCCCTGTTCTTGTGCATGCAGGGAACTTATTTTATTCCTAGGGTGACCTCTAGTGGTATCAAGGCCACTGTTTTTTAGTGATAGGTTTGATTTCTTTAGTGTATTTCAAAGAAAATAGGAGTTCTGAGAGTGACAGAAAGCTGGTAAGATTGTGCTTGTTAAAAAGGATGCTGATTTTTCACTGTTAAGACAAAGATACCAATAGCAAAATTTGATGAAAATTCAGAAACCAGTACCTCTTGGCCTTTTTTTAAAAGTTTTACTCTGACAAAAATAAAGCTACTTTTGGATTTGCTTTGCAGAATTATTGTAGCATATTAAGTCATTTTAGAAATATTTACCAAATCAGTTTTTAATCAAGTGCTTGAAGTATAAGTAGTTATATAGGACATTACAAGTAGATTAGAAAAGCTTGTTATTGCAATGTATTTAAGTCTTTCAGATTTGTCTTGGTGGGAAAAGCGCAGACTTTAGCCTGTGGTAACTGTGAAGTTAGATACCATAACAAACTTACTCTCTTGGTTTTGCATGCTGTTTTGTGCTTCAAGTCAGCACAGTTTATTGCTAAAACTGTGAGCTCTTGAAGAGCTTTTGTATTTCTGTATCTACCAAGCCCTTCTGTAAAGATGTTCACAATCAGGAAAAAGAACCATGAATTGGAAGCAGCAGCTGAACAAACAGCAATGATTTCTTTCCCACAGTACCTGAAGTTTCTCCTTAGGTAATATATTTTGGGGGTTTCCCAGTATTACATTGGAATTAAGTTTAAAAGTATTAAGAGCACGTCCTAATAAGAAAATACTTCTTACACCTGTCCCTTCAGGCCTCAGTCTCACACAGGTTCTTTCCATAGTTCTTCAGTCTTTCTAGGATATTTTGTAGGTTTTTTTGTTGCTATGTTTTTTCTTTTACTCTTTTTAGCAGGTTTTTCTA
This sequence comes from Lophotriccus pileatus, assembly GCA_035583135.1. NCBI lineage: Eukaryota > Metazoa > Chordata > Aves > Passeriformes > Tyrannidae > Lophotriccus > Lophotriccus pileatus. Next base: position 29,818,683 of record JAWWES010000115.1, read on the forward strand.
GGTACAGTGTTAAATTCTAGAGACAGGTATGAGTTTTTCCTTTCATTCCGTCTTCAAGATAGAGAACACTGCATCTTTACTGGAAGTCTTTGCAAATACCTCCTCTTTAACTGTCAGAGAAAATTCTGAGATTACTTGTGTGTTCCTATAAAGCTTCCCATGTGACCCACTCAACTTCAGCTATCATATCTCAGAAAAGAGCAAAGGCATCTTTGGATCAAGCGATATTTTTATTAGGAGTCATGAACTTGTAGCACAGTTATTCAGTTCTCAGTTTTATTGACACTGACTTTGGCATTTCACTGTTGTTGGAACAGCTTGCAGTCTCTGTTAGCTTTCTTGCAATAAGTATTTCTTCTGAAATACTGAAAAGTTCAGTGCAAATTGCATTATTATTTAGAGACTCCTTCTGGTGTCTAGCAAGTAAGCAAGACAGAATCTGGAGATGAAGCTTTCAACTCTCTAGTTTGATCTACTAAATTAAGATATTAAGATTCTATGAGGATAATTACACGTTGAAAGAGGTCTTCAGAGAAGTTTGTAGGATCTCTGTTCATGGAGTTTTTCACGACATGTCTGGACAACCTAGTCTGATTCAGTTTTCACTAAACTTTGAGCAGTAGTTTGGAGCCGGCTGCCTTCCAAGGTCCCGTCCACCTACAATGATTCTATAATTCTAAGACAGGACTTGAAGTGAAGTGAGCAAAAAATCAACTTGGTTCTATGCACACAGGCTTCTGATTTTAGGCCTAAGCTTGTTTGCTTTAGCTTCAGTGTATCTTTGAGTAGCCTCTCTCTATTGGCTCTGAAAAGTTTGTAGAAAGTTTAACTAAGGTGCTGTAAACTTCTTTCTTCCAGCCATGTCCAGTGGGTGTGATGGGCAGCTTGACCAGTTCTGTATCAGTCAAGATTTTCTCTGTGAAAGCTCTCTGAAAGAAACAAAAGTTCTGTAATCTAATGAACTGTAAACAACAAATGGAGCTCTTTCACATCTGTATTTCTTTGAGTTTTTCAAGGTAGTGGTCAAAACTATAATAGCAATTTCTATGTATTAGATCATATAAAGGATAGAGTGAACGAGAAATAGCATGTGTAATGTGACATCCAGTGTTTCAGAATCTGGTGAAAAACTTCTCCCATTTTACTTTTTGCTGAAAGAGCCAAAGGAAATTAATTCACTGCTTTTTTGCTCAAAAACTTTTGCATATTTAAGATCACAGAGAATAATGTCTTCAAATAAGTAGCTATTAATAATATCCTACAAATGTGCAGAGGATGGATATACTTCTCCAGATAAGAATCTTGTGCATAAGTTGTAATCGTTTCTGGATATATCAGGATTGTCTCTTCATAGTATATGGTACAAAGTAACTCATCCAAGTGAGCTACCAGAACATCAAGCTCAGTGTCCTTGTGGGATATGAGTGTGGCCAGCAGGGATAGAGGGTCCCAGAAACATAACCTGGCTCCTATAACTGCCCAAGCTGTACATGATCCTAATCAAACACTTGTGCTAGAACACTGAACAACATCAAAATAGATCTTAAAGAATAACATTCCTGGTGACATGAAAACCTATATTGGAGCTTCAGAAATTTTTTGGAAAACTCATAACAATATTTTAAAAATCTTCAGGAAACTGTTTTAGAGGACCAATGGAGTAGCCATGTGTGAGAGTGGAAAGAAAAATTTCTGTAGTACTTCTGTCTTTATCGTACGCTTAACTGAGAAGTCTTAACACATATCTCTGCTGTTTGCACAGAAAAAAACCACCAGATCCATGATAAAGGATCTTCAGGCCTAACACCTTTTGTCTTCCTTGAGCCAAGAATTAAACTAAACATTTTAAAGTGCAACTCCATGCTCATAATATATTGATTTCACCAATAATAGTGTGGGGTTTTTTTCTATTTTCCATCTCATCTACTTCTCTTTTGTAGGTGAAAGGACTTTTACTAATACCTTGTAACAGACAGATCAAAGTTGTTTGGACTGATACTGCCACATACATTTATTTGGTTGGTATTCACTTCTTGAATCAAGGTCAAAACCTCCTTTATTTTCTAACTTGAAGTTACACATCAATTTCAGGACCCACCTATATACAGCTGAAACAGAAGCACCAAAGTATAAAAATACATGTTTATTTTTCTTTAATATTCTTGCAAATGAGGTTGCTATAAATTTAGCATACAGTCCAAAATAAATGCTTCTGTGCATTGTCACAAGCATTTATACTGACAGGCAGACAGAGTTCTACAGAGAATGCAGGTAAAACACCCTTTATTTTTAGAAAACACTAGGCCTACTGAATTGATCCCACTGATGCTGCATGCACTGAATTCCTAAATGTGACCTGCAAGCACAGGATTTACTGTGCATGGCTGTGTATATTGATGCACAGTAAGGCTGGCACTCCTCAGAACTGAGAATCACCAGCAAGAAATATGGATGCCCTAAGCCTCAGTATTGCTTCTGTGCTCTGTGACACTCAGTGTGACCGCACTTAAGTATTTCTTATTCTTATGAAAGTTGTGCTATGTCATTCTCAGTCAAGTTCTTATCTTGACCAGGCATTACTTTACAAAAATTGTGGTGGTGTCTTACTGCAACTGCAGTCTGCATATTGGTAGTAGAGTACTGTCTCAGGTTTGTGATATAGAATGACTTCAGAAGTATTTTCCATCCTTTTCTTTCAAGAAGACCATGACAAAGCTTAGCAAAGAGATTTTTTTTCCCCATGAAAGTTCTTGGATGTTGTAAAAATTAATGCTTACAAAGCCTCAAAGCTTATGGGTGACAAATGACACCCCTTCTTGGGAGGCAGAGAAAGGTATGATTTATATCATATCAGGTATGATTTAATCTAATATTTTGAACAAGATAAATGATGCAACAGTAATCTCATGTAATCAAAGGGTACAATGTATTCATTAAGTGTACGCAAGAATCCTAGTTAGTAGGGGGTTCCTGGCTTAGACCGAGCTGTGTTACCATTCCACTAGATTAACTGGCATGTATGGAACATATTAAACTTGAAGCTGCTTTCCCTCCCCCTCACCCCAAGTACATTTTACTTGTATATTTGGAAACCAACAGAGAATTTTTAGCCACGATAGTTTCAGAAACTTTCATGGCTTAAGTGAAGCTGATGTGAAGGTAACACCTTCTGTTGTGTATGCCATGTATTTTGAGGAACAAATATACAGATGACTAGTTTTGAAGAAGAAACTTGAGGGAATTGAAGTGTAAGTCTGTATTTAGCCAAAACAGTTCACTGAAATGGGAAAAATAGCTCTACTTTCCAGGTGCAAGTTGGTTAGTTTGAGACAATATTAAGCCAGTAAAACAATAAAAAATGCAAAAAAACCCAAACCAAACCAAACCAAACCAAACCAAAAAACAACAACAACAACAACAACAACAAAACAGAACCAAACCCAAAACAAAACAAAAAATACTAATGGACTCTTTTACTATATTCAGTGATTAAAGTTAAAATCAAAATCAAGAAAATACACATACCAAATCCTCTGTACATCCCTTAACTTGTAAAATGCTGGAAATAGGATGGTTTGTTTCAGTGTATTTTCATGACAAATTGGCTGGAACTTTAAAAAATCTTTTATATTAGGGTTAGGTAAATTGCTCTAAAACCTGCAATATAAACTCATCCAGGCACTAGGATATTTTCCTCTCCTTTTGGGTTGGATGTGCATACTCATCTTTGATTTTGTGTAAGGTACACATGGGGTGCCCAGTGACAAATATAGGCTGACATGGCCCAGGGGAGGAATAAAAAAGAAAAAGGGCGGAATTACTTGTAAGGTGATCCTTAACAATGGATGGGTAGTTCTGTTTTAAAAAATCAAATGACAACATATGTTCCAGTTTGAAAGCACTAAAGCCCAAGTTTGCCAAAAGCTCCAAAGCTGATAAATAAAGCACTAAGTTAATGGGATACTAAAGTCAGTTCTAAATTTGGTCACTTTAAGTGACTATAAATTTAAGCAGATAAACACAAGACTATCCAGTGAAAAAATGAAAACACTTGACTGCAAATGTACAGCTGGAGGGCAGGGTACAATGTTATTTGAGGCACAAGACAATAAATCCCTAGGAGTTTGACTTCTGGGATACACTCAGGTCGAGAAATATACGAGTGCCCCAGAGAGTATAAAGTTCAGGGTCACAGAGAGTTTCTTGCAAAATTTTTTGACTCTGGACAAGAATCTGCCAGAGTATTTTGAGTTGTTGCCAGCTTGCAGTAAACCATGGTGATAAGACTTGGTGTCTCATGCTAGAAATAGTGTTTTTCATCCATGCTTTCCATATTGCCTTGAAACAGTGATCCAGTTAGCAGGTGCTGTAATTTCTTTCTGGTACTGTGTGTTTTGGTGATGTGGAATATGCTCTAAAATTTACTACTTCCTGTGCTCCAAAACTGGCCTTTTCATTAGAATAAAATAATTATATCTTAGAACGCCTCTTAGAAACTTCTTTATGGAAAAAAAGCCAAAAATCACAAACCTTTATGATATGAACTGTCAACTCATGCAGAGCTCACCTTCCTATGTAAGCAGGCAGCTGGTATCAATTGTATCCTGTTCCTCACTTTACCAAATGGGTTGTACGTGAAGATGAAACAAAACCAGTTACCCTGAAAGTAAGCATAAAAGTTGCTAGCTATTTCACTACCCAGCATAGCACTGTCAAAGTCTCTTCTTTACATCTTGTGACCTCAGTATCCTTAAAAAAGACTTCACAACTCAGGATTCATAATTTTTGACACTCAGCTGTATGTGCAGTTATGCTAATGTAAAGAAACTAATACTCCTTATCAGTACATTGCTGACTACGGACAAAATAACGCTGTTGTATAGAACTGGATGGAGGTATGCCAGCAGAAAACCCTAGTATATACAGAGTCAATGTTTTCCTAAACATGCACATCATACCTCCACTGCACCCCCGAAACCTGGGTCTGCGTTACCCAGGATTAAATTGCAGTAACTCCATTGGTTTCCCAGGACAAGTCACTGGGGCACTAAAAGTGCATGTGGTATTACACATCAACTGAATGGCTCATCTCAGCTGATGCACTAAAAGCGTAGAATGAGATTGTACAATCAAGTTTCATATGACAAACTGTCAATCGATTAATTAAAAGTCAACCCTGAGTGAACAAGAAGATACCACTTTGTGTTCTTCTGTGCAGTTGCAGAAAAGCTATCTGATAATTTATATTTCAGCAGTAGCATCTCTACTACATCTTGTAATTTCTTGCAGAATTTTTTAATGTAAAATGTTGATGTGATTTTTCAGTGTTTTGCAATTTGCATGTACTTCCTATATATGTGGTTAATAAACGCCTTCTGTTTCTGCATGGAAAGGCAGAAACATACAGTAAAAAGAAACTCTTTAGAGGAATAAAAACCTGTAGCAAAAAGAAAGTATTTCTTCTTAGGTATCTGAATTAAATTTTTTGAGTAAATATTATGCTTTTTATGTTTTACAGTCTGTTCACTCAGTTGTGCCTCTCGTGTTATTTTAAAATAACCAAGCCTACGTACTGAAGAACATTAACATTAGACATGAGCCAGTACCCTCTGCCTTACCTTCCTCATGTCAGCTGTAGCTGAAATTGCCTGGACTGGTAAGAGGAGAGGGGTGTGAGGCAGCAGCAGGAGCCCAGGGGCAGAAAGAGGCCACTGCAGGGATTCAGGAAAGGTAAAGAGGAGAGGGGAGAAAAGAAGTAGAAGGGAATGAGGAGAAGGCAGAAGCAGCAGGAAACATAGGAGTTGAAATACAGTCCTCCAGAACTTAGACATCTTTTGCTTGGAACATCAGGAAAGAGCCATGTGTATGTTTGTATATAGTACAGTAGGTAGATTCAATAAGGTCTTTAGAGCAGAAAGTTAATCAGTTAACAAACACATTGTTGCAATGAGCAGGCATAACAAAAAGCTGAAATGGATACTGCAGCAGCTTGGGAAAAGGGACTGGACATCTTACAAAGGAGTGCCCCTGTAGGCATGTCCTGACTTAATTTACCACTGGACTTCATCTGATACTGTGATCAGATCTCTTCTGATTCTGTGACTTGAGAACAGTGATGGATGTCTAATTTATAGCCATTTTTCCAATGCTGGTTTAGCTGCTGGGGCCCCATGAGCTTGCAGTATACTCATTTCTTTTCATTCATGAAACTGTGCTGCTCACCTTGCCCATAGCTGTGTTTCTGCCTTTCATCACTAGCTGGAGACAATGTGTGTAATTTTATTCAGGGGTGAAGATGATGGGACCTGTTTATGATAAAGGTTCTCATCTCATATAAAAGGCTTTATTGTTATTTCTGAAGGTAACTTGCCACCAAATAATCCTTTCTACAGCATGTAATCAGCAAAAGAAAAACATTTTCATGGTGGTTTTATGTATAAGTGACAAAATTCTGCCTAAGTTTGGCTGACCTTTCAGAGCTAACATGTAAACATTTTTCCAAGTACTAGATGTTCCTAATAAATCAAGGAAGGAAAGCTATATTATGGCCTTGCATCACTCTGTAATGACTAGCAGAATTTGGTGATGTTTTCATGTAGGGAAGTTCTCACTTCAGAAACAGTATTAACATTTTATGATACTGTCTTCCACTCTGTATTATTTCCCTTCCTTATAAGGGGCTGAAGCTGCTACCTCCTGAACTCAGACACTGTTACAGATTGTGCAAATAGGACAAAGGCACTTCAGTGTTCTCAGAAGAGTCCCCTTTTAACCACTGCTGAAGTTGGCTCACACTGGGTCTGGCTGGAATATTCATGGAAACATATTAAGGATTCTCACATGGTCTGTGAGCATGGCTCACTTACGAGGCAGTAACTCCCTAAATCATTTCAGTTTGTTTCCACAAGAGCACATTTCTCTCAAGCCTGGATTCTGTGTATTCATGAAGGTCAGAACAAGTGTGAAGCCTCAGGAGCTCTGCACTGAGCGTCTCCTCACAAGTTCCCTGCGTAGCTCTGTGCTTTCCCACATTATGCCTTCTCTTGGGGATGAAATCTGACAAATCAGAAAATCCTCACACACTGTAGTCGTGGAAAGGTTTACTGCTTTCCATAGAGGTTCTGACATGATTATGATGGCCTTCTTATTATCTGTTGTGTTCAGGTATAACTTGTTATACAATGCCACTGTTGTAGCATCTCCCCTGCCATGATGTTTTTACCTTGTGCATTCACTTTAACATTCCAAGCAGTTTATATTTTTATCTTTTCAGGGTACCCTCTCCACCACAAATGTCTTCACCCTATTCTTCTTTTGTAATCACATGCAGCAAAGCCTTTCAATGTACAAAATGAGAATTCTGCATAGCCTTTGTCCACCTTGACTGTCTGCTTGACTTAAGTATTCTAATGAAATAAAATGCCTTTCAACTTAATCTGTATTAAGCTATAGCGTGCTAAAACAAAAGATTAATGGTTTCAGCTGGTGTGCTCGGAGGCAGAGAGAGGTCATTACTGCCCTCTTGTTCCAGACAGAATTCCTCTCCTTGAAGAGAGGGTGCATTCCTCAGGCCTTGTGACAGGCTGACATAGAATTTATTTTCTTGGCAGAAATAACAGTCATGGTGGAAACTTGCATGTATTGTACAGCAAATCTTTTGTTTCTTTCATTTTTCTTGAGTTAAAAAGGTTAAACGTGTTTTCTTGGGAACCTAAAACTATTCTCAATCATCCTAGACACAGAAACTGTTGTAATACTAGTAGGTAACTTTACATTTCCTTTCACTGATGAACCTATAAACCATGATGGAAAGACTGTTTTATCATCTGTCATAATAAGCATATTCTGTATTGCATGCTCACTAGCTCTGTTACAGGATAGGGAAATCCTAAACTGGTTTCTCACGTTAACTTAGGCTCCTCTTAAGGTATTTCCTCACTTCTCCTTTACCTTAAAATTTTTCTCATGGTTTCAGGATGTTTTCCTTATTTATACTAATTGTCTGAATTTATGGCTTACTAAAGTTAATTTTTCCTTCAAGATTTGTCTTTTACATATCCTTCTTTTACTTTATTTCCAAACACCAACACAGCTACTGCTGTCTCTTCTCTTTGAAACAACTTCTGGTCTTTTCTTTGTAGCCCAAATTGCCAGATCGAATGCATTTGATAGGGTTTTATGCCAAAGATGAACCTTTAAACTGACAACTTGCTTTTATTTATATCTAAAATCAGTATTCCAGTCTTTATTGGAAAAAAAATTAAAAGCAACTTAATTCAAATCCCTGGTTATCAAGTGTCTCTTCTACTAAGTAAGGCCTAAAAAAGTAATTTGAAGAAACATTTCCAGAAGAGAGAGATGGTTAATTACCCCCCTTTTGTTAACTACCTCTTAAAAAGTAGGTTTTATTCTAATTAGAAGTTGCTCCATATGGTCATTGCTTACATCTGAACATTTCTCCTATAGCTCTTTCAAGTCCTTCTGAAGAGTTAAATATGTTTGATCCAGTAGAAGAGAAACTTAGAATGCAAATTGAAGAAGAAAAAAAAAGGTATTACTTCTGCCTCAGACTTCTGCTATCCTTCAGAAGATAAATTATACTGATAGTATATTCCAATTACAATTCTGCACACACAGTTACCCTCAGGGTTTTCTCTGACATTTAAAAAATGTCAGCTTTGTGGTTCACTAATAGTTTTTAAATTTGTGTATATACCATTGGCTTGTCTGTAAGATGCCACAGTAGATGACTAGGGAAAATTTATGCTTGGGATAAAAGCTAAAAATAAATAAAAACAGCTTAATATCCTCCCTGAGGCTTAGTGTTCAAAACTTGTTCTTTGGATCCAAATGTATTTTGAACCTTTTTGGTTGATTCAGAAAAATCTTGCCTTTCTTGACCTAAGGAAAATCTTTAGGTTATGCAGGATTGACCAAGTATAAATAACATGCAGGATACACATTTGTTAACCAGTCCTTGTTATAATGTTGCTGTAGCCAGGAGTATAAAAGGAAATAGAAGCATGGATATCAGTTCTAAGTATTTTGCTACCATTTGTCTTATGCACAATCTCTGAGGAAACTTCTGGCTCTTTCATACTCCTGGTAAATCTCCAAGGATATGTTAGCCAAGAGCCCTGGTTAATGAAGCTTCCATTCGAAAGGGGAATCCGTCTCAGCTGCTATCTGAATCCAAGCTCTGGTGACCAGTTCTTTATTAATGGTAACATGCTGAGCATTCAAAAGAAATAATTTACGTAGTTGATTGAACCTGTATTTTAGTTGTTAATTAATATTGATCCCACCTGAATTTCACTAACCTTTTTATGCAATAAAATGGTTTTGAGATAAGTTCCTTGTACTTACTGTCTACTGAAGCTTTTATAAAACATGACATGCTTCCTTCTGCTATCATTCTGTGTCCCCTGCATCTCTGATTATCATTTATTATTTTATAGTTTAAATCTGTAACTGTTCTAGGTAGGATAAACATTTCTTCAGATATATGTTGGAAGATCTGTAATACACTTTCTTCTTCTCATATTAGTTATAAAACAATGTTCAGTCACTTCAAAGGGCTGAAGATAGAGGTTGAGCACCTACAGCTTCTTATGGAAAAAGTGAAGATGAAGATGCAAAAGGACTTTGAAGTCTGGTGGTCTGAAGAAGCAAAAAATTTACAGGTATGAAATCACTTTGTATTTCTACCATTTTCATGTAAATATAACATCTTCAATCATTTCTTAAAGTTGTTAACTGACTATACAGAAATGAGTATGAAGGATGGATTCTGGGTCTGGTTCACCTGTGCTTATGCCAATGTATATTGGACAAAGAATGGGCCCAAAATGCCAACAATTCTGAAGGAACATTAAACAAATAGAGGAGATTAGGAAAAATAATCTTTTTTACTGCTAGCAAAACTATGATTTCATTAGATATACTCCAGCAAATGTAGTTGCTTTTTACCTTCCTTTGTTTGAAAGACTCCAGTAACCTTCAGCTTCTCTAAGCTCCCAGAGGGTCAGCAGCTCTCAGAACAGACTGTGTTCCCTCACTCTCTAGCTGAGGTCCACCACTGTTTAAGAACCCAGCAGAAACAGAGTGCTCTAATTCAATGACCTGTGTAAAAATGAACTAAAGAGGTATCATTTTAAACAGTGTATAAAAAATTCTTATACAGTCTCAAGACTACACTCAACTGAAACAACAAGACATCTTTCTTATGCGTCTCTTCTAACACTTTTTTAATGACTTACAAGTAGTGACATGGCATCTCACAATGAAGCAGTGCCATGAAACATACATTAGCCTCATGAAAAGAGTACAGTCCATCCATGTCATTTATTATTAACTGGAAGAGAAGACTTACCCCTTGAGGAAAAATTGTTATAAACAAAGAAGTGTTTAGCCCATTTTTTTGGTTAATTCTTGTGAGTATAAATTAAACTGTTTTTTTAAGAAAACAGCCTAAAGTAAATACGGAACTTAACATGAGAAACTTAGTTATCCATACAATGCCACCTAACTAGCTTAACTTCAAGTTATCATTGCAAATTCTTTTCACGTTAAAATCCCTAACCATATTAGTGGCAAAGAGGATAATGTTTTAGTTGCCCTCCTGCCTAAGTATTTAGGTTTTTCAAAGCACTGCAAGTAATATTCTTGAATCCACTGGAGCACATTTTTTGGTATCCCTTAACAAGAGAGCTCGAAGATGCAGCCTCTCATGATTCATTAGTAGATGACTAGAAAACTGGAAAAAGTAATTGGGATTGATTTCTTGGATCTTGACCTATCTATATATCTGAGCTCCCTACAAACCAGAAATTGGTAAACACATGCTGTTACATATTAGAAAACTGTAACTTGAGCTTAAAAATACTTGAACCAATTCTAAATACCTTTCTCTTTGTTCAGAAGTGTTTGTGCAAATGGAGAAAATACTGTATGATTCAGACTCTGTGTTTTCTGAATGAGTCATTGCCTACCTTGTTATTGCTGAAAACTATAGGCCAATATTAAGCACTCTAAAAAAACTCCTCCCCTACCTAATTTTGTTTTTGATCTAAAACCAACAGGAAAAGCCAGAGATGGTTACATCACCAAATACTGTGACTGTTTATCCCCAGTTTATCAAACCCTTGCAGCATGTATCAGCTAACAGGTAAATTGGTTATTTTTCTCTTCCTTACTTACATGGGAAAAAATGCAGTTTTAATAGAAGTGCAGTTCCCCAGAATGCTTATGCAAGTATCACATTGAAACACTGTATTTACAGCTACAACAGAAACAACTGTATGGAAAGTGAATTTTTATCATTCAGTCATTTTGCAGTCATATGGAAGGTAACTTACTGTACATCAGTTCTTTTGACTTGTTGATCTTGAAACCCTGGAAACCTGTCACTAGGGACCCCTTGACAGATAAGAAAGGCAAGCTTGTTATCAATCAACTCTGCTGCTGTATGAGCAGACTATCTCTCCTTTGGAATGTATTCAAGGGACTGCAAACCAAAGAAGATTAAAAAATTATTTAATATATAGCCTAGATAGATTTGCTGTTGAAAAATGTCATGGTGTTACATTTAGGCAGCATATTATTACACAGTGATATTACTTTTGATATTATAGAATGTTGCTGCATCCTCTACAGTAGAAAAATGTAATCATCTTGTTAGTTTCATCATCAGTCACTTCTGATTTCAAAGTGTCTAATTTAAATTTGCAGTAATAAATCTTCCATGGCCATCAAGGAAAGCAGAGTGTAAGAAACCACATACCTGACCGTGTAGTTTCCATATTCATGGACAGTAAATTTCCTCTCTTCCTCTCCACCTTTCTTCTGCGTTCTTTTTCTCCCTCTCTCTCTCCCTGCTCCTCCTTAAACAGTTACCATTTCTCTGATGATTGGCTTTAAGAGCTGAACTTGATGATCCTTGTGGGTCCCTTCCAACCCAGAGTACCCTGTGACTCAACCTACATTTGCTGTTTTGTAGCAAAAACAATATATTCTCCATACCATTAAATAATGAATACTGAGTTTTTTTAAAACTGTAAAATATATTCTAAGTTTTATTCTAACTTTCTTATATCCGTAGCAAATGCTACATATATCAGTACAGAAAATTATAGACATGGTCCTCTAAAGTTGTCTAAGAAGACATTTTCAGATGTCTCAAATTGATGAAAACCAACTCCAGTCTCCTCTACTTTGCTTCAGTTCTTATTCTGTCTTCTCTCAAGATTTAACTTTGAATCTCTCAAGATTCAACTTTGCAAGTTGCTGTCAGGTTTTAGGCCTAATTTGAGCTATTCATTGCTGGTGTTGGGCTGAAGGTTACTTGTCCCACAGAAAAGCTGATGGAACAAAATGTGAGAGCATTTTTGGCCTGTCTTAGCACAAAGTATGAGGAAAATGGGGCCAGCAGGAGCAGGGAAGAGATTCTGCCCCTGTACTCAGCGCTGGTGAGGCCACACCTGGAGTGCTGTGTCCAGTTCTGGGCCCCTCAGTTCAGGA
>JAWWES010000115.1:29831301-29854448 GCA_035583135.1 Lophotriccus pileatus
AGGCTGGTGAAGGGACTTGAGCACAAGTCCTGTGAGGAGAGGCTGAGGGAGCTGGGGTTGTTTAGCTTGGAGAAGAGGAGGCTCAGGGCAGACCACATAACTCTCTACAGCTCCCTGAGAGGAGGTTGTAGCCAGGTGGGGGTTGGTCTCTTCTCCCAGGCAATCAGCAGTAGGACAAGCGGGCATGGACTTAAGCTCTGCCAGAGGAGGTTTAGGTTGGATATTAGAAAGAATTTTTTTTACGGAGAGAGTGATCAGGCATTGGAATGGCCTGCCCAGAGAGGTGGTGGATTCACTGTCCCTGGAGGTTTTTAAGATGAGACTGGATGTGGCACTTAGTGCCATGGTCTAGTAATCATGGCAGTGTTGGATCAAGGGTTGGACTTGATGATGTCAGAGGTCTTTTCCAACCCAGTTGACTCGATGATTCTATGAAAGTCAGCCAAATTAGCTCAAGCAATCCGTGACTGTCACTCTCTTAAACTTTGTACTGTGCTGAACTAAGCACCTCTTGCACAACCTCTCTGCTCCCAGACCTAGGGAGCAACAATTTTCAGTTGATGTCTTGATACATTGCTGTGGACAGTGGTAGATTTTGCAGTCTAAATTAGAATTAAAAAGAACATATGGTAATGCCCAGGTACTTTCCAGTGCAATGGGAGACTGGACTCCAGCAGTGGTGAATCTTCCATCCCCTACCCTAGCTCAAAAGCAAAATTTTATAACTGATTTCTTTAAAATTTTTATGTAAGCTTTTCTATCAAATGCCTTTAATGTTCATGTTTATTACTGGAGGAGAAGTCTCAACAAAGTCTGTCTGGAATTTTGAATAGAATGGTGTCTTGTTGCTTTCAGCTGCCAAGCTCACTGCCCCACATAATTTCTTGCAAAAAAGCAGATGTTCTTTACAGTGAACAGTTTCTCTGCATTTAAGTAATGGGCATCTTGACTGAGAATGACTGTATGATCCTTGCACACATATCACAGTCACAGAATATTCATCTTCTGGAACTTAAATTGTAAATGGAGTCAGGATGAATATAGTTTTATTTTCCCATGTCTATCAATATTCTTGCAATAATCTTTAGAAGTTAACTACTCTTTCCTTCCTACAGTTCCAGAAAGTTGGTCTTAATTGATGTTAGGCTGTTCAAACATATTTTACTCAGGTACATTTTTATTGTGATGTATATGGAAATAGAAACACTATTTTTGCTTTTTGTGAGACAGGAGCTGCAGGCTTAACATCCCACTGTGTGTGAAAATTTACTTTTTCCCCTACCTGATGTAATAACATTTGAGAGTAGAAGTTTTCAATTTAACAGGCTTTAAGTGAGTAAAATAGTAGAATATTTATTTCCCAAGGATTTTCTTGACCCCCACTGACATACCAGTCACTGTGATCGTGTAGAATGAGCCCAGGCTACAGTTGCTCCTCTTAGTTACATAGTCCTGAGACACAAATGGCTCTACATTCCTAACTCACCTAGAAATCAGCAATCTCTCTTTGAAACTGTATTGTAATCTTCATCCAGCAGAATAACTGGTCACAAAAGAAAAAACTGACATAAATTGTATTTGATGTAATGTGGTGCAAATAAAACCTATTTCCAAGATGGAATTCAATTAACAAGTGTGTTCAATAGATGTAAGATCTAAAACTTAGTGGGCTGCATGTCAGAAATCTGAGACTGCTGTTGACAGAGTAAGTGTGCAGTAAAACCATTCAGACAAACTCTTGAATGTGAATGGATATGAATACAGTCCTCGGGATTAGAAATAACAAATTATCTATCTCAGCCTACAAAGGATACAGGTATAGTCTATAACCTTTTTTGAGATTTTTATATGTGTTTGAAAAAATCTTTTGATCACCGTGTAGCACCCAATTTGTGTGGATTGTTATTTTTTGACACACCTTAGTCTTGTTATCAGAGAAAATTAAGCCTTAGGAGAGCTCAGATTGTATTTTATACTAAACCAATTTATAACTAAAATAACAGAGAAGGGAAGCTGGTAATCCTTTTGAGGCTTAAGAAGGATACACACATATAAAAGGCACTTGATTCATGGCCAAACATATCTCTTTTTACAATTGACAAAAATGGCTGAATCGTTAAGTGTTGAAATGATTGTGTGTTAATAAAAGAGTTGAACAGTTGCCTCAGTCAGTAAGGTTTGAAAGCTTGTGGTGCTAACTGCAACTCATACTGTATATATGCATATGTTCCTTAATGGGTTCCTGTCAAGTCTGCAAAAAGTCTGAAAATGCATGTTGGTCTCAGCACTCCATGTGTGCTTCATGTCAGCGTTCAAGCACAGCATTTTGTTCTTCCTCATATAGTCTTCTCCCACAGTGGCTTTCATTAAGGACTTTATCAGGTTCTTGTCTATTCAAGTTACGTCTCTCACTGAACATTTAATTTCAGTAGTATTAAACTGTTCTTGTATCCCCCTCAAATCAAGCAAATAGTTATTCAAATCTTATAAAAGGTTTGGGATTTTTTTCCTTCTCTGAGAAGGAAAACTCAGTCAGATCTTTCTTAACCTTACTCATTCCCTTTTACTGAATCTCATTTGTCCCTTTCCAGCCAGACCCAAGTATGTTAAATCTCAGACTCCTTGGCTGTCCTATTTCTTCTTCAAAATCTTCCTAGCATTTTAGATTCCCCTTGAGATATTTTCAGATAACTCTTCATGTTCTCTGATGATTTTGAGCATCAGATGTTCTAACAATTACTGTTCTGGATTGCAAAATTTCCTTCCTGTATTAATGCTGTGTGAAACAAGGGCAATGTTTACATGTTTTGAAGTATTTTCTGTCTAATCATTTTTTATTCCTGCCAATTTTCCTCAGTGTTACATGATGATAAAATATAATCTGGGAATAGCATCGTCAATTAATGACATTTCAAAGGGTTTCACATTCTGTGGTGACAACTTGAACAATTTATCTACGAATTTGCACGCTAGGCCAAATTTGATTTTGTAACCAACTGCTAAAATACTCAGCTTTTAAGCAGCTTGAATCTTTCCTGTCTTTACACAGAACATCTGTTCCCCTCATGTCCAAGGCTCAGATGACTGGAGAACTGCAGCTGAGGGTTTTTTAACATTACAGAGGTTGCACACTCTCAAATTTTTCACTTTCCACTTTAATCTACATGACTTTCCACTATTTTTCAGCTTGCAGATTAAGCATTCATACTATGACATGCATCATCTCTCCAGCTTCTCTACCCTGTGTGCTTGATGGAGCTGATCAGTCCATGCATCAGTTGTTTCTGGTCCGTGGGTTCCTGCAGCAAGGGAAACACTGCTGCAACACTGTGTACGTTTCTTTAGCTGCTGCTTCATGCCTGGCTGAGAAATATACCCTCAATAGAGGATACCCCCCTCTCCCTCCCAAAAAAGCAAGTTATCCACTGGGTGAAACTTCAGGTACTAGGTTGAAAAAACAAACTTGAGAAACAAAAACAAACAAAGCTGACAGACTATCTTTAATCTCCAGAATAAAAGTAGGAATTTTACTAAAGTTGTCAGGAAACAGTGTTTTGAGACTTCTTAAATTGAGCTCAAGGAAAAATCAGATAGATTCAGAATGAAAATGGGAATTATACCTTGTCAAAATAACCCGAATGATGTTAGAGCTTAGGAGACAGACAAAGAGACAGGCCTTATATAGCTTGTATGTCTGTCCAAAACTAAAATGTAATCCAGGAGTGCCTGTTTGCACATTACAGAAATTTTGGTTGAATGGCACCTCTAGAGATCTCTAGACCAACCTCTTGATTGAAGAAGACAATCATCACACTAAAGTGGGTCAGCTATGGCTTTGTTTGGCTTTGTTGAGCATCCTGAGATGTCCAGTCCTTCAGGCTTAAAACACAGAGAGGGGTATCATTACCACCACCTCATGCTGTCATAATGACTTTCTGTTAAATTTAGAGCATTACTAGAAAATTTCTTGTCACTGGAACAGCATCTAACACTCAGATGAAGGAGGAGAGTCCTGACATCTAAGAACAGGATAGGAGCAAGTTGCATCTAAGCATACAAACCACTGCACAGCAAAATTACATTCTTTTGTCACCTTATGATTCAACATACCCTGCAATGCCATTGTCAGCACTTCAGTATGAAGGATGCAAATATTGTCCCCATACAGATCATCCCTGTAGCCTAGGGATTAAAGAAATCTCTGGGATACATAAAAGATGGATTTGAGTTGTGCCAAGCTGAGGACCTCATCTGTTAGAGTAGTACACTAATTATTAATCTCATGTGAAAGAAGCACTTTGAGTCATTTTACAAAACAGTTATAAGATTCCTTATACATTTCCTTAACAGTGTGCATCCCACACTAAAAATGTCTGGCTGCAACCCCACAGCCAGAGGATAGAAGGTTAAGGTCCATCTCTAAGCACAGTAATGTTAATTCCCTGATTCTGGCATCATCTCTTTCAGTCTAAATGTTTTTTTTTAATATCCCCTTCCTTGGGTACCCAATTCCTCCAAAGCACCCTAAGGCAAATTTTGGCATATTGTCCCTGGGTCCAGGAATGCACTTGAAAGCGAGATCCCTAGAGATAAAACTTTGCCACACCTGTAGTGTCTAGGTTTTTTTAATTGTTCTGAATATATATCCCCTTTAAAATGGGGATTTAACAATTTTGAATAATAATTTTAATTTAAATTCAATGGAAAAAATAGTTCCAACTACAAACTACTGCAGTTTAAAAATAAACTACTTCAGCTGACTCACAGTATTTGTAAAATTATACATTCTATGCATGGCAAATAAAAAGCAAATAAGCTTATTTCAATTAAAAGAAAGCAATGAAAAAGAATCACATTAAGCCACATTACCTTACATTTGTTGTAGGCTAAGAATAGAGTCATGGATGGTTGCTATGGTTTAGTTGATGTATAGTGATTATTAAACTATGATTATATGACTTAGATGCCTAGGTATCTCAAGGCACTGAAACAAAGTGCTTTTAGAAAACTGAATTTCAAAGCCTAAATCTCTTCTTTTTTAAGAACTGCCAAAGCAGTAGAAAAAATGTTCAGGAAATCCTAAGGCAAAATGACGACGTGAAGTTCCCAGATATTGTTAAACCACATAGTAGGTAATAGCATTGCACATCCTTTCTAGCTCTTGTAATATGTAGGTGTAATAAAGTACAGAAAATTATTAACTTCAAATGCTATAATGCTTCAGTTGAATTAGGCAGGTGTAAATGGTGTGGGACTCGAGGAGTTAAGGGGAACATACAGCAAAACTAAAACTGTTCATCTGAAAATGACTTATATTCCTGGGCACAATATCTTCTGCAAAACTGAATCTGGCACAGTGTAATACAGTAAAATTTTAGTAATAAATTTCTTTCCTTTTTCAAGTTCTCTGCCAGAAATATCAATTCATCAGCCAACAAGGAATGAACTACTGCAGAGTTAGAAAAGCAAGAACTTGCCAATCCTGCCATCTACTGGAAAAATCCTTAAACTGAGTAATTCAGTGTTTCCACTCTAAGATTGGGACTGGATCCGACAGCATATGCAACCTCCGGGGAGAGAGTCCCTAGATATCCAGTGGCAGAAAACTGCCTCCCTAGCAGGGAGTTTCCTTGATAATGATATCTGCAGGGGCAGGAATGCACAGCAGCTGTTTGCAATATATTTGGTTATCATCAACAAGCCACATCCCAGAGTCCTCACTGAGTCTTTATCCAGTCTCCCACTGATTTTGGTAATAATTTTGCCTGACTAAAGAAAGAATGGAAAATGAGCTAAGGCCTCACTTGGCTAACAGTCAGTTTGGGAACTAAATATACCATTCCTAACTGTACATCAGATACATCAAAGTGCTTTACAAGCCCAGCTTAGAAGACAAATACTAAAAGTGTAATCTTTATGAGCTTATTTGTCATTCTTTCATAGCCACGTAGCTACATAGATCTAATCATCATATGGATTAAATTGAAAATCTTCTTCCAGTAAACAAGGGCTTTATATAGATCTAAAAAAATCTTGAGAAACATCTTCTTTGTAGCTACTTAGTGTATGTATTTATATTTGCTACACAGGGATTATATTCTTTTTTCATTTCCTTCATTTTCATTCATTTCTTTGTTTCCCATTCCAGTTTTTCAGAGACCACAAAAGTCAGCCCTAATGAAGATCCAGCTGGGAAAAACAATTCCCTCACTTTTAGTAATCCTACTTTAAAAACAAGGTAAGAAGTGTAGCTGGCGTATTCAGAGGAAAAAGCCAAGTACTAAGTAATATAATGCCTAGATAATCCTGCATCAGACTATTTAACAACAGTCTCCTTGAAAAATAAAACTGTAATAGAACTTGCAGATTTCCCTCCAGCTTGCAAAACAGCAGCAAGGCTGTCACATAGCTTCACACCAATCAGGTGCACCATCAGTGTTAGAGATGTGGTTTCTTGTTTGGCCTGAGGCTTTTTTCCCTATAAGCTAATGAATCCTCATGAGTGTCTCTCCCCAGAGAAAGGGACTCGTTCAGAGCAAATAAAATATTTGAAAAGAAGAGAGATCAGAGTATGTACATATTGCAGAATTGCAGAATGCAGGAACTAGGCAGAGGTTCTCATACTCGTGATTATGTCCTTAAAATATTTTTAATCTCCCTCCTCCTACAAATTATTCTATTAAAATAAAATGACAACACTAGCTCAGGTGTGCCAGACTTGGAAAAGGTTACATGTCATGTTTTCTCAAAAAAGGTAATGTTTTGTGAAAATTCACTTAGCAGGATAACAGACTAATTTTTTTGAACCTCTATTTTTTTCTAGTGTGTTCATTTCCATGTGTTCTTTTCTCCCACTGAAACACTGTGCTGAGCCACTGTACTTACTGAAGTCATGTTCTTATTGTGCTCAACAGTCCTGGGTATTAAGGCCCTTAAGAAAATATGGTTAACTTACTATTTTTCATACTGCATTAATAGAGAACAAAACACATGTTGTTTTTTTTCTTTCATTTTCCAAAACAATCCATTTGTAGAACAGAAAAAAATTGGAAAATTTCATCCCCCAAAACCTGTTTAAATGTTTTAAATTGCATTTGGATTCAGGAAAAGCAGAAGAAAAAAAGAAGTTAAAATGGAATTTAGACGATACCTCCTCAAATATATTGTGTGTCTTTATTTTTTATACTGATGCCAATCAAATGAAAATTAATAAGAGAATAGTTCTTTACTGGTGTTCTGAAATCAACTTGTAAATTTTGTAAAAGTAGAGGGGGTCATTTTTTTTTTCCATTTTGGTTCACTGATTCAGCAAGTGAGAACTTCATTAGTTGAACAAAGATAAGGATATCAGACTGCTGTTTATGTCAGTCACAATTACCTTCTATTGCAATAGTCAGTAAGGAACAGAGGAAATAACTATAATTACAAAGGTAGGATATGCAAAAAAAAGGTTTCTCCCTTCAGTTCCACTTGTCCTTCTGTATTTGAAATTTTTGTCACTGTATTTCTGTCAGTGTATTTGTTTGAAGATTAAGCACTGTATTAGTGGTTAATCTTCAAACAAGGTCATAGACGCAGGCCCAAATTTTTAGCTTTCTTAGCTGATTAGAGCAGCTCCACTGTATTACATCACCTTATACCACTGGAAAGTCTATCAAATTCAGTAGTAAGTCAGTGATTTAACTTCATATATACAAGTGTTCAGCTGGGACTGGAGACTCAGCAGCAGAAAGTTGCATCTGTCAGGAAATGTCATGAATGTCATGTGATTGTTTACTTCTGTGTATGTATGAAAATTTAATCCCTTCACAGTAGGCAAAAATACTATTGACCTGTTCAAATGTATAACAGCCTGAAGCAAACAAACACACAGCATACTCACATCCATCATTTATTTGGTAAACTCACTACATTAGGCTTTTCCACTTGGCAGTAAGTCTTTGACTCAGCAGTAAAAAATTTTTAACCTTTTGTGAGAGGCTTTGTAGCTGATAAGTATGTAGTCTTACCACATTAAAAAGATATTTGCTAATCTTAAGAACCCATGTAAGACCATTAAGAATTTGTCACTCAATTCTCCTCTAAACTGTGCCATCTCCAATGATGTATGGAAGAACAAAGTCCTCTATGGTAAAAAAAGAGGAGATAGAAAAATTAACCTTCTTACTCACTTGAGTCCACAAGTATACTTCTTATTTCAGGACTCCACCAAGTTCAAGTACATCTATTCCTCTGACTGGAGACAGCCAGGCTGATGCTGACATCCTAGCTTTCATTAAAGCAAGACAGAGGATCCTGCAAAAGAAAGGTAAATCCTGCCAAAAAAATTAGGAAGCCAAACTAAAATCTCCGGTACAGCATTTTAAAGCCAAGATAGCTTTAGTCCACATTATACTGACGCAAGTGAGAACTGATTCTGGCTTCAGTTATATTACATTATGTTCTCAGCCGTTCTAAACACTTGAGGTTCTTCACATGTATTTATTTTAGTAGCTCAATGCTGCAGTGCAAAACTGTGAAGGCTCTCTGTTTTACTCAGTCACCATCAGTGAACTTTCTGGGGCATGCATGGCTGTGCAGCCTGCATAGTGTATTACTTTAACCTTAAGTAAAAGCATTTGAATGAGGTTTCTTTATTATTGAAATACTTCCAAATTTTTCTTTAAACTATCTGGCCTGGTTTTCATCTGATACAAATTTAGTTGTAACAATTGTCTCCAAATAAAGATTATTTCATAAAAATTATTTCATGTACCCTACCTCGGGAGGTAGACTTGCCCAGTGTCCAGCAGAGAGTATCTTCTTAACAGATATTTCACTATATCAAGGTCTAATGAAACTATATCAAACCAGGTACTGAAAGCAATCACAGGTAAGTAATAAAGTTCACTCTAGAGTGTAGATAAGTAAAATTGGGAGGAAGCAGAAAGCAATACATAAACAAAGGTGGCACTGCGAGGCAGCCTAAAAGTAATTCATCATGATAAAGAAAAATGACCTGTGGTTTTTTTTTTTTTTTGTTTTTTTTTTTTTTTTTTGAGTAATAGTTTTTAGTGGCAGCAACCAATTAGACAGAAGATGAAAGCTGTAGTGGTTACTGAAGCAGTAACTTTCCATCAGCACTTTAGTGCTGATGACAGCATTATTCAACAAGCTATCAGCACCTGGCAGATGGTGTTACCACTGTCACAAAGTGGGGCTTTGGTATCACATTGCTTATCAGAAAACTGTCAGGTAAACATACAGTGGCTGAAAAAACAGCCTCCCTACACTCATCCAAAGCAAACACTTAACACACTTAGGCTTTGGGATCCCTTTTGTCTTTATTTAGAAAAGCTGTTGTCAGGTTTCTTCTGCAAATGAAATTAAGTTGATTTTATAGGCAGCTCACCAGAAGAAGGTTAGAGATAAGTGTCTTACAACAAACATTTCAGGCCTTTAGAAGGTCCAAATCTAACTCAATCTGTGACGTACAGTAATGTAACTAACAAGAGCCGATCTGTGATTATCTCCTAAATCATACCATGTCAAAAATGTCTCTCTCAAATGCTTTTTCCATCCTAATTGTTTTCAGCCACAGGCTATTACCTAGCATCAGCCGTCAGTTTTAGAAGGGACTAGACATTATCAACACTGACAACTATTTAGACCCCAAGTCATAAAAGGTATTCTTTCAGAACAAAGGACAATCAGTACATAGAATTGTTCTGAAGTTCAGTTAGACAAGATGAGCTGCCCTAAGTAGGTGAAAAGGAATGGAGTAGCATTTGATCATCCTGGCAGTGCAGGGCTGGATGACTTGACCAATTGCTAAGCATAGGCAGCAGAATAAAAATTAAAGAGGCCTTGTCAGTACAACAAATTGTGTAGGGATCTGATGTGTCATGGAAAAGAGACAGCTCAGCAGCAAGTTCTGAGAAGGACTTTGAGTCAACCTAGCATATAAAAGAATGCTTTTCTTCCTTGACTGCTTGTGTGGAAAGGGAAAACCTTCAGATTTGAGGGATGGAATCACAGATAGCAGAAACCATTGAGCAAAAAATTTTTGTAAATTCTAATTTTGCACGATGAAGAAGGGTAAAATCTGCAGATTAGTACAACTAAAGAAGTACTTTGTGATTCAGCACCACAGTGAAAACTGAGGACATTTATGAGGTGCAGTGGTAGCCTTTCTAACTGGGAGAAGAAATGGGCTCAGCAACTCCACTATTCCTGCATCTGTGATGGTGTTATGTATGTTATGTGTTCCGTTTTCCTGTGAGCACATCATTTCACTCTTACTTGATTTGTTTCTAGACTAAACAGAGATGAGGCACAACAACTGCTGTAGTGTTTGTGCATCAATGGTTATACAGAGTTTCTAATAACACTTGCATTCAAAGCGGAGTAGAACTGGAGGGTTTTCTTTTGGGGGGCAGGAATGCAGACTATGATGCCGCCCTTTCTGCCCCCAAAAGGAAAAACTATCAGATGTACAGTTAGGTAGAGAGCAAGAGAATGAATGTACTCTCATTCACGAGAACTTGTTGAGAAAAAAATTATATTTTACCAGTCTCCCACATAACTTTTCCTCAAGAAGTTTCAAACATATACAAAATAAACGAAAGAGAAATTTTTTGCCCAAATCCATTAAGCTGAGTCAGACACTTTCACATAGAAACTAAGTGTACTGAGTCCTAGCCCAGTGCTCTGTTGCCTCTTTCCCAAACTCACTTCAACTGGGATGTTCAATAATCATTTCTGCATTTGCATGCAAATGTATTCACTCTCTGCATGACTGTTAACACACATAGTGCCCTGCAAAACAACATGAGGAAGCATAGGGTCAGCCAAACCAAAGTCTGCTAGGCCTAAAAAATGTCAACATCATTACTGCTCTTTCCTTTATTGATCTGGACCCTTTCAGACTTCTATATCAGTATTTTAGAAGCAAAATACTTACTTTACATTAGAGGGGAAGGAGGGAGGGGGAAGTGGGAGGAATAAACGTGTGCAGAAGCCAACAGAGTGGAAAATAAGTTCCATAAACAGAAAGCATGGGAATGCTCAATATCCTTAGTGACAGTAATGCAGGAGAGGGAATGAGAGGTCTCAGTAAAGATTACCTCAGGGATTGTAGGTCGTTACTGTTTGCTTTCTAAGCAGAGCGGAATTAAAGCAGGTACATTCACAGGGCCTTGCTAGGATTGTTAAAGCATTGTAATAATGGCATTGGAAAGCTTTTTACAAAGGGCTACTCTTCAAACATGCTTTTGTTGCCTTGTTCAGTCTTGAGGTAGAGAAATGAAAATGCAGAAGAGTACATTAATGATTTTTGTGTCCTGAAAGTTTTAAATTAAAGGATTTTTTTTTTCTTTCTTCTCTTTTGTGTTTCTGAAGTTTGTTTTAAAACTGACAATGCAGCCTGAAATATGGTCTAATGTATTATTTATCTGCTTTCAGGCTTGGGGAACGAATGAAATTCTTGTCACAGTCCACCATTTCCTTTTAGAAAAGTGAAAGACCTTTATTCTTTCACTTCCTCTTCTGTTTAGAAACAGGTCCAAGTAAGTACTTCATACGTACAGGTTTAACTGTTAAAGATATATAAATGGTTCATCTTTGACAGCAAAATCCACTTCTCTGGCAATAGATTTTTAAGTATTTGCACTCACTATCTTCATCTTGCATTAGGATTAAGCAAAACTGAAACAACTAATCAGGAGTTTGCCAAATATGTTTGTTTATTAGAATTCATTGTATGTTTTCTAAGTGTTAAAATTATCTGATGTATTAATGGTCTTCTACATCTTTAATCTGGGAAATTTATTACTACTGATAGTTTTGTTTGCATCAATTTGCATAAGGCTTTATTAATTACACTTATTTGCCATTAAGAGATATCTATTCAATAACAGTAGTTATCTGGGTTATAAAATTCTATAGAATTTCATTTGAGATTTTTTTCCTCCAAGGAATAGAAGTTTTCATATCAGATTATTAGAATACTGAGATTTCACTTTAATATAAAAAATGTATTTTAGAAAGTAATTTTCCCAACTGTTTTCTTTTTATTTGAATGTATTGTGCTGTGCAAAATATACATCCTCCCAGAATCTACAGGTTTCAGAAGAAACATTTACACTTAATAGGCTTAAAATAGAACTGAGCAAATACTTCTAAAACACAAATGAGATGTGAAAGTTTAAATGCAGTTTTATCTTCTATACAATGTAAGTTCACTGTTGGCTGTGTACAACTTTACTGAATAAATCTGGGTATGTAACAACTTATTTTACACATGGGATCAAAATCAAAAAATGCAATGCAAAATACAGTCTGTTTCTCTGAGATATACATACTACCAGATAGAAAATATCATTCTTCATGCTAGTGATAATCTTTTAGTCATGCATTTGGAAGGATTTGAGTTGTTTACATAATAATAAAAGAACATATCGACAAAAGTCACATATTCTTAAGGATGTATATTTCTGTAAGTTGTTGATACTTAATTCTGTGTCAAATTCCTAATTATACAGAGGGATGTGGTGAATTGCTATGTTCAAGCCTACAGAAGATATATATTTATCTAATTAACAACTAATATGCAATCAATTTTAAAAAATTAAAGTTATACCTTTTTTTGCCTTTTAATTTTCTGTAAAAGTCAGCACAGCTACCACATAAATTGGTAATTTTTATGCAGGATTTAGTACGTGCAAGGCGAGATAAAAGTCAGATCTACTCTTGCTTTGGAAAGAGGGAGTTCCAGGATTTGGTCAGAGGTGGAAAAATGGCTGCTTGGATGAAGATTATATTAAAATGTCCCTCTTCCAGAATTTTTATCTGTCTGTCTTTATTTTTCTTCTTCTCACTCTGTTATATATAAACACTGTATTAAATATACGCTGAATTATTGTTTATGCAGCTTCTGAGGAGAGCAGGGCCACCAACCCTGCTACCTGGAGAAGAGCCAGAGGTTCCAAACTGTTGCTGGGTGAAGCAACTGTGTTTTTTTGGTTTCCAGTATAATTCCTATTGGGGTAAATTTATAAGAAGGTGGCCAAAAGATAATCACTGGTACAACAACTCCTTCCTTTTGACATTGAAGCATTTCCAATACTTTAAGTAACAGGTTAAGAGAAGGATACCAGTGGAACCCTGGTATGATCTATATGATGCTGCTATTACTTGATGATTCAGTGTTCTGTTCTCAGTTTGCCACACATCTCACTCACAGAGAGAAAAAATCCCTTGCTCTTCTGTTTCAAAATTCTCTAGCCTGTTTTTACACTATTGTAAACTTGGTGAGAAATTCAATCATTGTCAACAAAGTAGTCCCTGACTGGCAAAATGGTCTGAGAGGAAAATTATACCAAACACTTAAGAACTTGGACAAAAGTGCATCCAGTAATAGAAAACCATATAAATATATAAAATCATATATACAAATACAAAGCTTTCTTACTTCTTTGAAAATTTCATAATATCATATGGAAAGAAAAGGGTGCTCATTCACTAAACAACTGTTTTCAGACATAAAGCATTCTCTATTTAAAAAAACTGCCTCCACTTCTCAAAAGTTGCCTCTTGGGTTTATAGGAAAAGTCATGTTGGAAAGGATGTCAGCAGGTCTTTAATCCCACCTCTTCCTCAAAACAGCATCAGCTGTGAGATCAAACCAAGATGCTGAGGGCTTTGTTCAATGTGGTCTTGAAAACCTCCAAGGATGGAGATTGCATAATCGTTCTAAGCAGTCCATTCCAATTTTTTGACTGTCCTCATCATGAAAAGGTTTTCCCTTATGTCCAGCCTGAACTTTTCTTTTTTGCCCATTATCTCTCTTCCTCTCACAAGCCACACTGTCAAAAGCCCAGCTCCAGCTTCTTAATGGTTTTCTCACAGGTGTTAGAAGGCTACTGGAGCACTACTACTACTTCTCTAAGTCCTTGGCTTCATGAAAGCATTTATTGCTTCAAAAAGTTTAGTTGGCCATAGGTGAACAAAGTTACTTGTTTTAATAATCTCTCTTCATATAATTTCAAGATTAATTTGAAATAACCCAAGTATTTACCACATTGAAGAAACAATCAGAGGCCCACATTTGTACTGGTATTGACTCCTCCCTAAGCCACATGTAAAACAGCATTGCTAAGCATGGCAATTCTCATATATATATCATTCCTGTCAATTCACCATGATATCTAGTTGCATTTGGTTCAATGTTCAGATGGTAAATACAATTTTTTTATTACCTGCAATCAGAATATTTTTTTTTTATTTTTGGGTGGAGATTTCTTGAGGAAGTAGCTGTAGATTACTAGATGTCATATGGATATTTCTGGGATTAATTGATACCAGACATTGTGGACCATCTCGTACTTCAACACATTTCCAGTCTTCTATGTGGTTTCTTTCAGAAGAAGATACACGTCCTCTGGTCTCCTACAGCACTGTAGCTTCTGGAAGGGTCAGGGTATGACCCAGACTTACAATGAAGGTCAAAGGCTCTGTTCTGATTTATGCTGAATCTGCCAGGGCTCTATACACAGTCTGGAACAGCATTAGTGAAACCCTTAAGCTAACCAGCTTTTGGCTTGGGCATTTTACCATGTCCTGGCCACTGCAGCTTTCCAGAGAGCTTCAAAAATAAAATTACATATCCCTAAGCTGAGTTTCTCTTGCTTGGAAGATGGACATGCCTAATTCAATCTCCCTCTGTCACTCCTACATTTTTTAAGAAAGAGGCTTTGAAGTGGAATGAGGTGGTTCACATGTGTAACAGTGTAAGCATATAATGTAATATACACTTACCTGGTTTAATCAACTACAGGATGCAAGTATTTTATGTCAGTAGTATAAACTGAGAACACTTCAACATAATAAAATGTTAAGACCTTGTAAATGTTGCCTGTACCAAATATGCAGGTGGTGCATACGAATGCCAAGAAGATGAACATCTGGGAATGCCCTGTTACATATAGCATATTTGGTAGCTCTATATAGAATTTATTTGTCTTTTCAATGCCCATTTTTAGGAACTACAACAATCAAACTTCTGGTTTTAGATTATTTCAGATGAATCATTTTTCTTGTTGCTTTAATCAATGTTAAATGATCTGTTTCTACTATTCTTTTTTCTGTTTCACTTCCTGCAATGTTTGCTTTGAAGTCTCACCTGTAAGACAAGCAATGTCAACTGGATATTTGTAAGTGGTTACTATCCATGCCTTGATTTGACATCACCACAATAAAAGCAAAGATTTCTTTCCCCTTTTCCTTGAGGGAAATCTCAGGGACTGCACCTGAGATTGTTTGAAGATTATTCTCTGTTCATTTTTTGGGGCAGCTGCGGTGCTTCATTTGATACAAACAGTGAACTAAACAAATAATTGTATTTGTGGGCCAACAGTGGATTTACTCAAATGTATTTATATAGATGAAGAACACAAACCAAGATTTACTTCCAGTACAATAACCACAGAATTCAAGCAAATTATTTTTTCTTCACATGGAATCTGTCTGAGAAAAATACTGTTCAAATCTTGGATTTTTTTATATCTTTTGTCCGAAAATGCTTCATGTTTTCACCTATGTGAGCATAAATCACATCAATCATGATTGCTTTAAATTTTGAGTAAGAATAAAAACAGAAGTAGAAAATTGCCAGATGGCAGTGTCATGCCTGAAGAAATGCAATGGTTCTGTTATTTATACTTAACATGTTGCTAAAATAATTTCCTTAATTCTTCTCTGAAGCACAGTCTAAAAGTCATTCAAGGAGCAAAGCAAATTAAAAGCAATTAAGTCTGTCCTTGTATAAACTGTTCAAGCTGAAATGCATAGCAAGTGGAAGAATGGATCCCTGGATCTTTGCATCCACTTTGTTTACTAGTTCTGTACAGAGACATTTCTACCAGAAAAACTAGTCCAAACAATCATTCTTCATCAGAAATTTGTGAATGACAGGATCAGCCAAGGTAACTTTCAACCATTTTATTACTTATTTTAGGAACAGCTTATTTATGTTATTGTAAATTATACTGCTACTGGTATTTTTTCTGGCTTTTGAAAACCAGTGCAGAAAGTGAACAAACCATGTCAGCTATTTTTGGCCTATCCTTTATGTTGTATATATCCATGTTAAAGTCTGTTAGGGACTGTAACAACAATAGGTGAAGCAATTGGAGAACCCTGAATCCTTTGATTTGTTCCAAGTAATACATGAAAAATTATTATTATGTTGATTGTAAACCACAGTGCCATTCTGGTATCCATCATTTCCAGAATGCCTCAGATTTTCTGTGGGAAAAGCTGGGTTCTGTTGGGTCAGTCACACTGAGGAGGAAAAATATGATAAGTGAAGGAATAATCAAGGAGGTCATGTTCAGCCCTGGATTCAAAATATGTTTTGTGAGATATCATTCCTTAGCTTTGAGACCAGATGCACTCTTATGTTCAACACTGGCAGGGAGCTCTGCAAAAGCAGGACCTCTGAGGAACAGTCAGCTTTCAAGTTCAGCTACTCTGAAGAAGTTCTTGCATTCAGCACCTTTTATATCTGCTTGTGAACTCAGATTTTATAATCAGAAGAGCATTAGAAGAGGAACAGAGAAGTTAGATTAGACAGTGTGCTTTGTCATCCTGTCATCAAAAGGGATCTATCTGCTAGTACTGTTATTTCAGCACATTCAGCCTTTTTACCTGGAAACCAGATTTAATTTCTGATGTGGTAAGCCATGCTGAACTCCCTCTTTCAGATTCAGAAGTCACACAAAAATCATTAAGTCTTCAGTTTACTTCCAAATGTATATAATTGAGTTTCTTTTTCCTGTGGCAAGACATAACTTCCTGCTGCACACAATCTGGATTTGTTTGATTCCTATATTGCAACCTGACCCTAGAGGGGGGAAAACCAAACCAGTAGGAATAACTATAGTATAGAAGTAAAAACACCTTTATAATTTTAGTGACCCAATTTGCAACACCCTAAGAAAATTAACATCACAAAAATAAGCCTGAGTGGACATTTTTTCTTAAGGCATAATTTAGACTGCCAAGTTTGGCAGCTGGAATGCTTTGTTGAACTGAACAGAATGGAAGGGGATGTAAAAGAGATTCAGTGCTCTGTTTTTTCATTTATATCTTAATAGTTTCATACCCTTAATTGTGAAATGTACTTCAACTGAGAAAATATGTCTCAGCCCAACTATGCACATGGGTTTGCACCCATACCAGAAAACCTGCAGGCTGGCATTCTCTTGGCCTGGTAGACACAGCTTCTATAAACAACATGACAAACACCTGAATCTCTCACCAGAGACAGCCCTGCTAGTGTAATAAGCAGTTGTGCAACACCCCAGGCTTGTCAGCCCTTACCATTCCATAAGGTATGGAACAACAAGCTGTACCTCTTAGTTATGGAAATCAGACACAACAGAGATGTTCCGGTTAGAAACTAAGTAGTTGTCACCCTTAGCACAGACCAAGAGAAGGCCTTCTGTTCAGCTGGACATCTCGGTTGCTTCAAATCAGATTGCTTTCTTAATGTTGTTGAAGTGCTCAGTAATATCAGTGCCACTGTAACTTCTATCTCCCAAATGTTTCGCTTTTTCAGCTGAAAAGAAAGGCCAGAGCACCAAGGCTCTGACTCATTGTACATTGCACTTCTCTACTGAAGTCTTTCTGTCCCTCAGTCATACAGACAGAGTGGTACCAGACAAAAGTCAAAAATGGTCTCCTTGGAGTTGTCCATGATAGTTTTCACTTTTCACAGTTCTAAGCAGCCTTCTGCTGCCAGTCAGTCATCCTTCTCTGGATGATGCCTGGCTGTAGGCTACAAGCACAGTACAAATGGCAAGTACAAGGATTTTCCCAAATACGAATATGAACGAAATAATTTTATTTTCAGTCTTTTTCTGTGAGCACTAACTCTTGTTCGAAGGTGGGTGAAAACAATCTGAATGCTAAGCAAAGGAGAGATATCCATATCCAGAACATTTTAATAGGAAGGGATTTTAACAACAAAATCACATCCCTAGCCACTTGGCCTTCTTTCTGTGTGTGTGTGTGTGTTTTCCTTTGGAAGCAGTGTGGCATGGATGACACTTGCCATTAAGCTCTTCCTACAGAAAAATATGCAAGCCCAGCTCATTTCCAGTGCATGATAATCATTAAGACTCCCATGAGTGAACCCCTGATCCTTTTTTAGCCAATGATTAACCTTAAGCCCTCCTTCCCCCTTATGCATTTGGATTAAAAGGGAATATGGAGAGAGAAAGGAGTAGGCATGAGTGGTGCATCCTCTAACTCTATGGACTAAAGGGTGGAGTCATCTGACAAATAGTTCAGGAACAGCACACCAGGCAGTGAGGAAATTGATTTTATTAGACTTAGAAAAGAAAGAGAAGTTCTGTCGTGTGACCAGACTGAATTCAGGATGTTTTTAAGCTTCATCATGCTGCTTTTACTGGTGCCAGCAATGTTTGTATGGTACAGACAGCAGCTATTGACTTTTCCATTTATTCAGCTCCATACTCTTCTTTGTTCTGGGGAGTCTGCTATAATTAGAGTTTATAGCGTTTTCTTGTACGGGAGTCTAGTGTTTGGAGTAAGGCTTTACTTGTCAAGACTTTAAGAGTCTATCTGTGACTCCATATTCATATGACCTAGTATATATTCAGATAACCACAGTTTTGATTCAGCTTCCGAATCTGGAAACCAATACCAACCTCGGAGAGCTTCATTCATTTGATTAAGATCTTTGGATAAAAGTTGTTTTAATAGAAGAAAAACACTATAATTCACATTTTTATTAAGCCATAAATGCTCAGCCTTTAATCTGGATAGAGAACAGATGTGAAGGGATAAAATTTCTCTGTTAGTCTCGTTTTGTATAGCCATGATACCTGTATGTTCTATTAAAAAATTCTCCAGGGCAGTAGCTGGGAACATGGGTATGTGATTTCTGGGTGTTCTGGGTAGCACACCTCTTGAGACAGTAACCTGTTAAGAACTGAGCAGGGACTTGTAACAGCAGAGCAGCAGCATGCCGCTCTTTGCCATACACAACCGGCAGATCAGCTGGACTTCGCTGCTGGTACTGGGGTACCTCTTTTACCTCCTCCTGGGTGCTATGGTGTTCCAGCTGCTGGAGAAGCAGGCAGAGACCCACTTTCGGGACCAGTTCCAGCTGGAGAAACTCAGTTTCCTGCAGAACTACACATGCTTGGACAGACAAGCCCTGGAGAAGTTTGTACAGGTAAGAGGAACAGGTTCCCATTACTTTGGCTCAAGCATTATTTTCGTTAGAAGAATTATACTATTGTGGCCAAGCATATTATAAACTGTCCATGATATTAAAGGTTAAACTGTTTAAATTAAAAGCAGAGTTTTCTCAAGCCAATTCATACACCTTTTTATCTTGATCGATTGAACTACTTTCTTCTCCCAATCATGAACTCCCAAAATATGTAAATCTACCTGATGCACTTTTGTGCTACATTGCAGTAAGTAATTTCAAATTCATGGTTCTCAGCTCTCTCATTAATTATTACAGGGAATTATGCACAGGAACAAAATCAAGAATCAAACCTAAATAAGTAGGTTGCCTTTCCACAGTTCTCCAGTCCAAACCTCTGCAAATTCTGCCCTTTTGTACTAGAAATTGTCTACCATCTTTGAAGGTGGTCCTGCACTCGCAGACCTCTAAAGAAAAGATAAAGCCAAGCATCACTAACTGTGTTATCTATCTCTTGTAAGAAGAGATAAAGAGCTCTTATTCAATATGGGTTGTCCATTAGTGACATCTTCAATTACATTTTAATCTGTTTCTCAAAGCTGGCTGGAGATACCTTTCTTGGTACTATATTCTCATACTAGTATTGCAAGAACTGGATAGAAATCCTTAAACTACCACTTTCTTTGTGCTCAGAATCTACCCAGATGCAGAGCTGGGTGCCTAAATACTTTGAAGTCTTTCTACCATGTCACTAAACCTGATAAGAACTCTAAACATGCTGCAAGTTCGCGCTGCCCAAGTCAGAGGATTTCCACAAAGGTACATGCTTTTGATAAACAAAAAGCCTAGATTTTGTACATGGATTTAAGCAAACAGTGAATTTCAGATTAAAAAGGGTAGCAAAGGGGCCTGAACCTCTGTCTACAAAGCCAATGTTCTGATTACCAATACTGTGATATATTTCTTGTGGAACATTGGGCATTGGCCAGAAAATTACTAGTTTTCAAGAATTTACATGCCTAAAAACATGTCTATTTTTTTCAGCTATAGCATTTGGTGATATTACCTGTCCTTTCCTTATCTCTCTGATAGTGATTGTAGAGGTGAAAACCCTGATTCTCATTCTAAACCTAACTGGGATACCTTATAGGATTTAAAGGTTTAGTTAAATCTCTGTTACCCTAGAAACCTTAGGGAAGGTTCACACGTGTCCAGATTTTTCTCACTCTGGCTCCAGTGGAGTTTTCTTAGCACTGCGGTGCCACTCAGAGAATCACATTTTTTATGTCTCTGCAGATTAAATGCAATTTCAGTTATAAGCTGTTCCTGATAAAACCAGCTGAGGGCACCAAATCACCTACAATGCACCAAGCTTCAAAGTACATCAAGGTTCACATAAGTGCAGGTCCTCTCTGACTCACCTGTTATTTATAAGACTTGTTAAGAATTTGTCTAACTCTTATTAATATTAGGAAATACTCCTCTTCCCATATTAAATCCCTAACTTTAAAACTAATGCAGGAAAGCAGTTGTGTCTCTGCATGTTTTAACTATCATGTCAGAAGTTCCATTCTGAAAAGTCACAGTAGTCTCACAGACTGCAGTGAGACACAGCCCCTAGACTCAGTCTGCTCAGCTAACAAGTGTAAGATGTCTTGTCTTAATGCCCATTCTTTAAATCTAAATCTTGAAATGTGAGATTCAACCCAGGTTTCTTTTTGCATATATTCATTAACTTTTGTCTCGATTGTACAGGAAACAAATTCTAGCAATTCCATTTCAATAAATGGCATTGGCTCTGCATGGCTAAAACTGTCTAGCTGAGAGGGGGCCCTGAGCTGCAGCTCCTAAAATGAGAAGCCTGGAGCTTTGGGAAAGTGCAAATCCAAATTCTGTGATCTAGTGCATCTCTGGTAAACATCAGTCAGGAAATTATGCCATTCTGACAACATAACTGAGATGCACTGAGTAGGGAGGTACCCTTTATGAGTCTTTATTTTGATTGTGTCCATACTTTTTCAGCCTCAAAGGAACTGATCTAAACATAGACTGAAAGGGCCAAATCCTTGTCTATGACCACAACTGGCTGCAAATCGTCAAAAGGGGACAGGAGGAGAAACAGCAGGAGGTTTTTATTCTCTCCACATCTGACTGTAGCTTTATATAGGTTTCATACTCCTACTGTAAATTACAGCACATTGCTACTGGCTACTTCTGTTCCCAAAGGCAACAGCTAATGCTTGCCAACCATTCAACAGCTGCTCTGATCACACCCAAGCCATAACCCTTCCCTGAGCTGTAGATGAAAGGAGCTAGGAGCCATTTTAACTGTCCCATCGGACCTGTTTGTTTAGGAACAATTCTCCTGGGCACCTGGGTGCATTTCATTTCATGGGGTTGTACTTACAAACAACAATCATACCAGGAAATCTGACCTTGTCAGACTGTGTCTGAAGGGTTCAACATTCAAAATTGCCTTACTCTTCCACGTTGACTCTCATGATGAACTCCTGTGAACTCTTGCGCATTGAAATGCATAGAACTGTCAAGTGTTTCTTATGGAAATAAATTAAACCTGTGATTATTTTAGACATTTCAAAGTATTCACACTTAGTAGCTTCTGTGTGTTCCTTCTAAGCAGAAAATGAAATAGCTCTAGAAAATTTGACATGTTGAATTTTTCCCATTCTAAGAACAGGTTTTAAATTGATAAAGTTTTTTCGTCATATTAAAAAGAAACTCTGCTGACACTTCAGTCATGAGCTCACACGTGATGATGTCCAGAAGCCCTCTGATAAACTTGACCAATGCTGTAGGATTTTTTACTGCAAAAATAAGATTAATCACTAAACTTATGATACTTCGTCCACCAGTATGGATCACCTAAAATTGCAAAACCTGTACAAAATTGGACACCTTGTAATGAGTATGTTTATTAGAAAAGCAATCCTTCTGGCAGTAGTCAACATTTCAACTAAGAAAGAGTATCTTCTTTAGTCTCATGCTCCTGGAACCAGCTAAAGCTGGTGTTGCTATTAAATCCTGCTCATGTCTTGCATCATACAAAGTCTTTAGAAGAGACAAACAAGTAATTCCTTATGCATTTTGCAAAATTACAAAGACTGTGACCTGGTATGTGACAAACAAGGAGATTCTTAAAACCCAGGCACTGAGGAGAGGGAAACCAGTCTCCTTCAGAGAAATCTTTGGAGACAGCAAACTAACAAATTCTTCACTAAGGCAGTTGACAGGATATTTGATGCAGGAGCAGTATTTTTTTAGCACACAGTAGTTTTAGTCATCTGGTAAGAGCTATCTGGAAGAGCACAGAATATTTTATTAGTTAATCTTTCAGACGAGGAGAAGCCTAATACTCATTGAAAATTATTGGGAAGCCAAAGCTAAAAATAGAAATTCATCCTCACTAGTACTCACATGGAGAAAACAGAAATGAGGATGTTCCTCATGCCCCTCCCCGCAGACACATTTACACTTGCCTACATTAAAAACTGGAGTGACATGATTAGACTATGGAAGAAGAGAAGAGGAATTACTTTTATTTTTTTATGGCACAGCTTTTTTTTCCCGGTTTGATCACTTTGGGGAATCCCTCCACTCCCTTCCCCTCAGATTTCATCTAGCTATGGAACCTATCCTACTTCAATGACCACTTCTCCAGTGGCAAGAGTTCAAGTTCTTAGCCAGCTCTATTTCCAAGTTTCACCATGTCAGCAGTAGTCCATTTTAGTCCAACTCTACCCTGTCATCTACACTGTTTATCACTCTGCTTGCTCAAGGTGGAAAGCTTTACTTTTCTCTATTTCTGACATTCTTTCTCATCTTTGCTCCTTTGACCTCTTCCACCTCAGGTCCTCATGGAAGCATGGGAAAAAGGGGTCAACCCAGAAGGAAACTCTACAAATCC
>JAWWES010000115.1:29854548-29874166 GCA_035583135.1 Lophotriccus pileatus
TCATAAACTATGGCAATTTGTAGACAGATTTAATTGCAGAAAATCATAGATTCACAGGTGCATGAAGCTTAATGTAGTTGAGCTTCCAAGCTTAGGAACTCTCCATGATGCCTGCAGCCTTACTGGAGAGCCTTTTTTTTGTAGGTGTTTTCTTCTTTTTTTCCAGGTTATGGTAACCTGTCCCCCAGCACAGTGGCAGGGCAGATCTTCTGTGTGTTTTATGCCTTATTCGGAGTGCCCCTCAACCTGGCCTTCCTTAATCATCTGGGGAAAGGTCTCAATGCTCATCTGCTTACCCTGGAAAGATGGGTGCAAAAGCCAGGCCGTGCCCAGGTACAGTGTCAATTTATCATTTGTTTCCTCTGTTTTAAAACTAGTTAAAGTTCTCTTCTCAGATATGTGCTGCTGCTGCTAGATTGGGTTTCCTTGTGTGAACCACAGCAAATATGTGGCCCTCCATATCAGAAACTCGATACACTTGATTTATCTACAAGAGCTTTAAAGGAATAGGCTTTTGCCTAAGAGACTCTAGATTTGCCTTTTTAAAACTTGACTCAGGAAAACCATTCATCTGGTGACCTTAGAGGAATGTGTGCATATACACACGTAGCCAAATCAAACTCCTATTCTCTAGCCCATGGTAGCATCTATCCAGAGTCTAGCTCTACACCATGCAAAAACAGCTTACTTTTATTGGTATGCTAATCTGGCTTGAATTAGCTTCCCTGATTTTGCTAGCAATTTAGCACTTCCTCCCTTTTTTTAAAATACAAATACTCCTTCTCCTTACTTACAGCTTATTGGTGAGTCATTGAATTAGTCCATGTTTTATAATAAGAGAAGCACTGATAATAGAAAATGCATGAAGGTCATTTACAACACAGTTAGTGCACGTTTCTGAGAAAAGGTTCAGTGAATTGACTGCTTCAGTAAGGAAAAGGGAGATTAGATATGTCAGATATGTCGAAACATTTCAGAGTTCTGACACAAGTTTCTTTCATTTGTAAAATCTCTTGAGTCGCTGCATTCTTTATCTACAGTGGGAAGGCTACAAAGGTACTGTCAAATGCAGACTTGGATTCTTTAAGCAAAATTTCTTTAGCTGCATAACATATACCTGTTCCCCAAACACACGCAGCTCCACCTTTCATGTTAGTATGGCTGCATTGTTCCTGAGATTTCTAAAAGCACCTTAGGGATGTGATTGGGTTTTTTTCACTCCTGAATTAACACCTCATTTCTGGCATAAATCCTATGATCAGACAAAGCTTTGGAGCAATATCTGCTTGTTTACCCTGAAAAGCCTCTTCAGGAATTTGGTTTACCTCCTTTTAAACACAATTTTGTCATGCTTTGGGAAATTAATTACAATCAGGTCTTCCGTATTCCTGACTTACTGTCCTATGTTATATAGGTTTGTACCAGAAAAAAAGAAAAGCCAGGCTAAAATTATGCACTTTAGTAAAAATTTTTATGCAAAATTCATTATCTAATTAAATGCTATTACAGTACTAGAACGAACTAAATGGGAACAGGTATCAACTATTACCATGTTGACTGGTAATTCTCAAGGTGCTCTGCCAATGAGGTATAACAGCTAGAGAGACATGGCACATAATATAGAATTGATTTGTCCAAGCGACCCAGTCAACTCATACCAAGTTTCTCAAGCTCAGAACATTATTTTTGTGTGAGATAATACAGAAAGAGAAAGGAAAACATGATACCTGGACCCCCTACTTTATAAACAGTGGTTTGGCTTTTCATCTAGTCACAATAGGCATATGAATAGAAAATCATACTCTGGTTTGAATGCCCTTGAGGGCATTTTTAAGTAATTGCAATGAGTTTACATCAGCACACCACTAGTTAATAGTTCAATAAAATGTGTTCTCTGGAAATCCATGAGCTCCTGATCCTCAGTCCTAAACTGCTAAAATCCCCTGTCATGACCCATCCCCTGACCAGTCTTTGTACCTATCCATTGCAGTCACATATGTAGTGACTTCTCTCCTAGAAGGCAGACATTTGTACTGAGAGGCACAGATCTCGCCTATGCTAACAGAACAGTTTTCCTCTGAGTGCTTCTAAATTAAAAATGAAAGAAGGCAAACTGACTTCACTTTGGTTGAGCTCTTATAAGCCACTTTATCAATCTTTGGAAGCAATTATGGTGGAAAGAACCATAATTTTTTCTTGCCAATCTTTGTATAATGAGTTATGCAATACTTGGTGATTTTCCCCAAAGACAGAAACCAATTGATTACAAGAGCATCTCCTCTTGAATTGAAATTGTAAAGTGAGTATTTCATTCCTACAGCCGTCATAAGTCTGAAAATATGACTGGAACATTCTTAAAAACTGTTTCTAAAAAGCTTTTAAAAAATCCTCCCTTTTTTCCTAATTTTAAGGGTGTTTTTGTTTCATGATTAGGTACAATATCTATGTGCAGAGTAAACAGTGAGCTCAGCCTCCAGTGCATGGAAGCATTGGCTTATCCTTCCTTTTTTTGCCACTGCTCCCAGCTGGAGTGTATTTGTGATTCAAGAAAAAAAACAGACCCAGCAATTTCGACAAGACAACTGCTCCATGCTGCTTAGCTGCCATGTTCTCTTTATCTTTCAGGTGGTTCAAACATTGGCAGTGGCCATCTTCCTGTCCACGGGGACCTTGCTTTTTCTAGTGTTCCCGCCATTAGTCTTCAGTTATGTGGAAGGCTGGAGCTACGGAGAAGGCTTTTACTTCACTTTCATCACCCTGAGCACCATTGGATTTGGGGACTATGTAGTAGGTAAAAAAAAGAAAGTGAACTGGATTGAGCTTTGTTGAAATTTGTTACTCTAGCATAAAACTAAATACAGTGGGCATAGATATCCGTTCCACTATAAATCTGGTACAAGAGTGAGCTCAGCCAGACTAGTAATAATGAGCTAATATATTATAGGACATGAGCATTTTTCTCTTGGCAGCTAAGCTGAGAGTTACTCAACTCATTTTACATATGCCACTAAACACCCATTCAACAGTGTCTCTGCCCACACTGTCACGAATGGGATCCAGGAGTGACAGGTGGAATAGAAATGAAAATTTCTTTGTCTTAGGGAAGTATTAAGTATTAAGCCTTAAAACCACCTTCTCCTAACTGTGATTTGCTTCTGCAAGAGCTTACCATTCCCAGTAAGAATACATGTCAAATATTAAATAATCAATACTTACAATGGGAACAACATTACTGACAACCACAGGATGCCTCTGAAAGAAAACAAACCCAGTGAGATTACAGAGTCTTTAGGAATCTAGACTGAGAACATCATGGTAAAGACACGTGAAGGGCTACATTTCCACACACTTATTTGAACAAATGCATAATCTTAACAGATTATGTCTAATGTATATATTTGTGTTAAAATCACTAAGATCTCTTATTTTGCAAGGAGTAGCTCTCCTCTCCTAGAGGTCCCAAAAGAAGATAAAAAACCATCCCATGCTGAATCTGGCATTATGGAGTTTCATGATGATCTGGACAACAGAGACTAAATGGATAGCTGCAGCGCTATCCTGTGCCTGTATCAGCTGCACTGATTGTCCATGCTGTGGAAATATCAAACCAGGGACTAAGATTCTCATAACCACTTACTTAAAATGGCTGCATTTCCCATATTACGCAGGTGATTGTGAACCCTGCATACTAAGTTATATCACCCTACAAATAGCAATCACTGTATCACTACACTATCTTTCTAAGTCATCTGAGATTCCCAGTGTTTCTCTTGAATAAAATATGGCTAATATGGATTCAATGTTGAATTTCCAAGATGTTTTTTTTCCTTTGTTGTTGGCTAGGAACTGTTGATTTTGTGCATCCCTGGTCAACACTCAATATGGCTATTTTTATTGTATAGCCTAAGCTTCAGGGATTTGATGCCAATTGTGCTAATTTTAACCTGAGAGCTGGCATTAAAAAAAAAAAAAAAGAAAAAAGAAAGAAAAAGAAAGATCTCTCAGTTGATAGATCACACAAGCTCATTAAATCTATGTTTTTGCAGGGGGTAGAGAGGGGGTTTCAGTATGTATGTTCAGCAGAACAAAGCTGTCAATATTAATATGCAAATTTCCCTGGATTTTTCAGGCACAAACCCCAACAAGCACTATATCCCTGTGTACAGGAGCCTAACTGCAATTTGGATTGTTTTGGGCTTGGCCTGGCTGGCTCTGATCTTCAACGTGGGAGCTGACTTGATGGAAAAATTCCTTCAGCTAAAATGGCACAAGTCTGACTTAAGCTTGGCAGAAGGAGCCACCACCAAATTGGAAGATGAACCTGAGCAGCCTAGAATCCATATCCCTAGCTGAGCAAGGTACAAAGAGAGCAGTCTGAAACTGCATCTTTCATCTGTATCTCACGCTGAGCAAACCCTGTGGACAAAGGACTTCCACAGGTTTTGTACTGTTTCCTAAGGAGGAAATGGCCCAGAAACGTGGAAATTTCCACACCCTGTGTAGGCATCAGCCTACACAAAACCTCCAAAGGAGTAGCACGTGTGGTTATACAACTGTCCCAGGATTCATTTTACAATTCTCCCTCAACAAAGGCAACCTCCCCTGAAGTAATCAATTATTATCCTTTATCTTTCTCTAGTGGGATTCAGTTCTTACGGTCACTCATTTTCAAAAAAATCCAGAGTGACTGCCCCCCAGCTTCAATAAGAAGTCATGTCATCAAGAATCTCAAGTGGAAAAAGTCAGGTACAGAAATCTTTCTTCATTTCCAGTCAGAAAACAGGCAAAACCACAGAGGAATATCAACAGTAATGAAAAACTGCTTAATGACAGCCATCCCATTAAGACTCAGTTGATATTGTCTGAAATGAGCAGCTTTCACATAAAATGAAAACATTTATTTTCTGGGCTAAAATGCTTCTCTTTTAATTGTGCAGAAATTATGTGTCTATCCAGCACTGTCTGGTCTGTTACAATTCATCTCAAAGTGAACTGGCATCTCAAAGCAGATCCCCATCACGGTTCATTTCACAAACACTTTAACAGCACTTTAAACTAAATTTAAATGCAAGCAGACTTCCCTGTTTCTAGCCAGGTCACAAATAATATTAGAGTCTGGCATTTTATTTGGGCCAGTTCATTGAAGAACTATCATGCACCATACAGATTTGATGCTGTATTTTTATCTCTAGATAAGGTTGATGATAGGCTCTTGCATTAGATCTGATCCTCAGTGGAGTATAGTGTCACCAGTGAGAAATAGGGAGTTTGATTTTATCACAGTTATTTTAAGTGAAAAGTAGCAGAAGCCATCTCCAAAGAAGCTTAAAAACCAAAGAAGGACATATAAGCATCTTATAAAAGGATAGTCACTGAGATGAAAAACTAGTCATACTCTGTATTAAAGTGAACTACAGAAACTTGATAAAACAATTATCCATTCATTGGATACCACATCCCATTGGTTATAACCATCATTAACACATTGCATGGGCATGCTTGTAATTATGTACATACCACTATTTATTCAGTATGTTTATACCTCATAGTAACCATCAATTAATCCTTTTAAACTCATTTTTAAGAGGAACTTTAATGTAAAGTGTGAGTGAAATATGACTGCATATGTAGACTAGCCCCAAGCTAGCGTATGTCTGACAGGCTACAGGAACATCAAATGTCAGCCTTTCAGCAGCTGCTTTGATATTTCATTTTGGAGAAGTGTCCATAAAACATGTAGAGTCTTGTGTAGGTCACTGATCTTTTCATGCATAGTTTATGAGCTAGTTTTTTACTCCTGAGGAAGGTCACAACAGACATTTGTTCTTACATCTGACGTGGTGATTGTTTTGTTTGCCAGTTGCTGACACCAGTATAGTGCAGTGTAGCTGTTCAAATCTGAAATGCTGGCATATAAGAATGCTGGCTATGGTTTATTAGAATAGCTTCAAAAATGAGTGCTCAAATGCTTATCCCATCTAAGATTTCCCTCATGTCTTACCACTACCTACCTCACAGATTTTATCTCCTCCGTTTTTGCACTGATCTTCTCTATGCCCTCAGCTATTCCCATAAATTTATCCAACAGCTTTCTTGGTAGACTTTCACTGAGCGCAGCCAATTCTCTCCTGTCTGGCTTTTTGTATCTTTGCAAATCTCATGGGAGACTTTCTCAGTATTTTCTATTCTTCAGACATAATGTTTGCACTTGCACTTTTTAACATCATCACCATCACTCTACTCTGTACCTGCCTTGTGTTAACAGTACAAGACGTTTTTGGCCTGTCCATGTGAAAGACAAAACTAAAGTTCTACTGACTTTTACATCTACCCTGTTCTTTTCACCTTGTTTTTTTCCATGCCTTCCTTACTTTATCTGACCACAGCCAGCCACAGCATATGCACTACTCTAAAGGTGATCCTATACATTGTTTTACACCATGCTGCATGCCATAAAAAATGATAATGAGGTTTATAAGGGATAGAAAGCAGTTACTGGCAAAGTGTTTCTTGGAGTTATCCTTACTTGACATCTGACAGCAGGAAGTTTGGATGTTTTTACTGCAGTCCAGAAAATTGTTCCTGTATCTGCTAATGATTTTGCAAAGTAGCAGCATGATGAGACCATCTTCTGAATTTTTTGCTACCGCCATGTTTAGTAAACCTGAGAGTAGCTGCAGCAGTTCTCCAGCTGCCTGCCAGAAGACTCAAAAAGATACCTTAAATCAAGCATATGGCCACGTTGGAACAGAAACAAGAAGGATACTGATGCCCTCTCATGTGTTACATAAGTGATAGAAATTTCTTGCTCGCTTTGTCACTTTTTCAAGGTCCTGAAAAGATCCTAAAGGTCATGCACACCTGTAATTGAAGTTAATTTGAGATCCATAATGGGAGCACTGGCCTAATTCTTGAACATGGATGGACCAAGTGGTTTCTGATGGCCTTCCTCTAATAAAAAGGCAGTTGTCAATTATTAACTGACCAGCTAAGAAAAGTAATGTGGAAGAACTGCACAATCACAAGGGTTTGGTAGGAGCCAGAGAAGCACACAAAAGGGACTCTTCTGGTCTAACAGCCCATTTCACCAGTGGTACATTTCTGCACAGAATGGAGAGTGCATGTACTCAGCTCCAGTGCATGGAAAACAGCACTTCTGAAGCCTCTGAATGTAGCTCTGCAGTCTGCGGCAGAAGCAATGGCTCAGGCAGTATTGACCTGTGATGAGCCACTACTACCTGCAGTCCAGTGCAGGACAAGAAGCAAATGTCCTTCCAGGCTTATACTTCCCCTTTAAGCCTCCCCAACAAGCCCTTCTTCATCCTCAGATATATTAGTACCTTCCAGACAACACCAAAATGTCATTGGCAGAGATTTGGGCTCTTCTCTGTGGACATGTAAATAGAAGACTGACAGATAAGCGACATTTCTGAGAATACTCAAGAAAACCAGCCATTTAAATATTATATAATTCTGTGAAGATTTGTTGTGAATCTTTATCTCTTTCTCCCCAGTTTCCTAGTAAACACATGCTTGCTGTCCTGGGTTTTACAGTCTGTCTTGTAGTTAAAACCCCTGAGTCTCCCCTGTAATTTGTTTTATATATTTTTAATATAAATATTAAGTGCTATATGTTTATTCATAATGTTTCAGCATGGTTATACTCAGTGTGCTTTGTATAAACCATCTGGGTTCAAATGCAATTAAAATGTCAAAATGTAGCTCAGATGTATCTATTTCCCAATCTTAAATGAAAGAGGTGACGAGTATACATTCCTTTTAGTACCTTCGCATTTTTATTTTCTCATATATATTTTTATAGAAGGCTTTCCTTTTTTACATAATTCCATT
This sequence comes from Lophotriccus pileatus, assembly GCA_035583135.1. Classification (NCBI taxonomy): domain Eukaryota; kingdom Metazoa; phylum Chordata; class Aves; order Passeriformes; family Tyrannidae; genus Lophotriccus; species Lophotriccus pileatus. Next base: position 29,862,400 of record JAWWES010000115.1, read on the forward strand.
TGTGCTTTAAATATCATTCAGTAATGAACACCCTAAAAAGGCAGAGTTAAGATTGAGCAATAAGCAGCACAATTTTTTTTTTTTCCTAGGACTGTGCTCAGGATGATATCTTTACTCTGGAATTGGTCTAGTCTTTGCATATTAATTTTTGCATCTTGGAAGCAAAACCATGTGTTTATGCTAGTCAGTTTAAAGCATAGCCCAGAAAACCAGAGATTAGCACATTTCCACAACAGTGGCAGTGGGGCAATACCTGTTTGAAGGTTGCTTTATTTGTAATAGAGGGCAGTGTGAGAACACATTTCCATGTGACAGTGCTTAAAGGCATCCTGTTCAGTAATCTAGCGGGTTTATCCTCCTTTATCTCACATTATGCAACAAAATAGGTAAATTACAAAGTTTTTATACACCAGAAGTGACTTGGCTATTTGCTGGTGAGAGAACAAAAAGGAACGTTGGATCTAGTTCTCTGCAAGAAAATAATTAAACAAAGAGGTCTTGGGAACTACCTATATGATGAAAGTTCTTCCATAGGAAAATTACGAATTTATAAAAAGATTCTGACAAACTTGCTACCTTTTCACTTGTTTATATCGAAGAGTTGTTATCACAAATACCTGTTTGCTGCCTTTTAAACTATATTAGCAGCTGAGTAAAGGAGGAAAGAAGATTTACGCAACCTACTGGTGCTCTGTAAGGAGTGCCAGCTGGTGAGAGTGGTACTTGCATTTGTTTGCTGTTTGCTGGGAAAGGGGCTGGCTAGCATCCCTCGGAGGGGTGAACGTAACTCGGCGCCCGCGCTTGCTCAGGCACTCGCGGCGCGGAGAAGGGACCCCGGCGGCAGCTCCGCGCTCTGGAACGGACACGCGTGACGGCGAGCGGCGCCAGAGGAGGACGAGGGCGGTGCGGTGGGCTCCTCCAGCGGGGGAGCGGCACAACCTCCCGCCCTTCCCGGCACAGCCCGACCCAGTGGTCAGGCGCAGGCCGGGGGAGGCGCAGGGAAGGGGCCGGCCGCGCAGCCCTCCCCCCGCGGGCGGCCCCGCTCCCGCCCCCGGCGCAGCCGCCTCTTCAGCGCCGGGGGGAGGGGGTCGGCGGTAGCGGAGCGATGGTGGCGGCGCGGCAGCAGCGGCGGCGGCGCTGGGGGGTGCCCGTGCTCCTGGCCGCCTACGTGGGCTATGTGGGGATGGGCGCCGCCGTGCTGCAGGCGCTGGAGCGGCCGGTCGAGGTGCGGGCGGCCCAGCGCCTCATCCAGGAGCGCTTGGAGCTGCTGGCCAACCACACCTGCCTGCAGGGGCCCGCCCTGCAGCGGCTCGTCGAGGTGAGCCCGGGCGCGGCGGAGCGGAGCGGAGCGAGGGGGTGCCGGGGGCAGAGAGGGCGGCTGGAGCCGCCGCTACCGCGCCTCCTTCTTGAGAGTAACTTATTAAAAACAAACAAACAAACCAAAAACTTTTCCCTGCGTAGGTCCCTTGCTCGCACGGCAGCCTGCCCCGAAGAAGCTGCCCGCGGCGTGGAGAAAGCGTTCCTCGCTCCGCGGGCGGCCGCGATGTTTGGGCACGCCGCGCTCCCCCGGCTCCTCGCCCCGGGCTGCGGCCGCCTTTTCTCCCCGCTGATAAAGAGGTTCTTGGGATCGCCGCCGCCGTCCCGCGGGCTCTGAAGCGCCGCCGTCCCGACCGTAGGCAGGCAGTGGCGGAGCATCTGACTACGTGACAGTTACCTGCGGTTAATTGCAGGTGGTTTGGGTTTGATCTTGCACTTACTAAGAATAAATTACAGTCTGTGACGTCTTGCAGGTGGTAAATTCTAATGGAAGGGTTTTGTCGTGGTAAGTTTAATGAGTGTTTATAGTGGTGCCAAACTTTTCCCGTTCTCTGCTTGTTAATTAAAGGGAAATAGGAAATCCTTAAATCTGTCAAGATACCAGTTAATACATTTCTGAGGATATTTTGGAGGATGGTTGCATTTGCTCTTGCTTTAGATTTTGCAATCTTACTAAAGTACAAGTTGCCTTTTTATGATACAGATGTGAGCAAAGTGGAATAAATGGGTTCTCTTTGCTTAATTTTTTTTCTGAAAAAAAATAAAAACAATATTGAAGTGTCTTAAATGATTACCCAAACCCTTTGAGTTCAGTAGGTGCTGGCAGTTGAGTATGTACTGCTTGCTTTGGTCAGTCTGCCTCAAATAGATGTTGCCAAACAAACAAAACCTGAGGGGTTTGTTTGTTTGAGATTTGTTTGGTTGGTTGGGGTTGTTTTTTTGGGGGGATGGGGGTTTGTTTTGTAAAAGTAGTGTATGATGGTGACTGAAACCAAAGCAGCTGGCCACCAGTTCAAAGAACCTAGAAAGGATTTGGTTAAGTGCTTCCTTTTCTTCTTTTTTTCCTTTTTTTTTTCCCCAGTAGATTAAAAAACCACAGAAACCATCAGATTGATAATCTTGTCAGGTGTTTCAGCAAGGCCCTGGCAGACAAAATTATGCTGAAGACCTATTTCACACTCTCATCCCTTGACTTTCTAGATGGTAAATCCTCTGTTGGCCGTCTACAGTACACTGAACATACGGCATAGATTTGGACCCTTGTAAGATACCATGGTAACTACTTTTATTATTTATAGCATATGTTGTGCTGGCTGTGGAATTTAAATAGAAAGGAGTGAAAAATACATTAGAGAAGATCAGTCTGGTGTTTCATTAAGGGAGGTCTTAGCTGAGCTTCAGTCAGCAGTGGCCCACTGTGCAGTGAACACCTGGCATGGCACTTACCCTGCAGTTGCAAGGGCAAGAGGGTTTGATGAAGGACAGGGGCAAGATGCTACTAGTGGAGAGAAGATGATGACGACTAATAGGTAGAAATGTCATTCTGATGGTTTTACTGTAGCTTGACCTCTACTGGTTCTTGATACTATCTAATAGTCAAGGGACTAGGATAGCTGCTCAAAATCCCTTTAGACCAGATGCTGTTACAACATGCCATGTGATTACTTAATTATGACCTGAGCAAGCCCTTGATGGGGGAGTTACAAATAAGCTTTGTTTCACTTTACCGAGTGTCTGTGCATGCATTTGTGCTCTGAGAAACCACACTGAGTTTGAATGGCTTTGTATGCTATTTCCAATAACTTTCACAGTGAGGAATTAATCATAAACAGATAATCCACAGAACTGCTGTTTTCCTACACTCTTTTCTAATTTCCTGTGCAGCAATCACTTGCTTACTGTAAGTGTGCTCAAAAAAAAAGAGTTGTTTTTCTGTGCAGTCAGTTGTTATTGTAGTATATTGCACATAGTTTATCAGGCAGTGTCATCACTGGCCCTCTTCAGATAAGAAACATGTATTCTAGCTATGCAGCTGATTATTTGCTAATTAAGAAAGACATATAAAAAGTGTTTGTGAAAACTTAAAGCAGTGTGTGAATTTTAAGTGCCTTGACATTACTGGCAATTCCTCATTGTTTTCTTACAGGTCTTTCATTCTAGATATTTCTAAACTCTGGTTTTTTAAGTGTATAGGGGCCAATATGGAATAAAATCTTAGTTTGCTAAGCAATGCACAAACATAATTTTACAACCTGTTTATCTCTTAGTTCCTAGTTACCAATTGGAAGTGGAAATCCGCTGTTCCAGTCTTGCACAGATGGAGAGCAATAGCGAGCTCCTGCTTTAAGGAGCTGGCAGGACAGCGTGGAGTGAGGATGGGAGGAGGAAAGGCAAAGTCAAACAAACCACGCTGTAGTAGCTAGACCAGTAAATTCTCATTCAGTAATTTCTATGGCTCAGATCCTTTCACGGGAAGAAGTAATTCTCTAGTTAGAAAGGCAAGGACAGAAGGAGGTGAAAATAGCAGACCAGCAATGAAAACAGAACAACAGCGGAGAATGCGTTAGAAAGTGTGTGACATCTGTGGTAGTGGATCTCTGCTTCCTGTAGCTGGATTTTGTTGGTGGCTTTTTTGCCTGGAGGAACTGGCTGGCTCTTCCCCCATTCGATGCTGAACAGTTCCATATTTCCTAAATAGTTGAAGGTAGCACTTGGAAATATGTTTAAGCAAATAAGCAATGTATGCTCATGTGTTTATGCATACCTATATGTGTGTATAAGAACAAGGGCAGCATAGGGGACAAGAGAGGGGGTCACATGACTGTGGCCCCATGTCTTTCCACTGTGCATCCAGTAACATCTACTCAAGGAAGACATAACTTTGGTTTTGTTGACCCATCTAATGCCAGGCTATTTTTCGAACATTGTATATAGTCTGTGACATGAACAGATGTTCACTAGAAGCAAGACAGAGAGCAAGCCACCTCACGAGCCATTAGGTAACATGCAAAGAGGACAGTATCTGGCCTTTTATTGTAGATATGGTGATGGTTTTCACATGCCAGAATTACCGGGTGTGATGTTACATCAGAGGAAGTTCTCACTGAGAAGACTTGCAGAAGACGGAAACAGATGCAATGATAAGGCAGATTTCAGGTGGTATACTCTCAATAAAATGAGGAAAAGTAACTGGACTGAGCTCTGTAAAAGTCTCTGTCCAGGCAAAAATTATGCTGGTTCCGTGTTCAAGAAGTGTCCAGAAAGTGAGGCTGCACACAGAGACAGCACATTCTGTCCTGGCATATCTTCTAGAGCTGAGACCCTCACTGACCATTTGGGGTTGGGGACACCTAGACATACTCCACAGTGTGATGCACTTCTAGTGCATAAAAGTCTCAGTTTTATTGTGTGGGATGAGTGTATATATAGCTCTGCTCCAGCTGAGCTGTCTTCCTAACTCACTCCTTTTCCTGTGTCATTTTTGGTGGTTACAGGCACACAGCTGCTATCCTTGCCACCATCTCTTTGGTCAGATGATCGGCTGTATGGCCAGGCTTGAAACAGGACTTTTTCTGTGTTATGCTATCACCATGACATCCTTTTCATGCTATCATTCTTTTTTTTTTTAATATAAACTTTCTTTTTTGTTATATATTTCCCTAATACAGTTGTTTCCTATATTTATTACATTCCATCTACTTTTAAGTATAGATTTATAATGCTGTTTAAACACAGTTATTTACATAAACTCAGAAAATGAAAGCTGAGCTAAATTAAATATTTTTTTTGTCTAGAAAGATTTAAGGTGCAGTGAAAAGGACATAATGCTAAAGGGCAGGTTATAAACTAAAAGCCTGCAGGTGGATCTAGATACTGTTATCTCCAGAGTCAACAGCTAAAGGTACACAGAGAGTTTTAGATGTTTACAAAAGCAATGAGATCCCATGTGACTGAGAGATCCTCATCAATAACTTGGCTTGTACTGACATTGAACCAGCAGAGAATTGTGACAGCTGTCAGGAAATACAACCCTGCAAATACCATTTACTAAAATAATCTTGCTCACAGGTGATGAAACAGTGGATGACTAGCAAGGGATGAGCATAAGGGTGATGAGGGTTTTTAAGGAACAGCGTTGGCTCTTGGTATTGTAAAGCTGTGACATATGTATAGAACCCAATTTAACCAAATTGACTTGTCACAGATGAAATAGGGCTGATCCCCTGTAATTATTCTTTCTAATTTCATGCTTATCAAAATGTACTACTACTTTGATTAAGTTACAGCAGTTCATCATTCTGCAGACCTGTTAATTAAAAGAGCCATGGATACCTTATCAAGAGTATACATTCTGTGCTAATAATATCCTATTCTAGCATACATTTGACAGAATTTGTTTAAGATAAAATCATTACTCTATAAAGCAGTAGGTATATAATTTTCTGTAAGGTAATAACGCTAGAACCGTATTGTTAGATGAGAGGATCTACTGGTGAACTGTTGTTTCTGGTTAGTTGACTCATTCTAGGTCTAATGTTAAATGTAGTGTCTAGCACCTGTGTTTAAAAAGAGAAAGGTAAAAGGAAAGCACAGCCACCTATTATATTATACCTCTTCCTAAAGAGAGATATTCTTTTCTTATTGAATTCCCAGTTACAGCTGGTCAGGCTTGGTGGAAGTACCAAGTAAGGGAGTAGCAAACTGGCATTAACTGATAAGTGTCTCAATAATCCGTCCAACCAGGAAGGTTTGAGACCCATAGTGGATAGCTAAAGACTCGTGAGTGCCCTCTAAAAAGAGAAATGGTAATGCTTGTGAGTTGTTTGAAGATGTGGATTACTCTTACAGGTACATGTTCATTTTACTCTTTTTTTTTTTTTTTTAATGCAATTAAAAGAAAAACAACTACAAGGGAAGGAAATTTCAGTTTTACAAGGATGATGCAATGCAACTTGCTGTGTTCTGTAGATTATACAGGCAGCTCCTTTCAACAGATGCTACCTATTTCTATTGCAGCCCAGCTGTCAAATTACTTCTATCACTGGGGTTTGAAAAGTGACTGGAATTCAGCAGCACTTTGTCCCATGAATCATATCACAGATTCTTCCTTCATATACAAGCTTAATTTTCAGAAAAAGTACAAGTGTCTGAGAGTACCACTGGTTGCATCATTACTATACTATGTCTTCTACTTCTTTTCTGTTGAAGAGTAATTCCAGATGAATTCTAGAAACTGTAGTGCAGACCCAGCTGTAAAGTAAAAGTGCTTTTGCTCATAGGGTTCCTTTGGTTTTGAGGAACTAGTGCCAATTATGTTAGCTGGGAAAGGTGGGAGACAGTTCCTTGATGAGGTCTCAGGTTGTTCAAATGGCATGAAGTTAAAAAAAAAAATACTTTTGGATTTATATCATATCTTGTGCCTGCTCTTGTTTTGGTCAGAATTCATATAAGTTTCCTGTCCAGGTAAGGACAAGGGGTCAGAGCTTCTATCTGGGAAAGCATGATTAATAATCTATTTTTCAATTATTTGGAAATTAATTGATTTCTCCTTGCAATCTGATCCCAAGGTTAATGTTAACCATTTTCTTGTGATTTACAGCTGGTATTCTGTGAGGCATAAATGAATGTTTATATGCCAACACAGTGCAGAAGTTTCCAGTGCACAAAGTTTATGTGAGTTGTTTTCTTATTAATCTAAATGGCAGCTTGGTGCCTTTTGAACATCTCCTTTCCTTCCTTGATAGACTGTGAAGGTGAGGAAAAGTGTCTGAAATCAGGCAAACCATTTTCAGGAGGGCATGTACTCCCTGGAAAAGTTTTGTGGGTTTTTTGTTTTGTTTTATTTTTGTTTTGGTTTTGTTTGTTTGCTTGTTTTTGTTTGTTTGGGGGTTTTTTTTGCATGTATGTATGTAAATGTCAACTAAACTTTAGTCTCAAGTTTCTTATACCAGTCCATTCACATATTTTTTTTTGCCTTCCTTGAGAACTGCATTCAAATACAATTAGTAAATACTGCTTTTGCCTTTAAAAGATACCTCAAGATTACTGTGACCACTGGCCACAATTCTTCAGTTCAGAAACATGAGGCAGCAGCAGTGAGAGGAGCCATGGTTTATAAAAGGGTCATTTGTATCATTCTTTCTATGATAGTTTCCTCCGGAAGAAAAAAGTCAGGAATTCTTTTGGAGATACTTGGTAGAGTCCTAGTCTTCTGGGGCTTTGCTTTCCCCTTTTTCACTGTAGACCTTGCTCGTTTTGGGGAGAGCAGGCAGATAGATTAGAATCAGTCTGTTTAATCATTTAGGTAAAGGTGTTTTTTTTTTTTGCTGTAAAGATTACAAAAGGAAAGAGAAGCACAATGTTCTGCAGAAAGAGACTGCAAGGAAAATAGTGCCACAGTTTACATATACACATGAATTCATTCTTTATTGCTGATCTTAAATGCCTTTTTTTGAAAGCTGTATCCTAGTCACGTGCAGTTGTGAGTTCAGAGGAGAAAGATTAGTTTTTTACTTGGTGTTAAGGAGATCAGATTAAATAATAGTTCTGCCTTTTGCAGTACTTGGTGATCAGAAGTTGTGCTGCAGCCACAGGCTGGTGGCAGAGGAGCCCACATGTGATGAGCAAGTGTGTAAGTTGGAAAATCTGGGAGTTGCCCAGAACTCATAACACAGCAAACATGATAAGAGACGAGTATGTCTGAAGGATAGAGCAGCTCTGCAGCAAATAGAGAATAAACCTACATTTTGCAGGGAAGAAGACGTTACACTCAAATGTCAAGAGGGAACCCAACTCTGTAGGCTGAGCCTGTAGAAAGCTTCTGGATACTTAAGCAGATGCCCTGGTAGAAACAGCCACCTCACTTTTTTTGGTTGTTTTTATTTTGTTTTGGATTTATTTTTTTTAGCAAGACAGTATGAACAAAAGAGACCTCTTGTGCGTAATTGCTTTCTGTGGTTTGATTTTTGCTAGTATGACTGTAACTATGTTAGGTTTGTTGCTACAAAGCTGTGTAGCTTGATAAGACTTTTCCAGGATGGGTGAGGTACTCATTAACAGTAATTTGTGGAAGTGCTTTAGCCCTTCACAAGAGATGTGAAGGGCTACGAGGAAGTCAGTCTTTAAGAGTGATTTAATTTTTTTAATTTATTTTTTTGACTCAAATAAGGAAATTGGTACAGTGTTATATTTGGATGGTCCTGCAGGAAGAATCAGCAATGGTTATTCTAATTAATAGTAAAATAGAAGGAAAAAAAGGGTATTGCCCCCTAAAATAAGTTCAACAAGGGAGTCAGCAGAAATCCGTGGCTTCCTTGTGGAGTTACCACTGAACTTGAATTCAAGGAGGGGATTCCCTGCAGAAGTATGCACAAAACGAGGTTTTGATTTGCACTGAGATATCATGATCTAACATAAAGCATGCATTTGCAGTCATTAGGTTACAACATTCCTAACTGAAACTTCAGAGCTTGCGCTTGAGCAAAATGGAGCTGGACACACCCAATTTGAGTATACTGGGGCATGTTTTATCCCATAGGCAACAGGAAAGATGTTACATTTAAATAGACTTCTTTGAGCGGATATCATGCTGGTGTTGTAAGCACCAGCTATGACAATATTAGCACTATGCAAAGCCTTCTGGCGTGGACAAGGAACAGAACAGCCTACTTGAGAAAACATGGCAGCCCACAAATGAAGTTTCCTTGAGTCATGAAGGCTAAAAATCTAAAATATCCCGATTTATTAACCTTGTAGCAATTACAATAATTCCCACAGAAACTTTTATCTGTAGCTTAAAACTGTATAAGCATTGTGAACTACAGATGAAGTAGTTGCTGTGAATTGCAAATTATCGTTTTAGAGAGGGGGAAATAAGTGCAGAGAAATGAAATTGTGGTTTTATGTTGTGCAGGTTGTCTGTGAGTAGAAACCAAAGAACCATTCAGTTCTCTTTCTTTCTGATTATTTTAACCACGACCTGCTTCCTTTCTGTTCTTCTTTGAGTTGCATGTGACCTTTGAAGTTCCCAAAATATCAAGCCCATACTCTTCAATTTCAGTATTTGTTGTGTTTGAGCAGTTGGTGGTATTGACTGGGGTCTTAGACCAGGCAGATACCTGCTTTTGAATTTACTGGATTTAGGATGCTGCTTCTGATGGGTGCCCTTTAATGCATTAGGTTTTGAGGCAGATGCTGTATGAATTACTAGTCTAATTAAGAGAAAAAGGAAGACCCCTGGGATTTCACTTCCAGAATGGGTGTAAAGCAAAACAAAGTGTCTGTTTCTCAAAAAGGCAGGCAAAAGAAACCAAGTTATGACTCAACATCTGTGATTCACTTTAGTACATCTGGAACTCACAGGCCAATAAACCCAAGTTTATTTGAAAATCAGTAGCAGACACCTATCAGTGCCTCTTCAATGGAAAAAGCAGGGAGAATTCAGCAGTTCTGTTAGAGTGTTTATTAGCTGTTTTTTTTCCTGTGTTCTGTCTAAAATTATAAACTGCTTTTAGTTTTTCTATGAAAAAGAGCAGTAACCAAAAGCAGAAGTCTAAAAGAACATATTAATTTAAGAAGAGTATTCACTGATACATTTCTAGATGCTCGTTCAGCCTTCAGGAGTTTGCAGTTCAATTACTTCCTGTGCCAGAAGTAATTTCTGTGCATTAATAGCTATCTATGGATTTCTGTTTCATGAATCTGCCTCCATGGGCACATCTGCAGGAAGGCAAGCTCCATTAGTTCTACCGTTCTCAGAAGAGTCAATCTTTAATTTTCTATCATCATTGTTACTGTGTGTCAAAGGTTGATTCTAGTTGGTGTAATAAAACATTTTTTACTTTGAAAAAAACAAAAGCTGGTATCCTTAACCCCACATACTGTGAATTTTCCCCTTTAAGGATGACCTCAGTACCTCTTTCTTCCAAACAGTAATGAATTTGTCATTTCTTCTGGGAGTGTTAATTTATTCAAGGACTTTGATTTGCATGAGTACTCAGTGGTCCCCATGTTGGGCTGGCTTCCACAGGGCAGTGAGCCTAATGGTTAATGATGTTATCTGGATGTTTGATAACAAGATTTAACAAAGAAATGGGTAGCCAGAAGCTTACTGTCTTGAAAACCTACAGCAAACTTACTAAGTTCCTCAATACCAGAAACAGAAAGCAGCTGACACCTGCAGGCTCAGTGCTTGCTCTTTGCCAGCGAGTAATGGTTACGTGGTACCTACCTTCCCCACGGGAGTACCACAGGTTGTTGTGCCGTTTGGGGCAAATACTGTAACCCGTCTGCAGACTCTGAAGACACATGCTGTGCTTCCTGGCAGTAGCACCACCTTGGGGGAAGTTAAGACAGTGAGTCTGGGATGCTGAGTTGTTGGAAGTCACTGCAGAGCTGTCATGGGTGCTCACAACTGCTCAGCCTCTTTGTTCTAAACCATGTTGAATGGAAGTGGTGCAAGGATGTGAAATTAAGCATTTAATGACTTCATTACAGCTGCTTGCTTCTCACATGATGTCTCATGTAGGCTTTTTGTTTCCGCTTTCTGCGTGAAGAATTTTCCATTTCCTGGGGCCAATTCAGCCACAGGTTCGTGCAATCCTTTTTAGTTCTTAAGTGTTTCTGACTTTAAAAACTTGATGTTTTGTGTAATGTTGTCAGCTGTGAAGGTTTTATCAGCAGGATGTCAGGCAGGAGAATGGACAACAAACATGCTGCATATTTAAGTTTTTTGAGTCTATCTTATCAAGCTGATAAAGTTAACTGAGAGCTGGACTGTTGATGTTCCAGCAGGTATATACATGCTCAAGACTAACTGCTTAAAACTGCAGAGATCACAGTTTACAAAAAGAAAGTTTAAGGAAAATAGCAAGCTTTTGATTTCAAATTTAACCACTGGTTTCTGGAGGGAAAAAAAAGTACAGGTCATCTCTGTAAATTTCCATTGTCTCACTTGCCATACGGCTTAGTTTTGTAGTTATTTTATATTCATGGGAACTGTGATTCCTGTCTAGGCCACTGTCTCCAGAATTTCTTATAATTCTTAAACCAGAGGTCAAGTATTGTCAGAGATCAGCAACAAAGAAATGCCAGAGCCTGCACCCTATGCAACCTGACAAACATCAATGCAGACACCAGACCTGGAAGAAGAATGAGGGGTGGAAGAATTACAACTATTCAAGACAAATCCTGGTGGAGGCTTCTTTCTGCTCTTTTCTTTTTTTTTTTTTTGGTGGGGGTGCAGGGGGAGGCAGGGTTTGGTTCTTTCATGTCACACTGTATAAAAATTCTTAAGTTGCCCCACTCAGGTTATGACAACAATTCACAGAAGGAAGCAAAGTATAATATGGCATGTGGTCCTTAGCTCTTTTTGGAGCATGGGCTCTTCGCTCTGTCTTGTGAAGAGAAGAGCATGTTGCCAGATTCAGTTGATTATAACGTGACCCTGAAT
>JAWWES010000115.1:29889211-29925169 GCA_035583135.1 Lophotriccus pileatus
TCTCTGTGGATCCTCTTTGGGATGGCCTGGCTAGCACTGGTTATCAAATTTTGCATCAACCTTCTAGAGAGCTCCAGTGACTTCTGTCAATGCAACAAGAAGAGCACCGAGACGGCAGAAGACTTAATGGATGGTAATAAAAATAGTACGACAGGGCTTCACAATGTGGACATCTGCAATGACAAAGACAGAAAAACCAAAGGACCAGGTGAATCTCATACCTACACAGCTCCTGCAGAAGCTCTCTAGAGAAGAAATATACCCTTGGTGTCCTGTAGGTTTCAGTGCACCAGAGATGCACCGTTTAGAAATGAGGGAGTGGAGCTGCCCTGAGCTTCACATGGGATGAAAGCTTGCCTATCAGCCTTGAAATGCTTCTATTCTGCATTGTGCAATGGCAACAGAATGTTTCATTTCCAGCACCACCAAGAATTACCAACAAGACTCTTATCCAGAAGTAGATTGATGAAGATATTACCTGCCCTCCCACCTCAGTATATGAAGTAACCTTTGACATCCAACATCAACTGTTGTCCTTTTCTTTGCATGCAAAGTTCTGGCAGCTTCTAGTTGCTGTGCCTGTGTCTGCCAGCATGTGGCATTTTGCAAATGCCGCAGCTAGAAAAGCAAGTGCCATTTAATGAAGGAAACAAACAGCGTGTTGCTAGAAGACTTAAAGAAAAGCACTATTTAAAGCTATTTGTCAGTCATGTGCACCAGCACCTATATACTTGTACTCGTGAAAGGTGGCAAGGAGCTTTTGCTCTCTTATCACTAGTATATGGATGGCAGTGGGACAGAGCTTGTAGAGGTGTTTAGTAGAAACAGATAATTCAATTTTTTTAAAGCAGTTTCTACATCAGAGGTCCTCTAATATTAAAAAGAGACTAGGTCAGCTATTCCTTACTTCAGAACTTACATAGGTTCATCCTTCGTAAAGTGTTATGTGGACCAAATATCATGAGCAGTTCATTTAGATGGATTATTTTGTCTCATCTTGGAAGTCAGAAAAGGAGGACTAGAGGCATTTTGACTGGCAGTGGTTCCAACATTGTCCTGTGGCCAGTGTTAACAAGGGCTACTTTAATCTAGAAAGAGATTGAAGTATCTTCAACTGTGATCAAGAGGTGCTGTTTTGGTGAACTTCTCATGTTATAAATTAATAGAGTACCACTTCTATCTAACATCTTCTATATAATCACAACTGTCTGATCTGGGGAATGCCAGACCTGTTTATTTGGCCTTTGTGTCAGTCATGAAACAGAAAGGTTTGATTCTTTTTAATTCCATTAAATTCTCAAAAATCTCCTGATACATTATGTCACTGATAAAGGCACAGCAGAGTCTAAGTCATTCTGCCATTTGTATTCCCATATCTAGTCTTCTTATTTTCTTATTCCTGTTGTGCTACTTGTATCCTAGAACAATAACTTTGAAACCTTGACTATAGCAGCAAACCAGAATGAAGCATTTGGGTGAACCTTCAGCATTTGCATTGAACCCAGATTGCATGTGAATGATAGAGAAAAGGCTGAAAAGACCAAAAACTCAGTCCATTGGAGTATGCAACTCAAGAATTAGAAATATCTGTAGCTACATTCACAGAAACGTAGTGAGTGAAAAGTTAACAGTCTTCAGGAACACAAATCTGGAAGGTATATTGTGAAAAAAAGTGTTTTGACATATAGGCCAGTCTGAGTATTGATATGTGGTGGAACTGATTACAGGACAGAATGCTGGAAAGAAATCAGCTGGGTGAAATTTAGTCTGTCAACCTTTTCCTGACTGCATAGTAGTAAATATTCTTTCAAATACGGTTTGAATAGGCAGCAAAGATAAGGAAAGGAGGCAGTGGACATCTTGGATCATACAGATGCAAAATAAATACATTTCAAATTTTTGAACATTGAGGTATTTCTTTAACAGCCTTCATAATAAACTTTTTTGTTTCTTCTGTGTTTCATCTTGCTTATTTTTACTGATGGATGTACAATGTAGGTTTTACTTATGGGCTGACCTACCCAAAGACTAAAGTTTATTTCTTTAAACATAAGTAAATCACAATTCCACAGCATAAAACATGAAACCCTTTTATCCATATCTTTTGCAGCCTTTTTCACGTGCAAAACTTAGTAAATGTAACTGTATTGTAAAATCTGGATGTCCAGAAGATAGTAGGAGTTTCTACTGTTGAAGCACAGGAATGACTATGCTAAATCTATTTCAACTTCAAATTGAAATGTCAGAGATTTTGGGGATTTCTGTCAGCTTTGCTCTTTGATGAGAGGGCTTATCTTGAGAAGAGTTTTCATCTTTTGAATTTGAATGTTTATTAATCTCATTTAATTCACAATCCTATGTATTTTTAGTTTGTGAATGGGGTTTTCAAAAGTGCCTTAGAAGTTTGGGCACCCTGGTTCCACTGAAGTGCAAACAGATTTGTGTGTCTTTGGCAGCTAATATACACTTCGAGAGGTAAAAGGAAGACAAACTTTAGGAGTAGCCCCGAAAAAAGGAAAAAAAACCCCAGTAAATTCCTCATAGATCTTGGTGCTTCCACCATATGTCGGGGTTCAGCCACAGACCTAAGCATGTGGCAGGGTCTCAAGATGCCTTGTTATCTGCTCCATCAATCTTTTATGATTCCCTTCCTTCTGCAGCTGTGCTGTTGTGTTACCCAGCAGCTCAGCACCAGCGTAGCCCTGCCATGCACTTCCTAATACAGTACACTTTATGTGTTAAATGACATGGATGAATTTGTTCCCAGAGGGATGAGAAGAAAGTGGAGTTTTGCAACATCACAAAGAAAACATAATCAATGTGTCTATTATACCAAAATATGAAAGGTTATCTTCTCAAGGATAAAATAAAGAAAACAAAAGCATGGTGCTGTTATCATTCTTGTCACAGATGACTTGCAGTCTTCTGTATCTGCATTGGAAAATTACTGATGCTCCTTGATTTATTTTTTACTTGATGTCTCTTCCTGTTCCAATAAGTGTGCAGTTTCCATTAGTGATTTTAAGTTAGACTTTCACTGCTATTATTCTTCACAAGTCAATTTTTCCTTTTTATCGTGTTTTCTTCCTTGGGAGGAGCAGGGGTTGGAAACAGGTTTGGTTAGTAATGGTAGTTGTAAATATTTATGTAACATCAATCTCCAGAGTCTTTTTCACAATCACATAGAGCATAATGTGCTTCTGACCTTTACACAGTTTCCCAGGAAATCAATCCCTTGAAGCAAGAAAACAAGTCCCTGTCTGTCTCCCCTACTCCAAGGACAAGTCCTGGCTTCAGCCTCAGTGTTTCTTATGCTGGCTCTTTCAGCTAGTCCAAAAGAGATGTTTACCCCTTGGGGAGAGATGTGTCCAGAAGTACGTAACAGGATGTTACAGCAACACAGTACAGACTGCTCAGAACTGCGCACTCTTTGTCTAGTTGACCACAGTATTTTGAGGTCCCTAGACTACAACAAAGAAGCCCTTCTTCCACAATGGTCTGTGGCTCCAAAAAAAATCCAGGTTGTCATTTTTCTTCCAGTGGTTGGCTCATAAGATCTTACCTTAAAACTGATACCCCAGCTCAGTTTAGAGCTGAGACTGTTTAGCGTAGAGAAGTCTCAGGGATCTCCTCAATGTACATAAATACTTACAGGGAAGGTGTGAAGAGGATGGAACCAGGCTCTTCTTCAGCAGTACCGTGTGATAGGACAAGAGGCAGTGGGCACAAACTGAAACACCAGGAAACACTTCTTCACTATGAGCAAAGAACTGGCATATATTGCCTGGAGAGATGGTAGAGTCTCCATCCTTGGAGATATTCAAAGGCTATCTCTAGGTGAGCCTGCTTGATCAGGGGAATTCGACCAGATGATATCCAGAGATCCCTCCCAACCTCAGTCATTCATGTTTCAGCATTTCAAGGTCAAACCATCCTCCTGATAGTCCACAGTACACAGCCTTCCACTCTTTCCAGACTATCTCCATTAACATTCAGGTTGCACTGTGCAGGCCTGGTAGACCTTCCCACAGTTTGTAGACAGTAATTATTTTTGTATCACAATCAGATACGCTTTATAGGAAGGGTCGTACAGAGCAAATACTATTGTTTTGGGGGAAGGGAGAAGTGTCTCCTCCAGATGTTAGATACCATTGTGCCATTCCAAAAATGTACAGTAGTGTTCAGCTTTTCAGGTTGGTATAGCCTCCTGTCAGTGTTACCTATCTGCCCCAGAAGAAGGATTCAGTGTTTTATTTCTGACACACCTCAAGTAAGGCAAACGTTATTTTGGTTTACCCTTTCTACATCAGAAGCTTATGTTGGTACAGGTTGCTACTTACCAATTGAATCTGGGCAAAATTTTAATGCAGTTAGGTCCTATAATGTGAGCCTGCCATCTATGTCAATAAATATTCTGGCTGATGGAAGAGGTGGATGCAATAAATAAAAGTGCTTTTTCAGTACTGTTATGCTGTGGCCTAAGGAACCATGTGTTTCATGGTGTCTCACCTTCCAGTAGTCTTGGCTGTGGGTGAGGTAGCACCTTGGTAGATAATTTCTGTGATTGCCTTTGAGCACCCTTTTGGTTTTAGAAGGTTTTGTTTTCTATTTGTTTATTTTTCCAATATCTCAAATAAACATGTGGAAACTTCCAGTTGAAATGGAGTTGAGTATGAATGTCTGGGCAACTGTCACACTGCATGGTTCTGGGCAAAGATTCAAAGGTTCTCAGATGGGTGATTACAGTGGAACAGTGGAACAATATCTATGCCCTCATTTCTCAGGACTGAGATTTAAACAGATGTTAAGGGTGGGGGATTTTTTCAGAGATAAACTGATACACATATTTTAAGATAGCACTAAGCAGGTAGAGAGGATCTCTGGTACCTCTGAAGTCAATGCATGTTGCATTAAGAGCCACTGAAAAGCTGTCCCTGTTGGAGGAAACAGCAGCAACATGGATTATTGTATTCTTATATTAAATTTATGTTAATATAGGTGCAGATATGGTCTCCAAAACTTTGTATTCCTTTTCAAGTTCTGAGCTAAAGTACCTTTATTTTTAAGGGAAATTGAACAAGAAAACATTCCCAGTAAAAAAATTATAGATCCATAATGCTTGAGTCTAAGTACTAGAGCCACCTCTTGGGGCAGAAACAATGCAGTGTAAGTTAGAGATGCTTTGAAACTGTTTCAATTTTTATCAGTACATAACTGTTTTAATTTTTAGTAGTACATGTATCTTCCCTGATACTGACTTAAACTCACTGGAAAATAGGATTTAATTCTTGAGTAATACAAATTTCCAAAATCTCTAAATTAAAACAAGAGCTTGCTTACCAAAGCAAGCTATAACAGATGAAAACAGAAAGTGGGGGGAAAATAATAGGGAAGAAAACATGGAGCAGAGAAGCCTGTGGAGTTTATTACTCATTCCTAAGAAACCTGGTTATCAAACTTGATTAGGTTCATACGTTTCTTTTTGGTAATGCCTTTAAAAGCTATGTCTTAAATAAATTAATACATCTGTATTTAGTTAGTGATTGAGGAAGTGCTTCAGACATCCACGTATCTGAGTGAATAGCAAGGCCCAGTGCATAAATTTAGGGTTGTACAAACCTGCTACCAGAGGCAAAACTGAAGAAGACATAGGTATGAAAACTGAACAAGGCGGCACATAGTAAGGATAGGGTCAAAAAGAAAGAGTTAGTTGAGGCAAGGAGAGATCCAGTGAAGCAGCATTTGCCTAGCTGACTATAGTAAATGACGAATGGGTAATTGAGGGAACTTCCAATATAGCTAAGAATTAGAGTAATGTAATTTAGGTAACTAGTGATCAGAAAGTCATGATTGTACTGTAACTGCTATTACTTGATACGTAATTCTAGTACGAGTTGAAAGACTGTTTTCAAAACATTTCAGTTCTCCAGTTAATGTTTTTCTTGTTCACCCCTTTTTCCACTACTCTTTGGGACTGCCCAGTTAGAACGTTATTCTGGTACTAATGATCCCCTGCACCTCAAACCAATAAACAGGGTGCCTTCCAAATACAAGTTTAAATCTGTTGATTAAGCTTTGGTTGAAACTTAAAAATGCAAATTTTATTAAGAGGTGTAACACAAAAAAATATAATCCTAGAAGGCAAATGCAGTAGATGACTGTGTGATGTACTGGAAGGATCATAGAGAATGCTTGGCAGCTTGGTTTTATATGGTTTTGCTGTCAACAAAGCAAAATGAGGAGTTTAATTAGTTATGGGCTTCAAAATAAAGGAGAATTTCTCTTTAGTAAACAATGAATGTAAGACAAGACTTCAGTGTAAAATAACCAGTTTGGGTGCACCCAAAATAAAGCTCCATTTCAGATCTTAATAAGGAGACTTAAGCGTTGACACCATTTGGATGAGAGGACTTCTGAAGTCTTATAGCAGTTTTAAGTCCAGAGATTCAGAAATACTTAGTCATACTTCTCAGTGTCCGCCCTTTGAATTTTGAACTGTTATTGCAGTGCACAACGTTGTGTGTCTGCGTTTGTGCAAAGGAAAGAAAGGAATGGGGCTGCTAGTGTTCCTAATTATATTATGGTCAATTCCTACAGCATGTCCCCCACATGGCTCCAACCTGTTTCCCAGCAAATAAAAAATTTATTTTTTAATTTCTTTTCATAAGCAATTTTTTTCTCATGCTTTTTTCTGGTCTTGATTCTGCCTAATCAGGCTTGATCCTGCACTAGTTCCTTCACCAGTCCTGGGCCAAAATCAGCTCTGCTCCTCTTGTATTTCCCCTGTGTGCTCAAGCCCTTCTCCCATGCCAGGAAGAATTATGTACAACAGAGTCTTTTCTGCCGTGCTGGGGCAGGCACAGTATATAATGCAGAGAAGGAGGAGCAGAGGGTTTGCAGGGAATAGTTTTCCTGCTCCCACGCTTCTCGTAATGATGTTAATCCCATTAACATCATTAATGGGGGGTTGAGAGCTCCCCAATATCTGCACCAGTTCTGATCTGCTGGTCTTTACCATGAGGGGAGGAAGAGTGTTCAGATAGTCTCAGGTGGCTGGCTTGCTTTCAGGTTGGTTGTAACTTACTGGAAAGGTGATGTTTTTGTTGTCAGCTGCAGCCATGCTTCAAGCTAATTTGGCTTGTGGAGAATTTAAAGGAACTGGCAGCACTTAAGATCTTCAGGAAAAGCCTGAAGGAAGGTGGTGATGGCTTCACACAAGTTTGTCTTCCTTTTGAGAGAACGCTGGCTGTAGTAATACGGGAAGTACCAGGTGGCAAGGAGTGACCCCAGGAACTGAGGAAGAAATAAATAGTCCTCCCCATGGATCTCTCTGGATGTTATTGCTATTTGTTCCATGACAGTGTTGCCTTTTGAGTTCAGAACAAAATGTTTCAGCTGAGCAGTGAGTTGAAGGCACAAGGTTGAATATGAGGATATCTTTTGATGTGACACAGAATATAATGATGAAAGCTAGTAGCCACAAGAGTGTGTACTGCATCGTGTTCTTGTTATGACACTATGACTCTTGTTATGACTAAAACTTTTGAAGTTTAGGACCTGTCACAGAATATATTCATGATTTTACAAATAAGGACCATTTACCACTCAATCTGCACCATCCCTGAATAACCTCTAATTCTCAGGACAACAGTACAATATTCCCTGCTGTGCATGGAGTGCTAACGGGAGGATTCATTGAATACAGAAAATCAAGAGCTAACCAAGCCAATTAAAAAAAATAAAAAAAACAAACCAAAACAAACAAACAAACAAACAAAAAAAAAAACAGCAGGTGGACTCCATTCTTACTTGATCATAGTGAAGTGCCTTTATCTGGACTATGTCCAGATTTTACGTGTAAAGCCAGTGCTTTGTCTTGAAAAAAAATAAAGTGATTGGGACTGATACCTGGGAAGGAGGGATCCATTTTCAAGTCTTCAGTCTGAGTCAGGTAGGGCAGGCCAGCAGTATGACATGAATGCCCTCTACTTAAGGTTCATGGGCAGGCCATCTCAGTCACTCTTGAAGCTGTTTCACTGCTCATAAATTATTAACTTGGCTGTGAGGTAGGGAACTATTAGCTACTCTCTCTCTTGCTTCATGAATCACTACATGTGTAAATCTTTATGTGGTTTTAGCCCTTAGGGAATTGCTACCGTAGGAAGAGGAAGAATAGTCCAGTGCTTGGATTTCAGCAGCCAGTGGTGTGAAGAATTGCCATCACAGATATCATTGAGTTAGCTCTCATGGGTCTGTATGCTTGTTGGTTCTCAGGCACTATAACATCTTGGTGTTGGATGGATTTGTCCCATAGCAGAGCCCTTAACCCCAAGAATGGTAAGCATGTTCCCTATATAGCATATGGAAATACTTAGATACATTTCTGTAGCAAGGGGTTGTCCACATGAGCTTGAAAAAACAAGCAGAAATTAAAAGAAAAAATTATAAATACAGAAATACCTGACTGACATTTCCACAAAGCATTCAGACACAATTTCTTTGCCAGAGACAGACACCTACATGTGACATTTTTTTTTGTGGAAAACCAACAGAGACACCTCAAAACAGCCAGCAGCTGAATGGTTAGGGAAGACATTTAGTGGGAAACAACACACATTCGTATTTCTGTGTGATTAAAATCAAGAGGTTTAAATCTGTATCATAGCAAAGACCATAGGCTAAACAGAAGTTGGTTTATCTCAGTCTCCTTTGCTAAATATTTGTTGCAGAAATAGAGAGCCAGTGGTTTAATCTATAGCTCACTTACGAAGGTATGGAGGTTGTGAAAATGTGACGTTTATGATCCATTCCTGTAAGTGTCAAATAGTCACAACCAGGTGGGACAAGTGTACCTGCAGAGACTGAAAAAGACTGAACTCAAAGTACCTAGCAGTACCTTCCAGTTTAGGAGGGGCAGAGCCTTCAAATCGTGGCCCCAAATCTCAAGTTATCACCTGCTGAGTAGCTAGTATCAATTTTGAGAAGGTCACTAACTCCTAAATAGGAGATCTGTGGCACCTCTGTGCCACTGGAGAGCCCTGAGGATTCAGAACTACAGAGCATAGTTAAGCACTGCTGCTGAGCTCAGTTCAGTTACCTCAGACCTGAATGATCTGTTTTAAAGGATGTAGCTGTACGTACAGCTGGAACAACTGTGGAATGCCATTACACAAATAAATGACGTGCAGAAATAAAGTCAAACTGTGGGTGGGTGAGCAAGTTTCTCACCTATAATCTCCCACACCATTTGCTTTGCAATAAAAGGAAGCTGTCAGAGGCTGCCAATGGGAGCTGCGTCTCCCAGCCTTGCCCTCCCTTATCATATTTCTGAGCAAAGCCAGCTGATTAAGCAGCGTCTGGTGTGACTGACCTTGCATCTGAGGTCAGTCAGAGACCTGCAGAGCAATCTGTTGATTCACTCTAACGAACACAGGTACTAACTTTCAGATTTGCAGCCCTAGATGCCTTCAATCAGATGGGCATGGGAGGGTTACTTCAGGTCTTGGCTGAAATGTCTCTTAACTTGCTGTACATTTCAGCAAGTTGCTGTGGGTCAGGGCACTTATAGCCTGAGAAATGAGGGATGATAAAACTCAGCCTGCACACAGACATACACAGGAGTACACAATATGGTAAGAACAGGATTTTGGACTCAATAGGTTATGTCTCTGAGGAACAGAGAAGTAGAATGGGGAGAACATAAGATCATGTTGTAAGAACGTGTTTCTGGACAAACCTTATCTGCATAAGGAAGTATTTGCTAGTGTAACTTCAATTGTTATTGCTATACCAGGAAAGCCTCCTAACAAGTATAAAGCTCATAATACTTTCCAAAAGGAAATAAAGGCTTATCTTGTTGGAATAACTGTTGTGTTCTGGACCAACACAGTTAGGCTGGCAAATCTTGGAAGGAGAAGTAAGACCTCTCTTGATCCTTGCACTTTTCTATAATTCAACTTCAATCACAAAGTGAAATTAATGTTTCTTATTCTATAGCTCCCAGAAATACTGAAAGGAGTCAGTACTTAAGCTTTGTACAATACTTCCAGAAGGAAGATCTCTAATGCACTCTACTGATGCGGTGGCATATTGTTAGCATGCTGTGAGCACTCACACAACGCCTTAGACTAGCTGTTGTCTCTAGCTGGTGACAACATCCACGCAGCTGTTGAGGAAAATTTGACATGGTCTGCTCAGCTGCCAGTTACTCAGAGGTAATCTAGTTCCCAATTACTGCATTTCTGCAGGCAAAAAAGTGTCTAAGCACAAAAGAAACTCCATAAGGCTTATCATGCTAAATTTTAGCTAGTGCGTGTGGCTGTAAGCGTGTGGTCCTGTACAACAAGCCAAAGGTAGCCTTGGTAAAGTCTTTTGGTGACAGGGAGTCACTGTCCCTTCACAGATACCATGGAACAGTTTTAGTCTTCCCTTATCCATTTCTAAAATTCTGTTCTTGCTTCTGCTTATACTGCTCTTTAAAATGCTTAGTTTCGCTGAACAGGGCACTGTAAGGTAGCAGATCTGTTAAAAATCAGGCAAAGAATCTCATCCAATATTAGGCATCTATACATAAATTAATCAAAGGACTTCATGATTTGTCTCACCCACTTTATTAATAAGATGGATTTCACATGAACAGTGTGTATGTCACTTAGTTACTTTTATAGGAGGCCTTGACATTGTGCACATTAAGATGTCAGATGAATCACATCCTAAAAGTCTTTACTTGCCCTGCATGTAGGCTTCTGAGTAGTCTTCAGTGTGGATGGAAATAAAGCAACCACTTTTGCTTTTATTTTAGGTCAGTTTCACATTTTGGTTTTCAGGCACTTGGCAGCTCTGTAATGTTTGGTTTGCAAACACTCTCAGGGAAGGGCTCAGTCCAAGCCAATTATTTTCTTTGCAAAGAGATAAAAACTCAAACATTTTTTGTTACTCTCACATTTTGTAAAACATTTCTCTGTTTTTCTACCCCAAAACATAAGCGCCAGGCTCAAACTACTTATTCCTATACCTTTCATATGTTTAAAAATCTCCTCTTTCCACACTTTACCCAGGATTATTGAGTTGTTCTGTGCTTGATTTTGGTGGTGGTAGAAGTTTTTTCAAAACTCCTCTTTAACAGCCCAGACGCTTTAGAAGCTGGAAAAGGTACAGACATATCTACGCTGTGCAGCACAGGCACATGAACTAATGCTGACCTGTTGCTACCTAAGCTGATACATCTGAATGGTGCATGGCAGCTGTCTTAGGAGAAGCTAGCTTTGACTTTAAAGCAGCAGGCTTCCTAGGAAAGGCCCTCCCTCCCAGATGCTGTGCTACACTCTGGCCCTCCCACTTGTGCCGCTGTGCTGCTGGTTTAGGCATCTCTGTGCCCATGCTTTGCTATGTGATGTGGGCATGCCAGCAGCCATGGCTTGATAATGCTTTCACAGCTGCTTTGTTGCCATTCAATGGAGAGTAATGTTCTTAGAAGCGTTAAGATGTTCTCAGGAGCCTCCAAAGAGAAATAGTAGGGAGTGTTTAAAGCCAGCACTGTCTATAAACTGTTTATAAAAGCTGGGTCTCTCTTCAGCCATTTTCCCATTGAGAAGTTCTCAGTTTAACTG
This sequence comes from Lophotriccus pileatus, assembly GCA_035583135.1. Taxonomy (NCBI): domain Eukaryota; kingdom Metazoa; phylum Chordata; class Aves; order Passeriformes; family Tyrannidae; genus Lophotriccus; species Lophotriccus pileatus. The sequence goes on from JAWWES010000115.1 coordinate 29,900,821, forward strand.
CCAATCCAGTCTTCATGCTTCCTCATGCTCATAAAAGTCTAGAGATTAAGATAGTGGAAGAATACTAAATATATGCCAGATACTTGATGGGATAAGTGAGCATATTGTGATTAAAGGAAGTGAATCATATCTTCAAACAATGTAGATTTGTACAAACTTATCTCAGCCAAGAATGTAGGCCCACAGTCATATTTTCAGCTGAATTGAAAATTAACTAATAAGTGGGAGAGATTTAGGTAGCAAGTCAGTCAGGCTTGTCCAGTCTTTTTCATGCTGGAGGCCAGGAAGGAGCTCTCAGCATCTTCCACTTAAGCCCCAAGTCTCATACTGGTGTCTTACACATTCCTGGTGCAGGAGGGACCCCTTTGATTTCCACTCCCACTTTTCCTTTTCTGTGGACACAGCAACTGCTACACCTGCTGAAGCAGGAGAGGCTCCCTGTGATGCAAAGCAGGCACTGATTTTGAACAAGACCACTTACCAGTTTGAAATAGTTTGGTCAGTCTGTGCTGTTGTGGTTAGAGAAGTGTTTCATCTGGGATGTGCACATTCCCATTTACACAGTTAACCCAAATATAGGGGTGTTTGTAAGGCAGTCCAAGAGCTGCTTCCAGCCCATTGATGAGTCCGTCTGTACCCTGAGCAGTTTCTTTTTTAATCAAATTATTTTGAAATACTTATCTGACTGTGTAATTCAATACTCTACAGTTGAGGAGCTGGACAAACCTGTCTTGTAATGTTGGTTTCTCCAGTCTCTCTGAGGGCAGAGGTAAAAGATAGAGGAGTGTATCTGGTTTGATTCTTTCTTAGTTTTCTATGTTCCACATGAAGACTGTTGAAAAGTATTACTAGCCCATATTTTTTGAACATGGACTTCTCCTGAATAGAATAATAAAGAATGAGTAGAATAAAGCCTGTGGGTGATTCCCAATGGATAAGAAATACAGCAATTCTAGCACCACCAGAGATGAAGAAAGCAGGTGAGAAGGAATTAGCTCAAAAGTTAAACACCAGTAGACACCAAAAGCAAAAAATGTCATTTGCAGAGACTAGGTTGTTTTGGGGGTTTGGTAGTTGGGGGTTTTTTGGTTGGTTGTTTTTTTTGTTTGGGCTTTTTTTTTGGTTGGGTTTTTTTGGGGGAGGGGGGCAATAGATGCATTAAATGGTTTTCCTCTTCTATTTTTTTTTTTTCAGCTAGAATGTTTTCAGTCTTTAAAGACAATTTTCTTCACGGTGTTGGAGAATGCAGAAATCAACATGTTGGGCTTGTTTGATTGCTGCCACACAAAAAAAAGAGCAGACCTCTAGCACTAATGGAAAGTGCCAATTAAATTTTCCATTTTCTGGATCTGTGAAATGTGGTTTTAAATACAAATGAGAGTAGACCCAAGGGGATTATCCAGATTGATTCATTTAAATTAGCATCAGTATCTGAGTGGATGCTCTTGTGTCAGTTTTTAAGTGATTTTTGAAGTGGATAGATTGGGAAGCAGACAGATAGATGAATGACCAAGTTAGCAGGTAAGACATGAGCATAGCTTAGAAGTCATGGTTACCTAAACGGAAGAGAGAACAAAAGGAGGGAGCTGCTGGATGCAGGGATGCCAATTAAACCGCTATGGGCAGTGGTGGTTTTAGATCTCTCTTCTCTTGATCAACCCACCAAAAGATAGAGATTTCTCTGGGGCCTGAGATAGATCCCTATCCCTTTCCTGAGATTTCAGCTATGGGAGAAGTGCTCAGAGCTCCCTCACTTGACATATGTGCTGCTTTCAGGGGAAGACCTCTCCTTCAGGGCTGCGTAGGCGTTACAGAGCTATACAGCAGCTGGTGTCCTAAAGGCTGTTTGGGGATGCTTTATGTAATGAGAATCGGGTGATGAGGTCTGCAGAGCTGCTAGTCAGAGATGAGGCAAGTAACACCAGTGGCAAAGTGCTCTGAAGTTGGTGAGGCAGTGATGAAGTTTAACTCTCCCTGTCTTCTTGCAGAGTTTACAAGTGAGAATGTGTGGCAGCATTTCCCAGCTTTAAATCATGTAGATTATCCAGGCTGTAAAATGTTTTGCTTTCCTTTGAATGGTTTCCATACAACAGCCACAAACATGCCCCTCTTTCCCCACAGCTCTATTTATTGTTGCCAGGCTTAGGCTTGCTGTTATCCCATTGCTTATTGTTACAGGTCTTAGTGACTCTGAAACAAGGACAAAATAGTCATTGGAGCAGGCACGTGGAAAGACATTTTCCATCACCTTCAATACCACTGTCTTTTCCCTCTCTTTATCTATATAATCCTTTTGCAGCCTTGCAGCATAAAGGTTACCTGATCAGGCTTTTGCCTGTCTCTGGTGGGCATTTCTTGATACTCTGGGAAGAGGAGGTGCTTATGAGAGTCAGGAGATGCACAAGCTGTCTTTCTGTTGTTGGGGAAGTCATATGTACTAGTAGTGAATCACTTAAGGTGATTTGAGAATGCTGGTTGTGCTGCCCTTTCATCATTGCAAAGCTGCCCACAAGAACTGGCCTATATGATATTTTGTATTGTATGTTCATGAACATTGAATTATGCATGGATTACTTTATTATTATTTATTTTTATTTATTATTATTATTATACTTTATTATTTATTTTTCATGCACACTCACACAGACAAGCCAGGTATCAGTTTGGATCCTACTTTCTACTGCAAAAGCATGCATGCCTGCATGTAAATCTACAGTTATAAAAGCTGCATTCATACACTAAATCTCAGCTTTTTCTGCTTTACTTGAGGCAGAACATGTCTCATGTTAACTTCAGTGGTAGGTTGTAGAAAGATGAGTGCAAACCAGTGAACGGTGTGGTTAGCTGATAGTTTAGTGGTCTGGATCCTGTTGTCTGTTTTCATTTTGACCTGGTGCTTGACCCTGGAACCTCTCTTTGTTCATCTTGTCTGTTCAGATTGATGGGTTTCACTGAAGTCTGTACTGGATGTGAGTACTCAAGTCAAGGGAATCAGGGTTTCAGGGTATGCCTGCATTGCAGTTTTAAGCTGTGCTGCTGCCTGTGTATTTGCCTAAACCCACTAGTGTGTCTGCACAAAAACCTTGCTTATGTGGCTTGGATTAAGTGATAAAGCTCAAGCTATTCCCAGCTGCTAATCAGTGAATTCCTGAGAATGCCTTCTGTTATGTATTCTTGGCTTGATCTGTTGACTAAAATTACTTGTATCCCAGAGCCACCCGTCCTGTGCCCAGTAGCTGCTGGTTCATCCAAGCAGGAGCCAAGTAAGCACAGCAGGCACCAATATTATTTGTGAGATATGTACACATATTTCTCTGCAAGCCATACAATCTTCATCATCCAGTTATGAGCCAGTGTACCTCACTAATAAAGTGAAGAGTCCTGGTGTGACTGCAGGAATTTCCAAGCTGTCCCCCTTCGTTCTGCCTTCTCACTCTCAGGAACAGCAGAGGTACTGTACCAGGTTAAGAGGTCTGCAGAGTCCTTCCAAAACCCTGCCATCAGACTGGGACCCACACCACAATGAGTTTTTTCCTCATTCTTAGCCTATGTCTGTGAACTAATTCACTACTGAAATACTTCAGCTGCTAGCAAAGAAAGGTACTGGTTTGATATAAAGACCTTTGATCTCTCAAACTTTATAGCTCAGTGCTGCAAAAGTGAAGTCTTTCACTTTTGTGTCTAATCTGTGACCATTGCTAGTTTGAGTCTCTTTTCTTGGCAAGGCAGGACAGTAGTTGTTGTCCTTCCATAAATTTCTTAACAGTTCAATAATATTTTTAAGAGAATATGATTCATCACTCTCAGTACTGTACAGTTTTTGTCAATAGTCAGTAATCATGGCTGGTAAACATCAAGTATTTCATGTCTGAAAACTAATACTTTTCCTGCCCTCAGTTTCTCAGCTGGTGTATGTGGGTACTCACTTTGCCTGCTCCAAAAATGTGATTCCTGATGACAGTTTTGCTGAGGAGTTGAGATGTAGGAAGATCCACCTGAACACCTTTATTTGACAAACATTACTCTTTTCTGACACCATTAAATAGGGGCTTCAGAAATTCAAGGTACAGATCTGATGATGTGTTCTATCCATGAAACAAACATCTATTATTTACCAGAGTAAATGAATCACTCTTTTCAAAGTCATTTCCCCAGTGGATTATGATTTAACCCTTATCTGGGAGTGTGAACCAGGAACCTGAATTATGATGGGACAGCTAAGGAAAGTAAGTGGTGTTTCCTCATTCCTTGCAAGTGGTTGTGCAGAAAATTGATATTATAGCTTTTGTTCAGCTTGTGTACTATAAGCTCTTCTCTCTTTCCTGCTCTGAACCACAGTTTGTGTGGTACTACAAACATCATTAAAAAGTAAATCATCCAAAAGGACTGCTTCTCCAGAAAAGGGTGAAGAGCGAAAATCCTTTATTAGGAGTTAACTGGCTCCGGAATGGTGCATTCTCAGAGCATGGCAAGTTGCAAGAAAAAAACATATCTATCAAACTGTCCATCAGGTGCCTCTCATTTTGTGGGTGCTTGGATTAACTAATGGTTCAAAACAAAGTCCAAAATATCAGATCATGTTAGCTGTAAATCTGTACATCAGTAAGATTAGACCTGAGGTTCCTATTTCTTATCTTTTTCTAGGTCACAGAGACTTTTATGGCTGTGATAATTAAGCCTCAGATCAGTTCTCTGAATTGTTTATCGTTACATCTCTGTGGTCAGTTCAAGACTTTTGTTAAACTAATTTTCAAGATGCTAACAGTTAATTCTATTTCTTTATTGTCTCTGCTGCAAGTACACTTTATTTCCTGGGACATTGTCTAGCTCTAAGTGACCTGAAGGCCACAAAGTCAATATTACAGAAAGGAGTAAGACTCAGAAGTCATGTCTCTATGACAGTTCTTCCAGTCTTAAACTATTTCTTACTCAGCAATGTTTTTTTTCAAACATATGTCATCCAGATTTCTTTAAAGACACGTATCAAGACAATTTAAAAAAAAAAACTCACTAGCTTACTCCCATGCCTCGAGAACCCTTTTCATTCTGCTTCGTAGGCCAGATCAATTCTAATACCCAGACAAGTTGTTAATGAGAAGAAAAACCCTCATTGTCCTCAAATTAGACCCAACTGATCAGATTTTTAGTTAACATTATGTCAATGAAAACCAAATTACAATGAGGTGATGTTACAAGCACCTGGCAGAGGGAGTCATGTGGGATGAGATTCAGCCAATGTAGACACATCTAAACAAGATACTAAGTGCCACTGATAATTAATGGAAGGAAAAAAAGGTGTGGCTAGGGCATGATTCATTTCATTCCCAAGCTGTTGATGAAAAGGCAGCAGTTAAATCTGACCATAAAAATATCTATTTCCAGTAACTATGAAGTGAATTTAGTATGACCACCTTACATAGAGAGAGATTTACGTGATAAACATCTAAATGTTGATAAGATCCACCAGAGGATGAGATCCCACACAAAAGATGAGTATAAATGTGGAGGTCACTCTGTGAAGTGAAACCTATAGTGCCAGAGCCCACAGTCAGAAAAAAAATTATGGTGCTGGAGAAGTCACCATTTGCAAGACCCACAGTAAGAAGCTCCAGTGCCTTCAGGAAGTTTGCACTTAAAATGATATGCAAGATACCTGCCAGAAAAGCAGTCTATGGCATAGGCTGAAGGGTCTCTGGTTATCCACCAAGTTGATTAACTGAACAAGAACAAAGGTCAGCAGGGCAAGGCCATGAAGGAGCCTTGCAAATAAAAGCCCTTTAGTCAGACTAGGACATGTTTATGAGACTGATACACCCAGCCTGTAAATGCCTCCATGCCAGAGAAAGGCAGGAAAGCCACGTGAGCATCTGCATGCATAAGGATGTGGTGTTCCCTGTAACAGTGACAGTTTTTGCTCCCTGTCCACACTAGGAATTAGTCATATTCGAAGAGCACAGGGACAGCCTGAATGGGATTTGAGGTTCCCACTGATCACTGCACTCCAGACTGCCACTTCCCTCTCTCCATCCCCTCTGTATCCCAGGCTTCAATCTATGATCCTTACAGTGATGTACGTGTCCTGGAAGAACTAAAAGTAATCTCCTGGAGTTTCTCCCCAGAGAACAGAAAGCCCCCATTTGTAGTCACCTTAGCCCTGCAGACAGCAATGGCTGTAATGCTCGTGAGGCTGGATAGGTGCTAGTGTAGCTGGCTCATGCTGAGCACTTTCATGCCACAACTACACTGCCTGCATCCAAGCTACTATCTACCTCCACCCATGTTAACATGTCTGAAGGTAATTCAAGCACTGTTAAATAAGCTTCAATGACTACAGTTCAAGTGTGTGCAGAGGTTGCTGCTTGTAGGTTCACGGATATTGCAAGCACAGCCGTGGCCTAGTGAAACAGCAGCAGGTGAAGAAATCACAGAGACAAGCCAAGCTCTACTAGTAAAGCACAGCTCTACAGCTAAAAATGCATCAGCACAAGAGACTTCTGCTGGCATGGCCACCTTGTTCAGGGACCAGTGCTCTCCCAACCCTGCCACACTAGACAGAGGTGTAGGTCTGAGGTCTGGCTGTTGGCTCTGTGGTTCAGTAACCTATATGTTCTTGCCCAGTCTGTTCATTCAGTGTGAGCTGAGTTCCTCTGATATTCCAGAGAAATCTGGAATGGAAGCTACTTTAGCAGACCATTCATATAGCTACATTAGGGCAAGACTACTTAACAGGCCAGAAGAGGTCTAAGCCAATGGTTCCCAAATGGCAGACTTGAGGGCCATGCCATGAAAGCAATCCCTGTTAAGAGATTTGCCACACAAGCAGAGGAGTGTCTGCTGCAGCTCTTCTTGTGGAGAGAGACTGGCACTGAGCCGAGCATACGTGACTTGTGAATGACCTGCAGACCATGCCCTGGGGTCTCAATCAGCAGCTTTGTGTGGCATTTTGGGACACCAGCATAGTGCTTGGTATCCTGGAGCTCTGACCCATCAATCTGATTTTAACTAATTTCTGTAATTAACAAAAAAAAAGAAAAGCAGCAGATCAAAACACGTGTGTATTCCTTAAGAACCGTTACTTTAGTGAGAGACTGTTAATGCCATGAGAGACTTTCTGAGCACTACCAAGATTTGTCTGTTAACAAGAACTTTATGAAATGTTCATTATCACCACCTACCTACCAGGGGAGCTAACAATTTCACACCCTTTTTATTCTTAGCTGCACATTATACCCTCTTAACAACATTTTAAAAATAACCGCAGGAAGAACTGAATCACACATAATTTGAACAATTAGAAGTGACAAGCTGTTTTTCTCATCTAGTAAAAAATGTCCATTTGGCATACTTTGCTGTCTAGCAGAGCTCTTTTATTCACACCACTCCAGTCTCTAAGGAAGACAAGCTATTATTATTATTATTATTTCATTGAAGAAATAGACATCTGTACTTTCAACAAGATTAATATATTGAATGCACCAGAGTTATTTTATAGACTATGAATTTGTTGTTCTGAAGCAGACCCAGAAAACCGAAGACATAAGGCCAAGCCAAGTGAGTCCTTGTGAAAAGCCTCCCTCCTTGGTCCACAGAGTTAGCCAAACAAAATGAATCAGCCCTCCTATGTATAACATCTCCTGATTATAAACTGGGCTTTGTACCATCATTTGCTACTTAACTTAGTAAGTCATTAATGGTTTCAAGATGATAGTGGACTCCATGTCAGAGGTGGCATTCTCTAGAGCCATTCTCTAGAGAAAGCAGGGGCCCCAAGTTGAGGATGTTTTTCTTTTCATCTATGAACAATAAAGTCCAAGTTTCTTGCTGTGCAACCAGCTTGACCTAACAGGCAAGCTGAGAGTTGGGACCCAGGAAGGACTTGAAAAGACCTGATGCCTGAGGATGCTTAAAGCCTAATTCCTATCACCTTTCTCCTTGGACACCTACACTAAGGCATAGCTTTTCAATACATCTCTTTTAGAAACGAGTCACTTTCATCTAATTTTTAAAGTTACATATGTGCTTAAAAAGGCGGGTAAGTGGTTATGAATATTTCAGAAGGAATTCCATATTTAACTTCTATTGAATGAAACTTACTGACTTACTGCTTTGAAAAATTCTAGAAAGAAGATTGCTGAATACATTTACATCTTTGGCCACTGTCATCCCATCAGTGAAATGAAAGCTATCACAACTGCCTATTTCTTCAGGACAGTGACAAGATTTTTCTAGGAAATAAAGAGCTCTGGAGCACCGGTCCTGCTAAAGAAGGTTAAGTAGGTGGTAGGAACATCCTAGTTTTTGATGTTGAGTCTCTTGCCATAGAGAAAGAGGAGGCAATGAGCTGAAGCATTTCATTTTACTGGACCCATTTCTCATTTTTGGATATGGTTAGCTTCTTGCTTTCACACATCTGTGATTCTCTTTGCTCTGCTCTCTTCCTCCGACTTGCCATATACACAGCTTCTCTGATCCCACCCTCTTGGATGGTAATGGGAGGTTAATTATCCAGTGAGAGACAGTATGATTCTTTTCTTCTATCTCTGTGAGCACTGACATAGTGCTCATAATTATAATTACTTCAGCTAGCATGCTAGGTATTTCAGGAGGTGCAAGATGCTCTCTATTTGCTACAAGCAAATCCCATTCTTTTCTGCTTGATCCACATTTTTTTCTCTTCATCTGTTTTCTAGAAGCAAATCAAGCATGCTTGCATTGCACATTCTATTAGCAGGAAAGCAATGTCTAATTTTTAAAAATACCATGTTGTTTTCCTGTCCCCTTCTGTCCCTTTGAGGCTAAGTAATCCCTTGTGAAAAATCTGACCCTATTAGGATGGAACTGTAAGCTCAGAAGAAATCAGTAAGTGTCTGCTTGCTGGTGTGCCAAACAAATCTGGATAAAGCACATCAAAAAGATAAGACATCCATTTCCGTGGTCCCAAAGGGAGAAAGCTTAATGCATTGCTGTGCTTCCTTGCGTAAACTGTAGTGACTACAGGACAGGGGATGTGCCTGGTACCCAGAGTTTCTCCCATTCTACAAAGCATTAATCTTATCTTAATTCTTCACAGAGGAAATCTTTGCTCAGTAGTCCAAGAAGTAATCCTGTTAGTACTTTGGTTCTCTAGTGTAGTATAGCTGAACCCATGAAACACTGATTGTCCTTCACTCTCAGCTGGGGGCAATGGAAACTGATAGTCCTGATTACTTTGCGGGATCAGACCGCAGAGAATTCATTCCAACAATTCTAATTTGTCCCCTCAGCATCAAATCAGGTTTTTTTCCTGTTATTAGGTATAGAATTCTAGTTTTTTTAGCTATAAAAAAGTGTATTTAAATGAAGGTGAATTTGAAGTCAGATGTTTGATTCTGCGGGAGAGGTGGGAAGGGGCACTGCAAGCGTTGCATCCAGAAGGAACTGGCTGCAGGAAAAGGGAAATAAAAGAGGTTACATGATGCAGTTAAGGAATATCAGAGATTCGGAAAATAGTGCTTCGTAAAGCATGAGATTCTAAATCTAGTCGCTGAGTGAGTGTAGGGAGAAGCCCGATGTTAGGCAGCCACACTGCAACCACGTGTACCTATCTTGCCTCCAGCAAGGAATATGTGTTAACAGCACTGTTATCATCACAGCTCACAGGAACGATCAAGGGTGTATGCCTCAGAAACACCCTTTTGGACAATAGTAGCCTTCCCGCCTTCTCTTCAACTGAAGCAAGTAATAATTTACAGCTACATCAGCAACAGTCAGTGCTGCCCTCAGGCAATGGATTACAAGTGCATCTAATGCTCACAGCATTGGGCAAAATCTACACCCTTTCGCTATCATATATGTTCTACAAATGGCTTAAACTGGTGACAAACACTAGAAATTCCTCTGTGACATATTTCTAATCTGGGTAGCCTGCATAGGGTTGTGAGGTGTTTATTGTTTATGTAACTTGCAAATGACTTATGATTTTGTGGGATAACATAAACATTAAAAACCATAGCACAAATTATATCAGGTTCCATTTCCATTGAATCCTATGAGCTTGTGCTGGTGGAGCTTATGCTTACATCCTGATCCTTATTCAGGCAGCACAGTCAGGGCTACATCCAGAGTGGGGCCGTCTGCCCTGAGCCATTAATTTGGCAGGAGGGTGCCAAATTCACAAACCTGGAAAAGCTCATTCTACAGCTGTGTTATGAAACATCTGTGTTTTCCTTTTGTGTTGAGCTACAGTCTGGGGAATAAATTAAGAGTTGTTGGGTTTGTGGTTTTTGGGGGTTTTTTCCCTGTATAATGATTTTTTTTTTAAAGAAGTGAACTTAAAAAATGGGAAATATTTGCCATTATGTGATGAATAACCCGACTGGTAACAGCCTAGCAAAAGACAGTCTGTTTGAGTCTATAACTCCCTTTCTTTACCTGAAAACGTTCACAACCACAGCCTCTTGTTTTCTTTTCTCTCACAAAACTTTTTTATTAAAATTATGACAGAAACAGTCCAGATTTTCAAAAGTGAAGATTTATTGCAGAACTTGGACACCCAAACTTACCCTGGAGGAAGTATTGCCAGCTCAGAACAATTCCTGATAGGTCAGGAGATGTGCTAATGGGAGACACAGAAAAAGCTGAAGATCTCATTTCCTTCTTTTCCTCAGTTTTCACTGCCAAAGTCTGCCTTCAGCCTCATAGAGCTGCGTGCCTTGTGGCACAGTTTGAAGGAGACAAATACTGCTAATGGTAGGAGAAGATTAAGTCAGAGACGCTGTAGACAAATGCATCAGCATAAGCATGGGGACTTGTACAAGTGCTTGGGATGTGATGGCATGGACCCAAGGGTTATGAGGGAGCTGGCTGGTGTCATTGCAAGGCCATACTCTATCATATTTGAAAGATTATGATCATTTGATGAGGTCGCCAATGCCAAGAAGAAAGGTGAATGTCACACCCACCTCCAAGAAAGAGTATCTTTCTTTACAAGAACCTTTCTAGTAGGACAGTTTGGTACTAATGAGGCTGCATTTGGAGAACTGTGTCCAGCTCACAGGAGGGAGTCCAGCAGAGGACCACAAGTCACATGACATGGGAGAAGACACTGAGACAAGGTTTATTTATCCTAAAACAGAGAAGGGGATTAGTAAAGCTTATTGCCATCTTCCACTAGCTATAGGGGGGCTACAGAGCGAACAGAGCCAGATTCTTCTCAGACATGCACCAGGAAAGGTACAAGAGGCAATGTATACAGTTTGCATTAAGGCAAACTGTAACTGAATATTAAAAAAAATAATAATAATTTCCTCCTGAAAGTGACACTGCAGTGGAACAGGGCAGAGAGGCTGTCAAGTCTTAGTCCTGGGAAATTTTCAAATCTGAGCTGGTCAAAGCCTTGAGCAACCAGCTACAAGCAGGTAGCCTGGTCAGATGGCCTCAGGGATGCCTTACAGCCTGAATTAGTCCGTGATTCTGTGACTCTAATTTGTTGGGGCTGGAGAGTCTTTCGTGGGTTCTCTGTCCTGTGTATATTTCCAAAGAGTAAAAGAGAACGAGAGTCAGGAAAGCATACATAAGTGTTAAATCACAAAATAATTCCCTTACCCCATTAGAACAAATAAGGAAAGTAAAACACATACTGATATGGACCAAACCATATATTTTGTTCTTAACTTACTGTTGTTTGGAGGATAATGACTCCAGGTGAAGAACAATGAGTACTATCACTTTTTAGTAAAATGAGAGTGTTTTGCAGGGCACCTCCTGGCTTTTTAGCAGTAGGCTAAATTTACTTGCAATGACAGGAATTTATTCCACTGTGTTTGAATGATTTCAAATGTAAGGAAGTCTGAGTCAAGGCTGCTGATGGCTTGGTGAGGAGATCGTGACTTCTGGTGTGTGGAATGCAGACTCATCTGACACATCTGTGCTCTGGCCTTCTGCTGGGATCTTCTTTTCTTGCAATCCCAACATTGCATTGCATCATCAGTCAAAGCTGTTCTCATTTAACTCCTAAATTTAGCAAGTGTCTAAAACCTCCAAATCCACATAAAAGATGCTAACTTTTAAATATTCTTCTGACATCTTTTGATGCTGGAGCTCATTCATCTTAAGATCTTTACACAATGAAAGTAGATATGCTGGGGGGAATAAAATCAACATGATGGACAGACAAACACTTACTGATTAAAAACAGTGCTCTTTAATGCATCATCAGTTTGGTATGGACATTCACCAGCAAACATGATCTTACTAATATAGTGAGGCCAATACCACTCTATAGCAAAGACTTATGGAAAAACCATCTGTCTGCACTGCATTTCTGTTATTGTTATGCAACACAAAGTAAATTTCACCACTTTCAATTCCACTTTCAAATTTCCATTTACAAGAAACTGTAGGAACATCTTGTATGCATTCACCACACACACAAACATATGCATACACAGGCACCGTGCAAAATAGTCCATTAATGGTTGTTGTTTATGTGCTGTTTGGTTGGATATTTACAGCCACACGTTTTTAAGCTGAGATTACCAGCCCAGTTAACGCAGTGGCAGCACAAGTGTTATACCCAGGTATTCTCTCACCTGACATTTGCACCAGTGTTGGTGCAAAAGTGAGAAGTAACCTCTCTAGAAACAGCCTGAGTACCTGAAAGTAAAGCCAACTATTCATTCTCTTCTGAGTGTGAAATGAGACCAAACTCTTTTATGTAACTACTCACTGAGTTTTGTGTTTTGGCTCATCTTTCAGTATTGGAGTAAATCGTGAACTGAACATGCAACAGGCATGTTCTCATGGGTTTTGAATGTCCAGTGTCACTCTCAGCTAGCACTCAGGAAAGCATAGTAATGGATTGGGAGACTCTTATGACAAGGCAGATCTGTGTGACATCCCAGGCCAGGTCTGTCTTCTGCACTTGTGTGGCACAGTACCATACATAGAATCCTTGCAGCAGAAGCTCACCTCAGTTCCTCCATGGTGTCTGAATACCATCCTGCTTGAAAGGCCGAATTTTTCCAACTCCACACTTCCTCCTGTTGGCCAAATCCAAATTCAGTCCTCACTGAACAGCCTCAGCTCCTATGTCTTCCTATGAAAAAATGTGCTCCCAAAATGTTATCATTCATTTCTGTCGTGGAAAGAGCCGCTCCCATGCACCTCCCTTGAGAGCCTTACATACACCCTAACTCATGCTTTGAGTAGCTAGTGTGGCTGATGATATGATGTTGTGTACTGCACCTTATATTATTAATACACAGTCCAGAAAAGCCCCTTTAGCAGCTTCATGGACTAGTAATGATTCATCTCTCTAACAAAAGGTTAATTCCATTTTTTCTTGTTCATCTTATCTCTTGGCCCAGAAACAAGGTACAAACATTTTCTGCATGTAAAGCTGCCAAAACCCAGACATCTTACACAAGAGCAGCTGCTTGGGACTTTGTCCTTAGCTGGCTGGCAGTGCAACGCTAGAGCGGAGCCCAGTTTCCTCCCTCCTGGCTGAAGCTCAGCTTTGATTACACAGACCCTTGAACTTGCAAGTTCCCACATGACAGCAAGATCTCTGCTTTGTCTTCAGTTGGGTCATCAAAGTTTTAGTGACACCGTTGTCATGCACCTAATCTGGGGATGCTCTGCAGTCCCTAAAACAAAGCTGTTCAAGTGAGGATACTTGCGTATGGGTACCTCTGCCAACAGGGCAGTTTCATCAGTTTTAGGGCAGATGCTCCATTCTGCAATTAACTTTAAGCTACACAGAAGAGCTATCAGTTCACTTACAACATCCTCACCATCTCTGATGTTAAATATACTGTAGCTTTAAATTTTCCATCCTTTGCAATATTTTTTTCTTGACCCCTGATTTACAGAAAATACCATGTCATCCTTCTTCTTTTTCCTCCTCCCCCACATACCTTCACACTACTTCTAGTCTTTTATCAATATCAAACCTTTATGAGTTTTTGAATAACAAGATAACAGCACCGTGACTCATGAGTGTGAGCCCAAGTTCCCATCCCTGTATATGTGCCCTGGCATTTAAACTGATAGCCTGCTGTGCATTGCACATGGACAGTCTCCCCAGCTTTGCACTTCTTTCTCAACCAAAGGACCAACTGATTCTCTGCTCTACACTAACGTACAGAGTTTAGTGAAAAAAAAAAAGATAAGGCATGAGCTTAGAAAATCAAGCATACAGCTGTAGAAAGCAATATTAAAGAGAAACTTTGTGTGTTTCAAGATGCAGAGCAATTTCTTATTTCAGTGGCATTCACATTCAGGGATTCTTTCCAGTTCAAACATTTGTTATTTGACTCCTGTAGGAGTTTTTAATGCAAAAATATACTGCTATTTGCTTGTCAACGTACTTACACAACTGCAGGAATTCTGCAAGTGTTCTGTGTGGATGTTCTTGTGCTGTAGCAAAGCCCTAAGCAAGGGGAGCTGTACAGGACAATACACCCTGTATTCCCTGCATAAACCCGTGAGCACTTGAGCTCACAGTGAGCTGTTGTGTCTTGAAATAAGCAAAAGCATAAGATCTTATGCATCATCCTTCTAAACTTTTCCCTCATTTCTTATATTATTTTGATTGATACCTTGATGCTTCCAGTGGTTACTCTTTGCACCAGTCTCTTCTCAAACACTGATTCTCCACTCTACCACTGACACCAAGCCTTCTAATCAGGCAGAGTCCAGATGACTGGATGCAAACAAAATATGCAAAATTCATCTCAGGATTGGAGTGGTAGTAAGAGATGTGTCCTTTGAGCACTTCCACCCTAAGATGTATTCCTTATGAGGATTGTGCTGTATGAAGCCACGAACCGTTATAGCATTAAATAATGGATGAAACCAGTAGTGTAGAATTAAGCAGGGCTCAATAATTTTTTTTTTTTTGAGTAAAGGAGGAAGGAAAAGAGGAAATGGTAGTAATCAAGGTGTGAGATGACAATAGACTAGCAGAGAACTTCAGCTCTACAAGTGAAGATATTTATGAGAGGCTGCAAGATATAGACTCAACCAGCATAAGGAAATAAACAATGACATTGAATAGCATGTCCAGATTACAGGTATGTAAATGAGAAAATGGTATACTAAGAAATTTAGGCAAAAGATCCCATATGTTAGTTAAGATTAAATAAGGTTCAAATGACAGCTAGGCACCACAAGCAAAAGTTCTGTGTACAAAAAATAAATAAAAGGATAAATCAGCAGGGATGAAATAACTTTTTCCATTCTCTTCCATTCCACAATCAGGTGGTCACTTCCAGATGGGTGCCACGTGTCTGAAAAAGCTCTGCAGAGCTGTGGCAGTGACTTGTCTCCCTGAGTGTGTTTCAGAACTAAATAAGAAGAGGCAATCAGTGATGGTTCTTTAAATGTTGTTGCTTCTGTGACTAGATCTGCCTTTTGCTTCCCACTCATGCAAAAATAGCAACAACAAAAAAAGTAAAAAGAGCATCAACCAATGCTGGAGAACAATTTGGTGTTGCTTGCTGCCTCAAGGATTCCTACAAATTGTGAATGGCTTCTTCTGAGACCAAAGCAATGACACTTTGTCAATTTGTTTGCAGTGCTAGTTGTGCCTGAAGGATTTGTGATAACTCACAATTCAGCCTGAGAAAACAGAAATACAGCCATTGAATAGAGGCCACTGTAAGCGGTTTGCTTTTCTTTTATGTCTGCCGGTGGAGAGCCATTTTTCAGCTCTATCAGAGTGCAGGCGTGTGCTCTCTTCATAAGCTTTGTCCAGTGTGGTGTGCAAGCTCCTTGTCAAGTGACACAGAACCCCAACTGTAACTGCAGCTCACTCACCCTTTCCCCCTGCTCTCCACTAGCATTTTAATGACATCTTCATAACCTGCCATGAGGTGAGATCTGGTACCTGCTACATGCCTATATATCCTGTGACTGTTTTAAGCAGCAGAGAAAGTGCACATTACCACATCCTTTCTGAAGATCTGTTGCCAGTTTTCCTCCCAATCTTAGGACTAGTATTTGCTGGCTGTTGAATTGCAGGCTGATTTGAAGGCAAGGGAATTTGTTTTTGTTGTTTACAACTTTATCTCTGAATACTGTTTGTGCTTGTTTCCATTGAGGGAGTTAAAATTCTGGTATAATTTGGTGCTTTCATTCTGATACATTTCATTCTGATACATACAACCATCAAACAATGGCTGTCACTCTCCTTCTTTTTCTGAAAGCCCCTGCAAACTTTGCTTCTGGCAGTATCTCAGAATATGACTATGTAATTGTTTTAGTTGACTCCCACTACTCTGCTCCCCGCACCAGCACACTTCTTGTTCGCATTTAAGAGTGTGATTTTCATTTTCACTGCCTCATGTCAGTGTGCAAGCCTGAAGGGATCTTTCATAATTGTAGTAACAATTCTCAACAAAATCAATGGCACTTTCATTACTGGTATAAAGCATCATTTCCTTTTGCCCCCGAGGAATGGATGCTTTATTGCAGATGATGTTACAATAAAGGCTGACAATCAGCAGTTACAGAGTAAAGCCACATCACAAGAAATCTCTGTCATGAGACTGCCTTTAATAGGCAGCCAGAGGAACTTGCCTCACATTAACACTAAATTCTGTTATCAACAAATTTGGCATAAAAGGAATTACAATTCTAAATTTTCTGAGTTTGTCTGAACCTCACTGTGGCCTCTGACCTCATAGCAGCCTTGCTATGAGTTGGAAATTTGGAAAGTAATTATTGTTCCAATTTGATATGGGAAAACGAGTTTTTTCAAGCAAATGCCTATGGAAGGTGTCACATCAGTGCAAGTGCTGAAATTGCTGAAGCACATTTTTAGGGGCTTGACTTGGCTCACAGTAGATACCTGTAGATTCAATGGATGCCATAGGATCTTGCTCCCACACCACTGCACAGGAGCACACCCCTAGCTCTGGTCTCACCCCTGCTTCTGGGTTTCTTTCACACAAACATAGGGACAACAGGAAGAGAAAGACGGAGAGAGCCTGGTGCATGCCCAAGCTTTACTCTGTTAAAAGAGTTAGCCACTGGACCTACCTGGGACATATACCAGCCCCAGGAATAGGAATGCATTTTCCAGAAGCACAGAGACAAATTAAGGTGCTGTGGGACATTATGTCAATGCTAAGCCAGTGCTGTTCCTTCTTCCCTCAGCCGCTTTATTATTTATTATTATTGCTCCAGAAAAGGGTGCACCAGTTGTGCTAATAGAGCTGCTTGTGTGGTCACGGTGTGAACCAAGTTGGGAGACAACATTCGAAAAATTATTTCCTTTTTGTTATTTTCTGACTGAAACGGTTGCGCAAAGCTGTTTACAGCACAGCTGCACTACTGAGGGATAGCATGCCACTGGACAGGGTGTAAATGAGATGAGGCATCTCTGGGGAGGAGTCTGTAAGGAGAGGAAGGAGATGATACTTTAAACCGGAATAGCTGTGAAACTCTTTGTAATGTAAACTACAGCCTAACTCAGCTTATCTTCTTGGGCTTTTTCTGTGGTCACTAGGGAGATATAAGCTCTTTCAGAGTGATGGAGAGCAGGAGTCCTTATCTCCCTTCATTGATCATAGAGGGATCCCAAACAGTGAAGTGCTTAATGTTACCCCCACAAACAAGTAGTGAAGCCAAACTTCCACCATCTCAATCGTTTTCCCTCTTGCTGTCTTCATATTAAGGAAATAGCTTTCATACTTGTGCCAAGAGCCTGCCAAAATAGCAGAACTAACTCCTAAGAGAAAAGATTACTTTGGAAGTCTGATCAGCAAATAAACATGAATCTGAATCCTAACTTCACCTACCAGTCCTGACAGTCCTCATCTCAAGTTGTTTTGGTTGGTTGGTTAGTTGGTTTTTGTTTGTTTTGTGGGTTTTTTTGGGTTTTTGGGTTTTTTTTTGGTTTTTTGTTTGTTTGGTTGTTTGGTTTGTTGGTTTTTTGTGGTTTTTTTTTGGTTTGGTTTGGTTTGGGTTTTTTTTTGGTTTCTTTTTTGGTTTTTTTTGTTTTGTTTTGTTTTGGTTTGGTTTTTTTTTTTCAGAAATTGTACCCTCTTTTAGATAGGGGTCTATGCCCATCCTTACCTACTAGAGACAAGCTTCAAGTATGCCTTCATTTCTTTTTGTCTTCCTCTGAGCAAGCTTTTCTTAGTCTCTGAGCAACAGTTCACCTTTGAGGTTGCTTACCCAGCTCCCACTCCAGTCGGCAAAATGCTCCTTCATTAATTCAAATGAAGTCTGGGCTAAAAGGAGGGGAAACCGCAGTGTATCATCTGAGACTGGGTGTGGCACTTAGTGCCACAGTCTAGTAACCACGGCAATAGTGGATCAAGGGTTGGACTTGATGATTGCAGAGGTCCTTTCCAACCCAGCTGACTCTATGATTCTATGATCTTCTAGTTGAGCTGGAATGAGGGAGCTGCCGTTCCCTGTCCATCAATACCAGTTTTTGTGCGTTGCAAGATCATGTGGCAGTGCACATTTGATATGGATAAATCATGAGTTTAGGATGTTATTTTGGGCGGATTAGTTGCAGGGGAGCAGCTCTTACCTGCTAAACTACTCCTTCAGAACATTTTGAACAACCTTGAGCCAGCAAAGAGAGTAAGATTAGTTCAGTGCCTTGCTTTCTGAGACCACAATGGTTTTGATCCGTTATTATTTGCCCTAAAAGTGGAATTAAGACATCAGGGAAGTCCAGCCTGAGGAATGTTTGCCAACAAAGCATCCTGTATTTTCTCTTGTGAGGATGACATTTATACTCACAGACACCCTAGTCCAGCCATATCAGAATTTGCAGTGTTTGTTTATATAAGCTGGAAAGTGACCACCCAGCTATTGTGACCACACAGTTGTCAGCAGCCATCACCCAAGCAAAACAATTTTGCATGTTAATTGATCACTGAATAGCATGCTGTGACTTTTTCTTTGCTTTGCACATTCTCCCTGTGAATTGCAGACCAATAAATCTACCATAATGCAGGTCTATTTTTTTTTGCATGTTTCAGCTGACAGACATGCAATTCAGTTCAGACACACTGCAACATGGTTATAGCACAAATCAGATTGCAGAATTTTAAGTTATTCTATAGATGTAAATTATAAAATAGCTGTACTAAGATACCTGGTTAAAATGTACTACATCTAAGTATTTAATGCAAGATCAAACTATATCTTAACCGTATCAAGAACTAATCAGATCCTACAAGAACATACAGTTTCATGATATACATGAAAATTAAAGCGCGTATCTTTCAAAGGTTTTGCTGTTTTTAAACTGAAGTAATGGTGATATTATGTCTTATATCATTCCAGCCTCCAGTACTGGCACATGTAGTTTTAGTTTATATCTGTCTTCTGTGGCATATGTCCAGTGAAAACAAGACATAAGCCAATATCAGAATGTCCTTATGCGGAATTGCACTGTTAACTAAATCTGTGCAGCATCACACTATTTGTCAAACTGATACACCTTTCAGTTTAGAGCTTGCTGTTCCCTTCCCACTCTCACACCCAGATATGACTAATTAATTTTTATTGTGTTCTACTTCAGCCCATATTTAGTGAAACACTCCACATAAAACTATTAGCAAAGTCATTCCCCTTATAACAAAATGCAAGATTATTCTCAATCTGTTAATGGGAGTTTAGGCTATTTATTTATAGTCAGACAAAAATAAATAATTAGCAGTATGTAAGAGTTCCTTGATAAGTCTTTGCTTCTTTCTTACAAATTTGCACATGCTGACAAGGTGACCATTAGCAATTTCCTTCCTCCTCTTCCTCTTGTTTTTGGAAGAAACAGAAGCACAGAGACTGTTACACAGAGCACTGGGCCACCTTTAGCTGTACCAGGTAAAAATGGCCCTGCTCTGTCATGCTTTGGGGATCACATGTCCACCACACCTGCTCAGACTGGTCCCACACTCACACTCGTGCTGACACAACTAGTTGTGGGGCCATGCCAGGAAGTAGACCACTGAATGGAGATGAGCTGCAAATAGGTGCATCTCTTCTTTCCCCAGAAGAGCTATTTTTACTGAGGTTCACTTCAGTGCTGTGGTTCCCAGCACAACTCTGTGGATGCTTTTGGAGGGGTTGGTATGAACAAGCTTCTAGAGATGGAAGGGATAGGGGCAGGAGCTTCCCGGGTGGGTTCACTGTTGAAGTCCCCCTATCAAGGCAGTGCAGCCTGGGCAGATGGTGTCAGTGAAACAACACCCATTCCCAGCTGAAGGTGGGGTCTGGCGGGTCAGTGCTGGACTATTGGCTGGCCATGCTGACTCAGGAGAGATAAGGGAAAGACTTGGGCTATTGCTGTGATAGTGAAACTGTCTATCAGGCAAAGGTCCTGAGGGAAAACATGCCTTAAGGGCTGTACAATGATACAGAGTTGTGTTACAGTATCAACAGGAGCAACAGTATCCCATTTGGCCAAACAGCTGTAGCAGAGATTAAGGTAGACCCTGTTTCAGCTGCTTCAAAAGTCTGCAGGAGATGATGCTTTTGCCCTTAGTTCTCCTCATATGTCAGAGAGGTACATAATCCCCATTTCTGTCACTTGGTTGTGGGAGGTCTCTGCATTTACTGGCACCCCCTCTTGGCCAGGTGGCCTCTGGTATGCCCTTTACTCCCAGTGATAAAGCCAAAATTGCCCCCAGCATCTGACTAAGACCTATCAACCACCAAACATGGAGTCTGGAAGGAACTTTCCCTTGTTTCAACCTGTGAAGAATTATCTGTCTATCTATCTATCTATCTATCTATCATCTATCTATCTATCTCTTCTCCTGTGATGTAAGGCCACACTCCTAAATCTTCTGCATATTATTTATCTACTCTATCCTTTTTAGGGCAGTAATGCAAGGTACTACCCTTTGATACTCTGATCTCTTCCTGTGGCACAGTTTGTGTTGCAGCTTTCCCTACAGAAGTTTGTTGTAGAGTGTGGTAGAAATATCTCAGGTCTGTGGTAGGTCATGGAGCAGATGGCATGTGGAGTTTTTTGGAGCAGCATTGCTTGCAACTAAAGAAGTACTGAACCAAGGTTTTTATCCACAAATTAGGCCTTTTTTCATGCTAAATGGAATAAAAGAGTCCATCAACATTTCCCCTTGCAGTTTTACATCCTCAGCCTTTCACAACATAGCTATAAGGGTTATCTTGGGTTCCTGAAACTTTACTGCTGTTTTATCTTCTGGAGTGACAAAGGACCTTTCATGATTAGGACTTTTTACTGCCTACAATGATCCTTTTCTTCAGGACCTCCACCTTTGGAAATTCCACTGGCACCCACGTAACTCACTGTTAGACTCTTCCTTCAATGCCTCAGTCTTTTGACAGTGGTGCCCACATGACTAGCTCATGTGTTGGTCTACTGACTACACTGCCCCACACCACTCCTTTTCCGTAGTCATTGTCTTCATATTGTGGTTAGGAGTAAATCACTATCAGTCTCTATCTGCCCCCAACCCAATCTCTGTCAGTCTTCCCAGGTCTCTCTGAAATGTAATCCTTTAGTATTAGTGATGAAACTGAAGCACAGCTTCATTCCAGTGCAAACATCCACACATCTGCTATCCCCATGGTCTTTCCTGGCTGCCAGATCCTAACCAGAAACCATGCAGTCATGTTAGCATAGTCATGTTAGCACAGTCCTGCTCCTGAGCACAAAAGCCTTGCTGAGAGGCAGAGGATCTGAGCTCAAATATAAGTACCACACTCAGGGCATCACCTGTGTCAGAACTGGCTCATATCCAGCTTGGGAAGAAAGCAGACCATCCCTGGGACCACCTGCACCTGTCTGTCTAGAGTCACCTTCATCAATGCTGGTGGGGAAGAGCTAAATGCTCAAAGCACAATGCTACTTCTAATGTCCAGCTGCCCTGACACTGAGAGCAACCCCTGGCCCCAGATCCCCAAGTCCAATGCAACTAGAAATTTGAGTAAAATTGTTGCTTCTGAAGAGGAGAAACTGAAGTTTTACATCTAATGGTGTAAAAAGGAATGTAGTCTAAACAAGAGAAGGAAGATAGTCTAGCAGTGGATCTAAGCTAAACACTTAAATTATGTTAGTTCGGTTTAAAAAAAAGAATACACAAAACAAAGAAATAACACCAAACAAACCACCAACAAAAACAAATAAACAAACAAAAACCAAACCACCAAAATTTAAACCAAAAACAAGGTCACCATAATTGAAAAGTCCACTGCTAAGCACTTTCAAATTGTTTAATCTCTATAGTGCCATTAGGCAAAAGGTTTCTCTGTGGATCTGGGATCACTGTGTGAGTTTTATCCATTACCTGTGCAACTTGGCAGCAGTAGAGAAGCCCATTGCAGCATCAGTGGTGAAATTCTTGCTTACTTAGGTGGAAAATTATTAGCATAGTTTTCTTGTTACCTAACAGCAGTCTGAATTCCTGAAAGGGATAAAAGAAGATGATCATCTTCATTCTTTCCAGCTGCACCAAATAAACAGCATTCCTCTACCATGTTTGTTATTGCTTACAGACCAGGCAAAGAGTCCCATTTCCTTCTCCAGCTTTGATGCTTATGAAAAATTGGAAATTGTAGGGACACACCCTGCAGCTGTCTTCAGCCAACAAAGGGTTAATTGCAATTGCCCTGACATTTGGCACTGAAGAGAAGGATGATAAAACCATATCTACACTGAAGCAAAAAAAATATCAACAGGATAACAAGCACTGCATTGAGAAAAAGGGAGTTCAATGAGCAAGGGCTTCTTAATTACAGGCAGTTTTGCAGTCTTTACTGTATATTTGTAGTCCAAGCAAGCAACCTTTCCCCACACTTTATCACAAATATAAAGATTTTAACTGAAAGTGCTGCACAGTTAATTTTGGCTTGAGAAGCAATAAAGTTTATATTAGTGTTAGGCAACTTTATCTAGGGCTTCTAATGGCATAAGCATTTCTAAAAAAACCCCAACATATTGCACATCTGATCAACACATTCATGTCCTATCCAGGGTAGGCCAAAATTTCTAAATTTGAATGTAGAAAATTGTGAATTGTCACTGGTGTAGCTCCCTCTTTACACTTGTGCAATGCATCTGTAATTACAATGTGTAAATTGCCTTAAGGACGTAGTGACATTAAGAACATAGTGACATTGGTGGAACAAAGCCCTTAGGAGACTGAGCTGTTGGATTTAGTTAAACCTCAAGCTATGCAATTGGGTTGAATATCTGCTTTACCTTCTGTAAATTGCAAATTTATGGAAGCAGCCATTGGAAACAAATACTGAACTGAAATGAAGAGTCTGGCTATCAGGGCTTTGTGCCATATAAATGTAATAATCTGAATTGAGTCTGAATAACATCTGCCTTTGCTCACTCAGATGAGTGCAGATCACCCCACAGCCTCATGTCATTTCAGCTCATCCTTTTTTTGAGCTGCTGATCTCTTTGAAGTGGTAATACTTCTATGAGTTCTGTGTCTCCAGAAACAAAGGTACTATACAAACATCAATAACTTAACTCCTAACACTCCAGATAGCAAGAGAAAGATAATCAGAGTCTGTTTTGTAAGCTTTAACTCCATGGAATCAGCTGGATTAAGATGGGTGTTGAAGAGAAGAGGTGGGGAAAATGCCCATCTCTTCCCAAAGTTTTGTTTGCCATATTCATCTGCTCTCAAATTTTCCAGTGAATGGCTCACATTTTCCTTTCTCTCAGAAGAACTGCTTTCTTCTTTTTGTAGTCATATAATATTACTATACTGTCTTCTAGGACTAACATAGAGAAAGTTTTTTATGTATTTTATCTAAGGCAAGTAGTAAGGCTGTTAAACAACTACTATGATATAAAAGGTGACAGTAACAGTTTTCTATCACATGAGGTAAATTGAACTAAGTTAGGTTACTTTGGCTGTGTATGCTCTTTTAATGCAAAAGGAAAACTGGAGTCATAGAGGAAAAATATGCTTTAGCTTTATATTTCAAAATTTAAATTGATTTTATCCATGAATATAATTAGACCGGGATAGCTATACTGATCATCTTCCTAATGGAAACATACCTAATAGTTGTAAACTAATTAGCTGAATTAAAGAAACTAGATGACCCAAAGGATTAATTTTTTCCCCCTTCCCTTGCTTTTTCTCTACTTGTTTTAATTGCACCTGTGTGATATTATCTTTCATTCTTTCTTCTGGGCTTGCATACTTTCTCTTTTGCTTTCCATGAAAATTCTCACTAGCAGATTCTAGTAGTTTAATGGAAGCAAAGTAAATTTGTAGCAAATATCAGATAAATTAAAAAATTAATATAGACCTTGAAAATGTAACCCTCCACTCCCAGAACAACTCCACTGAAAAAAGGGACTTAATAAAACTAAACATATCAAATAACC
>JAWWES010000115.1:29925269-29949229 GCA_035583135.1 Lophotriccus pileatus
TGAAAATGTAACCCTCCACTCCCAGAACAACTCCACTGAAAAAAGGGACTTAATAAAACTAAACATATCAAATAACCCATTTTAAAAGTAGTATCCAGGTACCTGTAAAACACATTTCAGCTGGGGAATACATAGCGATGCTCAAGGTACACGGGGGCTGGACACAGAACATGATGTCATCTGCATTGACATCACTTATTCCCATCCCCTGGTACAGAGTGACCTCCCCAGTGGCCTCTACCCTCGGAGGACGAAGGGGAGGGATTAAAGTTGGGTAGTGGAGAAAGACATCTTGGGTCAAACCAAAGTAATAAAGTTTTTATGCTCTGAATATATGCCTTCTTATTCCTATCCCTCTAAGTAAATCACATGCTGAAGTACCCAGCAGATTTCTGTGGGTTTATTTTATTATTTGGGAGAGGAAGGGTACACAATTCCTCACCAGTATGTGCTGTGCTGGCAGATACCCTAGGGTTGACCCAGTTATTTCTCAAAGCACCTTTGTCAGCGCAGTTAATGGTTAATTCACAATATCTGACTGTTCTACTGCTATAATTATGTCCTCACTAGGTATTAGTACGGTATATGGATGCCTTATGCCCTAAGTAACACCTACAACAATGTAGTCTGAAAGCTATTTGCCAGAATTAGACAGAAGCTGAAATTCATCTAAGACCCCACTGCTGCTGAAAGCAGAGGGTACCCCTACCTCTGCCCATTCTTTGGGCCACGGTGGTGATCATCAGGGGATGCTCAAAATGAGTTTTATCAGTAAAAAGCTTTTGTTTCTTCTTCTTCAGCTGCCTTGCGTGGCTGACTGTGTGAGTGCACAAGGACTCATGGCAGCACATAGGAAGTGACAGAAGTGCATGAAATGCAGCATTAAATCAAATTAAGATAATTGGGTAAGTAAAGTCAACAAATAATGTTGATCAGTGAATGAATATGAGCAAATTCCATTCTATTCATGAGAACTATCCATGCAGAAAGACAAAAATGTGTCGGACAGATATGTCAGTTACAGCAAGGAATTGGTTCAGTTCTTGTTAGTTCAGAGGAAGAGAGGAGTGATAAGACACATTAACCCTTGAATTAATGAACAGAATGTTTCAATTTTAATTTGGTTGGAGCAGAAACAAAAACGCTTAAGCTGCTTTTTGCTTTCTTTTTTTTTTTGTTTGAATGCTGCCCAAGATGTGGGCGGTAACAAAGCATCAAAAAGGTTGCAATTGATTTGGAGCATATGGCAAAATTCTTTGTCAAGGAAAAAGGGGGAAAAAGTTTTGTTTGCTGGAAAAAAAAGAAATGAGAAGACCAAAGCAATTCAATCTGCTGAGTGTGAAATGCATTAGGAGGATGGGAGTGTTGCACAGCTGAATGCTCTGCTGTCGCTGCCAGACACTTCTCTGCTGGCTCCTGGTCCTGGAGCTCTGAAGTAGGTCAGGCAGTTCCAGTCCCATGTCAGTGCCACAGCCCAGAGCTGTGGGGACAGGAGCATATTAACCCAGCCCAGCACAGACAGAGAGGGGGGCAGAGGGAGGGTTTATGGGTATTTTGAAACAAAAGGAAAAAACCTTTTTAGGTATTTTATAACAGAAATGTAGGCAATATATACCTTATTCACATACGGATGGCATTCACATCTGGAAACTGTACATCTGTAGTAAAAATCCAAAGTTTCTCCTGTGTTCCCAGATTTCTGCCTCTACCACTGTGGAATTCTTAGCAGTCCCCTTCCCTGCACACCACCATCTCTTCAGGAATCAAGTTAGCTTTGGTAGGATATGAAGACTTGCTTTGTTAACTCTTACCATCTACCAGAGCATGCCCAGTGTAATCACAGGCTCTCTCTTTCTTCTAGTGAAAGAAGACATTTGACCTCTTTTCTGTTTTGGGAGAGAAGGAGGATCTGAAAGATGTTTTAAAGTGAAAGCTACTCTGTAAAGCCTTCTAAAACTGCCACATAGACTTGTACACCACACCTGGGAAACCACTGTGCTTTGTGAGGTAAATTAAAATTTTGTTGCAAGTGAGGCCACAGAGGTGGTAGCCACTGACTGCAGAACCCAAAGCAAGCCTGCCAACTTTGTTGCTCTCAATGGACTGCTTTGAACTTTCGCTCACTGGGAATGAATTGAGACCAAACTTATGCTGTCACGTAGGCTTTGTGATCTTTGATCAAACATGTACTATTAATGGAAAGGGCACTGATGGTCTTTCTTAGTTTAGGTGTGCCTGCATTTCACACGCAGAATAGATATAAGCAATCTATATATCATTGAAATTACAACTGATAATCCAAGTGTTGATTGCATGATTTGGAAATCAGTGGTCTAACGGATTATGAATAATGTTTGGTCTAATGAAATAGTACAGGAGGAAACCTGAAGTTCAAGGGATAGAGGGCAACCAGAGCTTGTGAAGGGATGCTACCATGAGATGATAGGAAGCCCACATTTATTGCCTTTTGACTCTTTCATGAAACCTTTGTGCTCCAGGTAATGGGTTAGAAAGTTATTACTGTGGACATTTTGCTACTTGAATCTCTCTTTGTCAACTTTGCTCACAAAAGGCTTAATCTTTCTTTGGATTTAATTTTTTTGCTGCTGGAAAGTATTAGTTAAAATATTTTGTGGAATCCATGCTTATAAATTTATAGATATTTATCACAGAAGAAATTGTAATAATTCCCTTGTTCAACTTCTGTAAAATCCAGCTGAAGAACTTCATCTCAGCACAACCAATTTAGCTCCTACATAAGCCTATGGAGCTCTTAGTGTAATGTAATAATACATTATAGAAATGTATTCAGAAAAGAGAAGTTTAAGTCTTTTCCAGTGCAGATTCAACCCAGTAATGAATTATTTCTGCAGCACATAATCTCCATAGCTTAGCTGGGGAGCAAAGAGGAAAACAAGAACTATAATTCTAACCAGCCAAACATACCTTTTTTTTTTTTTTTTTCCCCACTTTCTCCTTTTCTTTTTTTTTTTTTTTAAGTTTGCCTGAACAAAAGTTGGACCAATCTAGCTTTGAAAAAAGTTTTATATTGTCTGGCATTCAGATATGCCCCAAAATCTCAGATAAAGAGTTTACAGCAGTCAAACAGGCTCTTACTGTCCTCCACTTACCATGGAGAGAATTGGGAAAATGGCTGTACTTTCTGTTTTGATACAAGGGTCCTTAGAATGAAGTCCATAATGAGCCTTTATGATATTAAGATATATTTTAAGTAGTTAACATGGAACTAGAACTTAATCACTGGAAGCACTTCAGCTGCTGACCAACTCCATTCAGTGCTTTAAAGTGATTCTCCTTTGAAACATGATAAATAGGAAAGAAATTGTGATTGCTGATAACCCTGTAGTGTATTCAGAGTGCCTCACATGATTTTAGCGTCTGTAGTGATCTGTTGTGGTTATTGCATCTTTGGTGTATTGGAGAGGGAGTGGGCAAAGAAGCAAAGTGGCGCAGATATGCACATATTTCTTTTCTAACAGTACACTTCATTGCTTAGTCCTTTTCTTCAGTGGACCTCATCTGTACCGTATCAGGACTAATCTATTCCGTGTCTCTGACTGAGATGCACCCTCAGTGGCAGAAGAGAGGAAATGTAGGAGAATGCTTTCAGGAGCTCACCCTAGGAGCTTGGCCAGTTGTTCATCCAAGGATGTCTGGTATTAATAGCAGACCAGAGAACAAAGCCCTGAAGGCCTAACTCTTGGTCTTTTGCTCTAACCTCAAACTTACATATTTACTGAAAAGGTATTTATATTACTTCCTTAGCAATTTCCACATGATGATCTTAGTTTTGCTCTCTCTTTTTGTTATACACCCACAAAAGTTAGAAAACAAATATGGAATTGAATGTATTCTTATGTGCTAATGAAAAACTGAAATACGGGGAGCACAGCTCAGGAGGGGTTTTGCTGTCATATGGGGTACTTAGCTTGGAAAGGACAATGCTGGTTAATTCCCTTTAATGGTAGGCACTTCTCAATATTACCTGCATAATATATAGACAGACATAAATAAATACAAGGAATTTCTAAACTTAACTTGGTATCTTAATCGTTCAAGAGGCTGACACCTGCTACAGTAAATAACCGATGTGACCACAGGAAAAACATTGTGTCTGTTTGCTTTTATGTATTTATAGAGCACATACCTCAGTGGTATGCAAATATTCAGTTGCATCACGCTGCCTATAGCTTCATTTATAACTCAAAGTGCTCACAACAGAGACTGAGCTCTGGTAGATGATTCAGCTGAGCAAACTGTCCTGCTCATAGAGCACAAGAAAGAGGCCTACAGCAAGCAGCCAGGTGATGGAAGCACAGCAGAACACAAGTCTATGGGAAAAAGCATCATAAATGAAATAGGACCTGTATTTCATGCCCTTTAAGTCAGCTTCAGGTCTAACACCCACCTCTGAAAAAATACCCCATATCTGAGAAATAAAGGTTAGCTTTGAAGCCTTGACACTCACCCTTCCCTGTCAATAGCACTGGAATTATGTGTAAATCATCCAACTGCCCTTGCTTGTGAAAAGTGTGATTAGCCAGAAAGATTAGTCACAGCAATTCAAAGAGCTTTCGATTCATATTAAAATGTGATCTGGATGGACCATTCCCACCTGCGAATAGAGGAGCAAATTGCTTCACAGGACCCTCATTTGATCAAAGATGGACTTCCTGTAGCTTCAAGAGCTCCTACACACCTTATATAAGCATTGCTTTGAATCGGTCCCATATGTAAGGATGCCAGCAGCTGTCTGTGCATAGGCTTTTAATGGCAGGTGAATGGAGGGTTGAATTGTGTCAAACGCATAAAGGCAGAGAGACTACAAGAGAAGCAAAGAGCTTATCAAACGTGAGAAATCTGGTGTTCCGGGGATGAGGTGCGTCAGGAATTTGGCTGCAGGGCAGGTGTAGCCACCCCCCTGCAGAGTTCAAAGCCAGCCTCCGGTATGGGAGCGATTCCCGGAGCTGGGGTGCACAAGCCAGGAAGGGTAAAGGTTGCCTGAACATGTACTTTAATTCTTCATTCCTAGTGTTTAGAAACTTATATTTTTCCGACTTGATTCTTTCTAAAAAGGCACGGGACTTCATCAGCTAGTCTTAGCTTTGCTTCAAGAAAATTATTTAAAGCTTAATTTTGTATCCTTATTCTGTTTCTCTAAGGTGAGAGAGAGAAACACAACTCACAAGAATTTAGACATCCTTTAGGCAGCCATAGCAAGCAGTTTTTCAGCAGAGACACTATGGCAACTAGTTAAATATAAAGGAAGCTATGTGATCTCCAAGTGATTCTTCTGTTATTTATAGAAATGGGAGCTGAAATATTTGGGGTTGCTGATATGGCTTCTCTTAAAGAAACAGCGACATTCTGGGATAACTATGGGATAACTATTCTGTGACTCAAAAACTTGAAGCTGCACCCTGCAACAACAGCCCATGCAGGTGCATCCCTAGTTCAAATAGGATTACACCAGTGATTGTGGGCCCCCCAGATCCACTGTGTGTGTCTGGATTTCAGGGCTCTTGTCAGGGACAAGCAGAACTAATTAGGGATTCCACCTCTGTACTGTCCACCAGTAGCTCAGATGAAGAATTCAAGTGTGAAGTTCTTTAAAATGTTATTCCCACACACCTAATCCTAGTCTTCTCTCTCTCCACACACTTTTTTTTTGCCTGTGCTATTCTAGTCTTCCAATTTCTTCCCATTGATGTACTAATCATCCCCTTCATTCCAGTTATACTTAAATCCTCTCTTTCTTCCAAGCGCCCTAAAATCATAGAATTTTCCCATTTGATCCTATCTCTCTGTAGTGATTGGAGAGTTCCACTTTGTGAAATCAGATTGCACAGTCTAGCACACTATTCCAGCTTCCACTGCAGTAGGAATTTTCTCTTGGACACCCGGCATGATGCTGCTGCCCTACTACTACTGTAATGTCGCTGTGATTTCCAACAATAACAAGAATGATCACCTTATTTTTCCAGGACTTCAATGCTAAATATTCCAATTTTATGGTGTCAGAAAGAGAATATTTTTAAGACTTATCTGGAGGAATAAGGTGAATGATGAGAGAAAAATGAGAAAATGATGCTGTAAAAGAGCTTACCTGAAGTAGGGCACTAGAAACAACAGGGTAGAATTGTTCTTATATAAATGATAAATAATATCTGCAGGTCACTTAAGTTCAGCTTCAAAATGAGGGGTGATGCAGGGCCTTATTAGATCAAGCTGCTAATTTTTTACAAATGGTGACCTTTATCAAGCTGAATCTTGAAAGAGAATACTTGTCTGTGCTGAGGTTTGTTACAGTTGGTTAATTATCTTCGAGTAGATTTGTAGAATATGATAAGCATGTGAAATATAAAGGTGAAACCCCTATAAAATGGATGACTCCTACTAAAGAGTTCAGTGGCTTCCTCTAAATGAACAGCAAGGGCAAGCCAATAGCCTCTCTGCCATGAACAAAGTTTCTCTCTATCTTACCTTTCTGTTTTCTTTTCCACCCTGAAACACCTCCCCTTCTTTCTGCTTATAAGACTGTTGTCTCTTCTACAAGATCTCTCCCAGAACCCTGTTTCTGTAGCATTACAAATACAAGCTTTTAAAGTGGTAGAGAAATACTTGGATATTCACTTTCTCTAGCTGTCCAGCAGAAAAATGTCACCATTTTCCTACCCTTTCCCTGACTCTGTTTTCTTTGTTGTTGCTTTTACCAGTTGTCTGACATCTTATCTTTTACACATATCCCTTCCAGACACATGGCCACACCTGATCTTTTCTGAGAGACATCAACACATCTAGTGAATGATGGGTATTATTTCTAAAAGTGATCAGTGAAATCGTTGATTCAAGAGATTTGAAAGTGTCTGCCTGATAAGGGTGGGAAAGAAAACAAGCACTCATACAGATCCCAATGTTCTGCTGATCAGCCTTTTGACATTGCCTATGAAATGGCTATTCCTGACAAAACCTGGACCTCTCTGCTCTAGCAACACCCAACATGGAGGCAAACTGTGGGTATTGTGGGTCAGAACTGTAGCTTACATATGAAAACATTTAGAATTACTGGGACTCAATACTAGCAGATAATTGTGACAGTCAGAAAGGAAAGCCTCAGGTAGGCACAACTCAAGAGTGTGGATTCTTACTCCCTGTAAAGCTCACAGAATTTACTTGTGATTTTCTAAGTGTGTCCCCAGAAGCAGATAAACTGCTGCAACATGGCTTTGCCTGTACAGATGAAAAAGCCTCATCCAAGGTGGAGGTTGTTCACAGTAATTTCTCTCTATGCATGTGAATAGTTCTTGTAACTTGACTATCACTTCTCTAATTGTCATTTTTTCCCATCCTATCTCCACACTTCAGTTTATCCTCACAGTACTTGTGTAGGACACAGCAGTACTTTTCTTCCTTGTGCAGAGGAGGAAATAAGGCATTGAGACATCATTTGCACATAGCTTTAGTGTGCAAGTAGTAAAAACACAAATTAGAGTTTTCTAAATCCATAATTGCTAGTCCAACTATTTCTTCCACAGTGACTTCTGTTGCCCTGTTATTTAAGTACTGCATCTTCCCTGTGTATTAAAGTCCTTCCTAGATAGCCTATATCAAAGCAGGATTGTGGGCATCTGAAATATGGTGCTTAGTTGCTTAGTTTCTGAGGTGTCTCAGAAGACCCTCTCTCCAAAAGTTCAGAGAACTGTGATATTCGGTGCTTCAATTGTGTGTGCCCACCTCCTTCGTGCTGAGCGAGGTGTCCCACAATAAGCAGGAAGGGGCAGATGTTTAAATTTGATGTTGATAACAGGCATCCCAGTACTCAGAGCACTGAGCCAGGCAGCAGGACATGCTGAAGAACGGAATGTGTGTGAAGTTCTCCCTCTTGCTCCCATTTAGTAGTTTAACTCAGTTATAGAGTTAGTTGCTTTTGCAAGGCTGAAACCGAAACCAGCTCATGAGCATCGACATCTCAGTCATACAGTTGAACGAAGGCAAATGAGGTGGAAGAACTGCCCATTCCAGTGGCCCTCCTCAGCCTCAGGGGCATTGAACCCAGGGCTCCCTCTCTGCAGGACAGCCAGTTGCCAGACACTGGCCATTCCTGGTGTACACCTCCTACTTTTCTTTTGAGGCTAAGAGATCAGGACTACAAAACTTATATGACAAGGATTGACAGGACAAGAGAGACAGTATGTCACCACTTTGTGTGGGGATTCTGGAAAGAGGGGAGGACCTGTGTCTCCTATGCCATGGTTGGTTAGATACTTTGTGTTGCTGACCTATTCTGTGGGTACAAGAATGAAACTCAACTTGTCAGTCCAAGCTATGTGTCCCTAGGCAGTTTAGATTAGATTTGAGTTATTTGCCTCAAGTGTTTGGGAAATTGTCTTAAATTGCTCTTTATGTGCTTAAATACTGTTATGGATCACACAGGCAGTTGCTGCAATTAAGAAACTGTAATGTAGTGAGAGTTGGGAGATCTGGTTTCTACTTTTTGTTTTGTTACAGATCTCCAGCATGACCTTGACAATCAAATCAATTCAGATCAAGTAACAGGAAACTCAGTGTTTTAGGCATTGGTTATTACAAAAAATTGAAATGTATTTGCACCTGCTTCATGGAGTCCAGCATTTAACCATTTCTTACACATCAATCACACAAATTTACTTACTTTCTTACATTTTGTGAATATGCTGACCAAACACACTAGTTCATCCTGGAGTTAAACTGAGTTTGTAACATTCTTGTACATTATAGGTCATGAAATAATGTTTTCAGAGAAGTCTGAGACTCTCATAGGTAATAAATTATGTATAGATGCATATGACTTAATGCACATACCTTAGTTGAGAATTTTTAATCTTCTGAAGTTTCATACAATATGTTGATCTCTCATATGGATGCTACCTTAGGCAAGAAATTCACAATGCAATGTCAGTCTCTGTTTCTGAATCTGTTCCAGGAAGATCTGGGTCAGCCATGACTTCACACAAATGTTTTGATTATGGAGATGTCTCGACCTCATCTCCGTAAGGAGACAAAGAGTCATAGACAGTGCCACCACTTAAGACATAGTAATGTATCAACAATATAAT
The DNA here is from genome assembly GCA_035583135.1 of Lophotriccus pileatus. NCBI lineage: Eukaryota > Metazoa > Chordata > Aves > Passeriformes > Tyrannidae > Lophotriccus > Lophotriccus pileatus. The sequence continues at coordinate 29,934,386 of JAWWES010000115.1, forward strand.
TAATGATTAATGTACTATTTATATTATGGTAATGTTTGCAAACCACAGTCATCCATCAAGATCTGTGTCTACTATACAAACACACACAAACATGATTTCTACCCCAAAGAACTTAAAATCTAAATCATGAAACAGAAACCCATTTTCAAGTCTGGAAGAGAAAAAAATATCAAATCAGTGACAATAAAAAAATTGTGCAAAGCATCTCATCTACACTGCAAGAGGTAACTCATGGTTTCTCTTCAAGGGAAAGCTACTCTCATGAAGAGATTTTAAACAATATAAAAGGCTGTGTAGATACTTCTAATTCAGAATATTAGTGGCTAATTTAAGTGTAGATGGAGATTTGCCTAAGCACTTATCTACACGGTATATATCTTATTATCATAATATAATTAACTAATGAAAAACTTGGTACCCCTTCTTCATGTAGGTGTCCAAAGGGAACACAGAGCTAGGCAGTTACGTAGTTGGTGCAGGGAGGTAATATTGGCACACTCAGTTGTGCTCTTCAGGCTTCCTAACACCACAGTGTATGCAGCTAACTCAGATATCTACAATGTAGGAGTTCCCTACTTCCATGTCTTTCCAGATGTGTCCTCTCTTTCTGCCCAGAGATTGTGTCCAGTAGCCCAGTTACTACTGTTTTACAGCTCTGGCTGGACTGTCTGACAAGAAAACCCAAGGAAACTTCTAACAGTTTTGTACAGATCAAAGCTACAGAGTTTGTGCAGTTTGTCCTGCAAGCCCCTTTGTACTGGATATTCATGCACTTCATGACACAAATATATTTTTGTTACGGAACTTACTTAAAGAAGAAAGGGAGCCCTGCCTAAACTAGAAAACTAGAAAATATACTGCCCATGCAACTTATTTAATAGAAGAAAAGTCTTTCTTCAGTTTACAGTATTGAATTATTGAAGGCACACAAAGCTAACCTGGAGAGAAGAAATTATACACAGAGAAAGTGTCTGAATGGGGATTGTGTTCCTCTTCATGGGGGAGGAGGGGAATAAAGTAAATCCCCATCATGGCTTTCTTCTTACTGAACAAGGCAATCAAGAGCAAAGGGAATAACTGAAGTACTCGTCTTGAACTGTGGCAGTGAGTTTTGCTGGTGTTCATCTGTCAAAGCTCTGATGGCAGTGATCAGTTTCATCATAGTGACATAAATTCATTTCTCAAATTAAAATGAGTTTTTCAGGCCATACTTATGCTGTCACATAAAACCCATTACTATTTGGTGGGTGAAACTTGGGGAATCTTATAGTGCATAGGGTTCATCCAGATCTTTTCAAACTGAGACAAAATAATGTGGCCTCAGCTCACCCTCAGATGAATATTACAAATCCACATGGATCAAGAGGATGGGAATACCAGAGCACTGGAAACTGTTTAGACAGGATATCACAGCCCAGAGCTGCTGGGGACAGCTCCAGCACGGCAGAACCTGCCCTGATGCTGGCATGCCTCTAAATGCTTTGGATTCCTTGTAGGTAAACAGCATGTACCCAGGACATACTCATCTGAGGGCTATAAACAAATAAAAAACATATGCTGGGAACCAAACACAAGGGATTAAATTTTGCCTCAGGTGTCTGCATTTCAGACCACTGTTTTTAGTGCCATTACCCTGGTTTGGTGTCTGTGTCACAGGGCAGAGAGCTGTGAAAGGAACCAGAGCTGTTGTTGCTCAGGGCTGTTGCTGGAGGGCTTTCAGCCAAAACAGGCACTTGCTGCTGCTGAATGTGCGGACACACAGACATATACAGGGAATTATCCGTCCTTAAACTGTGTTTTCCTCTGAACTCAGTCTGAGTCCTGAGCAACCTCTTCCACCATGTCAACACAAGTATCTGATATGCCCATGGGTCCTCTACTTGCACAGTCAGGCTCCAGCTTCTCCACATTCCCACCTCCAGCCCCTCAGCCCAGGCCCATGTCCTTCCAGCCCAGCTCTGCCATGCCTTGCTCCTACATCTGCGCTGGAGGGGAGGCAATGCAGGGATGCTGGGAGTGGTTGACTAGCTGCATAGCACTCAGCAGTGTGGGGCAGCTGATTTGTGGCATTTTGCTTTGTCCCAGGTTGGGGCCAAGGTCCCAGAAATGTCATTTACAAACATTGTTCAACAAGAAATCTCTGATGAATTCTAGACTGGAAGATAAAAATCCCAAAATGTTGCAATTATCTTGTGGAGTCACAGGGCTTGCCAGTCTATATGTCATTCACTTACATTGCTTCTGGACCTCAGCAAGTGTCTTGAACATTTTTTTTCCACACAGAGCTATCTGGAGATGCTAAATGAGGAATCTCTGCACTGCTTTCCATTATTTACTGTACAAGTGCCCTAGGATAAGTGAAATTAAAATGCATCTTCCAGAACCAAAAGCCCAAACATAATCATTCTGAGGAGACAAGCATATTTATAGGTATGTATCTGAGAATGCCTTTGTTCAGTATCACCATATACTTTGGCTAGAATAAATCCGCTCTTTATGAAGTGCAAAGCATCAAGAAATGCAAAAACGGGGAGTGGAAAATCTGGAGGTATTCTGCACAATTCCAGATTTATATAAAGTTTCTTTATAGTTGTAGCTTCTAATTGCGTGTTAGACATGGCATATTCCTGACCAGTACTGGCTGTATTGCCACAGTCCCTGAGGAGCCCCTCAACCTTGCCTTGCAAGATAGAAACAATAGATTTTGTTCCCAGCACCCATCTAGGGGCCTTTAGCCAGAACACTGAATTAATACACCAATGACCTCCTGCAAAAAGAACTCAAACATCAAGCCTCAAGTCCTCTGTATGAGGTAAGAAAATATCTTTGCCATATACATAACCCAAGATTATGATGAACTAGCACAGTTAACTAACAAGATAAATTTCCACTTGCCCCTTTGGACATTAAGAATAGAGAGGCTGAAGTAACATTAACTAATTGTGCACCCTCATTTCCCAGCTGTATGGAATATCCTGTCCTGGAATTCATCTTTCAAAATGCACTTATACTTTTCTGGGCTTTTAAGCCCATTTCAGACTGTTTGCATAGAAGGAATACAGCTGCACTTGTAACAGGATTAAAGTCAGATGTATATTTTCCTTGTCAGTGTCTGGAAATATTTTCATGTTATGACCATGAACTTCAAACATACTGTTAGGCGGGATATTTCACAATTTAAAATCAAAAGCACCTGATAGCACTTATTAATAAGAATGAGCCAAATAGTAACTATTTATGAAACATTTTCCTCAAAGATAGATAGTGATACCTGAAGAAAAGAACGGGGATAAGGAAAGAGATAAAAACCATCAAGTACTCCATAAAGTCAAACATCAGAAAACAAAAGTATGTGCTAATTTGTGAATTTGGTCTGGTTGCCTGAGCAGCTCTCAGGCTGGACTGTGTGCTTGTACACATACATGGTGCAGTGGTGCAACAACCAACCACGACACCTGAATCTCACAATAGAGTTACATTAGGGATGGTAATCAATTGATGTATTTACTGGCAACATCAGAGAAACTGATGTATTTTTACAAGAAATAAATGTAATATTAATGTTGAAAAGCCCATTCAAATAGAACAGTAAAGGAATTGTTAACATAAAAAGGCAGATTCTATAGAATAAGCATAAGACTTCCAAGCTGGAGCGAATTGCCTTAATAGTGCATCTTAATACTGATAGGGCTTTTTTGCTCCCTTAGATCTCAGTAAAGAGCTATAAATGACAGAAGCAGACTCATTCTATAGGTAGATTTCACAGGATTTGAAGTTATTGCAGAACAGATGAGTAGCTATGGCAAAGATGAAGGAAACACGTTTTAAAAAAAAAAGCTAGATGGTGAATTTAGTCTTTTCTTGCTAGTGTTGTCATGAGTTTCCTCATGACATCCTCTCAAATGATGTCTACAAGAGCAAAAGAAAGCTCCCTGTGTTGTAAGATGGTCTATTATTCACAGTGTTTTTAAGTTAGAAAGTTTTAAATCCTTGCCTTTTTGGGGTTTGGGTTTGGGTTTTTATTGGTTGGTTGGTCCGGTTTTTTTAACTGTAGACAGTTGTGGCTCTGGATAAAACCAGTAGGACCTTCAAGAACTCAGTGTGATTTTAGGAAACAACAGGAGTTGAAAAGCAAAGAAACAGAAAAGCTTTCTTTCCAAAGGAGCTTCACATTGTAGGGTGGATCTGGAGCTATATTCCTCAGTGGATTCACGTAGGTAAATGTCTCCCTTTGTGTGAGAAAGAACAAGATGAGGCAGACCGCAACAGAAACTCTCTCAAACATATTATGAAAGAAAGGAGAGTACTCAGGACCACAGAATTACTGAAGAGGCAGGCATGGGGATGCGTTTGAGGTTATAACTGCTTTTGTTTGTTTCCACTGGAATATTGGTTTGCACGTGTTCCTTGCATCAAGGAATATATGGAAATCACAGTAACCAACTAAGTCTTTGGTGCATGTAGAATTTGAGTATCACGCAAGGTCAGTTATGGTTTCCTACCTCTTTTCGTTATTACTTACAAATAAGTAATTTGTCTGGCTGGCATAGACATGATGTGTGAATATGAGATGGTGTAAGTGGGAAACGAGATAGTGCCACTGGGCAGGGTAAAAAATGTGAACGGTGCAGGATGCTCTGTTGATAGCCATGATTATGAAAAACTTGGGCTCCTATGTTCAAAACAACATACTGTCAAGTCTAATCCATGCACGTATTTCCTGGAAACTTTGACAAATGCTTAGAAATAAAACCAACCTTGCTTATAATGACATCTCAGGTAGAAAGCGATACCAGTGAAGCAAAGGCAGTTTCTTTTTCTTTTCACAATATCTTTTTCTCTTCTGTGATAATTTCACACTGAACATAGCCACTTAGAAGTGCTTATTAGAAAAAAGACAAATTTAAGGGAAAAAAATGGATGCAACTAGGGTCCTTAATTTTATTTAGTCACTAAGTTCTTTTTTTTTTTTTTTTGACTAGTGAAATCTCATGACTGAAGATGTCCTGGACATTTATCACACTTGGTGTCTAGCTGTGAACCCATGAGTTTAGGCATCCATTTTAAAAAGCAGGTGAAGACTTTTTTTGTATTTGTGTCCAGCTTGAATGTCTGTTGCACAGCTAGCAGGTAAAAGGGCAATGATAGCAAGTTGAAGGCACTGTCTTGGGTATCAGGACATCTGGAGTCTGTGCCTGGCTCTGCCAAGCCTTTTTTAAATAAGTTGCATCACCTTTGAGCTTGTTTCTTTCCTATCTACAGAACAAGGGAAACAAATCCCAATTTACATTGGCGTTACAAGCATTAATTCATTGCTGTCTGTAAAGGAGATTAATCCTTTGATAAAAGGTGTTAAAGGAATGCAAAGTATGTCTGTAATATAAATATGAAAGTGGGGATACTGTCAAGGACTGCCTTGGCTAAATCAAAAGTTCCAATACCAACTGCAGTCCCTTTGAGAGCTGAAATTGTCTGGTCTTTGGATATGTGGCAGGATATGTGAATTCTGATCAGGGCAGGAATAAGATTTAGCACTAGAGAAGATTTTCTTTAAAGTTAAAGTTGCTCTTTCTTGGTGACACAGAATATTTTACTCTCCAGCTTGTCATGGTTATTTGATTTGTGTTGCAAAGAATGTGCCTCATCTCTACTATATATTTCTGCTAGCTTCTGTCAATGGAAAGTACATAAAGGTACGCAAGGACCTCTAATGGCCCATCAAAGGTTCAATTGCCCCTTTTATTTCTTACTATGGAGTCCCATAAGGTTCTGGTGGTGGCCATTAAGTCTTTATAACACGTTATTGAAGCAACATAATAGGAACATTTAGGAAGAGACCGAGGGAAGCAAATGAGAAAAGATGACTTGTATTCCATACTAGGATCAGCCTAGGACACAAAGTGCACAAGCCAAATGTAAGTAATAGTAAAGGGGCTGTTTTACTAAAGCAAAACGTCCAACTTTTGCACTGTGGCTGGAGTCAGCTATACCTCAGACATACATGATTTGTGGTGTACTCCTGGTACCTAGTAAACATACCCTGTATGAATTTGTAAATATTAGCAAATGCTGTTCTTACTTGCAAGAATGCAAATTTAGCAGCGAAATCTCTCAAATAGTCTAGTCTCACGGGTAAAAGAGCTAGTAATAAGAATATGAAGAACAGTAGTTCCTTATTCAGTGGAGTGCTGTTAGCAAGGGCAGGGTGAGGATTCTCTGAGTGGTCTGTGACCAAACTTTTGAATCCATTTACCATCTACCTCACCACTTAGTCCTTCAACATCACATACCATATTTCCAGTGTGTTCCTCCCTTTTGGCATGAGCAGTATTTTGCAACAATTCCAGACCTCAGGCAATGGAGGCTGTTTAGGCACAACAAACAGAATCGCTTCTTGACTTGGTTACAATTTTTTCGACCAACACACATTTTCCAGAAAATAACACTTTTTCACTGGCAACTGTATAACTTTTTTTTTCCTTTTGGAGATACACTGGTACTTCAAAAGCTTTTGGCAGAAGTCTGGCAAGTTGGTTGCCTGGCTAAAGGTGTGACTGCCTGATGGACTCACAATCTGGCTAAGCTTCTTGAGGAATCAGCCAACTTCCTTGGCTTCCCTGCTTACAGCTGAGCAGGTATTTTGGCTAGCCAGTGGACTGGGTTGTTCCCATTTGCTGAAAACTTGGCCACTAGTGTTTTGTCCTAACTAGAATGTTAGCAGCCTAGAGTTTCACACAAAGCAGAAGCTGGTTTGACTGGGTTTTTTCTTCCTGCCACCACTAGTCATCAGGAATATACAGCACAAAGTTATAAGCTATTGCATCCAAGAAGAAAGGTCTTGATATCATTTTTGACCAGAATTTGTGTTTCAACCTGTGTCTAAGGTTGGTGGCAGTAGACTGCAGGGATTTCTGTCATGGTCTAAAATATGACTTATTTTCAGTAGTTGATTGATTTTTGCAAGAGTAAAAAAGAAGATGAAAGCCACTGTGCATCTTCCATTTTCATACTCATCTTGTAATCTATCAATACATTTCAAAAAGTCTCCTGGTTTAGATCCTTGACACTAATAAAGTATTAGAATTTTTTGCTATTCCTGGTATATGTGAGTGCATGTGACGGTCTTGTCTGGTTTTGTTTATGTAATGAAACATCAGTGCTCCAAAGGCACTGGTCGTATGTCTACTTATGCCAGCATTCTTGACACTGTCTTGGCTTTTTCCAGGCAGTCTTTTTGTGCATCAACAGCAACACATGAGACAGCATGCCTTCTTATCTATTTTTCAAGTGACCTCTTGAAAGTTTTCTTTGTCTTCTCTACACAGTTTCTTGAATTTGAATGTAGCTAGCAGACAACCAATTTGAAAAAGAGTACAACTGTCATATTTTTAGGAGCTAGGTTCACTATGTTCCCAATGAATTAGTATGAATATTTTTTTGAGGAGGTATAACTTCGTATATCTGAAGTGTAAAAATGTTTAATGACAGTTTAATATGAATTTTACATTTAATTTGTCTTGTCCAGCCCATCCCAGGAATGTCTTTTATATCTCATTAATGTAACTGTCATATATTCATGCAGACTATTACATACTGCACATATTCAGTGCAGTTCCAACTCAAACCTTTTGACCAAAATCCATCTCCTTGGATCCTCTGAGTTTTCCCATGTCAGACAATGTTTATAAAACACACACTCTTTCCTCGAGAGTTTGCAAAGAAATTACTGGAGCTATAAAAACTTTGAGCCAAGTGTGTTCAGACTTTTTATCCCACTGTTATTTACAAATTCAGAGTGAATTCATTAGATACCTTTGTCTAGATCCTGGTCTTCCTTCTCTTTTACCACAAAGATAAAGGAGGATGTGACAGATACTGGATTTATCTGACAGCCTGGGAGTCAGGCGCTTACCTGGGCTGTGAGAAACCCTGGGTTAGCACCACAACTCCACTTAGCATAAAGCATTACAGTATTACAAAAGAAAGACCACAGAAAATGATCCAGGAATGAGCCTCTGCCTGTTGTGTGGATGGCTGGAGCTGCAAATGCTTATCCAAGGTGAAAGTGCATCAGCAGATAACTACAGAGGGGCTCTTTGACCACATGTGATAATTATTCCAATTTTCTGGGAGTTGAGTAATGGAGGCAGAGGACAGAGTTGAATCTGGATGGTTCATGTCCTGTGTAAGTGCTACAGCTTTTGGGATACTGAATAAAGGGGCAGTTGTCTCCCTGGGAGCAGTCCTGAGAACTACTGCCACTCTACATGTTTATATTTCTGCTTCTGTGAAAATTAGTCAAATATTTTGTATTAGCCGGAACAGGACATGTCAAATTAAATCAATTTCTAATTTTTTGTTTGGCAAGAAGATTCAAATTCTGAATTTCCCTCCCAGTTTTTATTTGGTTTCCAACCCACAAAATCAGTTATTTGACAGCCATCTTGTAGATGTGTCTGATGAAATTGCTCAGAACCAATTATACTGAAAAATTTCTGTGTTTATATAAACAAATAACCTCATTGCCAAGCAAATATTTTCACTCATTTACATTCCCTTTGGCTCCTGCATTTCTGTAAAGTTTTCAAGGACAATCAGAATATCCAAACATACCTTGTTCTTTTCTCTGAGGATTTCCATGCTTAATATGTCGTACCCTCACAAGATCTGTGAGGAGAACAACCTGTGTTTTTATGGACGTTTTCTAAAAATGTGTGTATTTTCTCATTTAGCACATATCATTGAGGAGCCAGATATGTGCTGTCACTTTCTCTTGTAAATACAGAAAATGAGACATAGGTAGGTAGATTCTTGGCCTGACTCTACCCAAGCAAACCCTGCAGACGTAATAAGTGTTTAAAATCAGAGGTTCTCTTATCTTTGGGGAATTTAAGGAGTTAGGAGCTAAGATACAGTAACTGATCACAGTCATGTTAACTGATCGCTGCTATGATCACAGTCATAGCAGTGCAAACTAAGGAGGCAAGTCTAGATGTTCTCTAGAAGGCATCTAAAGCTGCTGACAGTCAAATAATTGTGCTTTTTCAACTCAGTGGGGACAGCAGCTGCTAGTTGTGGGGTGATAGTTTGAAGCTGAGCAGTGAACTTATTGTACAAATGCATATACCCTCATGTTTGGTCTCAGATACTATGCTGCACTAGCAGCATGAATTAATACGGTTACGTTACCAGGAGCACTGGCTGGGAACTGATGCAACAGCTTTATCAACCCAACAGCTGCAAGAAAAGTGGGTAATTCAAGCTTCTATTGGAATTATATCTGCTTCCTCAAATCTGTAGTGCTCCACCTTCATTGTAAAGCTGACCATCTGTCCAATCTCCTTGTTTAAAAGACTGACCTCAGGAATTGTTTCAGATAGTTATACAGATTAACTGAGCAGATGGTTTTAAATAAACATCAACCCAAGTGGTTAACCTGTGCTAATCAATCCAGAAGATCTAACAGTCATGTGCCTGTATCTTTACCTTTTCAGAAGGAGCAGAGGTCATTTTATCTGAGTGGTGCAACTTCTGCAGTACCCAAAACAGGTACCAACATAAACTCTGAATTAACAACGCGTTTAAACATGTCTTTAAATATCACCACAGCAATCAGACTTGAACCTTGAATGAAGGGCCTTGTTCAATTAGAAGAATACAGGAATTTCCATGAGAAATCAGATTGAACGTCCAGTTGGTTCAAGCCCACCTGACACTGTGGTCAGACAGATGAAAATCCGTCTGCTCCTGGCTAGTTTAAGTACTGAGCTGTAAAATCAAAGTTACTTTCCTATTATTTTAGGTTAGTTCCTAGTCTTCCTTTTCCAGACCACTTGCAGTATTATATATTTTTCTCATATAGCTCTTACTTGCCTCTGATCTATGAAAATATCACTCTCTCTTCCTGTGAGAGGTTTTGATCATTTATCATGCTTTTCTGTTCTCAATCCTGGATTTACAGCAGCCTTTACAAAGCTTCTCATCATGGTCCTACAGCAGTCCCTGAGCATCCTGTTTGGTGCCTGGCACAGCAGAGTGCCTCTCCATTTTTGATTCCTGCTGGTAAACTGAGCGGTCAGGGAGAGGGATGGAATTTCTCAGCCCTTTTTTTTCACCACGTGTCATCTCATTGCTGCAAGCTTTGATCCTGAAACTGTTTATAGTTAAAAGTTTTTGAGTAAAGTGTGCATTTGTGATGGATGTAACTTGAAGGGTACTGGGACCCTGGGAAATGGATGAGATTTGACTTCTCTGATACAGTTACTAAAATTGTAGATAGATCAGATCAACAAGCATGTATGATTTCAGTAATTTTGCATTGGTCTCAAAGCAAATGCATGTCTTCAAAGGCATATGCTGAAATTCTAGGTAGGGTTCCAAGCACCTTGAGCTAGTTTAAGTTTGGTCAACCTTAATCTTAACTTCTTCTTTTTCTCCTTCCCAGCCTCATATTCCTTCCTTCTTCCTTGTTCTAGATCTAATATTTGTATGTCTGCAATGTGATCTGGTTTGTGAGATCAGGAGTAGTTTGAGTTGGGAGGGATCTTTAGAGGTCATCTAGTCCAGCCCTCCTGCAATGAGGGGAACATATTCAATGAGATCTGGTTGCTCAGAGCCCTGTTCGACTTGACCTTGAATGTTTCCAGGGATGGGCCATCTGCCATCTCTCTCCAGGCAACCTGCTCCAGTGTTTCACCACCATCATTGTAAATAATTTCTTCTTTATATCTAATCTAAATCGACCCTTCTTCAGCTTAAAACCAGAACCCCTTGTCCTACTGCAACAGGCCCTACTTAAAAAGTTTGTCCCCATCCATTTCATAGGTCCCTTCAAGATGATCTGGTTCAAAGAAAATCACTTAAAAAAAAAAATTGCCAAGGCCACTTGAAGACCTGTGGATTATTTGTATCCTTTTTTCCCTTGGTAAATGGGATGTAAAAGTATCATAGGCTTTGAATTTACCAGCCATGGAAGGACACTTGTCTCCCATGTCTTCCACTCAGCTGTGATAAGATTTAACTTTCTAAAATTTCCTATTCTACTTAGTGGTATGTCTAATTAATTTTCTCTAAGTGTTTGGAGCTGCACTGCATACAGAGCACTGTATCTGCAGAGCAAATTGTTAAAGCCAGAATCACACCATACTTTTGGTGAGAGGCCACTAGAGCAGGAGAAGCAACAAACCTATTTATAATAGGCATTTTGTCTATAACAAGAATGTCAACAGACACATTACCGTAACCTGCCTGAACCAGCGAAGCCCTTCTGCAGATGAAAGCCCAGATTGTATTGGGAATGTTTGTTTTGTCACTTTTTAAATAAATGAAGAAATCAAGAGTGTATTCACGGCAGCCAGTAGAGCAAGTAGTCATTTTAGATGGACAATCCCAGAACCCTTACTGCTGGCACTAAGTGGCACCAGTTCTGGCTGGTATCAGCATTAATCCTATCTGGGTAAACACAGATTTGCTTGAGTCACAAATTTAAGCTGTATCAGCTGCCATGCTTTCATCTACTAGTTTCAGGAATGTGGTTTCTGCAGTAGATCCATCTGGAAATTACCCCCCCAGGACAGATTGCTTGTCAGTATCTCCTTAGGGCTTGTCTTTAGTGCTGAACTCTGCTTCTTCTATTATTATTTTTTTTTTTTTAACCTTGGGGTAGCTGATGTACATCAACAATCTGAAGGTTAAAATAAAGGTAAAAAATACCTGCAGCCACAAGAACAGTTGCCGTGGGACGGGAGAGATGCTGACTGTGGGTTAGAACCTGAGTACAGTAGGACTTTGTAATCTTAGGGACACTGGGGAGCTGCCTACCCTGTCATCTCATTCTTGCTGGAACACTTGCTGCGTAAGTGATATTGTAGATTACAACATGCACAAGAAACAAAGAATTTCTTTTAATCTGTGTTTTGGAGGCCTGACTGTTCCATTTTGGTCTATAAAAAAATATCACTTCTGTACTTTTCACAATGTTTTACACTCAGGTTAGTCTTTGTTTTCAACTACATTAGGCCCTTCTGTACCTTCATCATTTTATTGTTTGATAGCCCTTTTTATTGAAAGGGAAGAGGCTTGTTGTTGTGCACTGGATAGGAACATTGACTGGAGCAGCATTGCCCAACTGTCCTGGAGCCTCTGACAGAATCTCAAAACTTCATGGTGCAAATATAAAGGGCTGATGCGGTCAGGCCACGAGATCCACCAGCAAGCCCTGACACATTTGGCTCTATTCCACTAGCAAGACACAGAAAGAGGCCATTCTGTGAGTCTCTTAGGTAGATATTTAGATGTTTTTCTCTTCAAATCATCTTCCCTCCTCATGGAAAATACTTGTCTCTTGAAAGCTAGGATTAATGCTAAAACTTTTGTTACTCACATTACAAGGCGAGGTCTTTAAGTTGAGCCAGGAATATATGATGATGAGGTACCTTTGTGTCTCAGATTTGGAACCGGTGCCACCATGTCCAAGGGAGGTTCAAGTACATCAAAGTATTAAATCTCCTTGGTTCTATTAAATTATCAGATTGATGTATGAGGCAGGGAAGGAAAATTAAGATCATGAGAATGTCTTAAGCTATGCTAACATTTTGCTTACTCAGTGTATTGACACTGCCAGAAGATATATCCTCATTCCTAAGTTTTTATGAGTCTCCATATTATAGGATAATTTAGCAGCTGGCTTTTCAGCCTGCATGTTTGCAGTTCTCTGTTTGACTTCAGTTACACTTTGCATGCCATCTTTCCCTCTTCCACACCCTGCTCTTTCCTCTCAGTAAGATTCAAATACCAGATAATTGACAGTTTAAGAGCTTGTGATCACCACTGCCTTTCATGATTGGATATCCTGATTAAATGAGACATGAGAAATCCTCAGGCATGGAAAAAGCTTGGAGTTCAGGGCTCTCCACAGATCTTATACCTGGAGATTTGAGATGGCTTAAATTTTGAAGTTCTTGTTGCTTCTGAGCCTGAAGGTGACCTCAAAGTGGTCTGCTCCTAACCTGCAGCTGGGCAAGTTTAAACAGTCCTGGTCAGAAGTATGAGTTCTCTCTTTGAACTCTCTAAACTGTTAATTGTTTATCCTCAATTAAATATTTACTTTGGACTTGTTTTCTAATCTAGGGCTTTATGCCGCACGACACAGGTGCAGACTCTTGCCATCTTAAGACCACTGATACAAATTTCAAGATAAGCTTAAGATTTAGTGTCTTGCAAAAAGTCTCAGGCTCCTGGGCATGCAAGTAATTTCTAAAAGGACTCTTGGACTTCTAAATCACTTTACAGAAAAGAAAATTATAGTGATTAGACAGAACGCACCCTGATATATAGGAAGTTATGTATAGGTTTAAGGATTTAGCTTAAGTCAGTAGGCAATTAACTAAAGCTAAATCAACCTAGAGAATGCTATGTCCACTCAGATCATATCAGTTCCTATACAAATATAAGACTTACTTACCTAATGCCTTTATAGCTATGTGAGTGTAACTTTACCCAAGGAGCTGTTCTGAGAAGTGTGAACACTTTTCAGTGACACCAACCTCTACCTTGTCACTGCTGCAATGTCATACTGGACCCTAAATTAAATAATGGTTGGGTGTTATGCATTTAGATGAGAGTTCTGGTGTGGTATAATATGATCACCCAACTCTTCTGGGTGTCCTTAACTTCTTCCCAGCAGAGAGAGACCTCATTTCATGCAGACTCGCACTCCAGCAATGACACTCAGACCCAGGAAGCAAGGAAACATTTAGAGCATTGGTTTTGAAACAAGCCATATGGCAAGGCAGGGTTGATAAATCTGAGCCATCAAGTCAGCAGTTTGCCATGGGCCTGGAAGTTCAAGCTCCTGGTTATGTTCCAGACCTAATGGCTGAACTCAGAGCAAGCTGCACATCACCAGTGGATCCAGTCTGCATTTTATCAGCAGTGCACTGAAAATATTCTGGTGACATTTTGGGGGTTTATGAGTATATATTTTCTAATAAAACACTTTTACATTGCAAGTTTCTCACTACTCTCAACAGTTAAATTTTCACAATCACCTTTTGTCATGTTCACACAGTCTGTCCCAACTTATTTGATTCATTTGATCCTGCTAGTGTTTGGAGATTGTCTAAAAATTCATTTGTAAGGAAAAATGACAATAAAAAAATTAAAAGTAACCTTCACAAAGATTCTCGTCTTTCTCTACCTTTGAGGTATGAGTAGATAAAATTATATATGTTAATGACACTCTTTGCTTCAGCATCACATCACTTTTTAAGACTGGTTTACCAGCAGGACTCTCTGGGTATCTTGAATGCTTATAGTGAGCTTTTTATTTTTATTTGATTAATGTCATCAGTCTCTGATTAAATAATAAGACAGTATAGGAAAGAAAGAAACATAAATTCTTTAGCAAAGGCAGTTTTTGCCTCCTAATTCTTTACGGGGCGTAGGAATTGGAAATTTGCAAACTAGAAACTGAGTTTTAAATAGGCAGAAAAGAGTTCCCATCACTTCAGATGATCAGCTTCATTTTTCTAGTTTGTTAATGTCCTGTAGCAGTGTCTGCTTACTGGTATGATGCTTTTTCTAAAATGTGAAAATTCTTAAATTTCTATTAATAATTTTTTCCTAAAAAATAAATTAACAAAGTAAAGAATCCAGGAATTCAGAGGTATCCTTTTGCTCTTTTTTCTAAAAGGAAAAACTGTTGAAATATTTTTAGTGCTATGACTTAAGAATAATGCAGGTTTTGTTGTTTTGGTTGTGATTTGGGGGTTTTTTTTGGGGGTTTTGTTTTTTTTTTTTTTTTTACCAAAAATTTTCTGGGAATACTTGAGATTAAGAATTTAA
>JAWWES010000115.1:29959755-29984689 GCA_035583135.1 Lophotriccus pileatus
GTTCCTGATCCAGGCCAGGATGCCCTTGGCCTTCTTGGCCACCTGGGCACACTGCTGGCTCATGTTCAGCTTCCTGTTGATCCAAACTCCCAGGTCTCTTTCTGCCTGGCTGCTCTCCAGCTACTCTGTCCCCAGCCTGTAGCACTGCAGGGGGTTGTTGTGGCCAAAGTGCAGGACCCGGCACTTGGTCTTGTTGAACTTCATCCCGTTGGAATCAGCCCAGATCTCCAGTCTGCCCAGGTCCCTCTGCAGAGCCCTCCGGCCTTCCAGCTGATTGACACTCCCTCCCAGCTTGGTGTCATCTGCAAATTTACTAATGGTGGACTCTATCCCCTCATCCAAATCGTTGATAAAGATATAAACAGGACTGGACCCAACACTGATCCCAGGGGGACACCACTGGTGACCGGCCGCTAACTGGATGCAGCACCAAATGAACAAAGAAGTTAGGGATGTCCTTCTCTGTTTGGATGCCCTTAGAGAGCACCACATCCCTTTATCTTGATGAGGTCAGTGTTCCCTTCCCCATATTCTTCTCTCTCTGTCCCTACCCAGCTGCTTCAGAGATTTTTGCAGATGCACAGGTATAGTTAGGGGTTGTCTATCCTTATGCTCTCTGCCTTTCCTTAACTCTGCTTCCTGTTAGCCTCTCCTACACCTCATTGTTGGCACCGTTGTGAGTCTGACTCAAGGTACCAGGACTTCCCCATGGAAGGAAGAAGGAGAGCAGCAATGTGGGTAATTTGATTCTGCTCCCATTCACTCACTGCTGCCTCAGCTTCCCAAGACTTTGTTCCAATTCCGAAACAGAATGATGAACAGAGCACTGCTGAGGTGCTACATGATAGGAGGAAAACCTCCAGCATCTGACTTGCTTTACTACCTCATCATGGGTTATCCTGCAATTTACTGTGACCATCCACATATACATCCCTATAAAGTCACTGCCAAAAGCATGGTGCTCACCATGAGTCTTGCTGTTGACTGAAGCACTAGACCAGGTGGATTTTTTTCTGGTGTTCCAACTCAGTCATTTTTGTGCCAAGTTGCCTCCCTCCATGAGTGACCTGGATTTGTTTGCTGCTTCTGCACTGGATTTTGACACGTGGGCAACAAATACTGAAATCCAAGTTCCTCCAAACCCTCTTAATATGTCTCCTAATGATGGTCTGGGAGGGTAGAAAGTATAAGTTAAAAGCTATTAACGGCTTGCAAGCCCTTCTCTTGCAGGACAGCTGTGGGTGTTAGGACTTAGCCTTTGCTGTCTTCTTTCCCAATACCACACATGATGGAGGAGGGACCACAAAGGACCACGTGACAGGCAAAGGGCCTGTGGAGGTAGACTATGCCAGGAACTCTTGTTTTCTTCCAGAACTCCTTTATGCTTAGAAGGAAGAGGCACATGCATAGAAACAGCATGGGCCATGGACGTTCTTTCATTCCAGGACACCAAGCACAAAATCAACTAATGTCCAGAGAAAAAAAAAAATCAGAAAAATCCATACTCCTTTAGCTGCTTGTAGCCAACTCTCTCACTTACTCAATCTTTTTTTTTTTTCCCAGATAAGACCCAATCTAACCTCACGAGCTGTTACTGCAGGGTTTGGAACAGGAGAACAGATGATAATATGATCCTTTTCAATATTTTTTGGGTGTATAGCTGTCTTCATTTGTTATCCACAAGGCTCTATTCACCCAGGAGTGAAAAAAAAAAGCCATCAACCTCCCCTCTGCTTTTCCTCTGCCAAAATTAATCTGCTGACTTTGTTTCTATAAAGGGAAGAGAGGTAGGTGGGACCAGCTCTTCAGGCATGTTGACTAACAAAACGTGAGTGCTACACACCGTGCATGGAAGGGAGCCCGATGTGGATTTGGGAGCTGCCCAGGTCCTTCATTGCTCAACCTGGTACACAGATATGGAGCTGTGCAACCCAGCTAGGAGACGGGGGAGACTAACAGCTCCTTGAATTCTCCTGTGTAATCTACCCCTATCACGTTCAGGCACTGGAGAAGGTATGCACTGTGGGCACTGCATGACACCAGATTGATAAAAGTTAACTTAAACTGATTCAGGAAACAAATCTCAGAGCAATGTGCAGGCATTTATCCATATTACTATACACAAATAAAATTTAACTCCTTCCTAATGACACAAAAATAAGACTTGACAGTGATGTTTTACATAACAAAACAACAGATTGTTGCATATTTTCTGACTCTGTTACCATGGTGCTCAGCTATTCTTGAGCATACTGTCTAGAGCAGGAATGTGCTCGGGTATCACGATGGTAAACCCCAGCCCAGGACTGACATTGTACAAACTGGGTTTTTTTGCAGAGCTGTATGCTGAACTGCTCAGATCACTGACATGAATGTCAGTATGAAGGACTGTCATAAAACGTTTGGCACTACTACCGAGGCCATGGTGGAGCAGAAAGAGAAGGCCAAAGTATTTCTTTTTAAAATATTTTGAAGGAAAGCGTGTTTTGTCATCCAGTGACTTCTATGGATGGCTGAGGAACAAGGCAGTCAAGGAAATACATGCAGAAAAAAATGTTGAAATACCTAGGCTTCTTCCTGATGAACACATTTCTCTTGAGCACTGCCAGTATCTCAGTGAAAAACTGATGATCCAAATGCATATTTTCCCTTGAACTTATTACAGCCATTCCGCACAGGTATTGTACTCATCACCAGTTATTCATTAAGCAACATGACTAACATCTGTCATGTGGTGTTTGTTCACTCATTATCTGTCTATGAGTGAAGAAGTCTGTTGCAGTGGTATGCAGGTTGTTTTGGTAAAGGTTTTTATTATTTTTTATTATGATTTACTATGTGTTACTCTACACTCAGGGCATAAAATTGCTTAGTGTAAATACTTAAGCCAAAAGGTATGAACAATCCCATGGAGAATTTTTTAACGTTCTACAAATGTCTCATATAAAATTCTGCATCATCTGCAGAGCAGCCTTACCCTATCTGTGTGCACTGGATTGCACAAAAGAAGCCAAACTGCTTAAGATAGTCACGATAGTATACCCCTCAACTTAGTTCAACCTTCCATGGCTAGATGTATAACACTTGAAGGCAATGTTGAGGTGTCCAAATTTCAACAGATACAGAAAAGTAAAAGATGCAGAGTTGACACGCACTGAAAAAAGTCATCAACCAGGCAAAAACAGATTTCTAAGTGAAAAATGGCAGAGGCCTGAAGAGAGGCTCATAGTTCATGTTCAGTACAACGTGCAGTTTTTGCCACTACATGACAGGTTTGCTTTGCCCAAATAATGTCTTTTAGTCGCTCCATCTAAAACATATTCTGACATTTATTCACTCATTTCAGGCTGTTCTAGGAAACATCTGTACAGCAAATGTGTCTTAGACATACATCTTGGATGAAAGAGATTTCCTTTTGGACTGGACAGCCTGAAATAACGACCTATGCAAATAATACAAATGATTGATACTAGTGGTATTGCTCACCACAGTGCTATCTGCTGGTCCTCCCTTGATTTTTAATGAGATTTAAAAGCCTGTGAGTGAATAACCCCAGCCTTTTCATTAACTTAGCCTAGCATGAAAAGCTGTGGGGCCTATGTGGCAGGTGCTGTGGGCTAACAATAGGGGTACTGTTTAATCCAAGGGAAACAAAGAAGAGAAAAGGGCCATGAATAAAAGGATATGGGATCTTTTATGAGGTCAGGAGAAGCATTTTGGATCAGGAGGTGCAAAGAGAGGCCAGCTACAGAAAACATTCCTTCTTGCCACACTCCTTTGGGCTACAGCATGAAATTATACCTTTGTTCTGGAAAAGACAACAGAATCAAAGTGAAATATCTAAATGCTAGAAGTTTACTGATACTCAGTGGATCCCTTCTACTTGTAGCAGTAGTTGATTATGGTTCCTTGGGGAATAAGCTATCCTTCTGGATGTTGTTCCTTACCAGGCTCACCTCTTTGAAACTCAGAGAAACACAAGGAGACAGTCTAACAAGTGCAATAGCATTTCAACATAGGGAAAAATGGATGTGATTTACAGGTTTGTTTGTTTTCAAACACTGACTCAGTTAACTGAGAGCACTAATTATGCAATCAGTGATTAGGATTCTAGAGTGGAAAGTAGAAATGTTGAATCAAAATTGCAAACAAACTTTCTATAAAATGCCTGAAAGTGTTTTTGCTTGTCTGTGCTCTATAACTGCAGTGGGTTCAGGGTCATTCGTGTCATTCCTTGTGCCTTTAAGATACTGTTTCAGTGTATAAATGGGCCTTTAGAGACTTAAAGACAGATGGAAAAGAGTACAGTTTCAAAATTTAATCAAATACCTTCCCCTTACGAAGCACAGATGTTCAGGGTCAGGAACACACAAGTGTAGTATTGCTGTAACGTGTCAGGCTACCGATGCTGCTGTTGGAGTAACCTAACCACTTGCAGGTGACTCAGAGGAAGGTGCAAGAGCACAAAAAGGAAAATTGTATCATAGTTTGCCTATTGAAAGAGTTCTTCAACACTTTCAGTCACTTGCCGTAAGTATTTATACACCTTAGGATTTTGAACTTTACTTTTAAATTTGTGAGTGAAGCCATGACAGATGCTCACATTATTGATTTATGTGGCCAATGGCTTTTCAAATTTTGCAAAGGTCTTGGGCCAAGTGATTAGCACCTGGGAATAATTTTCATGGTGTAATTTTGCATCATGAGATTCTTCTTTTCCTTTGAATTCAAAGTTCTGACTTACAACTTCATGAAGCATCCATCCCCCAATTTTTGCCTTAATAAAAAAAGGTTAGTGTAGCTTCCTTATGACACTCATTATTTTTAAAATGCTTATTATGGTGCTTTCTTGTGCTATTTCCTCTAGGACATAAAAATGACTTTTTTTAAACTACTGCAGTTCGGCAATCCTTTTCTCTGCTTTTAAAAAGCTGGGGAATCCCATGCAAAGACTGATCACTTAACAGGCTTATGGATTTTGTGGTTTCTTCAGTCCTGCTTTTAGGCTGTCAGGAACCTCTTGCAGATGTATTTTCACTGAGCACTATACACATTAGCAGGAGAGATTGCTTAAGGGCCATGTAGTTTCCTGTGGGCATTCTCACATGAGCATCCATCGGGCATGATTCAAAGTTTTAGACAGCTGTCTCCATATACCTTCTAACCAAGGCATGTTCCTCTCTCTTGTATGTGCTCTCCTTTTCATTTTTTCATACTCTGTTGAATATTTTCTACTTGTTTCCTTTCTCTTTTCCATTCTCCTCCATTCCACCTCCTCCCGTTTCAACTATGTTGGCAGGCGAAATTTCAGCTGGCCTTTTTGGTTTGTGTACTCCAACTGATGTACCTACACATCCCAAAATCCTTAGTGTTGATGCAACTGATATGAATGACTCTATTTCTTGAGTGTTTACTTCCTACTGGGGGGGCTGGAAAAGGAAGAAAACAAGTTACCCGCACAAAAACAGTGTTTGTAAGATGATCCCTGTAAGATGAACTGCGTCCGTACTAGAAGCACTTTGCCAGGGTGCGGTAACACATTGCTATGTCCTCTCCCTGCCCCATTTAACCATAGGCCATTCCCAGCCCTATTAATTTAAAGCAGTCGGTTTGCCTTCCTCGGGCCTGGAAGTGTGAACATCGAGCAGCGTGGGCTGCTTCACAAACAGGGTGAGCTTCCAGAGAGCTTCAGCCTGGAAGGGGTTTTGAGCATCGCTTGGAAAATCACTAGCCGGTACCTCTCCCTCACTCCCAAACACACAGAGAGCATGCACAGGAACATTTATTAGAGGTACAAAATGCACGAAGAAAGGGAGATGCAGGGTCTGCTCTGAAGGATCTGTAATGCACGTGTCTGGACGATGTCTCAGGGAAGGGGTGAAACCTGCCGACAGACCTCTTCTTTTCTCCTCAGAGATCCTGCTCATCTTTCCCTCACGCTTCCGTGCATCCAGGAAAGCCACAGCCCTCGTTTCACAGCCTGCCATCGTCGAAAACGAGAAATTACGCTGAACCTGCCAGCACGGGGGAAAGAAAAAGCAAAATAAGCGGTAGAGACCCTTCTTCCCCCGACTCAAGGGAAAACGCGGTCGGCAACGCAGGGCTCCGGGCGCAGGGACCAGCCACGCTCTGGGGCACATGGCCGGGACCAGGCTCCCCTCTCGGCCCCCACACGGGGCTCCCGGCGGTCCTGCGGGCAGGGCGGGAAGAGGGGAGGTCGCGGCCCCGCTCCCCTTCCCCTGGGCGGCCCCTGGAGGGCGGGCTCTGGCCGTACCCCTCTGCCGCTCCGCCGGGACCGCCCGTCCCTCGCCACGGGCCGGCTCCGGGAGCGCCCGGGGCGCCCCGCCGGCCTTTCCCCCCGCGGCGGCCCCGCATGCGCGGGCGGGAGGGGAGAGGAAGCGGGAGAGCACCAGATTCAAATCGCTGCTGAGAGAGGGAGGGAGGGAGGGGAGAGAAGTGGGGGAAGGAGACAGCCGGGAGGAGTGGAGCGGAGCGGAGGAGGGAGGAGAGAGGAGAAGAGAGTGGGAGGGGAGTGTGGAAGACTAAGGGAACGCGGCAGAAGCCGGGAGAGGAGGCGCGGCGGACAGCGCGGGCAGGCAGAGCTGTCAGGGGAAGGACAGGGCTGCTTCGGGCACCCACGGCCGCAGCGCGGGGCAGCCGCCCCGGCCCGCCCGCCCGCCGCGCTCCGCCCGCCCGCCCTCTGTCCCTCCCGCCGGCACCATGGTGGACAGGGGCCCCTTGCTGACCTCGGCCATCATCTTCTACCTGTCCATCGGGGCCGCGATCTTCGAGGTGCTGGAGGAGCCCCACTGGCGCTCGGCTACCGACGACTACAAGCGGCAGAAGACGGAGCTGCTCAAGCAGTTCCCTTGCCTGGGCCAGGAGGGGCTGGACAAGATCCTGCAGGTACAGCGGGTGCCGCCGGGGCGGGGGCCGGGCCTGGGGCCGGGGGTGCCGGGCGGCAGCAGCAGGTGCTGCCGGGTGCCCCGGAGCGGAAAATCCCGCGCCCGCGGGCGGGCAGGGAAACCAGCCGGCTCCCGGCAGAGCCCGACCGCGTCTGTGTGTGCCTTCACGAAACCCGGTGCCGAAAAGCTGTCCCTCGAGCGGGAGCGTAGGAAAACCTCTTAATCGTTCCTAACTTTCTAATGATAGAGCCCATAAATGGGTCCGCGTTTCCTTCTCTGTCCCCTCGAGTGCTGAAGGAGCAGAGGGTTGGTTTCGGTGCTGGCTGGCCGGCCGGAGGTGCCCGCCCGGAGCGCGCTCCCGCCGCGCAACCCGCGCCCCTGAATGCGGCTCTTGTTGTAGCACCCCGGGTGGTTCCTTCTGCCTCAATGGATGGTGTGTTGCGGGGAAGGGAAGGTAAAGCCAAGTGTTTGGTTTGATTTCCTTCTCTCCCCCCCCCCCTTCCTTTACTTAAATGCTGAGGAGGTGCCTGGGGGTCCCGGAGGTCAGTCGGGGTAACTGGGGGAAAGGGTGCAGGGTTCGCACGGAGGGATGCTCGCAACTCTTGCGCTGTTATACTTTAGAAGACTGATTTCTTTCTAAACAATAAGGAGTTGATAATCGTCCTGTCTCGCTCACCTGACAGAATGTCTCTTCAAAACTAATTATTAATCGATACCATGTATGAATTCCGATGGCAGTATAAACTTGGTTAGTGCCTTTTTATGGATGTGGTATCTATTCAAACGTGATGACAAGCAATGGTGAACCATGGAAAACAAGCTGCCCTGATATTTGGGGCTCCAGTGGCGAGGATAAATCATTTGGGACTTTATTTCAGAAACGTTTATACCGAGTAAATCTTCTGCTCATCGTGTTTTGGGTTGCTTTAAAAATATATTTTATTTTCAAATTCATTAAAAGTCCGTTAAAAGGCTAAAGTACAAAAGAATTGGAAAGTGGCTCGTTAGTTCTCTTGGTGTAATCGATACAGTGTTGGCTTAGAGGAGTATGGGCTCCTGATCCTAAAAGTTTGTGGTTTCAGTTCTCTTTCTTCAGTTGGTGGCTGCCTTCTGTCTCTTTCAGATAGCAGAGCTTTGTGGTGGTAGTATCCTTATTGTTACCATCTTAGGACCCTGTTAAGTGTGTATTTGTGGTATAAAGTGGAACAGGTGGATGGAGGCTTGAAATTATTAAGGGATGTTGGAAAATGAAAGATGTGCTATGCGTTTTAAGTATGCTTTTGCTGTTCTGGAGTCTTAGTGAAATCTTACTCTAGGTTATATCCCAAACCTGTTTTAAAGTCCTCAAGAGAAAAACATCATTTGGATTGGATGTGCATGAAGGCTGACATGCTTAACTTACTGCAGACATAATGCAAAATCTATGTTCTGCCTCAATTTAGGATGAAATTCATGTTGTTATGAGGGAATCGTTAGTACAATCCCCCACCCCCCCCACACACACACACTCTCCATGATCCCTATCACAATCCTGAAGTGGCAGAAAGATTTTTCATAAAATACAGGATGACAATGGAAAAATGTTGAGGGCCTTACCTCTTCAGTATATGTTAGCTCCTGGTGATAGTCTCATTTTCATGTGGTTTGAGTTTTGCCTCTGTACTACTTCCAGTCATATCCTACTTTCCATGTTCAGTCTTGCTGGTCTAATGATCCCTCGTAGATATTCTGTTGTTATCCTAACCTCAATTTAGCTAAAATATAAGTCTTTGCCTTTATTTCACTCTTACTGGTTACTGGAAACTTTACTGCCTGCTTTCTTTCAGAGTTGTAGTTTTGCTCCTGTTCTTATTCAACTTCTATGTGAGAAGTGATGGGAAGGAGTGGAGTGGCATTTCTGACAGAGAAGAATGGCGTGGTGAAATCTAACCTAGCTGAAGCTAACTGTGGTGGGAGAAATCATGTAAGGGCATCAGGATTCTGTCCTGAGTAAGCTGTAAAGCATATCAGAAATAGTCTTTGTCCTTTCTCAGCCACTATCAATGCTGCTTCTGTTGGGTTCTGCTGAATATTTAAAACATTACTAACATCTGTTCTCTTTCATAAATCCTGATCACTCTCATATTAAACCTTCAAATTTATTCTCTTGTGATAATCCAGAATGTTGTTGATTTGAAAATGGGCATTTAATGCCCACTGTCCCCACTTATGTCTTGTTCCTCTGAGCTTCTTCTTCTAGCCTCTTCCATGAATTCCCTTAACTTGTTCTTGGGATTTTGTGTGGTTAACTCATTTCTATGCTGTTGTGGGTTGTTGTTTTTGTTTGTTTGCTTTGGTTTATGTTTGTTTGGGGTTTTGTTCTGTTGGGTTTTTGTTTGTTTGTTTTACAAACGGCTTCATCTTGGAGCCTTTTATTTCAATCTGCTTTTGGTTTCCACTGACACTCATGTCACTCTACAGAGCCACGTTTAGCTTTGCTGTTATTTCACTGATGTTCTTTTTAATATCCCCATTTAAACTACACTGGATAAATTTCTTCAATAAATATGATCAATTTTTTTAGAATTTTAAATGGTTGTTAGTAAAAAGCAAGGATGCCAAGGAATGTTCAAGTTGAACTAACAATACCAATTTTGTTTCCAGAAGCAGCCTGAAAGGTGACAAGGACTGACTTATTCAGAGACCGGTCTCTCTGCTGCCCTTGTTCCCCACCCAGGTTAGCTTGTGTGTTCCTTTGAGACTAATTTTAGCTGTAAGTGCAATGGAAACTCTGTGCGGAATGACTACAAAACTAGATCTGTAGTGTTAATCTGAAGCACTTAAAAAGACAAGTAGATCATCAGCACAGATTCTCAACTCACATACAGACTAGTATCTCTATACCAACAGTTCAAGTGATTACAAAGTGAGCTGTATACAGTGAAATACTGTCTAAAGTTTGTATTCTGTAGTAAAAATTTCACAATGTATTACGGTAGAAATACACTACAATAAATGTTTACTGAAATGTGTTTAGCACACTTTCAGAAATCTACAAGCAGAGTATTGTAGGATATGCTAAAAAGAAAACCTTTTTTTCCCAATCCTGAGAAATGCACAAAAATAAACTTGTTTAAAAACAGCTTTTAGAAGTTCATTTGCTTTTGATTGTTGTGAGTACCATATTACTTATCATAACTATAAGAGGTAAAGAAAGTACTTAATCTTGGAGCAATGCTACATAGACCCTGATTTTAAAGATGACTTACTCTGGGCAGTGTATAGGCCGGTTGCTGCCTGCCCATGTTCTTCTGGGTAAAGATGATTAATCAAATGAAAATGAGGCTGAGATGCTTCACATGGCAATTTATTTAAGTTTTCAAAGACCCTCAGTCACAACTCTGTATTGACACAAGGAACGTTGTAATCACTCCTCACTATGCACAATTGCTTTGGAAAAGAAATGTCTCATAACTCTGTGGAATATCTGCAAAAGTTAACATTTTTAATATTGATGTTATGGCACCATATTTATTGTCATTGTAGAATCTTAAAAGTACTGTAATACCTTTGTCTGTTGATAAAATTCTATGGCTTGTCATTGCCAGTTGTTTCAATAGTCCTGAGTCCTGGGACTCTTTAGGAAGAGGAGGGACAAAGCAGAGATCACAGTGTTGACACCTTTGCTTACCCTGCTGTAGGAATAAGTTTTGAAGACCAAAGCAAATGTAAGGTGATTCAGTCATTTCCCTCTTCTCCAGCTCCTTACTTTTACTCTTTATTGCTCCATCTTGATTGTGAAACATCAGCTTAATGATAAAGGAGCTATTCATGCAAGGAGGTGCCCTCTCGACCCTCATGTCAGTATTCACATGAGCAAAGGTTTGCCAACCCTGGGCCACGTCTTGTTTACCAGGAAATCTTTTACTGGCCTGCTATGGTCATCAAAAAATTAAATGCTTCCCATTGATAAACATGAAGGCTGGTGAAAAGAAAGGAAAGAATTTGAAGATGAGTGAAAATGGTTACTTTCAAAACAGCAATAAAATGAAAAGAGAAACTGCTGGCTCTCTTCAGGGGAAGCAGACAAACATACTGAGTATGAGAACAAATAGTTGAGGTCTTTATTTGAAAAGCATACAAGACTCTAAGAGAGAGAACTTCAGAAACCTAAATGTTTAGACCTAAAGGCCAGTGCTGTGAACAAACATTTGGAAGACTGTTAAGGATAGCTGCTGTTGGGATATACATGGCACATGGTTCATGCTAAAGGAAATAACAATTAGGTGGATTAATAATAGTTTCTTCCCTCAGTTTTTTAAAACCAAAATGTCCCCTCCATTCAGAAGTACGTACAGGTGCATTTACAGGATTTTGGTTTGCATTTGAGTATGCTGAAGATGGCTTCTATATTTGTATATTCTTGGAACTTGTCTGTTTGATTATGAAAATCTAAATATATTCTCTGATTCTGAACATTGTTTCCCACCTTGCTTTACTTTCAAGCTTCTACCTCAAAGTTTAAATCTATGTGCATTAGTCTTGAGAGTGTCTGCAACTGTAGTTTTCTTAAAAACATGAACTAAGTTTTAAATGCTCTTTGTTCAAAATTTAATAGAGATGAGGGCTTTTGCTTACATTTTATACAGTGGTTTTTTTCAATGTAAAGTTTATAGGGGCATATTTTTTGTAATCTCTCTCTTCCTCAGTTCTCCAGGAGATAAATGAGATTCTAGACTTACTTGAATTTGTTGGTTTGATCTCCAGCTTCCTGATCCCTTCCATGGAAGGTATTGATTGTGAGTTAGGGGACTGAATTCATTAGCTGGAATGCCAGTTGACTTCCCCCTTTCAAGACTAAGCCATTTTCATAGGCTTAACAAAGTAAAACTGAGCATCTATCAGACAAGGACAAGTGACTGCCAATGAAATATCTTTAACTGCAAAGTTGTTAACAACTACATCTAATATCTCTCATATAAAAACTTGACAGTGTAAGTTAAAGCTTATGCCTGAAAAAAGCTATTGCTAGATTTTTCAAATTTATATCTTGAATTATGCGTCCTTTAAGGTCAACAGGGATGAACTGATAAGGTAAGGATCACTGTCTACAGCTGACTAAGTTGTCCCAGAGTATGAGTTATGGATATTGCCACTGCAGCATTAGGAGAAAATAACTGAAGACAGGCAGCACAGAATCCCAGAATAAATTAGGCTCGAAAAGACTTTTGAGATTGAGTCCAGCCTTTGACCAAACACCACCACGTCAACTAGACCGTGACACTAAGTGCCTCATGCAGTCATTTCTTGAACGCCTTCAGGGATGGTGACACCACCACCTCCCTGGGCAGTCCTTTTCAATGCTTAACAACCCTTTCTGTGAAGAAATTCCTCCTGATGTCCAACTGCATTACCCCACAGCTTTTCTCTGTGAGTTTCTACAGATAAAATCACATGTAGGCATGCATGCTTTTCTGTTGTGTTTTCTTTTTTTTTTTTCCTTTTTTCCCTGTTTAACCATTAAATTGTTTGAACTTTCTTGGAACATAGTTAAACAAAGCTGATAGTGCATGCACTGCAACTCTGACTGCTGATGGAGCAATAGTAATCGATCAGAAGTTATAATTTTCCTGCTATGGGGCTTTTCCTTTTTCCTGTTAGGGACTTAATCCTTCAGTGTTTCAAGTATATTGTTCTTCTGTTACCTTAGAACTGAATGTTTGTGTTACCTTCTCCTACTAGGTGTGTTTTCTGGCAGGCTCTGCTCTCAAGACCATGGCATGCAAGCAGATTTGCAAGTTATCAAGAGTTTGTTGTCATAAAATATCTTGGAACCCCTGCTTTGGTTCTTACTGTGTATATGGTTATTGCAAGATACCTTCTGTAGCCAGTGAAGGCACAGTGTAATGATGACTTTGTGTAGATTTCCTTTTTTCAAACAAATTGCTGTTTTTGCTATTAATACTAATTAAATATAATTAATTGTTTTGCTTTTCTTTCAATGCTGCTGACTTTCAGAGCAATTGTATTCCTTGCTGATACTGCAAGTAGATGTCAACACAGTAACATACAACCAGAAGCAAGCTGAGGACAAGTGACTGTCAATAATCTGATCAGCTGGGGAGCAAAGGAGAATGCTTTTGCACTTTGGTGCTATAGACCTGTTGATCATAGCCTGTGATTTGCAAGGGTTTTATTTTGTCCTGGCTCCCAGGTGATCTCTGAACATGTGGTTAAATTTCTTCATGGAGTATGTCTTTAGGTTTTGTTCAGTCCAGAATGAGTATAAGCCATAAACTGAGTCTGCTCTGTGGTATGTAATAGAATGTGGTAACAGAACAGCCTTAGGAATTGCATTCTTCAGTTAAATTAAAAGGCCACTGTGGTCACACCTGAAGCATCTATGCTGCTACAGACATCCTTAAGAGAGCCACACTTAAAGGCAGAGTGAACCTTTAAAATTTAGCATGCAAGATGCACTCTGCATTTTTACTAGCTCTATGGTTTATAAGGGATGGTTTAGGCTTGAGGGCATAATTTTGTCTTCTTTTATTTCCTGTCTTCATTCTGGTTAAGGTCCCTCATCAGCATTTCTGGTTCTAGCATTACTAGATCTTTTCTTTAAAGCACCAGGGAACTTCAGGCTGGTTGTTTGTTTCCTGTATATGCCCGTGTTATTTTATCATGCCTTTATATAAGAGTTCTTAAATTTTACTCTGTTAGTTATGTACTTACCAACATTTGAATTGTAGGCAGGAGAGATCCCTCCTAGGCATGCCTTGCCCTAGTAGCTCTACTTACAGTCAAATCAGTAAGGAAGTTATTTCTCTTTTTTTTTTCCCCTGCATTGTGTTGTGTGAACTCGAGTGGATCACAGACACTCTTAGGTGCAAAATAGCTTCTGAAATGTTTTAAAATCAAACCTCATACAATGTTTTCTTAACAGAAAGAAATGTGAGTGATATAAAGGGAGTAAGAAATTAATAATAGTTTGTGTATCATAGCCTCTGTAGCCTCTATTGAATCTGAAATTTCTTTTCTAACCATATGTTCATCTGTAGTGTCTCTTATGATGGGTTTATTTTTCAACCCCTGTTGTGTGATCAATAATCCTACAGAGTGGCTGATCTGTAGCAATATTTCTGCCTTAATGAAAAGGTAGACACGGATTGTGATTGAGCAAACTGGTAAATACTAAATTGACTTTGTTCTGTGCCGGCATCTTGCAAATATTGTGTAAGCAGGTTCCAAATGCCAAGAAACAAAACCCAGACCTCAAAGAAGTTGCAACAGGTGCCAAAATGTCCCAGTTGCACCTATCACAGGTCTCTGAACTCTGGTCCTTCTTAACAATAAAGATCACAGTTAACATTCTTTTGGACTGCAAAGAAAGTCATAAGATTGTCAAAACTGGCAGTGAGTGAGTGATAGCTAATGGAACTTAAAGATAGTTCTGCAAAGCACTGTGAAGGTTCTGAGGTGGAAAGCACAGATGTAATACAGTATTTTTGGTGGCTTGGCTAACATAGCACGTTATTCAGTGATGACTTCTCTGTGTGACTTCCAAATGCTCATATTGCTGCTTCTCTTTGCTACTCCCAACTCACTCCAAAGGAGTAAAAAAGCTTTGGAGAATCATATGTTGTCCCTTGCTTAAGTATTTTAGTATTAAAATATTTTAGTATTTTAGTTCTCCCCCATGAGGGGAGTAAGGTTGATGAGTCTCCTCCAGACAACAAAGAAACAGGAGAGGTGTTTGAAGCCAAGCAAATGTATAAAGAGAAGGGGTCTAACCAAGCTTACTGGTCATACCGACTTCTCCCTTGGCTTCTTGTGCATTAGTCTGGCTGGAATCCTCAATCTACCACACATTCAGCTGTTACACTTGCTGTTAACCAGCTTCAGACTGTAATGCAAATATGTTAAAATCAGGTTAGATAATTGAGCTATGATAACTTGCCACTTAAGTTAGAGTTTCAACCTTCTGGTCTGTCTAAGTGATATGTACGTGACTGCAGAATGACAGAGGGCAGTTCCTTAATCAGCACTTGCCTTGTTGGCACAAAGGTTTTTTAAGGGCATTGGAGTATGTGTTTCGCTCTTTCTTATTTGTAGTGGTGCACTCTGAAAGCTTTTCACCTGTGTCATTACTAATTTGCCCTTTTAAAATAGTTTTTTCACGTTTCTGATTTTTTTTTTCTTTTTTACAGCTTTTGGGGTGGAAGGCAGGAAAGGGAGAGGAAGAGGGAAAAACTTTGAAGTTGATGCTGTTGTTAGCAGTAAACTTAGTAGTCAGCTTTATTGTGTCTCTACATTTGTTACAG
Organism: Lophotriccus pileatus; assembly: GCA_035583135.1. Taxonomy (NCBI): domain Eukaryota; kingdom Metazoa; phylum Chordata; class Aves; order Passeriformes; family Tyrannidae; genus Lophotriccus; species Lophotriccus pileatus. The sequence continues at coordinate 29,974,964 of JAWWES010000115.1, forward strand.
TAATGCTAGATTTTCAGGTAGTGTCTTAACTAGAGTGTGACTAAGATAACTGCGCTTTTCATGAAGTTGCTGCAAAGTCTGCAAGGTCCTTGGATTTATTTGCATGTGTTTTAATAATGCTTGTTCAGCTCTGCTGCCATTAGACAGTTGGTTATTTGGACAGACATCCTCACAGCTGGCTGCTTCTTGTTTCCTTGTGGAGAAATACTGTAATAAAGTAGTTTCACACTAGACATTGACTAGGTGCTTTCAGCTCAGTTCTGTGCATCTTAGGAAAACCATCTCGCTTACTTGACGTAACTGCAACTTTCCCGTGGTTTTGGTAACTCCCTTAGCATCTTGTATGTTGAGCAGCTTTTTGAGCAACTTTTTAAGCTTGAGGGTTCTTTACTTAGAAATGTGCAAGTGCTTCCTCTGTCTCAGCTTCTGAGAAGGTAATAGATGCCTGTTGAACAGTCGAGAAGTCAGTTGCAGGAAATCCGGGTCTAGGAAGGAAAAGTGTAACAAACAGAAGGCAGCAACAGTAGTGCTTCTGCCAGCTGATCCCTCTTCCCTTTAATGCAGTAGCCAGAAGATGACAAAGTGGTTTGATTTTCATACATCCTCAGGGATGGGACAGTTGAGAAGTGACAGGGCAAGAATTTGGTAATTACCTGACACGCTGTACGCTGCTCTTTGCTTTCAGATTGTCTCAAACTGGTGTTCAGAGGAGACTGTATGGGAAATTCCACCAGTCTGGAAGTGTGCATAGCCTTAAAGTTGAAAGCTTTTTCAGTTGACTAAGCTTACTTTTTCACTTATTCAAAACCCTTTCTGCAAGATATACACAATTACTTGTTTACTGTTGGGTTTTAATCAGGACCTAAATGTGGTATGGGATGGAAAAGACTATTGAAGAATTATTGAAGGGAGTCTCTGCTCTGCTGCCTGTTGGTTATTGGTTGGAAGCTCTCTTGGGAAGAAAGCCCTTTCTGTGAACTTAGTAGTATAGTGCTGAATGTATTAAAATTCTAGAAGATTGTATTCCAGTGCCCATGGTTGTGTGCATGGTTTTTAATGTTATACTATTCCTGCAGAAATGGGGTTTGTGTGCTGACACAACTGTGTTTAAGAAATACTATCATTCATAGCTGGTTCTTAGCAGCAAACTAATGCTATTGCCAGTCTAATTCACTCACTCAGAAGAAGAAAAAAGATAGACCAGGCAATCTGTACAGGTCTGAGAGTGTGTAGATCAGGCAGTATCCTAGCACGCTTATCTTAGCTACTGATCACACTTCTTTCTAACCTGTGGGAACTGTTTCTCTATGTTTGAAAACATTTGTTCAGAGCAGCCTCCTGTCTTTCCCCAGTCCTCTTCAAAGATCAGTCGGGCTAATCTGGTGTTGAAGAGATTTATAGTAAGTAACGTAAAAACATTTTGTTTCAGGTTAAGCCCTGGATAAAGCTGAATACATAGTAACAGAAATCTCAAAGCAAATAGCGTTTCTGCGGCACGTTATTCCCTCTTGTAATGCCTCTTAACATAAACCCATCACCTTGCTTTTCATACAAAGCATCCTGTACATGTTGACATTGGAAGCCTGCCTTGCCTTACCTCCTCCTACTGCTGCCTGATGGAATGATACAGGGAGAGAGACTAGTGTGGTTGAGGTTATGTAAAGTTTTTGGTTGATCCTGGAAACCTTGTTGTTTGTTTGACTTAACGATGTGAGTTAATAAAGGTACTATCTTAAAGAGTTGATAGCCAACAGTGTGTCTTTTTCTTGATCCTGTTCTGTAATTCGGAAGTCTACTTGCTTAAAAATGTTGTTACAAGTAGTATTCTGCTCCACCCAAGTCTGATCACTTTCATTTTTTTGATTTGATGCTGTTGGGAAAACCAAGATTTTTATTCTAGCACCTGTAAGCTCATTGGACTGTCAGACAAGTAACAGTTGTTGTACCAGGACCTGCCTTTTTTTTTTTTTTTTTTTTTTTTTTTTAACGTAAGATAGGTTGTTAAATAGGAAATGAGGTGTGTGATTCTACTAGCATACTTCAGCAACAGCTTCTAGCTTGTCTTCGGAGAAGCAAGACCTTTAAAGTCATATTGAAATCCAGGGATGAATACAAAAGTGTTTGTGAAACCAAGAGTTTACAAAATTTCCTAGTGCTTAGAAACAGTTTTTAGATTGTTCTAAAACAGTGATTTTCTGTAAATTTCTTAATCCGGAGTGTATCTTAATGCATGACTATAAATGGGAAAGAGTGTAGTACGCTTCTTAATGCAATGTTACTTTATGCTTCAGTTCATTCACTGAGTTGAAAAGCTTATTTGGGCCTCTGTAAGCAAAGCTGTCAAATTTGGATCACATGTGTTTTGACTGGTCCTAATTAACTATTCTTATACACCGAAAGCACGGCGGGAGCAGAGGAAACTTCATTTTAGACTCAGCTTCCTCATCTACTTCTCTTGTGTAGTACCAATGCTTTTCTGTCCAACCCCTCTCCATCTAGTAAATTCATCTCAATAAACTGTTTTTATTGACATGGGATTGTTTTAGTTCCATTTAAATCTGCTTAAGTCAACTGCAACTAAACTGAAATATATTATTTTGGAAACTCAGTCTGCTGCATGGGTTACCATCTGCTTATGCAATCGGTACCACCTCTGTTGCAAGAGTCTCATGCAAACACTGTCTGGTTCTAACCCTGCCTAACACAGGTCAGCAGCTGGTGTGAGGGCTTGATTAAACTCTTGACTCTTCTGCTTCCACTTTCTTATCTCTGAAATGGGGGCAACAGCACTTTCCAAAGCCCTTTTAAAGGGGAGTTGGCTACATCAGTCACCGTGTATGTATTCAGATAGGAAGGAAGCCTAATCTGCTATTGTAGATTATTCCAATGCCTTAATTTCAGCTGATGCAATATAAAAGTTGTTGAAATACTTTTTACCCATCCAAGGCAAAATGTGTTATAAGCATATTGGCACAGAAGCCCTCAAAATTAAACTGTATTAGTGAAAGCTATGAAATGGTCTAACAGGTTTTATTTCTGAATGAGAATAATTGGAGGTTAATGAAAAGTTGAGACACTCAGCATCTGCAGAACAGCTGCAGTTCTCATGCAGTAACCTTTAGTTAATTTGTCTTCAAAACATGTCTATGTGGAACTTGGGAAAGTGAAGAGGAAACAGTTCTATTATTGTATTAATCAGAAGAGCAAGGGAATGCTGAATATGCTTTTCATCAAAATAGTTTATTAACTAGTTCATAAAACTGGAATCTAGTCCTGAAATTAATAGGGGAAAAATCTATATCAACTGTTAAATTCTGTAGTCATGATCTGTCAAAAAGCCAGATGCCTTTTCAAAACAGTTGGTCTTTACATCCATTGCACGTATATAGAAAGTAGAAATAAAGTTAAGCAGCATTACTTCATTCAAGCAGAGGATCTGCAAGTATCATTAGTAGGTAAACTTCAGCATTCAATTCTGCAATGACAAAGTAGTTCCAGTTAGCTTATTTGCTGAATTATGAGTTTCACTTATTATTTAACTCTGCAGAAAGCTACAAAAAGGAAATAACCTTGTTGATCTCTTTCCATTAATATCCCTCACATTGTTTGTCCTATGAATTATGACTTATAGGAAAATTAACTGTCCATGCTATACATCATACACAAGCAAGTCTTAAATGGTGCATGCTGTAAAAATATTGACATGCCTCCAAGAGGTTAATTTCCCCACAGGTTAGAACTTTTTTTCCAGAGGAAACAGTAACACCTATTTTTTTCTGCAGAATAGGAATAGAGCTCAGATTGTTCAATTTATTTTTTTTAATGGACTCTTACCACCTAAGTCTCACTTGGCTTTGTGTTTCATTCTAAAATAGAAGCTATTCCAAAACTTTGGGTTATTGCAGAATTAATTAATTCTCTCATCACAATAGTTTACCCCTACTCTTCTTTTTTAAAAATCTGGTCTTGGAGGTCACTAATCAAGCATGCTGTTACCTAGTTGTTATGTTAAAGAGCAGGTTAGCAGAAGGACAGCAAGGGCTGGTAAAGAGGGTAAGCTTTAATCATTCAGTTGTAATGGTTCAATTTGCCAAAACCCCTCAAAATTCATCACGTAGCAGCTTACAACTAACTGCTGGGTTTCTGATCAAACCGTGGCTTTAAGTTCTCCTCTTAAGGGCTTGATTGCATGCTTGATTTCATGTATAGAAAGAGCAACAAATATTTCCAAAGACCTGACTACTCACAGTTTTTCAGTCAAGTCACATGAGCAATGCTGATTTGGCTTCAACCTGCCTTAGTGAAGAAGAAGGGGCACTTGCTTGCAACCCTGTTTTGGGCTGACCATCCTTCTGTGATTTTTTTCTTGAATTTACTGTGTGAAAAATGAAGCTTCAAACTTGGGACAGTCCTTTCAGGAAAGGTAGTTTGGGAAAGCAATGGGGAGTTTCCATGAGGATAAAGAAAAATGCAAAACACAGAACTCGTTGCAGACCATGAAATCAATAAGCATTATCCAAATCATGTCTGGGCAGAGTACAGCAGGTTTCCACAAACACACATGTACACAATGGGAGGACTTTTGAGAAAACACATATGTGTGTTTTGACTGAAAATGTCTTAAACTGCCTATTTTTAAAACACTGTTTTGTAAAATAGAGACTTATGATGGAAAACTGTAAAGATAAATGTAACTCTTGCTTTGCTTTTTACAAAACAAAAGAACAAGTGGTTTGAGTTGGAAAGGACCTTTAAAGATCATCTAGTTCCAACTCACCTGCCATGGACAGGGACGCCTTCCACTACACGAGGTTGCTCAGATTCCTGTTCTGTTTCCAGCTCTTATGTTATGTCTATAGCTGTAGACATAACACCCATCTGTAAACCTTCAGTATAATAGCATTTGGTACAAGTAAGGAGTGCAACTTATCACTACAAAATCACTAATCTTGACTTGTACTTCTTTTAAATGAAGCCTTAAGATAAGGCTTCACAAAGTCAGTAGGGAAATGTGTCCACTTTGTATAACCACTCATGTACTCAGTAAAGGAAATTAGATGTATCCTGTGTTGCTCAAACCTTACTTAAAGACCTTTCTAAACTTGTTAGAAGTCTGTCAGGAAGAAATATAAATCAAGCTGTGATTGCGTGTTGGTGTTCTATTTATCAGTAGAATTGTTTCTTTCCAAGTAATCTGTTTTACTCTTTACCATTTCTCTCTCACATACTCTGCATCGTGTTCGTTCTTGAGGAAGAGCTCCTGCATATCTTTGAATGGAGCCACAGAAAATGGTGAAAGTGTTCTTTCTCACTACATTTGTCTGAAGAACTCCTCTCTTCCTAAGAGGATATTACTGTAGGACAAAAATATGCTCCCCAGTGCATAATAATAATAATAATGGTTTCAGACTTTTAACACCATGTTGTAGAAATATTTACATTAGCTAAACCAATCACTGTTAATCTGGATCTTGGTTTAGGCAGGGAGGTTCCATATACACTACCATGCTGAATGCTTTGACTAACAATTACTGCATAGTTGAGAACCAGATTTAATTTGTATCTTAATTTCACTCATACTTTTTGAAAAATGTTTTGTTTATTCTTATACCAAACTGGGTTTTAGTTTAAATGACTTTTATTTGTGATCTTGCATTATAGTTTCTGATATAGTGCAAAAGAGAGCAATGCAATCTTCTCTCACTCTTTATTTATTTTTGCAGTATAAATTGCTTATCTTTCTTCTCTAAATAAAATTGATGACAAAACCTATATTGCTCTCAAGGGCAATGAGGTCCAGTTTCAAGATGCAGAAGTTCTGGAACTCTCCTCTTATTTCAGGCTAATTGAAGGAGAGATTCTGTTTGTAGCATAGGCTGAAGTAGGAAATTAAAGAAACAAGATAACTTTTAAACTGTATTTTGCTAGTCTGCTCTTGTCAAAAGGTATAGTTGAACTAAGTCAAATGGTTCTCTTATATAGGCAGGCACTTTGTTGTTAAATTAACAGCAAGAACTTCCTGTAACCCTTTCCTGGAGCTACTGTTTTTCTGTTAATTTTCAGATATTGCAGAAGTTGGGAATCTAGGAGGGTTAAGTTTGATCCTCACCCATTTGTTTGTCCCACAGGAGATAATCTGCTAGATTTGTCAATGGGAATTATTTCCCAGGATATTTACTATTAACTTTAAAGCTCTCAGCCTTTGTTCTCCATGCCAAGTACATAAAAAAAAAAGTGCACTTGCATCTTGAGAAGCATCATGTCCTCAGGAAAGGTCTCTTGATTAGATTTATTACTCATCTGTTTCTTTCCATGTAAAACTCAAACATATCAATACATTTTGTGAAGCTTGTGTTCACCTTGGAGGGAATGAAAACGTGGTGGTGCTAGTTATCAGTGCTGATTGAACAGGTAGTCTGCGCTACATCAATGCAATACTAAGACACTGTTTCTCTAAGTAGAAGCAACTCTAAGGACTTGCTGTAGCAAGTGATCAGCATTTACATCTATATGGACTACTAAAATGTTCGGCACATGAATGTCTGGTTTTAATTGGGAGGCGGTGGTATGTGTGCAGGGGAAAGTAAGGGAGAAAAATATTCAATATATTGAATGCTGGCACTATTGAATCCCCAAGATTTTTATCCTCAAGTTGTATGTATCCTGTTTCATCCTGCTCATGCTTTGTCTAATTTTGATCATCTTTCCAAACAAGGAAGAGCTGGCAGAATTATTTACCTTCTCTGTTTCAAAAAAATAATGTGGAATTAATTTGTCTGTAAACTCACCAGTTGTTTCCACTGGACTGTGTCCTGAAGCCTCCACTCTCATAAATATTAGGCATAATTAAATTTTTATGAGTCTTTCAGGTTCAAGCAAGTATAAAGATGGTTCTTTACATCTCTTCTAAATTAATGATTTATTGTGTGGCCTTCAGATAACAAACTAAAACCAGAGTAGAGCATGTATCTTCTAATTTGTATGTAAAAACCTTTCCCCCCTTCTTGTCTCTGTCTGATAAGACCTACTTCTGGATAATAAATTGAGATTGTGTTTGAAGAGCACAATTTGTGCTGCCCCTTATGGGTTAATTAACAGATTGCCTTTCTAAAGGATCACTTAGTCTGGTTAAATTGTAATAAAAAACCAAGAAAACAGATGCGCACTTAAAAGTATGAAATTGCAAATGTTTCTGTCTATGACAAACGTGCATTCTGTACCGTTATTTGTTTTGCCAGCTAGGAAGTATATTGAGTAAGAGAACACAGAGGCAAGAAGATATCCTTGTGCCTGTAGCACTGTCTTTAGTGAGACATCTTAAAGCAATTATTTCCCCTCTTCCTTGGGTTGTGAGTGACAGCAGTTATGGATTAATTAAGCTCAGTGCTTGGTCCCTGTTACAAATTAATCATTTTAGCATTGTTCACACACACACATTGCACTTGCAAAAGGGTAGAACAAAACTCAGGAGAAAAAAACCTGGAATGCCCAGACTTAAATTTAAGTTGTCACTCTTTTTTTGAGACTCAGTCCACTAAAGAACTTTCTGAATTGTTTAACAGGCGTGATTGGTGGTGTGTTAAAATAGAGATGCCAGAGAGAGAGTGAAAAGGTGTTATCGTCACCTCCTGGGAGAAGGCAGGGGACAACTCTTTTCCACTTGGCGTAACAGAAAGAAGGTCTCTTCTTCAAAGTCAGGACAGATTTTCAAGCCATTAGCCCAATAAAGATAGGGAGCTGTGACAGTATTTATTTACAATGGCATTGCATCCAAACACAAGTGCTTTTGAAAAAGTTCACCCACACACATTTTTGGGAGGTCATGGAGTCTGTATGCAGTAGTACACTGTGGTGGGTTGACCCTGGCTGGGTGCCAGGCATCCACCAAAGCCACTGTATTGCTCCCCTCTGCAACAGGACAAGGGAGAGAAAATATAGCAAAATGTTGATGAGTTGAGATAAGGACAGGGAGAGATCACTTACCGATTACCATCAAGGGCAAAACACGCTCAACTTGAGGATATTAATTAAATTTATTACTGGATGTTAAAAACACCTTCCTTCTACCCCTCCCTCCTTCCCAGGTTCTACCGCCTCCCCCCAGCAGCACAGGGAGATTGGGAATGGGGGTTACAGTCAGTTCATCACAGATTGCGTCTGCTGCTGCTCAGGGAGAGGAGTTCTTCCCCTGCTCCAGCCTGGGGTCCCTCCCACGGGAGATAGTCTTGCACAAACTTCTCCAACATGAGTCCATCCCACAGGCAACAGTTCTTCACGAACTGTTCCAGTTTGGGCCAGTTTTCCACAGGGTGCAGTCCTTCGGGCACAGCCTGCTCCAGTGTGGGGCCCGCACAGGGCCACAAATCCTACTGGGAAAGCTCCTGTAGTGTGGGCTCCTCTGTCCATGGGTCCTCTGGTCCCTGTCAGGAGCCTGCTCTACTATAAGCTTCCCATATGTTCACAGTCTCTTTTCATGCATCCACGTGCTCCGATGTGGGGTCCTGCATGGGCTGCAGTGGATCTCTGCACTAGAGTTGACTGCCATGAGCTGCGGGGGCACAGCTGCTTCACCATGGTCTGCACCATGAGCTGTGGGGGAACCTCTGGAGCACCTCCTCCTTCTCCTTCTCCCCTGAGTTTGGTATCTACATACTTGTTCCTCTTCACTCATTTCTTTTCTGGCCACAACTAGTTCTGTGTAATAACTTTTTATCCCTTCTTAAATATGTTCTCCCAGTGGCATTACCACCATTGGCCCAGCCTTGGCCAGTGGGGGGTTCATCCTGGAGCTGGCTGGCATTGGCTCTGTCAGACATGGGGTAAGCTTCTGGCAGCGTCTCAAAGAAGCCACCACTGTAGCCCCACTCTTTACCAGTACCTGGCCACACAAACCCAATACATACACTAACCCATAGCAAGGATGCTGTTGTTTAAATCCTTTTTATGCATACAGGTTATTTTGGGATTGGGTAGTGTGAATTTTAAAAAGAACAGCTAACCTAATAGAACTTCAGGTGCTAATAGGAATTCGTTGGCTTATCCAACAGTCTTTTGCAGAGATATCTTGGAGCTCATGCTGAGCAGTTCCAGTTTGTTTTGGGATATGTCAATGTTCTTTCTCAATTCTGAGCACCTAAATAAATCTCAGATGAAGCTGCCTCAGAATTATATTGAATAGTGAATATTTTAAAATGTGAAAGTATGTGTGTAGGATTAGGATGTGAATGTTTTCTGGGCCCTCTTCAAACTCAGTCATGCCCTTTGAAGGATGTATACACGTTTTCTTTACAGCACAGTGATGTAGTTATTTAGTCAAGAGTATTTTCCATCTGCTGAAGACCACTTCTGTATATCTCTGTGTTTGGTAGTATCATGTCTTAAGTGTGTTTGGTCCTGTGATCTTCAGGCATTCTTACTAGACCGCCTGTTCTATGCTGGCTAATCAGTAAATTAAAAGGGATCTGGAGCTCTAATCTACAGTTTTCTTCATAGCATGTATTTAATTACTTTCATTGGAGTCTGCTTTCAAAGTCCAGTAAAGGACAAGGTTTCCCACTCTGTGATTGCTCCGTCTAATAAAACTAGCAAGGCTGCTTAAATTAAAAAAAAAAAAAAAAAAAAAAAGTGCTAGCCACATTGAAGTCTAGGAACAGGAATTTCCCCAATACTAAAAAAAAAAATAAAAAAAAAAAAAATTTGATTAAGAAAAAAAAAAAAAACCGCTTA
>JAWWES010000115.1:29984699-30011029 GCA_035583135.1 Lophotriccus pileatus
ATTCTAGTAAAATGAATTTCCCCAATAATAAAAAAAAAAAAAAAAAAAAAAATATTGATTAAGAAACACATAAAATACCGCTTACTGGATTATTGGTGTTTTTTACAACCCTGATTGCTGTGTTCTAATTAACAGCCACAAATGATGTCTGGTTTTCTGTCCTGTTATATCACAAAACTATGCAGAGTGAAAACCAGGCATGTGTTTACATGCATTCCTTAAATATCAGGCTTAAATATAGGGACAGATTTGTATGAAGTGGCATGTGCTGAAGGCTCAGTTAGGTAAGAAAAATTAGGTTAGGTGGAGGTCCAAGTTGCTGACAGACCAAAGTGAAGCATAATGAAGGGGAAGCAATAGAGTTCCTTGGTTCTGTAATTCATTTATGCATTGAGAAGCGCTGTTGCATGAAGAGGATGAAACACTAAGAAGTTGGGTGGGTAAATGAAGAATCAACAAGATTAGCTAAGCTTTCTCTGCAGAGCACGTTCGGTCTTGTTTTGTAACCTTTAGGATAAAGTGTGATATATACAGTGCATTTGACCTCTACATATAGCTTTCTATTTTGGATGCTGTGAGATGCTAGTGGATCATTTAAAGCCACTTTTAGCAAATTTAAATAACTTTTATAATTCCCTGACTAAAAAAGAAAAAAAAAAAAGAAAAAAAAAAAGAAATAATGGTATGTTGAAGCAGTTAAAACAAAAGAATTAGGAAGACCTTCTTTAAGTTCTCCTATTTCCAAAGACTGTGGAAAAGTGACAGGATAACGTTCTATTTGCTGTATCAGTAGGAACCATCTCATTCTGGATTAAATCTTGCTATTGCTGGAAAAAACATCCCATGATGTATGTGAATCCATATTTTGCCAGGGAAAATTTTCCCCATGTGGGAATTTTCAAAAGTTTGTTCTTTGATAGGAACTGTGTTTTGAGACTAAACTATTGACTGAAAAATGTAAAATATGTATTTACTTGCTATAGCAGTTGCACTGCATTTATAAAGTGGTTGGTTATGACAGCAAGGGGAAAACTTGTACCCTACTATTTGTGGTTGTTCTATATAGGAATGTAAACCCAGGGACTAACACTTGCTTTCCAGGGTTTGTTTTTAATTTTTCTACTTCAATTCAAAGATAAGGGAGAAGGAGTCCTGTATACTCATACTGATCTCCAGGTTTTTGGGTAATCTTCATGTATGCTTTTGGTTATGTTTGTTATTTACATCTGTCAACACCAAACATGAAGCTTGTGGAGTTTTTATTCTTTCAGAAGTGAAAATTAATGTTATTCCCTCAATTACCTCTTCCTATTCTTTGCTTCAGTTTCAACCTTGGCCTTGTGGTGGGTGGCTACTAGCCATAACCCCATTGTGCTGTTAGAAATAAGCCGTTTCTACCTAGGATTTTGTTTGTCAAAACAGATTATGCACAAGTTCTAGGATTATCAAGTCTAGCAGAACCTAACAACTCTTAGTATAGGCCAGCTGGGGGATTCAGTCCTGTATGCTTGGTTGATCTGGAATCAGACTTATGTAGTCAACTGATGTCCTCCTCCCTTAATGTGGGTTTTATTAATTCCCTCCATCCTTCTCTAATGCAGGTGCTGCTGACTCATATCCTGCACCTCTTGCCCCAACCACCTTCCAACTCAACTCTCTGCATAGGTCAGTAAAGGACAGTAAAACTTTCACAGGTTAGCAAGACACAAGGGTGTTGCCTGTCAGACTGAGACAATGTGGTTCACTTGCCTTATTTTTCTTTCTCAAAAAAGGTCGCAAACCATTCCCTAGAGAAGCAGAGTAGGAAATCCAGGACTTAGCTAAAAGACTTCTTTTTACATCTGGCATGGTTCTTGTCCTGACAAACATGAAATTCATGCTGCAAACACAGATAATGCTGAGAGGGAAATGAAAGGTCAGCTTTCCTAAGTCCTGCTGGTTTGCATAGTCCTGCAGAGATTGTCAAGTGGCTGAGGCAGCCTCAAAGGCTTGTTCTCTTGGCCCTGTGTGCTGGCCCTGGTCATATGCCAGTGTGATTCAGTCAGCTGGGAACTCCTGAGTCCAAGTGAGCAGTCAGGATAAGTCTGTCATTACACTAGAGATGGGAGTGAAAAAAAAGATGGCAAGAACCAGAACTGTGTGCTTTTCTGGTGACTGAGGTGATTGGTAGGGGATGATAGTTACTACCATCCTTTCCTGAGAACTCTTGCCTCGAGCAGATTACATATTAAATGTGCCAGGTGCCAAGTGGCTGGCAGAAGAATGCGTGTCCAAATAGGGTGCTGCTGTTTTGTATTGTAGATTCTGTGGGGTTTTGTATTCTAATCCCTAAAGATTTTTTTTTTGTTTTTTCCTCTCCAAGGAGCGATAAGCTTCCATTTCTCTATGCACTGACACGTGTATAGCAGCCGTCCTAAAGATGACATTGGACTAGCTTATCTTTTTGCTGCCTTGATGAAATCATTTAACCATATGTGTATTCTCTTGGCTTCCTGCAACTCTGCCACGTTGTGTCTCTGGCTACCAAAGTGAGCATCGTGGCATAGCAAGGTTTTCTTAGCAATACCACATCTGTCTTTAGAATTTAGGTTGAGAAAAGAGGTGAAAGAATATATGAAGGCTTTGAAGAATTCAAATAGGAAATTTTAATAAAACATTACACATATAGACCTCACATATCTAGACATGAGAAGTAATTGGGAGGAAAAAGTATTTTACTCGTTGGTTAAACCATTAGTTGCATAGTTGGCTTTGCTTTCCCTTTCCTTACTCAAACTCCAAGCTGCCAAGATATTTCAAGGAGGAAAATACATTCTCTGACAGGCAGTATTGTCCATTCAGTTGGGACACCTTGTGGTGCAGAGTGAAAGCCAGTTGCCTTCCGTATCTAATTTTTTTGTCTGTTTGTTTTCTCTTTCTCTGACTGTAACTCTAAAACAATAGATTATAGCATTTAGTGTTATATTAAATGTATAATTTGTTGCTTAACAACTAGACATACAAACTTACTCCATAGATGAGCTATGACAGGTGTCAGGCAGGATTAATATATTCCTAGTTTAACTGGATCTGACTTGATCTAGCTATAAAGTACTAATAAATTCAGACTTTGCCTGTGAAATAACTTCTGCTCCTTTTAATATGCAAGCAGGTGTCAAAGTGCAATATGCCAACAGGGCAGGAAATTTGTCTGTGGCCACTGTGCTGCCTGTCTGCATAATGAGTCTGAGGAAGTTGTTCTGTCAGTCGAGCTGTGACCACCCACTGACATTTTTCTTTCAAAATGGGTACTGACTGAGAGGGTTTGTTTTCTCTGCATGTAATCCATTGTAAGACAATATATTATTTAGGTAAGCAGAACTTCTTAGTGCGTATCTGACCTGGGAGTCTTAACATGTGACTCAAGTTTTTTATTACTGGAAAGATAAGTATTAGCCAATAAATATGTTTTGATTGCATTTAAAAATATGATTATTATAAACAGCTGACTGCTACTGTAACCTTAAGCTGGAGCCAAAAAACCTAGATAACTAGAAAACCCATGTGGGACAAATGCTGTGCAATTTGCATAGCATGGATTTTAATGGTTTATGTATTTTTTAAATAACATAGAAGTTATTTTAGGCTTTTTGCTCATATAACTGCTTGTACCACTTCACCTATCTGTTTTGCCCTGCTGCTACTAGATTTGGTTAAAACTGAAATCTACTTAAAGATGAACAGCATTATATGACTTTCATCTGATAGTATAAATTTAGACTTTATTACCCTGGACAATTTTATTACGATTAGCTAAGTTGTCAGTATCGTGTGTACCCATGATTAGATAACTACTGCCTGGTTTCTTCAAATTATATAAAAAATGCAGGTGTCAATGTGAAAAGAGATTGCTGTTGAAGTTTTTATTCCTTATAGGAAAGTCTCTAAAGTAGATTTGCAATTCTCAGTGGTTTTCGGCACATTAAGTCTTTACATCCTTGATAAAAGAACTTGAGAAAGAAGCAAAATTACTCTATGTTATTTCAGAGTCAGAAGGGAGGACAAAGCCTAGGAGTTCTGAAAGGATGCATCAGTTATGGCATTAATGGGTTCTGCTTTTGGATGTAGCAGCCAGCTCTGATTGTCCATTACATGGTAATACTGTTGAGAGTAGAATGAAAGCCACTGGTTCTGATTTCAGGCTTAATAGTTCAATTACATCTCCTTTCTTTACAGAAAAACAGCATTTCAAAAGAGAATTGTTCATACTACTGGGAGAATCTTAAAACTGCCATTAGACTTATATGTCAGATCTCTAGGGAATGCTTTGAATAATGTGGGAGGCTTTAGCCTCTACAAAAGAGATCTGTCACTGAGCAATATCTGGTTGTTCTTCCTGTATGTAATAGGGTGCCTGTGGGGCAGGATCTGTTGCTCTAGTTTATATTTAGCCTGTTTATTGTCTCATGTCTTTAGTCTGGTGTATCTATCTGGCCATATGTACCCCAAAGTCCTTTATCTTTCCTGCTGCTTATTGTTATCAGACCCAGCTATTCCTTACTAAAGCATCAAAGATTTCATACCAAATATTAAATTATTCCTACTTGTTATGCAAAACCTGTATCACAGCTTTCTTGCACTCCTTAACTCTTAGGATAAAATCACTAATGGTGTGTGACCTGTATGGGTCAAGACTTCTCTCCTTGCCATTTTCAAATTTGGTTTGAGAACTTTTCAGCTCTGCTGTTACTCATACAGAGGGGATTCAAGTGGCATGTGCCCAGAGCATCTGAGATAAATTCTCCTTTGCCCAAGATAAGCGGGCATTTAACAACTGTTTCTTGTGAAATTGGTCATAAGAGGGTTGATAAAAAAGTGACCAAAACTAGGAAACACAAGGCTGTATTGGAGCAGTGCTGGGGTTTGTAGTGGTACCTTGCAGATGGAGCATATTGTGTGCTTGATTTTATTCAAACTACATCCTCTTTTCTACTTGTGTTAACGTAGTAAGAAGATGTAGTAATTTTGTGTGTGTTAAATCTCTATCTGTGATTACAAGTTTAACTTTCAGCAATAACACCAGTCTCTAGAACATTTTTCCTTTGCCAAAATGCAGAACTGGAGTAGTGGGGAGTGAGGGAGAAGAGTTGTTTAATTCCTGTGAGGCAAAAGTCATTTAACAGAAAATAAAATCCTGCCTTTATCAGTATGAGCTGTCATGAGGTGAGATCTAAGGTTATGTATAAATTCTGAATTAGTAAACTATTTTCAACTTTTGCATTTGGGCATACTTGAGAAGGTACTTCTTAAATGACCTATTTCAAAATATTAAGAGCACACCTTCCCTCTTCTTCCTCTCCTTCCTTGCCGCCTGTTTTCCAATCCAAAGACTTGTTGGAGGAAATTTTCTGTAGTTTAATAAATAAACACAGCCAATTTGAGGAATTCTGTATCCTAGTATATGAAAATAAAGGCATTGCCTAAAAGATTTGCCAAGCAAAAAAACCCATGTTTGCTGTTCCGTTGTATAGTGACCACTCACATTGTTTGTTGGAGCCAAAATATTAATTCCTTCAGTGTGGGCAAAAGTTATGCTGCTTGGAAAGCAGCTACGTATGTCTCACTGCACCAAAACTAACTGAGCATGTTTTGTGACCATCTCTGTTCCTGCAGCTGGGATACATATAGGCATGCAGGCTTATTGCAGGTGTAAAGTAACTTAAAAGACTGGACTGTAGATCACAGATAAATGTGTACTAATGGCCGATGGCTGTGTGCAAATAGGGACATGAAGAGGGTGGCAGCTTCGTCTGGAGTATTGTCTGTGGTTCTCTACGCAAAGAGTTTGTATAACTTGGAGAGCTGTCCATCTCTCCCCCAAAATGTTAGCTGCCTGGGTGTGAAGGGCAGCTGTGTGCTGCTCAGTCCAGGAGCTTCTTCCCCTCAGACCTGGGCCCCCTTCACACCTCCGGACCTCAAATGCTGGCAGATCTTAACACAACTGTATGTACTGGGAAACTGAGCTCATTAGATCAGACCGAACGTGGAGTAATGCAATGAGATAATGGCCCTGTGACAATGGAAACAGATACTTCACTGTGTCTCTTATGAGATCAGTTGCTCTGTGAGGAAACAACAACTGAAAAAATAACCCAAAAAAACAACTGCGCTTATGGAATGGAAAATGACTGGAGAATTGGCGTCTGGTGTAACATTTAGGCAGTGGAAGAAGTCAAGCCATCTTATCGGGGATAATAGATAACAGATTGTGTTTGTCAGGTATTTTGGATGTCATTTGGGACTTTTAGGAATTTCATCTGCAGACCACAGCAGAAATGAGTGATGTTACTTTAATTGGTCTCTGTTCAGATGAACTCTTGTGATCCACTGTAGCTGCCTCAAGTTGTGTGGGGTTTTTTTGGTTTTGTTTTTTTTTTTTTTTTTTGAAGGGAGGTGGCATTGTGTGTTTAGTTGTCTGCTCTCAACCTGCCTGTTTTAGAGCTACTTCTCATTTGTACACCACTTTCTTATGATAAATAAGTGCCTTGGTGAGAACTCTGTCCTTTTCTATCCAGAGGCTGTAGGCTTTGGAAAGACACTGTATGCACTTGGAGTGTGCCAGGAGAAAAAAAATGTAGTTCTGCACTGTTGTTCACTTTAAATTCTTCTCCTTTTATCTTCTATAACAGCTTATGTGTTGAAAGTGCATTTTTAATTACACTGTTTGCATCTTGTGTATGCACAATACATTCATTTGAGGGTATTTTTCGTACAGTAGGAGTGTGGTGATATGTAATAAGTCTCAAGAATAATTAAAACCTGTGTTAACTTGTGTATGTTTTCAGCAGTGATTGAACTTTGTGTTGAATCTCTGCTGGGTCCAAGATCAGATCTTAATCAAGTAGAAAGGAAGGAAGGGGTGAGGGGGAAGGAAGAGCTGGTTGTAGTTACATCTGTAAGTTCTTGCCAGTTTAAAATAAATGTCACCTGTCACGTTAATTTTTTTTTTTTAAAGTATATTGCCTCTAATTTTTTAGGTGTTTGCTCAAGATAGTTTTTGTGTATAACACTTACTGAGAAACAGGGAAAGTGGGATAATGTTTTGAATCAACATCTGGAGGTATCTTCACCCCTCCTGTATAAGGATGGAACCTCAGAATTCTGTTCATTGTTTACACTGAAGGGAAAAAAAGCAGAGTAACCTGGGAAAGGCTTTAACTGCATCATGATGTGACAGAGCAAAGGTTTCAATAACTAGAGATTTCCAGGAGAGAATATGGTAAATCGACTTTTTTTTTTCTTTTACTTCGGAGAGGTAGAAATGCATGCCAGAATCGTCCAGATGCACAGTTTGGATCTGAAACTTTCACTTGCTGCACTAAATAGTAATTAGTGTTTTTATCAATGAGATTTCTACAGCATAGTTTTAGAAAAGGGGGGAAAGCTAGTTCTTCCATGCCCCTTCCTGCAAAAGGCGAAGCTGGTTAAGCATTCTTGATCACCTGAAGACCCGAGCAGCTGTTAAAAAATTGACTTGCAGAACCTGTGGAAATGATAATGATCTCGTTTGTTTCTCTGAAACATTGTTAACAAGTGCTGTGCATGCATCATGGCATACTAGATTAAACGTGAGATGAGAAAAGGGCCTGATTCAATGACAATGATTGGAATCCTGTTGCATGAAATGCTTTGAGAAAGTGTTAATTTCTCTGTCTTTGAAAAGTACAGTTTTATTGTTGGCTTGTAGATGGTCTTGACTTTGCCAGAGACAGCAGGTGAATTAACATGAATTGCACTACCTTCGCCAAGGATTCTGTGACATCCTGCTCATACCCAAGTCAAGCTGAGGCATGTAACAAGTGTTTTGAAATGGATAGTAGTTCTGAAGATGTCCCTAACATTAAACCAAATTCAATATCTGCACTGGAGGTTAAATGCTAGTTCAGTCTGGAAGAGTATATTTGGTCTCTGGAAGAGATCCATCTGGTTTAAACTGGTAAATCAAGTAAAAGTTTATCTAATTAAAACTCCCTATCTAAATGTCAGAGCACTTGCGTTACTTTTTCTTATGTGAAGCAAGCTTTTAGTATTTCATAAAGTTATTTTTAGTTAATATACTAGGCTTGCCTTCACAAAAAACTTGATTATTTTTCAAAGTATGAACAAAGGGTGAAAACCTGAGAGGGACAAACATTTCTTTTCTAGGCTGCCAGCATTTTCCAAGATTGACTGTAAACTGTTTCCTTACAGATTGTGTCAGATGCTGCTGGAGAGGGTGTTGCCATCACTGGGAACAATACTTTCAACAACTGGAATTGGCCTAATGCTGTGATCTTTGCTGCTACTGTAATCACTACAATCGGTAAGTATTTACTATGTCAGCTTTCCTGGCTGTTGCCTAAAGTACAGGTTCACCTGCAGATTCATAGAACAAAAAAAAAAAAGTTTTTTGGCACTCTCTCCATGGGCATACAGGAAAGTGTGCCTTTCCAGTAAGTAATGAATTTAAGGTGCTTTTGGGAATGACTGGTGTCATTCCAGTTCCATTGATTCATGCACTTAAATTTCCCAATCATAAAATCCCAAAACAAAAGCATAACAAAGCATTCCATTAAACTGATGCTTAAAGCAAGTGCATATGAGGTTTTTGTATAGTTGTCCTGTTACACAGATGCATCCTCTGAAGCTGCTGGATTATCAGTGTTCCTGGCTTGCAGAACAGTCTATACTTTTTATCTGTCTCTTAAAAGAAGGTGAAGCAGAACAACTGTTGTCTTTTAAATATCACTACTGAAGGAATGCAAAATAACCAGACAAGGCTGGATGTATACAGAAATAGAAGTCTTATTGTTAAATTATATGCAGCACTGTGGTTTTCTTTATTATTTGAAACTCACAATTCTGAGCTTATAATATAACTTATGACAAAAAGTTGAAGAATAACACACCTAAATAAGAAAGCTCTGGCAGAAGTTAAGAAAATAGGCTGCTGATTTTAGAGCCTGAGTCTGTAATGCCCTGCTGGGTTCTGTGACCAGCAAAGAACTAAATTCAGTTGACATACCTTGCTCTTCCTTGCTTTGCCCTTAACTCCCAAGCTCTTCCCCTGCCAAGCTACCAGGTGGTCACAAGTTAAATGTGTGTAGTGGATCTTTCACATGGAAGCTAGCTTCAGACTGAATTTTGAATTTTTATTCTATAAAATTGAATCAATCAAGTTTTTAACAGTGCTGCTTAAGGTTGGGGGATCATATTAGAAGTTTAAGATGAAGTTTATTTCATATCTATCCCATCTCGTCAAGAAAATGATGCACAAAATCTAGGAAACACTTGAAGTGCAGTAACCATCTTGGCCTGCATTAATGGAATATATGTTTGCTAGAGTAGAATTGGAAGGCATCCAGATTCAGAAGATCAGCAACCGGAGTAAACTAAAGCTCCTGTAGGTGAAATAAGGAGTGTTTGATACAACAGGAGCCCAAATAATGTTTTGTGCATAGGTAGAATTGCCTTGAATTTTCTTCAACAAGAACAGACGGAGCACATACTTATCTCTTTTAGGTTATGGAAATGTTTCCCCAAAGACACCCTCTGGGCGTCTCTTCTGCATATTTTATGGGCTTTTTGGAGTTCCTCTCTGCTTGACGTGGATCAGTGCTCTGGGGAAGTTCTTTGGAGGACGTGCCAAGAGGCTGGGCCAGTTTCTG
The DNA here is from genome assembly GCA_035583135.1 of Lophotriccus pileatus. Lineage (NCBI taxonomy): Eukaryota > Metazoa > Chordata > Aves > Passeriformes > Tyrannidae > Lophotriccus > Lophotriccus pileatus. Next base: position 29,994,386 of record JAWWES010000115.1, read on the forward strand.
ACGAAAAGAGGAGTGAGCCTGGTAAGGTTCTTACTTGTTTACCCTTGAACTATGTATTTTTGATGTATGAATTAATCTTACATTTCTTAAGTTACCTGCTGATCCTGTAAATGAACACTTGCACAAATACGAATTTTCCCAAATTCTGTTGAATAGAAGTAACTGAAAGGGGGGTTGGGTCTGATGAGTTAGTTCTGCAGGAAGTTTTAGCAAATGTAGTCTCATAGAAACCTTTAGTACTAAATGTATCTCCTTACATTAGAAACCTTTAGGACAAATGTAGGTGAGGCAACGTTTCACAGACATTTCAATCAAGCCCCAGGGGCACAGAATTAAGCTGTCCTGCTTTGTTCCCACCTGCCCCTGTATGCTAGCATGAGTACTTCCTGCTGTGCAGCGAACCAACTGGAACATAACAGTTCTGTTCTGAGTTACTGGCTTGTGGGTTTTTTGTTTGTGGCATTTTGTTGGGGTTTTTTTGGTGGAACTTTGTGGTTTTTTTCTCTCCCTCTTCCACTCTAAGTGAGTTCCCAGTTCTAACTCTGCACAGAAATGGGGAGGTAATGAAGGGCCGTAGTCCCTGGAGGACAGTGGAACTGTTTTGGGTCCTGATTTCAGAAACAGAGCAAGAACTGAGAGGCAAGTACAGAAAATAATAGTGAAATGCATGGGTACATGCAGGTTTGTACAGAGATTGCATGAGTGGCAAAGGGAAGGAGGCAGAAATAGAAGAGGAGCATCTTAAAACACTTCTGATCCTCTATATTCAAAGGAATGAAAGGAAAGGTAGAGGTATTGACTACTTTTTAGACTAGAGCATTGTGTCCATATCCCATGCTTGTTTATAGAATATCAGGGACTCCTTAAACTTTCCATGACTCTGAAAGAAAGCTATGAGGAAATAATCCTTTTTGAGCAAGTAGTTGTAAGAATAGGGAGTTCTGCCTAAAGGGAGGGGGAACGGGGGGGAAGTGTGTTTACTTCAGTCACTTTTAGTGACTTTTAATTATTGTAGCTAAATGGTTAGCACAAGAATCTGAAATGTCTGGTACTGTCAGATAATTCTTGGTGCCATGGATGGGAAAAGAAAACTGAGATTTTTCCCTGACTTTTTTCTGTCTTTTTTCTTTACAGAGGAAAGCACAAATTACGTGCACGGCTATTTTCATTGTTTGGGGTGTCTTGGTCCATCTGGTTATTCCTCCATTTGTCTTTATGGTGACTGAAGGATGGAATTACATTGAAGGCCTCTATTTCTCATTCATCACTATCACCACCATAGGATTTGGAGATTTTGTTGCTGGTCAGTAATTGTATTTTATGTAGTATATCATTACGTGCATAGTGTGGCAATTCTGTGTTTGAAAACTCTAATTTGAAAAGATGTTTCCTAAGCTTTTCCAAAACATTTTGCTGAATAGAACATTCAGTTAAAGTTGGATATTGATTCAGTGGACTAGATCTGTTTCTTAAGCCTTGGTGTAGATACCTAAGGCCTTTATTGGGCTAAGTATGCAGCCAAGTTTTAGAGCTTGTAAGTCTTTCAGGTGCCCCAGGTCTGTCTGTCAGGCAAAGAGCTATCCTATCCACCATGATAGTTATGCACCTTTGGATAGGATCCAGTATCCTAAGCAGGATGTGTAGGTATGGGGCAATGAAGCTGTCTAGAACTAGTCAATGGAAATGCTGAGCACACTCAAGCCTCCCTCCTAAACTTTTTCTTTTCTAAAATCCACTGCTTTGTCCAGGGCTTTGAAAGTGGTCCTTGTAAGTGAAAGTCTGAATCTTTTTCTCAAGGTTGGTACATATGACACACACTTCATTGGCAGGGATAAGACTTTTAATTTTCAATAAGGAAAATGTTCACTTTCATAGTTTATAAGGAGAGGATAAATATGCTGCTGGCAGCAGAATACCAGCGGCCAAGGAAAGTGGGAGACATGGGATCAACTTTTTCTTTCAGAAGACTCTCAGATCCCCTCTTGCTACCTCTCAGAGCAGTGTTCAAACAACTAGGCTCTATTAGTGTGGAAGGGAGTAATTCTCAGGGTCATAACTTCAAAGGTTTATCAGCTGTGAGTCTTCTTTCAGTAATGTTTTTGTTTTTACTTCCTTGTAGGTGTAAATCCAGATGCAAACTATCATGCCCTTTACAGATATTTTGTGGAGTTATGGATCTATCTGGGATTAGCTTGGCTTTCGCTCTTTGTTAACTGGAAGGTCAGTATGTTTGTGGAAGTCCACAAAGCAATCAAGAAACGGAGGAAAAAAAGAAAAGAGTCATTTGACAACCATCCCCGGTCTAAAAAACCCCTTCAAATGGGTACCTCAAAGGATGTCAACATTTTCAGCTTTCTTTCAAAGAAGGAAGAGACCTACAATGATCTTATAAAGCAAATTGGGAAAAAGGCCCTGAAAACAAACAATGACAAAATGATTATAGTCGAAAATGCCAAACAAATGAATGCCAGTATAGATGTTCAGGTGACTTACACAAAGACAGAGTCATTTGAGTATGATGAGGCTTCCCTGGACATTCAGAATGGTCATGTACTGAGACCCCTGCATGATAAACGTATTGGAGACAGCCCTTTAGAAGGAACCATGTTTGTAAACCAGCTGGACAGGATTAGTGAAGAAGAAGGCGAAGTGTGGGATTCCAGAGACTATCGACCCTTAATATTTGAGAATGCCAATATAACATTTGTAAATGAAGATGATGATGAAGAGGAAGATATCTCAGATGATGAGGAAACGTCAAAATCCTCCATGGATGATAATCTTGCAGAGGAATCTGAAACTGCAAAAAAACTGGTAAAATTCCCATCCTCTGATGAATCTACCTTCACCAATAATGAGCTAGAACTTTCTGTGCCTTATGAACAACTGATGAATGAATATAATACAGTAAGCAGTGTGAAGGCTGCCACGTGAATCTTGTTTGACAATGGTTTTTGGAAAGTGGTCAGTACATAAAGAACATATATCAGAGCAAGGAGAAAAGTATGTTTTTACAGCTTCTCCTGTCTCTTTGAAAACAAAAGCCAGTCCCAAACTGAGAAACTCCAGTTTCCTTTTCCCATCATAAGTTGGCTCCTGAGCCCATCAGCTTTGCTTTTCTGAAAAACTTGTAAGATAACAGTTGAATTTGGAGTCCCACTCCTTCTTGGGATTTTGTGGTTCTTGAACAACGTAGGAAAAAAAGGACTAGTTAATACACTGGACCTGCTCTGGGTTCATGCATTTCATTGAGAAACTGGTTTGGGAATGTAACTACACTGTGGCACAGAGACTGTTTTGAGCATCAAATGTGTTCGGTTACTCCATTAGCCTTTCACTTCTGAAAACCTGGATTTGAATCCTGCTTTGATCACAAATGAAATCCAGGGGGTTGCCTGGCCATACTTAGTCAGAAGATCTGATCTGAGGTGCGCTGGCAGACTGAGAAGGAAGCTTCTGAAACATCTGTCTAGAATATGTCAGTGCTTTTTAAATTATAGTGAATTCTAATTTCATAAATAAAATACTAAAATGAAAAATTCCAAAGGAATGGATTGAGAAGGAGATGTCTAACCAGGAAGACTCACCCTCTATCAAGGAAGAATCTTCTAGGAGGAAGCTCACCAACTGGGCTGCTAAACTGCACATCAGCCCCAGACCTGTTAGAGTGAAGTGACTGGAAGACTTATTGATCAAAGCACGTATAAGCACAAGCAGGATGCAATGAACTTTTTTAATGTTGAAAGTGCCCTTCCACTGTCCATTTCCGAAAGGAAATACTTGAATGAACCTTATACAGTATCTGTGTACAGGTGAAGTTTTATTGACACTGTTCTTATTAGGAAAAAATCACCTTGGGAGGCACAGATATTTTCCAAATGCCCTAATGCCTGTCAGAAGGGACTGTAGCACTGCTGCTGATCCGTGCAGTGTGTTCGTCAGTATTGTTGTTTGGTGTTCCTCCCTGCCTTGGTACTTCAGACTAGACTTGAACGGCAGATGATTTTTGAAACAGTTGATGACACTTCGCATATTTGGAGGTTTTTTTAGAGTTTGACCTATGTGCATATACAATGGTTATTCTATGCCACTGTAAAGAAGGTTGGGCAATATCACACCTTGGGGCAAATTGAGATGTGATCAAGTGTGACTTCAGGCCATAAGGCACTTTTTTTAAAAGGAACTTTGGCTCTAAGCTTCTGAAAGTATTATCTTTTGACTTGGAGATGGGCTATTCATTATGAGGAAATATGTCTGCTCATAGTATTTATGCCCAAATTATTTTGACTCCAAAGAAAATTTTACCATGGTTTTATTTTTCTTTCTTTTTCCATATCTGTGCATTAACCCTGACAACTCTTTCAAATGAGGCTCTTGATTACATGTTGGCAAAAGGTACTGACTTCTGTTGTATCCAACATACTTGGAACAAAAAAGCTAAGACCTTTGAACCTTAACATGTCTCGTTCTGCTGTTCTGTTTAGTTTTAGAGTATTTAAGTCATTCCAGTATGTCCGAAATTTTCCAGAGTTCAGTGAACAGTTAAAAGTTGTCTCATTCTCATTTTCAGTGTAATGCTGGCAGACTCACTAACTCTATAAGAAGAGCCTATGGAATCTTGCAATGCCAATCTTGAATTACTAACTGTTTCTAATAACTGCAAATGTTGGGTGCATCTGGCCTCTTCAACAGAAGAAGGAGGATGTGTGGGAAACTGGCACTTTGGTTGGATAGTGTTTTGATGGGAGGTTTTGAAGTCATCTACTGAGAAATGAGGGACTGTCATTACTAATCTTTTTTTTTTTTTTCCCCTGGAATTTTCCACATATATGGCATTTTTTCAAATAAAAAAAAAGTGGACACAAGGCTAGGGCCAGCTCTGTTATACTACAAAAATGTGGGATCAACATAATTGAATGTGGTAGTTAATCTGTAATTTATGATAGTATCGCTGAAGAGAGAATTCTCTTTTGAAATCAAATTTTATTATATTAATGCAATTTGGAGCAGGGGTGCTTGGATGTATTTGCTTGTATCTGACAAGAAAGAGGAAGAGGCCATATCAAGAAGACTCTTATTTACTTCTGATAACTTACCTTCATCCCCACTGTTTTAAAATGACTCCAAGCCCTTCAAGTATTTGTATATATCTGAAGGTCTGTGGTTGATAGCTACACCTTGTAACTGTAAGAAAGGGTAGGTAAGACTACGCGCATGATGCACAGAATACTTGTGTAGCGAGTCCAGCCTTCTCTATTTTTTATATTTTTTTGCTTAAAAAAAAGCATATTAACTTAAAAGAATATGAGCAAGCACTCCATATAGATTTTGCTGTCCTCCAGCTTGTCTTCCGTTATGGATGCAAAGATTAAAGTTTTAGTAACAATCAGAAAGCTACAGGACAATGAGGAGAGAAAAGACTTGCTGAAAGTGCATGAAATGGAAAAGCATAGTCCAATCTTCATTTCAAAAAAAAAAAAAAAAGGGAAAAATTCTCTTTAATACAGAAATAATACAACCCAGACACTTGGCTGGGCTGCTTTGATTGGGAGGGGATGTTGCACACTGGAACCCAGACTCTGTTCTCCATAGCGAAGTGCACTTGTACGCCAGAGCTGAGAATAGATGGGATCTGTTTCATATTATCAAGCTAGATGTGGCTCTCTGGCCTTTCCCAATGTAGCCAGCACAGACTATAAGTCAGCATAATAAGTATCATGGGATTTAAAGTAATAGTTTAAATTTATTAAAACAAAGTACAATATTCCCACTTATTTTGGGGAAACATGATCACACCTCACAAAACTGTTCTCAAGATATCCCACCATGTGCCTTAATGTAATTGTAACACTGGGAAAAAATTCCTTTTTTACACAGGGGCCAACACAATTGGTCTCATTAAGCCCTACTTGTTTCAGTGTTTTGGAGGGCTTTAGTTGGTGCGTAGCCTTCACACTGGCTCTCTCCAAAAGCTGAACCATTCCCAGGGTTTTTAAAATTGTGGTGCCATCTCAGAAGTGCCGAAGTGCTAAGCAAGACAGCTTTTTGCCTGCCTGTCTTCCACGTTTTGAGAAAATCAGCTGCCTGGGGGATCTAAATTAATGTCTTTCTGCCTTCAGATTCACATGTAGTGACTGAAAGGGGTGTCCAGGCTGAGTTTTGATCTATTCAGCGTCAGAAGTGCCTCTGAATGAATTTCTAGTGCTACTTGGTTATGTCTTGTAATTATTTCAATTATCTGGTCAATCTGGAAGCATTTTCTTTGAATGTCAATTAAGATTTCATTTGGCTAACTAATAATGTTAACACTCTTCTTGATGCTGTGGAGTTGGGTTTACAGGTGAAACAGATCTCTTCCTGGAAAGAGAGGAAAGGGGGATTTTTAAAAGAGAAAGGAAAAAAAAACAAGCTTAAAAGCACATGAAAGGAAGGGATGGAATGGCAGTGGAAACTCTTCTTTTCTACCTGTTGCCTACAAGTAGGTTGTATTTCCAGTCACATCCTGTGAAAGATTGGTCCACTTACTAATTTTGCCAAGATGAGCCAGTACTTTAAATTTTTTTTGTTTTTCCCCAAAAATTAAAAAATCCCGAAATGTGACCATGGAAGTCTGTTCTTACAAAAGACCTTTTTAAGTGCTATAGACTATGTGACCCCATCCTTCATGACATCATTGTGACGCTTCTTGGTTTTGTATTGTGTTATTGAAGCCTCTTTTTACCAGAAGGGCATCATTTTCAGATACCTGTCTTGCATCAGGCAATGTAACACATCTGATACACTGGTACGAAATCACTGAGGAAATACAAAATCGGAGTGTTAAATTTTCCTGAACTAATGATGCGTGAATCTGTTGCTGGCAACGGATATCACAAAGCATGCAGAAGTGAAACCAGACTGATAGCAGATCCATGGTGACACATTTGTATATGTTGAGATTTTATATTTCCTCCAGTTGATCTGGGAGAGTGTGTAGAGACAGACAAGCACGACTAATGAGGAGAGCAAAAAGCAATACACAAGTCTGTTGACCTAAACAAAAGAACTCTGTTTTAGACTTGTAGTTTTTGTGCCTCGTGGGATTCATTCCATTTGTGATGGACTTAACTTTTAAAAATCAGCTTGTCTTTCATATGGCTTTTGAAGCTTGTACAGTTCTGACTCTTATCACTCCATAATATGCCTGTCTGTCTGTTCTTTGTTGCTGATTGTCACTGGAATCACACTGTATGTAAATATTTGCTAAGTCTTTGTAAAATGTAATTTATTTTAATATTTTGCAATAAAAATTTTACAATTTATCCGCTGTGTCATGAGAAGAATGGTAATGGAGATTTCTTTTTACAACTACCTACACTTGTAATGCACCTCACAAATGAGACTGGTCCTGGTCCAAAGAGCTGGAAGATAAGGAGCCAAAAAAGCAAGTTGTTTTTTGCAAGCAGATGTCTGAACTTGTATGTGGTATTGATGACTTCAGTTCAATGGCATCTGGTCTTCAATTAGATACAGCATAGCAAAGTATTATTTGATGTGGATTTTGGACAGCTGTTAAAAGATAAACTGAAGTTTATTTTAGGGGCTGTGTTTTATCAGAGGGCTGCTTTTAAAGGAGAGGCACTGAGATGGGAAGTGTTAGAATTAATCAATATTGCGATAAAATAAAATGGACATTTATGACTGCTATCTGAATCTCATGCCAGACCTATTAAAATATCTGAATAGCTGTTTAGGAATTTTCACAAGATTTCTAGTAGCAGTGCTCATCATTTTGCAGGCTAGAAGTATTTGCAACAACTCCAGCAGCTTCCTTAAAGCACATTGGAAAATAGCTAACTACCTGCTTTAATGGGCAGCAAAACATGACTTTGTGATACCTATGATAGAGACGGAGCCATCTGAAGAAACTGGGATGACCTCAGCCCGAGGAGGAAGAGACTGAACCTTAGGTTTTCAGCAACTGAGTGGCATCGATTGAAGCATGAGCTAGGAAAGTGGGGAGACCCATGGGCACAGCAGGTAAGGGTGGATGCTGTCTTGATTTGGTTAAGGGCAGCCAATCTCTACGCTTTCCTCCAACCCCACAACAGAGGCACAGTGAAGGAGGAAGAGGTGCCTGATTGGTGATTCATGCCAAAAAGAGCCAAAGAGAGAGATGGGGTCTCCTCATGGAGCTGAGGGCAGGACATAGCACAGAGTCTGGTAAGCACTCAGTAACATTTCTGTTGGCTCCCAGCAAGTGTGAGCCCACAGACTATTGTTCACCTTCTGCCCTCGGTATGTTAGCAGAGTGTTATTAATTTATAGGGGGTAGGGTAGCACGAAGTGGGAAAACAGGACAAACCTGTATCTGTTATATGCCTGTTCTTATGGTCGTGCCTGGCTGCGGGTTCCTCTGAACACAATAGCTTAATAGATAAAATCACAGGCCAGCTGACACTTAAAAAACCTGAAATCTTTTCACTAAACGCTTATCCTAGGCCTTTACAATGCATGGTGCAACATGATACCAGCAACCTGCAGCTCATGGGCATGGAGAACCTTTAATTCTGGGAGATGAAGACAGTGATAGAACAGGAAGAGTTGCTGCTCAGGACTGTTTTACACATAAAAATGCTGCTTCCTTCCCTTCAGGGCAATTTCCTGTAGCTGGACCTAAGTCCTGAAGAGTCCATAAAATATCTATCTTGACTCTTATGCAAGGAGGTGGTGGAGATCTGTTGCCTATAGTTTGAGCAGGAAGATTTTTCTTTTTAAATTCATGACTTGTACCTTCTACCTTTTTTTTTCCTTTTTTTTTTTTTTTTTTTTTTTGTAAGCAACAGTTGGGTGCTTGGTTTTTGATTTTTCTTTTTAAAAACGTTTTTTTTAGCCTCAACCTCCCCTTGGTAAGGTAACTAATAGTGTGATATCTAGAAACAAAAGGTTGTGCTGAGTACAGCACCCTTTAGATTTCCGCTTCCTTTTGGTCCTTAGAGAACTCTCTTGACCTGTACACAGACTGGGCCTTCTCCACATACCCTGCCTGGCTTTACAGTATGATTGGGTGCTGTGGCTTCCTTGTAACTCCGTGTCTGAGGAACAATGGGAAGTGGTACATGAGTGGGAGCACACCTAGCCCTGCCAGGGGTCCCTTATCTTGCTGAGAGCAAACCCATGGCGTTACCTCTCCCTGGCCGGCCCTTAGCTCTCCGCTAAAACTTGTTGATCACCTACAGGTCTTGTGGGATGTTTGAAGGGGTGGCTAAGGGATTGCTTTTCACTTTCCTACTGGCAAACACCTTCTTCCACGCAGCTAATACAAATCCTTCTGACTCACCGCACGCTGGCAAAGTCTTAGGGGAAAATGGGCTGCACTATTGCCTTTTACCATCTTGACTTTCCTTCCATCCCCCAAGGAAAACAGAGTCCTCAGGGCTGGGTTTTTTTTTCTGGGGAGGTGATATTTTGTGGAAAAACAGTAGATGTCCAAGCAGGTATTCTGTCTTGAGATGAAAAAAAATTCAAGTAGTGGCTATCTTGGACTACACAGTGAGGCTAGCACAGTGAGAGGTACCACAACTGATAGAAGCATAGAGCTTCACAAATATTCATGTAACTGAACAAGGAAATCTTCTATTTCCCATCAGAAGGGCTTCTTTGGAAAGGCAGAGTTGATGTGGACTGGGATGCTGGAGGCATTTTCCTGGACACAGGCTCCTTGAAAGTCAGGTAACATGTTGGAGCTGGGAGGGCTTCCTCTGATGGCCAAGCTTCCAAGTACAGCCCATAACCAGAACTCCTTCTGGTTGACAAAAAAGCAGTGCATATATGAAAAATATATTGAAATATGAGAAATGTTCTGATGGAAATTTTTTAATAATCAGTTTGGATTTTACAAGTTGAACTGAAACAACTGTAAATTCAAAGAGTTTTGGTTTTCTGTTTTTAGGTATTTTTTTTGTAGCCTGCCAGAAGTTCTCTCCCTATTGTCATTCCTTGCTGCTCATAGGAAAGAGCAGAAGAGAGATGATGATAACTCACTCTATATATTTTGAGGGTTATCTTGTTTCCTACATGGAGGAAGCTGTGGAAAACACATCCTTTTCTCCTTACTGGACTGGGGCTGTGAGTGAGAAAGAAACCAGAACAAAAAACCTGAAAATAAGAATTCTGAAATTGGGGTGAGGAGGTTAAAACGCAAAATATCTAAAGTACAAGTTAATATTTTTCCCACAGACATTCTTTGAGATTTCCCATGTTAACCTTTAATAACATTCTTTTGGCTACTCTCCTGAATATGCTAAACAAAAGCACTTGTGCTTTCAAATTAGACTATGCATTATTAATTCAAGTAAAAACCAAGTGCTTTGACATAGTTTTAATCTTATTTGAATATAAAAGTAGTGTGTGACACAGTAATATGCTTTTTAATTGTAAGGAGAATTAATACACTCTGTATGAATGACCAAAAGCAAAAATTTCCTGTTCAAGGCCTGTCAACAGCTTTGCACTATTCTGTGGACTTTTGGCTTTGGACAGTTGTTGATCACATTTTTGTTTATCTAGTTAAATTTTTGGGTGTATAAGGAAGTATCATAATTACTAATGCTGCTAAGATCTGAGACAAAAATCCTCTCCTGTGCTTATTTGTGGGTTGGGTGCTATCCATGCCAACCAAAATAAACTGGGTGTAGAGGAGCACTTGTTCCTACATACTCCTGGTTGCTGGGCAGAACTGCAAAATATGGGCATGCCAACATGAAATAAATCCATGTTCATGTTGAAATAGAAGTCACAAGGTTCTGAAACTAGAGGATAAGTGTTTACTCATAAAGCTCTGTTGTCCTCCTCTGGCAACCTTCATACTTGTGGCTTGTCAGTTGTATGTTGGCAGTTGGCAAAGAGTAAAGGAACAAACTAAGACTTTAGATGCAGACAATCTCTTTTGATGTATTCTATTCCTCTCAGCCTGGGACTTTTGCCAACTCCATCTCTGGCACAGCTGGAAAGGAAGGAAAAGTAGTAAGCTAATTGGCCTGCCTTTTAATTGCAGATTAGAATGGGAAATGAATACATAAGCAGGAGTCAGAAGCATGCCCTGGACCTCTGGGGGGGACACTGCACTCTTTGGCTGGTTTAGTGGCTCTTAGTTTTTTATAAATGATAGAAAATAGATGGCTTAAAGTGAGATAGGCTTGCAAGGGGGGCTTCTTTTCATACAGTGAAGAAGACTCAGGCTCGGATTTTTTTTCTGTGCTGCATTTCTTCAGAAAGTGAAATTCACTAATGTCAAATATCAGACTACACTGAGATGTATGACAGAGACCAGATAAAGGCAAGAAAGTAAAGCAAATACCTTTGTTAAAACCTTAACCTTCAAGTTTTCTGTAGTTCTGTGGTGCAAGCTTCCATCCTTTACAGCTGCTTTACATTGAGAAGAGAACCTGACATTTAGCCCTAACTCTAGTACCCCAGTATGTCACTCAGGCAAAGTTAAAGGGATGTGGTGCTGAACTGATAAAAAATTCAAGAGATACAATTTGTATCAAGTACAGGAAGAAATCAGAGACCCAAAACCACAGTAGGAATATGTTATTTGTGGGGAGATTTGCTCTAAAACACTAGGAAATTAGTTTTCTGGCAAATAATTTCAAGTAGTTTTCTGAAGATCTGTCTAGTGCTAGTGATGTTTCTGTGGGAGTTTAATTCTATGATGTTTATCAGTAGATGCAAAGTATAATCTTATGGAGGCATAACAGCTGAAAGCTGCAAAATCTGCAGGAAAGAACTGGCAGCCTTTTAAAATGTGTAGGCTCAAGACAGGCTTCTTTCAGAGAATGCAATGAAAATAAAAAATAAAGTGGAGATGGATTGAAGCTCTAACTGGCTTTTATTTAAACGTTTCTGACCCCATATATTACTATGCCTTCAAGTGCTATGTGGTTTTGGAAACACTTGGGATAAACTTAGCTTCCTCTGGCCCAGAGAGGGAGGAAAAGACTTTGGGGTTAACATAGTTTATTTACTGTAAAATCACCATTCTTCAAAGCAACAACAAGACTCAGGATGGGGAGAACCGTGACCAGTTTCAAACACACATTCTACTCAGACCTATGCAGTTATGACCCAACTAATTTTTCAAGGAAGGATACCACTTCCAACCTTTTTGTCTATATCTTCTGGCTCTCACTGCTTTTCTCCTTGTTTATGTGTCTTAATGTTCCTTTTCCTCAGCTATGTAACATCTCTCCCATTCCAGTTCCTTTGGCTCCCTAGGAACATCATGGCTGCCTGCAGGCAGGACACAGCAGCCTCTTGGCATTTCAGGCTGACAGCCAGAAGATAGATTTGGCTTCTTCCACTCGAAGAGTGTCAGTCTGAACTGCTTCAGCTAAAGAAGACAGAACCAAGGCACCCAGCTGAGAGTCATGCCGTCCTTCAGTGAAAAATGTCAAGCTTTTCCATGATTTCAGCCATGCTATTTATATCTGCTGTGGATTAAGATTTGCACAGATGTAGTTTGGTGAGGGCAAGGCTAGAGCTTCACTGCCGGGCCATGAAGTGGACTAGGCAAGCCTGTTGAAATACTCGCAGAGGCTTGTTAGTGAGGCTGGAATTCAAAATAGGTTTTGAAAGAGGCTATGCCTATTGTGAATTGTAGTTACACCTTTTCCAGCTCCATAGTCCTCCTCCCCTTCTTCCCACTCCAGTTTTTTTTTACCACCACACCTACACTCCCAAGTCTCACTTTATAATCACAGTTGTCCCTATTGTTCCAGCTTCTGAAATGGGAGAATAATGCTTAGTTCTATCTAGTCTGGAACCCTCCAGAGGGCTTCCAAAGCCTTAGAAACAGTTTAGCTTGCTGCTGTGTGTTGACCTCTTGACATGACTACATTTGTCTTGTAGATGTGACCTAAAACCACGTTCTTGTTGCACCAAGTAAGCAGCAAAGTTATCACCTGTTTAAATAAACCTTTGGCTGCTAATCAACAATTCAACAGAAGAAAAGAAATTGAATAGAACAAAATATGTTTGATTATTTACTAAAGACATAATGGCCTGGAGACTGAAAACAAAGAGTGGGACTGAGAGCCAGATGGCAACCAGTATAACCTAGACAGCCTACATGTTGAGTCTTTAGGGTACAGAAAACTCCCACAGTGGAATCTTTTTAAGCACTAGAGAAATCCATATGTGCTACTTTCCCAGTTACAGTTATTCCCAATAAATGCCAAAACTGTGACTTTAAAAATATCATAGATCAATGTCAGGAACTGTTTGTGTATCTCACAACACTTGAGTGTAAGTGGACTCTAAAGGCCAGTGAGAGGGCAGGAGCAGGAATGGGATCTCACACTATGTCTGTGCAGAAGCTGCCACCAAGAGATTATGAAGTAATCACCTGTGTTGTGAAGGAGTCCATAGAAAGATAGTAACACATGAGAGCACAATCTCATAGCATGGATATAGCTGGTACCACATGCCGTAGTTGAATTCTAGTGTGTTATGGTGCCAGGGAGTGTAAAGCGAATATAACAGACCATGAATAGCATCTGCCACTGGCCCCAGGCAGAATTATCAGAGGTATTTGCATGATTTGCATGGCTCTTGGCAGATTAGTCTCAAACTAAGGTAGAGGAGTCTTCAAGAATCAGGGATGTCTAGCAGTACCAAAGTAGTGGTACACAAAAATGAAACCGTAGGAATAAGAAACAGGTACAGGCATCATCTAGAACTTTGTAAAGGAGGAGGGCAATGGAGCTCACCTAGAACATCACACAGTAGGTACTCTACATGAGGGGGAATAAAAAACCTTGTTAGCTATGGATTAAGAAGATTCTTCTACATACACATGTCCTGCTAAACAAACCTTTGCTTTGGCTTATGTTTACGCCTGGCTAATATTTGAAGTGGTAAGGGTAAGGACATGAGTTTGGGTGGATGCAAGAGCTTTTTGTATTTCTTGTTGGAGCTGAAGGCCCGGAAGTACCCCTGTGCTCTGGGACTCCGGGATGTGACATTTTCCCTTAACAGGAGACCACAGGAAAGGAGGGCAGGGCGTGTGTTGCCACGTGCCTTCTGCTGGGAAAGGACTTCAGGGAAACAAAAATTGTTATCACCTCATAAGACAGAGGTGTTTCCTCTCTTCCACTGAATCATCACAGTGATCCTCAAGGAGCTAAGCCTATATCTTCATACTAAATTTCTCCATTATATGACATTTAAACAGAAAGTGATGTGCATATACTTCATGAGAGGCATACAACCTTCTCTTGTGAAGAAGACTGTCCAGAAGGGCATCTGACCCTTACTGAACCAATAACCCTGTTCCCTGTTGTTCCAAACTATGAGGTGTCTCATGTCCTGCTGCTGTTCTGCATTCACCCATCTTCTCACAGGGATTCAGTGGTATTGTTTCCCTCAGGATCAGACCAGGACCTACGTAGGTCTCCCTCACAGAATCCCTGATGCAAAGTTCATTTTCTCTTAGCTGTTCAATGCTATTTACGGCCTCGGAAGGGCAGAAAAAACTGTGAGCAGACCTTTTTCCTCCATAACATATAACTCCTTGCAGTAAGCAAATCCATATTTGCTGACAATGAGGTCTAGTAGTAGCTTTGGTGAGATCTACAGGTGCTGTTTCCACCACCTCTCTTAGCAGGCTTTTTTTTTTTCCCCAGGTAGTATAATTTTTCTTATGCATAACATGCAACTCTCTGAAGTTTAATTTCATGCTCATTTGACACTCCCATTAGCAAGTAGAAATAATTAGTTCCTGTTCTCATCTTAATTTTAATTTTTGGCTGTCCTGGATGCAGAGGCCTCTGGGTAGCAAAATAGGAAGAAAATAAAAACAGAATTCATGAGAAAAGAAACCATCATGTACCAGAATAGAGCCAATATCAGGAAATTCTTAAAATCCCATTCTCTCACCTCAAGAAAGTCATTCCAAACACTTTAAAGATAATTAAAATCAAAACATCTGCAATAGCGTCAGAATTACTACTGCATAAAAGGATCTGGGATGTGTAAAAGATCCCCCACCAAACACAGATGATGGCTTCCAAAAGGATGAGTGTTATCTTGGGATGTATAAGCAAAATTAGCATATGAGAGAGGTAGGAGGCATTATTTTACTCTCTAGGATGGTGGGGCTAATATGGACTCTAGCATGGGCTCAGATCATTGGATTTTAAGGAAGCTGTAGGTAAGCTGAGAGTAGCCTGTATCTCAGCAACAAGAAAATGTTTTAAGAAAGCATTACATTTGAGAAAGCCATTAGAAAAGGCTGAAAATGGGTTTAGTCAGACTAAAAAAGAAAACAAAACAGCTAGTACACATAAGTTTTCAGACAGATAAAAGGCTGCTGAAGAGTGCTAAGGGGAGGATAAACTGTTCCTTGTAGGCCTGGAGAAAACAAAAAATCTGTCAACATTGCAATAAACAAGGCAGACCCTGGTGCTACAAAAAATGCTTTCCAACTGTAAGAGCAATAAACTTTTCTAGATGGACATGGATTTCAAACTGTTGGAGGATTTGAGAATGGTTTATGCAAACAACTGTCAGGAATAATATTGCTACATTTACAGATCCCCAGTACAGAAGGGCATATTCAGTTACCTCTTGAAGTCCCTTTCAGCTTTACATTTTTTGTGGGTTGTATCCATTCTAAGAGGTCTGATCTGGTTTTATCACTCCCTAAATTATCCCTGTATTGTATAGTTAGGGTTACTCAGCATAACAAGTCTCTGCTATAAGTTAGATGCAATACTTTATTCACATTGTAGAAATAACATACCCTCTTCTGCTTACTGAGATTAACTGGCTGCCCTAACATGGCTAGAATCTACTAACATAAAAAAGAATGAACCTATGTAAATAATAAAAAGACAGAGAGGCTCTATATCATTTCTATTTCCTGAGCTTCCTTAGTTGTTAGGGTCATTGGAGAACGATGCAGCATGGGATCTACTAGTTCATTATCTGGCTATCCTTTCAAGTGTTGGGTGTTTGGACATAATGGTGTTAAGGCAGTTTGCTATGTCTAGGCCAGTGTATTCCATCTGTTTTTCTACTTGAAAGAAGCAATGTTTTTTTTTCCTTCCAAGCAGCTTCTCCTTAAGCAGTGTGTCTGCCTTGCCTAGCTTTTCCTCTCACTCCTAGCTTTTTTCTCTCACTCTTCTATTGCTTTTCAGCCACATGTATGGATTTATGTTACTTGGATGAAGTAATTGTGCAGTACATCAGTTATCATGCATGTGAAGTTATGGAAGTTATCTCTTGATTATAGTCCTCTGGATTCTAAATTTAGTGGCCTTTCCTTTCTGTGTAACAAGTCTCTGTTCATTTACCTCACTGCTTAATAGAAGGGATGGAAAAAGAGGTAAGAAATCTTGTGAAAGTCTTTGCCCTCCAGAGCAGCACAGACACTTTGCACAGTCACAGCTATAGAGCGAGAACTGGTACCTCAGAGGAGCATCACTCCCTTCATGGGTGAGAGAACTGGCAAAACCTCTGAGTGGGGAGCTTTATGAAAAGAGTTCTCTCAGGAAAAAGAGCAAGAAGCTTATTTACTTTACTTCCATTTTTATCACTGGGGTTTTCCAGGCTCCTCTGCTCTACTCTGCTCTGCTCTGCCCTCCCCTCCCCCCCTTCCCC